>CM059187.1:127606667-128349167 GCA_030323885.1 Branchipolynoe longqiensis
TCTTTCGCCCCCACTCTCCTCCTCACTCTTCCCCACTCCCATCCTTTCTCTCTCCCCTACCCCCATCCTCTCCTTTCCCTCTCCCCTCCTCGCTCTCCCTCTTTGCTTGTCTCTGTCCCACTCCGTCGTCTGTCAGTCTGTCAACCGGTCTGTCAGTCTGTTAGTCAGTCTGTTTGTCTGTCTGTCAGTCTGTCAGCTCTCAGGCTGTCAATCTCTCAAGCCCTGAAGCCCTCAAACCCTCAAGCCACCATGCCCTGAAGCACTCAATCCCTGAAGCCGCCAAGCCATCAAGCTCTGAAGCACTCAAGCCCTCAATCTATCAAGTTCGAAAGCTCACAACCTCGCAACCTCTCAAGCTCTCAATCGTTTGCAGGATCAACTTCATCTTTCTCCTCTTAACCCGCGCTCTCTCCATACTTTTGAAGTAGAACCGCCCAACCGTAATTGTTTTTTAGGAAATTTATCATATTGTTCAAAATAAATGATACATTCTATTCGCTATGCTAAACCTTGCAAGTTAAAGATATTTAAGGCTTGATCACCCTCATAGTGACTTTGGGTCCTTAGAGCCTCTGACATCTGCATCGATGTAGGCTTTTCCTCAACCAATGCTAATTCCAAAACCCCTCTGGCCTTAAACCCGATACCGTGCAATAACTGCTTAGTATAAGGTTTCATTGTGAATTATGAGACTGGCCAGGGAGACCTTTCCATCCAGGGACTCGAGAGTGTTCCTGTGACAGGAAGTGCTTAACTCTTAGCGTTCGACGCTACGGCACTGATTATGCAACACACAGAGAACCCATGCCGGTGTCGCGGTTTCAGTTCTCCACCAGTTTCAGTTCTCCGCATCGCTTCTGCGCATGCGTCAACATCGAACAGCATCGTCTGCGCATGTGTCAACATCGAGTCTGATTCAAACCGTCTCCGATCGCCGGAAATCGCTGCACTCATACTGTCACTACAGTCTCAGTGTCAGTAACCTTATAAATTTAATATAATCTTGTCGGTAAACATGTTTTCTATATGTGTACCAAATGATTTCTTTCTAGGTGGTGTGGTCTTAGAGATATTTCACTTTTTCTGTATGAAGATTGCTCACGATCATTGACAATGCCTTCAGTTTGCTGGTACACGCAGTGCAAAACATTATTCAAAATTAATAGAAATCCAGAAACCTAACCATATCAATTTAATATGATCCTTTTGGTAAACATGTTTTCTATATGTGTACCAAGCGATTTGTTTCTAGGTGGTGTGGTTTTAGAGATATTTCACTTTTTCTGTATGAAGATTGCTCACGACCATTGACAATGCCTGGACGATGCTGTTCGATGTTGACGCATGCGCAGAAGCTATGCGGAGAACTGAAACTGGCGGAGAACTGAAACCTCGTCACCGGGTACCGGAAGTACCTCTCTCATACAAAATGTGCTATTATTTTCCTATTTCTTGTGTGGACATACATCGATGTATATTATACATATATAATAATATTGTTGCAGTTGCTTCCCCATTTTTCAAACCATATTCATGAAGATGCGTAATCGGTGGTTTGTTGGGTATTTATATCTTAACAACATTTGTGGTCATATCACGACGGGTACTGACTGGCTCGTGACAAGTGCACACTCGTGATGATGCCTTTATAGTGCTGCCTGACTGGGAAACTAGCCGACTAGCATCATGGCAGGAGATCCCACTGAGAGATACTATCCAGGTATTGAACAAATCAATCCTTGCTCTATCCTATTAATACAGAGGGCCATGCTAGGTAGCGACAAGTATAAATTTATATAAGTCATTGGTTTGACTCGGGCGGGCTTCGAACGCAGGACCTCTCACATGGGAAGCCAGCCAGCGCTCTTACCGATTCGCCCCAAATGGAGGCTGTATGTGTTTCAAATGTAACCCGGTACACTTATAGGTAGCATTCATTGTGCTGTCTATATTATGGCAGCTCATATGTGTTGAACGCAGCCCAGTCCCATATTCATTTACAATCAAACCTCCTGCAAGCCACCTTTATGGTTATTCCAATAACACCGCCCCTCCCCACCCAACACCCACCCACCCACCTTGGTTAGTTGTTTGTGTTAAGCCTGTAATACTGCACCGTTTAATCAGTGCGTTATGCGCGCGCTGGGTTGTGTGTGGCGGGTAGGGATGGGGGGGGGGGGGAGGAGGAGGTAGGTATATAACCTCAGAGCCACCTGGCGAGCATTAGGCGAACATGAGGGTGGTGAGGGGATAACATTTTATGGCAGCTTATCTGGCATTTAATGGAGAGCGCATTATGAAATGCGTGACGACTCAATGAAGATAAATGATGTAAAAGTAATACGAGGAACAACAATCCAGAACTGTTGTAGTCTGCAGCTATAAAACCTGATTTATCCCGCCTTACAATGATTTACTGTTGAGCTGTCAGAAAAAAAATCCCTTTTCACCACTTTTTAGCGTTGTTTTTACCCCCCAACCCCTTCCTGACCCTTTTAAATTAATTTGATATAATTATAATCGGTGTTCAGATCCAATAATTACTCTATTGTGTCTAGTTATAGGTTTTGTGATCTTAGTGTTTTTCCTTTGCTCTACAGGGAGCATTGTAAATTGGGATGGAAACACATTAATAATAGCGTTGCAGTGAGCACGTCTATGGACGCAGCAGTGAAGTGGGAGTGCCTGGGAGAGGGCACCAGCTCAAGGTCACAGCAAGGTCTCGTGATATCCTGGTACCCTGGTGTTCCACGGCAGCCTGGGGCCCAGATCTACAATCAATGCTTATAACAGGGCCCCGGCGCAACTCGTCGAATTACTGTCCCATTCACAATTCTCGGTCACTCTTACGGTATTGGTGGGAATGGCGAAATGCGACAGGCGATATAAGTTGACCGAGGCATTGGCATGAAGTAGAAAGAACTCTTTCAAAAGTAAAGCTTGTTTTATTTAATGATGCATCTAGATCACATTTATTTTCATATCATCGGCTATTGGATGTCAAACCTATGGTCATTCTGGCATATTTCTTTGGGGGAAACCCACTGCTGCCACATAGGCTTCGATTTCCGATAAGCAGCAAGGGGTGACTGAAGGCTTCTTGATACAACCTTGTACAACACACAGTCACATCTTTTCAATATCATATTATTTACCCAGTAGCATCTTAGGTGAATAAAATACCCACAAGGAGGTGAGTTCCCAGTTTTTGCATCAGCTTCAGAATACCGGAAATGAAAGTTCATTTTTCCCAATCCTGCCTTAAGCCCCAGTCACACCATACCGGATTGGAGAAACGGACAGAAACCGGACACTGTCCCGTGAAATATGGCAATGTATGGTTTATATATGGTTGGCATCCTGTGTGTCCGTTATCTGTCCGGTGATGTCCGGCGGTGTCCAGTACAAATTTTGAACATGCACAAAACTTGTACCAGACACCACCGGACTGAAGTGTACGGTTGGTGTCCAGTTTAAGTCCGTTTAGTCCGTTTTGTCCGTTACATTTCCGGTTTGTTTCCTGCAGAGTCCTTTGACGGTGTTGGGGGAATTCGGTCAGTATATGTTTTCGGCTGGTCCGTGATCAGTCCGGTATGTGTCCGTTTTGGGTTCGGTCCATCCGTTTGACATTCAGTTGCCGTGTGGTTCTCGTCCGGTTCTCGTCCATTAGCTATTCATTAATGTACCCTCCTTCTCCGTTTAGCGTCCATTTTGTCCGGTGGCCATTGCAACAGTTCGACACATTTTGATACCGAACACCACCAGACTAGACAATTCTTTGTCCGGTGGTGTCCGGTACTCAGTCTGGTAAGGTGTGACTGGGGCTTTACCCATGTTATTGACATAATAGGTTTTTTTTCTGTTTTTTCTTTTTCATTTCCTTATCCCACAATGCATTGCCATCAATTGCAGTTCTGCTCCAGCGTACAAATCCTATACGGTGCAAAACCTAAACATTCCGGTCACCCCAACCTAATGGACGCAGGGTTTCACTGTCGGTTACCACGTCCTAACATGACCACAGATATTGCCAGGGCGTAAAACTCCAACACTCAACCAATGTTTCCAATTTCTTACTCAGGAAAATGAGACCGTTTTTAAAAGAGATAGTGTTTTATTAGAGAAAGCATTGTGTTTTATTTAGAGAAAGCATCGTGCAAGCATTCTCTGTCATATGACAGTCTGACAGCAAAGGAGAGTCATTAGATCTAAATGATCCTAATACTAATAGTCATAGTAGCCCTCAGTGTTGATTGGGCCTGAGATAACTACTGGTCAATATGTTGTTTGATGACACATAACTCATGAATAGTTATGCAGTCATGATAATTATAAATGAGACAATTTTGTTGGTCAAGTTATTGCCCCTTTAAGGCAGTGGGATGCTTTATTCCCATAATATGTCTCATTGCGTATTGAACTCCATGTACACTCTCTGACCAGTCGGGATGGCCGAATGTTTTTTTGTTTTTTGTTTACATCCTAGCAACATCTAAGGTCATGTCAGGACGGGTACCGACTTGTGACAGTGCACACTCATGGTGACTTCATAGTGCTGCCCCACTGGGAGACCAGGCCACCAGCACCATGAGCTGATATCCCACTCAGTCACATTATCCTGCCACTGAACCAACCAGTCCTTGCCCTATCCAAATAATGCTGAGCGCCTGGCTAGGAAGTGACAAGTATCAATTTTTAAGTCATTGGTTTGACTCGACCAAGGTTCGAACCCACGAGTTGGCCGAATGAGTTGAGCGTCTGTTCCCCGTGTTGGTGGATCGTGGGATCGTTAGAACGGTGGATCAGTCAAACCAATGCCTTACAAATTTATAGTTTCCGCTTTCTAGCCAGGTGCTTGGCATTATTAGGATTCGATTAGTCAGTATCACGACAACGCAACTGTCCCAGCAGCTCGGTCCCTTAATGGGGCAACCCTATAAAGTTGTCATGAGTGTACACTTTCACAACTCCATCCTGATATGTCCTTAGATGTTGCCAGGACGTAAAACCCCAACCAATCAACCAACAAATTGCTACCGGTCCTGCTATGTCATTAGATGTTGCTAGGAAGGAACACGCCAACACACTGTTAATCTGTCCTCCTGTCTGCTTGTGTCATTTCCCATTTGTCTGAGCGCGAAGGCCCTCCTACTGTACGTGTCCGACTGGGACACGGTTGAAACGTTCACGGATGGAGAAGAAATCAGATTAAGCACGCCGAGCTAGCAACCTTAATATCACCAGCCACAGCTCTCTCCTGGAAAGGCGCGAGTACAATGAATCTTTGGTGAACCGTGTGTGTGTGTGTGGGGAGGGGGCGCGTGTTGTGAGCACACCAGGAAACCATAGCAACTGGCGACATCTAGCGAGACGCGCACATGTCTTTTGAATCTTAATGCGTACGAATGAAGACTATGAAGAGCAGTCATCTTCCCAGCCTCCACCCTCTCTCCATCCCATACGCCCACCCCCACTCCTACCCCCACCCCTACCCCCACCTCTACCTTCACTAGTTTCTGTACCCGCACCCCACAGCTCACCTCTCCCCCCTGCTCTCCACTCCAGCCCCTGCTCTCTCCGATACCTCCCATTTCTCTAAGCTCCTTCTCAGCTTGCCCCTCCCTGCTCCCCCCCCTCCCTCTCGCTCTCCCCACTCCTCCCCCCCTCCCTGCACCCCCCTCCCTCCACTCCCTCCCCCCCTGCTCTCTCCCCCTCCCTGCTATCCATCTCTCTGCTATCCCACTCCATGCTATCCCCCTCCCTGCAATCCCCCTCCGTGCTCGCCCCCTCCTGCTCTCCCTGCTCGCCCCCTCCCTGCTCGCCCCCTCCCTCCCTTCTGGCCCCTCTCCTACCCGCTCCCCTCCACTCCCTGCTCTCCCACTTCCCCCGCCCCCCTCCATGTCCCCTGCTCTCCCTCCCTTCCTCATTTCTCCCAGCTCCCAGCTGTCCCCCCTCCCCCAGCTCCCCTCCTCACTCCAGATCCCCTCCCTCCCCCCTCCTCCCGCCCTCCCCCCACATCCTCGCTCTCCTCCCTCGCTCTCTACCCAGCGCCCTGCTCTCCCCGCGTCTCGCCAGCGAAGCCCCAGTTTCACCGACGCCTGCCTCTGGAGTGTGTTTTACCAAAAGAAAAACACAACAAATTCCACATAACAAAACAAACCCAGTTTGGTTATACTGCTCAGAAGTTGGTAGACTTCTTTACATAGTTACCATTCGATTAGCCACTGTATAAAGAAAACCTCAGCTAAAAGTCTGAAATAAATCTCGCAAAATTTCCGTCCTTTAGGATCGTTCTTCTTTTAATTTGTAATAATACACACAAAAAAAGAAAAATTGATTAAAAAGTAATCTGAACGCGTTAGTGCCTCGGCCCCCAGGCGACCCTTCCCGATCTCCAGCTGTCCCATAATGAAGCAACCCATCAATGCTGTCATGTCTAATGTGTGTTCCCTCCTCACCCCCTCCTCCCTCCCACCACCCTCCCCCTACCCTCCCCCGACCCAGCCCCTACCCTCCCCCCTTTATCCCCTCCCCCACACAACACCCTCCTTTTTCACCGGGAGCGCTAAGCAGGGATCGCCTCGGGGGGTATGCCGACCCCTACTGCACCCCAACCCTTATTCCCCACGCCCACCCCACTCCCAATCCTCCACTCACACCCCCACCCCGACCTCCTAGCCCCACCACCCACCACCCACCACCCACCACCCACCACCCACCCCCGGTCCTCAATAGTCCCACACAACTTGATCATGTCTGGGAGCCCATAGAAAGAACGGCTACCCGGTCAGGCGTGAAAAACAGCGCCTCTTGAAGGGGGTGAGTTGGTGCGGCGGGGGGGGGGGGGGGGGGGGAGAAGGGGTGAGGGAGGGGGTGATTCTAATTCTGATCCTGAATCCTCCCTATCACACAATACAGACCCGTCCCACCGGCCAGTGTATTCCAACCCCCCACCCCCACCCCACCACACCCCAACCACACACCCCCAACCAACCACACACCCACCACCCACCACCCACCCACCACACCCCCACCACACCCCCACCACACCCACCACACACCCAGACACACACCCACAGACACACCTAACCCTGTACTCCACCCCTACTTCCCATCCTACTCTTCCCCCTTCCAACCCTCCCCCAATTCCCCCCCACCCCACACCCCACACACTCATACACTTCCACCCAGCAGGGAATCCTTCATGTGACCTGTATTTTGCCCGAGGAAGCAAGCTTGGTGTATAGACCCTTGGTGGGGGTTGGGGGTTTGGGGGTGGGGGTGAGTGAGATGGGTGAGTGTATGGGTGGGTGGGTGGGTGAAGGTATGGGGGGTTTGAAGTTTAGAAGGAGGAAGTGGGGATGAGGGTTGACAGGGGAGAGGAGGTGGAAGGGAAGGTAAGGACGGGGAGGGGGAGGGAGGGGAGGGGGAGGTAGGGGAGGGGGAGGGGGGTTCAGGATAGGATAGCATAGCACAGCATAGGACAGGACAGGGAGTATAGGATAGGACAAGGCGCGACAGAGAAGGAGTGACACTCAACCGCCACATCCGCTGGCGCGTCGGGCCGCTGGCGCCTCAAGCGGGGATTAACGGAACCAATCAGTGGGGAGCTTATTGCGAGTCTGGGCGAGCCGTATGGAGGCCATAAAAAGTGGACGCGGTGTCCGGCGATCATATCAGCAGGGGGGGACGCGTTATAATAAGCCTCGGCCTGTCAGTGCCCGCCGGCCACTAGGGGGCGTGGCGGGGCCAGCTTCCGGTGTTACAACCCTCGTCTGCTGAGGCTGGGTGAGGCGCATTTCTGGAATATTCAAATGTGGGTGTTACGCATGGGTAGGCAAGCCAGGGTCTGGGTTATGTTATTAATCAATTAACAGTTTTGTTTGTTTGTTAATTGTTGTTTTACATCCTAGCAACATCTAAGGTTATATCAGGACGGGTACCGACTTGTGACAGTGCACACTCATGGCGACTTTATAGTGGGAGACCACGCCACCAGCACTACCACCTGATATCCCACTCAGTGACATTATCCTGAGACTGAGCCAACCAGTCCTCGCCCTATCCTAATAATGCCGAGTGCCTGACTAGGAAGCGACAAGGAACACTTTTACAGTTATTGGTTTGACTCGACCAGGGTTCGGTTCCCCCGATCTCCCAAAACAGGAGACGGACGCTCAACTCATTCGGCCATCCCGTCTGGTCAATCAATTAATCAATTAACAGAAACAACAAAGTGAACATGCGCAATCTTGTGTCCGTCAAACATTCGTACCGGCCTCACAGATCAGGCAGGCAGATGTTATTACATATCCCTGTGTTTAAAGTCAAAACATATAGCAATTGTTCCTCCTGTGTGGCAGCTTCCACTTCATGTCAGAGGATGTAAGAAAAGCAAGCATTTCTTGACACTCTCTCACATAAGTCCAACTGTCCTTTTGTTATTGGTGTTCTCCATTAGTTGATTAAGCAGGAGAAATTTCAATCGGGCACAATTCGTCCCACTCATTCCAACGCTCCTCGCCCTATCCTAGTAATGCCAAGTGTCATCCTAGGTAGCGTTAAGTATTATTTTGTTATGTCATTGATTACACTCCGTTTTGTCCCGGGGTTCAAACCCCACAATCTACCAAAACGGGACGCGGATACATAACTCACTCAGCCATCCGATATGGTAATATTAATTATAGTGAGCTTTGGATTTAGGTGTCGTGCTGGTACTGTGGTAGTTCACCAACGTTGAGACCCAGTATATAGACGACAGTGTTTATTGTTAGTAGATTAAGCCAATCGATAAGTTTAACTAACAAAAAATTCAAAATAATCTGTGGAAAATGGATTAATCTTCTTTCTGTGCAGATCTGGGTGTGGATGTGGATGTGGGTGTGGGTGTGAGTGTGGGTGCTGGTGCTGGTGCTGGTGCTGGTGCTGGTGCGGGTGCGGGTGTGGGTGTGGGTGTGGGTGTGGGTGTGGGTGCGGGTGTGGGTGCGGCTATGGGTGTGGATGTGTGGGTGTGGATGTGTGGGTGTGGATGTGTGGGTGTGGATGTGTGGGTGTGGGTGTGGATGTGGGTGTGGGTGGAGGTGTGGGTGTGGGTGTGGGTGTGGGTGTGGATGTGTGTGTGGGTGTGGATGTGGGTGTGTGGATGTGTGGGTGTGGATGTGTGGGTGTGGATGTGTGGGTGTGGATGTGTGGGTGTGGATGTGTGGGTGTGGATGTGTGGGTGTGGATGTGTGGGTGTGGGTGTGGGTGTGGGTGCGGGTGCGGATGGGGGATGGGGGATGGTGGATGGTGGCCCCTCTTGGTAAACTACGACGCGGGCAGAACTGTGGGAAGCGCCAGTTCCAAGTAGTGAGCACTCACAGAACTAATCAGGCAGCATTGCTCCATCAGCACATTGACGAATTAAAATATGCGATGTCAATTCCTTTACCTACCAGACGACTCTCCCAGCTGGGGATCACAGAGGACTTGTAGCATTTCAGAACTGAATCAAATACTGATTCAAATCAATTCCGTTTCAGTTATGAAATATATAGGCTTACAGATCTAAATTCATCATCATCATCATGCTGTCGGTCATGATGCGACAAAGACTGCTTTCATTACTTGACTCCATTTAGCTCTCTGCTGTGAGAGTGATGTCCATGAGTCGGTCTTAATGTCTCTCAGCTTCAGGTTTCTCTTGATGGTATCCTTGAACCGGAGATGAGGGCACCCTCTCTTTCTATAACCAGAAGACAGTTGAGAGTAGAGGATCTGCTTTGGTAGCCTGTCTGATGACATCCTCATGAGGTGTCCAGTCCACCGGAGATTCTTTTTGATCCGAAGATCTTCCCTAGAGGGCAGCCCTATATATATAAACTATAAGTGATGTATAAGCATTATGCCAGTATAAAGGTACGGAAGGGAATTGTTATTGTTATTATATATTATTGTTACTGTACACACTCTGGGTGGGAGCATGTTGCCCCACCATCACATGACTGGTGGCGCCGCCACCGGCCAAGTCCTCCACACGGATGCGACACAGTGTCCCTCGCACCTGAGAACTTCTTTTGGGGCTAGGGCTTAATATTCTTATGCCAGAGAATATATATCTCGAACCACTTATTGTCTTGTCCCTTTATTGTACTGAGCTGGTCTTTATATATACAGTAAAACCTCTCTAAATCGACCGACCATGGGACCGATTTTAAGTGGTCTATTTAGGGAGGTGGTCGGTTTAGAGAGTTAGAATATCCTTACAATGGTATTGTTGGGATCCAAATAAAGCGATCGATATAGGGGAGTGGTCGATGTGTGGAGTGGTTGGAATAGAGAGGTTTTACTGTAATATACATATAAAATTAATAATACTAACTTTAATAAGAAATTAAGTTGTAGTTGTGAATTTATATACTGATGCAGTAGGTAGGTGATTGGGTGAACAGTTTGCAACTTGAGCAGCCTGGATTGCATACAAACTGCAATATATAAGGAGGTTATGTTTGTTCCAGTTTCCACTGATTTTCCGCTGATTTTATACAATTTATACTGATTTTTTTACATTGTTAGATACACGATAATAAGCCCTGTAAAAGGAGTCCATAATTTGCATGGATTATGGATGCAAATCTTACTCGACATTCTCGTGTTAACGACAACGACCTCGACCTACTCCCTCCACCCCTTCGCAATTCCCATTCCATGGTCACCCTCTTTATCCCATAACTGACACAACCCTCTGTGGATCCATAGAGAAACAGCGCCGCTGAATTAATGAATTGATGCGGATTATGAAGAAGAAATCTGTTGTGGAATTCGCATGGGAATCAGCACACATTATATGAAATATCTGGGATGCAGCCAGATTTAAAGATTTGGTCGCGTGTTTTTTTTTTGCCAAGCATACCTTACATGACTATTCTATGTATCTTAATGAAAGATCACACTTAAGCCGTGTTCATACGGGGAAAATGTAAAGCGATGTAGACAAGGCGAATACTAGGAATCAAATTATCGGCCCGTTCACATCAGCAGTACTTGGGGCCGGAAATCGATATCTGTGCATGAGCAAGTCCATACTAACCAGCGCCAGTTTGGGTTCATTGACGTCGCCATGAGAGAGTGTGGGTTCGACCTAGATATGTATGGACTGAATCGTATTGCTTTGGAACGGTCAAAACCTCTGCTGGGCACTGAAACCCTAAAAATAAATGATGAAACAAATATCTGTGCACAGCTAGCGGTTTCATAGACCAAATTATATTATATAGTGTGACATGCTTAATCCGCCTCAAGTACGTCGGTTGTGTTCACATGGGCAAAATGAACCGCTTCACAGAAATCGACTCACGTAATCGACCTCGACAAGTGGTTTGCAGAATCCGCATCACAGCCCTAATCCGACTCAGACGCCTGTTCACGCGTGAAATGTAACCCGAACTATACAAGTCGATTTCTACGAATCGATTTACATTGCCCGTGTGAACACAGCTTTAGAATGGGTTATTAGTGCTTGGAGCCAATATCTTGATATTGGGCACATAGTCTAATGCCCGGCATTAGTGGGATAGGGAAAATGAAGAGTGGAGTGAGAAAGACCAATTGTTCGCGATTGAAATCTCCTGTGCTTACTCAAATTACTGAATGTTTTTGAAAAAGAAACACCGCTATTGACTAATATGGAAACATTACTAATTAAAATTGTGACCCTAATAAGTTGGTTGGTTTTTGTAGTTTTACGTCCAGGCAACATATAGGGTCATATCAGGACTGGGACTAATAAGGAAAACGGGCACAAGTTTTGTCAATGTTGGGAAAATGTTTATATGTGAACAATTGGTTGCAGAAGCTATACACATATATACAATGCATGCTGGGACAGTGTGCGAAGCATTATACCACCTAGCCTCCCTGATGTCACCACCCTACCCACGCCTACCTGTCTATGCTGCTCCTAGGCTGAGAGGTCAGTGCAACCTACTACATATGCAATTGATATGTGAACAAATGGCTGCAGAAACTATATATATATATGTATATGTGGTGTATATCGTATTATGCGAGTATAAAAATACGAAGGGAATTGTTTTCGTATGTGTATAGATATCCCTGTGTGTACCTGTATCAATGTATATATTTATATATTTAAATGTATCTATATATGTAATGTATAAAGATATAGCTATATATATGCATATCTATATACTATATAGATATTTATATAGATAGATGGGTAGATAGGTCTACTTAGTCGGGGATCAGTGATACCCACCCATCAGCTAGAACCAGTAGGGCGTGGCTAACTTGCACTTCCTACATACACAGCTCATCCACGTCGGGGAGAAAGAGAAACATGTGCTGCCCGGCTGGAGTGGCCGGAGGTGAGTGGCACTCGCGACCCGGCCGGCCAGGTGTAGTGTTTTCACCTGGCTAATTGTGTGGGACCTGGCCTTGTCCCTCCCGTCCTTTCCCAGCCATGGCTACACGCCGGAGGGGGTTTACGGGAAGAGCCCTTATGTTAGCCGGCCCCACCCCCACTGACCAGTGACCCGGGCAGCCTATTCACCACGGATCTGGCTATATACCTCATTGAGGCTGTCAATCCATTGTCTGCCCTGGAGGCACTGGAAGAAGGGGAGGAGGGAGTAGGGGGTGGAGAAGGGGCAGGGGGGAGGAAGGATGACCGAGGAGGGATGAGGGAGGGGGGAAGGATGGAGAAGGGATGGAGGAGGGATCAGCAAGGGGGGATGGATAAGGGTTTGATTTATTGATTGGTTGGTGGTTGCTTTACGCCGTGTCGGCAGCATATTCAAGCGAGAACTGTTTAAAAAAAGATTCAAACCATTGCTTTTACATGTATCAATTAAGTGTCAAAAACAATCATTAAATTAAAAAGCTCACATTTTTATATATGGAGAAAGCAGGGAGGAGGGAGGAGGGAGGAGGGAGGAGGGAGGAGGGAGGAGGGAGGAGGGAGGTGGAGTGAGAAGGAGGGAGAAGGGAGGGAGGAGCGAGGGAGGGGGAGGTAGAAGGGAGGGAGGCGCGAGTGGGGAGGGAGGGAGGCGCGAGTGGGGAGGGAGGGAGGATGATGGTGGTCAGGGTACTGGCGTGACTAGGCTGTATGTTCGGGTTTTTGAGAGGGATGTTGGGTCTGTCCGAGTAGGGGTGCGGTGGGGGTGAGGTGGGGTGAGGTAAGTGGGGTGGGAGGGGTTGCTCCAGGGGTCGCGATGGGGCCCTGAGTGGCTGACCTTTCCGAACTCACGTAACCCCTGGTTCGGCCTGGGCCCCCTCAGTTCCCATGGTAATACGGGGTATTGTCATCCTGTGTGGTTCTCGGGTGTGTGTCGTGGGGAGGGGCGGTGGCTGTGAGGGTGGGCGTGGGTGGGTGGAGGGTGGGTGTGGGGGTTATAGGGTGGGGGTGAAGTTCAGAGAGGTGCTGACACGTGATAAATAGTGGCTCGCATCCCTCCCAGGTGCGTTGTTTAGTCCGACTCTCCACACCCCACACGCTTCACACCCCACATGATTCACACCCCACACGCTTCACACCCCACACCACCCCGAACATTCTACACCCACACACCACATGCCTGATCCCACACCCAACACCTCATACCCCATTATCCATATCATCATATAACACACACCCCATATAACAAACACCCCACACACATCACACTGCACAACCCTCCTCATTTTCCACACGCACACACCACACAATACACCGCAATGCACCATAACGCACCACAACGCACATCATGACACAGCGCAAACACAACCCTCCCCTCACACATGCCGACACACCACAAAACAACACAACACACCACAACACACCACAACACACCACAACACAACACACATCATGACACACAGCAAACACAACACGACCCAAAACATAACCCTCCACTCACACATTCTGACACACCACAAAACACCACAACACAAAGTATATCATGACACACCAAACACAACACACCCCAATAGACAACCCTCCCCTCAGATACGCCGACTCACCACAACACACCACAACACACCACAACACCCACAAACACAACGCACATCATGACACATCCCAAACACAACCCTCCCCTCATACATGCCGACACACCACAAAACACCACAACACACCGCAACACACCACAACACAACGCACATCATGACACACACCAAACACAACATGACCCAAAACTCAACCCTCCCCTCACACATGCTGACACACCACAAAACACCACAACACAACACAAAGTATATCATGACACACCAAACACAACACGCCCCAATACACAACCCTCCCCTCAGACACGCCGACACACCACAACACACCACAACACACCACAACACACCACAACACACCACAACACAACGCACCTCATGACACATCACAAAGACAAGACGCCCCAACACACAACCCTCCCCTCACACACGCCAACACACCACAAAACACCATAACACACCACAACACACCATAACACACCACAACACCCCATACACCCACCACACCCGATACACCCACCATCAAACTCTCACACCCCACCCTAATGGCCGGTCACTAACTTAACCTTCTCGCCCTTCCCCCCCCCCCCCCCCCCCCCCCCCCCCCCTCCCCTCCCCCAACCACCTCCTGGCCCATAACTACCGCTGGCTTCACATTACCATCTCCTACATATCCATTCCTCAAACCCCGCAACTTTCACCCGCCATCCCAAACCTGAATAGTTTAGCAGCTGCCGCAACTACTCATCTAATCGCTGCACCGCCCGGCGCCCGGCGCCCGGCGCCCGGCGCCCGGCGACCGGCGACCGGCGACCGGCGACCTGCGACCGGCGACCTGCGACCGGCGACCGGCGACCGGCGACCGGCGACCAGTTTCAGCAACTGGGGATGGCTGGTTTTTGCTTACCGTAGCTGTCTCATATTCACTATGCGACCCTTATTTATAATTATGTTAGACAATCCAATTCATTCCTGAAATGCTCAGTCAATGAATGATGTCATTGGTATTCATTGGCGACTAACGTAGTTCTCGGGAGGAGAAATGTATTGAGTCGTATCCCACCAGTATTTCTCGCTTAACGGAAATATGCAATTCGAAAAACCAATCTATTTAATTCTCTGAACCATCCGAGAACGACGGAGCTGGGGATGTAATTAAAAGTGTAAAACACCATGTTCAGAGAAACCTCAATTTAGAAAGAAAAACTGAACGGATCTCTCACTAATGCCTACCTGTAATAAGATTAAAGTCCAGACGTGATGGCTGAATGAGTTAGAGCGTCCGTCTCCCGTGTTGGTAGCCCATGGGATCTTGGGTTCGAACCCTGGTCGAGTCAAACCAATGACTTAAAAATTGATACTTGTCGCTTCCTAGACAGGCACTCGGCATTATTAGGATAGGGCAAGGACTGGTTGGCTCAGTGTCAGGACAATGTGATTGAGTTGGATATCGATTGATTGATTGACTGGTGGTTGCTTTACCCCGTGTCGGCAGCATGGGCCATATTCACGGAGAGAAATGTTTGTTTTTTGTTCAATCCATCGCTTTGACATGTAAAAGCAGACAATCAATTATGTGCCAATAGACACTCGTTAAATTAGAAAGCTCACAATCATATATTTGTGGTCAAGGGAAACAAATTCCCATAGAAAAAGAAAAGTTTTATTAATAATTGATAGAATTTATTTAGTAAACTATATGAGGTGGTACAGTCCAGCTGCCCTCAAAGAGGCTAAAATGTTTTCTTGTTTTACTTTAGTGAAAAGGTCATGCATACTGTCTGTAGTGTAGAATTGTTGGCGCAGGGCTAAACAAATCAATGCAACTTAGCCAAATGTGTTTGAGTGTCAGCGCAGATTGAGACCCAATACATTCAGGGGGAGGTTCCCCCTTATTCAGAAAAGCATGTGTAAGCCACGAGTAGCCAATGCGGCAGCGGCTACTTCCCGCATGAGTCTGTGGTGGTTTTCCCACAGATGGTTCAATTTCTTTAAGTTTATTAATGTTTTCATCCCACTCATGTTGCCATTTGGATTTTATGTGGGTGGCTATTAGTGGTTTCAGATCAGAGTGAGGGATCAGACACGGTTCAAGATCACAGTTCAGGGCCTTCTTCGCAGCCCGATCAGCTCGTTCGTTTACTTGTATGCCGGCATGGCCAGGCACCCAGCACAGGTGGATGTCATACCCATCCATTGCCAGTTGGTTCATTTTATAAATGACCATTGCTAGAATAGGGTGATTCGTTTTCAGTCCAGCAACAGCCAGGAGACAAGAGTTGGATATCAGATCATGGTGCTGCGGCCTGGTCTCCCAGTGGGGCAGCACTATTAAGTCGCCATGTGTGCACCCTGTCACAAGTCGGTACCCGTTCTGATATGACTTTAGATGTTGCTAGGACGTAAGACAACAACAAATAAACACAATAAGATCAAATCATATATTTCGATTATAGAAACTCACGCAACCAGGCAGCCTACATATTTCATTATCCAATACCACTGCACTGCTCTTTGATTTAAATGCTAAACGGTTATTGAAGAAACTTGAGAGAAATCAATACATACAGTCAAATTGTTTGTTCAGATAACCTCGTATTGTTTGTTCTGGCTTTAAGGTCCTGTGCAAAATCTAGGTAATGTCAACTGGTCAATACGGATACCGACTTGTGACAGCACGCATTCATAGCCACTTTATACTACTGCTGACTTGGTCGAGATCCGAACTCTCGACCTTCCTCCTGGGAAGTCTGCCCTCTTACTAGTCTTAGCGATTCGGCCACCGCCACCGGTAGAGGTTCGGACATTTAATACGTGAGTACCATCTCCCTTATGGTGTCGACAGTCTTTTAGAAGCAAAGTAATTACCGACAAATATAAATATATATATTTACACGGGTCAACATTCGGTGGAGCCGAGGGGGAGCTAAGGTGGTGCCATCGGTACAGTGTTGTGTGATACGGAGTGTAATAATAATAAGTAATATTCCCTTCCGTATCTTCATACTCCCATAATACGTTATACATATTATATTAAATGTGTATCGGTAGCATCGCCCTGACGAGGATACTCCACTATTATAAATATATCCATATATAAATCCTTCGGTGCGACTGACACTGGTCAACATCCTGTTCAGGAGAGGTGGGCCGAGATGGCGCCACCGGCACAGTGTTGTGTCTTACAGAGAATAACAATAATCATAATAATAAGTCATATTCCCTTCCATATATTATTATTTCTATAATACTGCTATACATATGATTTGATATAGACATACACTATATATATATATATATATATATATATATATATATGTAATATGGATAGCATCTGCCGAGCAATCGCTACTGCATCAACACTGTTTCAGCACCGATGGTCCCCGAGTGCTACCGAGTATAAATAATGGTCAGGTCCCTCTCCTCACCAACGCCAAATGCGCCATCATTTCCGGTTCCTGTTCCCGCATTGCCCTTCCCGGTTCGCCAGCTGGCTGAATGTCCAGCTAATTTCCGTTCACTCTTTATTCTACCCCAGGGTGGGAAGTCCAGGGTGAGCTGTGGCGGGGTGTGGGGCGGCGTTTGGTGGGGAGGGAGGACGGAGGGAGTATTGGGGTGGGGGAGGGGTGGGGGAGGGGTCATCACGTCCCCCCCCTCCCCCCTTTCCACCTAAATTATTAGTTAGCCCCGGTCATTCTCTGACGTAACGTCAGTCCAGACGCCAGCCACCATTTCCGGCTACCTGCGGGTGTGCGCATGCGCATCATCGCGGGCCTGTGCGGCGCACGGCTCCGCACCGCACCGCACCGCACCGCACCACACCACGCCAAACCGCACCGCACCGCACCGCACCGCACCGCACCGCACCGCACCGCACCGCACCGCACCGCACCGCACAGCACCGCACCGCACCGCACCGCACCACACCACACCACACCACACCGCACCGCACCACACCACACCGCACCGCACACCGCACCGCACCGCACCGCACCGCACCGCACCACACCGCACCACACCACAGAACAACCATCACTCACCATCCCATAATGACAACGTGGTTGGCGGGTAACACGTCACCATAGTAACTGGCGTCTGGTGACCGTGTTACGCACCCAGTCGTCTGCCAAACTACAATAATCTCCGTTAAAAACATAGGGCGCTAACATTGGTTTGGCATTGTTTTCTTCATACTCTACATTAGTTCAGCAATAATTCGATGGATACACAATAGTAGACGATTATGGCTCCTAGTCCTACATTTCAGTCGGCTGGTGAATTCGTATTAATTTGCCGGGGAACTATTAGTAAAACTGGGCCGGTGGCCACGCCCCACCTGACAGCGCTAAAAGTGTGCACACGCCTCGTGCGTTGTCATAGCGACAACAGCCACCCCGCCCACTATCCACCCCCTCCTCCCACACCTCCATCCCCACCCCCACCCCTCCTTAATCCGGACATTTCGGGGATTTGGGTGATTTCTGTTGCCGGCTGATTGGGGGGTTGGGCGGCTGGGGCTATCGTCTTTGAGCCCCTCCCCACCCCGCCCCCTCCCGGCCAGCCCCGTGCCGCTGCCCCGGCCCCTGCTCCGGCCACCCTCCTGCTCACCCACTATCACCACCACCACATCCTCCTCTACCATTCACTCGCCGTATGTCGCCACTAGGAGGCGCGGGGGTCTGGGAACGCTACAAACCACAGTCATGCCATTAATCAGGGAATGTTCATTATGGCGCGTTAAAAAAAAACGAAGATATAAAAAAACACACCAGAAGAGGGTGGATTGTATAGGGAAGCCCCACTGTGCTGCTCCAATCAATCATTATGGGGACGGCGGGGGGTGGGGGGTGTAGGGGGACGCCCCCCCCCCCCCCCACCCACCGGGGTGCAGCTCGGACAGCAAATTAATATCATGCACTGGGCGAGGAGGCAACTTGAAAGATGGAATATGAAAATGCCTAAGGGTGTGTGCGTACATGCAGGAGGAAGAAGGACGAGTATGAAGGGAGGAGGGTGAGGGGGGGGGGGAGGGGGGTTCAGATTCTCTTAGAATTAGTTCACTTCATGGGATAGTAACATGAATAGTAACTTTCTGTATGTAATTATGGTTTAATGGTTGACTGGAGTGGGTGATTAGACCAGACGGGATGGCCGAATGAGTTAGAGCGTCGGTCTCCCGTGTTGGGAGATCGTGGGATCGTGGGTTCGACCCCTGGTCAAGTCAAACCAATGACTTAACAATTGATTCTTGATGCTTCCTAGCCAGGTGATCGGCATTATTAGGATAGGGCAAGGACTGGTTGCTCAGTGTCAGGATAATGTGACTGAGTGGGATATCAGGTTATGGTGCTGGTGGCATGATCTCCCAGTGGGGCAATACTATAAAGTCGCCATGAGTACACACTGTCACAAAGTCGGTACCCGTCATGATATGACCTTAGATGTTGCTAGGACCTAAAACAACAAACAAACAAACAAGAGTGGGTGATCTCTTTCTAGCGCAATCGAAAGATTGGTTATTGTCATTTAATTTTGATTTATTCATTTATTTATTACATGACATAGGATTTATTTATTTATTTATTTATTTCTTTGTCACCTGTTGTCGATTGAATAATACATAACATTACTCGGATGAAAATTCTGATTTGTTTGTACGGCGTTAAATTACAATATTGTGAGCAGGCCCCTCTTGCTCACTGACTCCTCTCCCTCACATCTCGCTCTCTCTCGCATCTACTATCCTCGTCTCCCTCTCCGCCTCGTCTCCCTCTCCTTCTCGTTTCCCTCTCCTTCTCGTCTCCCTCTCGATATCTCTCACTCGCTCCATATCCACCCCCTCCCTCCATCTCCCTCCCTCTCCCTTCATCTCCCGCTCTGTTACTCCATCTCCCTCTCCCTTCTCCCTAAATCTCCCCCATCCCCTCCTCTCTTCCCAATCCCCACTCTCCTCTCCGCCATCCCCTCTACCCTCTCCGCCACCCCCTCTACCCTCTCCTCCATCCACTCTCCCCTCCCCATCTCCCCTCCCCTTCCCCCCTCCCCACCCTTCTGCTCCCCCTCTCCCCTCTTCCCTCTTCCCTCTTCCATCTCCCCTCTTCACTCTTCCCTCTTCCATCTTCCCTCTCCCCTCTCCCTTCTCCTCTCTCTCCCATCTCCACCAATCCCACTCTCCCCCATCCCTCGCTTCCCTCCCCCACTCTCCCCCATCCCTCGCTTCCCTCTCCCACCCTCCATATACACCTACCTACAGCGGGTAGGCAGCTCGTGCCTGAATGACTGTGGATGGCTTCCCGCCTCGTGTTTTATTCAGAGCATTGATTCCCGGTCAATTGAGCAAACGTTTTGTAGAAAGTTAATACATGTATGAGCGATCGGCTTTTGCGCCTGCAGACTCTGGTGGTGGAAACGCGCTAAGGATTCTGGGTGTGTGGCCGGACTGCTGGGGTGGAGGTTGGCGTGGGGCGGGGAAGGGTTTGGGGGTAGGGGTGGATGAGAGGGAAGGGGGTGACAGCGGGGGTAGAAGTTGCGGGGTGAGCATGTGCTATGGCATGTGGAAGACCCTACTATGTGTTAGCTATGGGCTAGTCGAGGTGTTCTGCATAGCATAGTAGTTGGGAAATATGGGAATGGAGGAGGGTGAGGGTGGGGAGGGGGGTGAGGAGGGGAGTGGGGGGATGTAGGAATGGGAGCGAGTGGTTTGGGAGGTGAAGAGGTAGAACTGCTTGGAACAACGATATTGTACAAGAAAATGCGAGTAAGAGGACTTGCATAAAATACGTCACTTTATTTTGGTAATTGTCACCCCCCCCCACCTCGACCCACTCCCATCCCCATCCCTACTTCCACGACCACTACCACTACCACCCCACCACCACCAAACCACCACCACCAAACCACCACTCCCTACTCACCCCCTAGATGGACATGCCCAGTACGAGGAACCATGCACTGTAGTTTGTTCGTTGGTTGTTGTTTTACGTCCTAGAAACATCTAAGGTCATATCAGTACGGAGTCTCCACTGTAGACTATACACACATGCATCCACCAATCACCACACATTGGATTTATTCCAGGAAGACAACTCCCCCCCCCCCTTCCACCTCTCTCCTGACACACACTGACTCAGATTGAAACTGGAGAATTTTTACAACTATATTTCTTATCTCAAAAGTCTTGGTAAAACTGCATGCAACCTGCTGGTTAACTCTCCCTGTTCCTTGTGGCCTTTCCATTAAATCACAATCCGATGGTTTGGAGTTACTATCATTTTCTTGGATAAATATAATAAATTGGTTATTTTCTTCTACTTTATTTCAGTTTGACGTAAATTTTATTTTTAATTTCTAAATTTTGAGATATTTGAAGTCCAACCATGCGACATTAATTTCGACAAGCATTACAAAATTCTGACACAATAGACTTATGCAGTCATCGTCATGCTGTCGGTCGTGATGCGACAAACACTGCTTTCATTACTTGACTGTCAGTCACTCTCCATTTAGCTCTCTGCTGTGAAAGTGATGTCCATGAATCTGTCTTAATGTCTCTCAGCTTCAGATTTCTCTTGATGGTATCCTTGAACCGGAGATGAGGGTGCCCTCTCTTTCTGTAACCAGAAGACAGTTGAGAGTAGAGTACATTTCATGAAAGCTGCCTATAAAAGTGTTGAAGTGCTGCTGACTTTTGCAAGTTACCAGTGGCACTCTCTCAGGGAGCAAATATAGGTCTCACACTGGCAAGAACATGTCTAGACAGGTGCAAAACTATTTGTCCCTGCAGTGGCTGCTCGGGAGATGTTGGGAGTTTCATACATCAACAGCACTTGATGCTGCCACAGTGACATGGTTTTCTGTTCAGGCTTTGCTCCCTTAGCCTTCGGTTCTGTCAATAACCTGTACCGCAAGGCAGGGGCATCAAACTCCCTGAGGTATTGCAATACTTGCAATACATGCAGTAATAGAGTAATAACGTTTTTTAAATATTAAATTGACTCAGTATGCCCTTCTATGTGGCAACAAATGCTTAATAAATTCATCAGTATCTAAGTTTGATATTTAGAATCAAATCTACCGGAATATTTTGGTTTGGAATATGTGATGCTTCATCGGACTATGCAGCTTTAAGTATTGTATTATTACATCGACGTTTTCATTAAAGTTCGTCCATATACAGAGGCACGGATAATTTTAAGTGATTTATATTTGTTTATTGTAGACAAAATCAAAGCCTTTGAAGAGGGAATTTATTATTGATATACACACATTATCCCAATGTAACGATGACCCAAGTACCTTATCCACCTCGGTCATCACGCTTAGTTTGATGAATAAGATCTCTCTTCATCCAGCCATCCTGCATTATATACCATCCTCAACGGGTAAATATTATGACATGTCCCAGTCTAGCAAGGTGTGGTCAGAGTTAGACTTTTACTTGTCGCTTGTAAGTCGGTATGATCCGGACGGTGTCTGGTAATAGTGGGTTTTTGACAGGCATTTACCTGTATTGAAGTCATTCTCAACGTGAACTATCCACACATCAGCGCACCCCTCCGTCAAACCCCCACCCCCACGCACACCCCCACACCCACAACCCCCCGCCACCCCCATACCCCTCCACCCATCTCCTACCTCCACTCGCCACACCTCCGCCCCCACTGCACCCCACCCACCTTTATCCCACTCCCACTCCCACTCCACCCCACCTGCATTCCACCTCCACCCCACCCCCACCCCAAAAGCACTCCACCCCCACCCAACCCCCACCCCAATACCACTCCACCCAACTCCACCCCACAGCACCCCACCCACCTTCATCCCACTCCCACTCCACCCCACCTGCATTCCACCCCACCCCCACCCCAATACCACTCCACCCCCACCCAACCCCCGCCCCAATACCACTCCACCCACATCCACCCCCACAGCACCCCACCCACCTTCATCCCACTCCCACTCCACCCCACCTGCATTCCACCCCACCCCCACCCCTACCCCAATACCACTCCACCACCTCCTACCTCCACTCACCCCGACTCCACCCCCACTGCACCTCACCCACCTTCATTCCACTCCCACTCCACCCGACCCTCACTCCACCTACCCCGAACTCCACCATAGGGTAAAAACCATAAGGGTCACCTTCACCTTCGCCCCTCACTCTCCCCCCACCCCACACACAACCCACCCTCCACCTCTGCAACCCAACCCCTACCCCCAGAGGTCGGCCGGGTAAGAGCGGGGGTGTAACGCCCTCCCCCCCCCCCCACACACACTCCACTCCCCCCCCTCCCCCCAGCCCCCACCTGATTACAACCCTCGGTCCGTTAAAAGCAGTCTGCGCGTGTCCGGATCAATCCCCTCTAATTGGCGCGCGTCCACGTTTCTAGGCCTTCCTGGAAACCTCTAGGAACGTCGCCACCGCCTGTGCGCGCGCAGCGGGGCGTCGGGCAAGGGCCTGCGTCACCAACACTTCACCGACCGGTTCCCACCAAAGTGTAACTTAACCTATCGGATCACCACCATCATGTCTGGTGTTCTACAATCAGCAACCCGTACACTCTGCCGTCATATATGTGACCGGTGCTTAGGGCTGGTTGTTGGTGCTGGTTTTCTCTACGCCTGTCGTTGGGGTGGTATGCGCGGAGATGTTGTGGGTTAAGGTGCGTATCACGCATGGGTGGTTGAGGCGGGTGGGGGTTGGAAAGGTGCTGGGGGAGTGCTCACTGCTGGCCGCGTCCTGTGTGTGCACAGCTGGGTGACGGTGCGCTATGGCTTCGGCACCCGGCGACCCCCGTGATGTATGGGGCAGGGAACAATTAGTAAATACTGGGCGGGGATGAAGGCGGAGGAGGGGAGGAGGAGGGGAAGAGGGAGCGGGGGGGTGGGAGGGAGAGGGAGGGTGGGAGGGGGTGGGAGGGAATGGGTGGGAGGGGAGATGGAGGGGGAAGGGGAGGAGGTGGGAGGGACAGGGGCAGATGGACGGGGAGGGGGGAATGGAGAGGCAGGGGGGGGGGGGTGGAGGGACATATTGAGGGAGAGATGAAGGGAGAGGTGCAGGGAGAGATAAGGGAAAGATGGAGGCTGAGATAGATTGCTGGAAACATGGAGGGGATTCCAGCAGGGGAATGGGGAGGAGGGATGGGGGAAGGGGCGGGGAGGAGGAGAGGGCGGAGGAGGACGGGGGGAAGGGGGGGGAGGTGCGTGAGGCAAGAATGGAGATGCCGAGTGCATATGCGAGGGGAGAGAGAGCTTGGAAGAGCTTGACAGAACTAGAAAGATATTGAGAGAGAGCTTGAGAGAGAGAGCTTGAGAGAGTTTGCTAGATATTGATAGAGCTTGAGATTGAGGGGTGGGTGTGGAAATGAAGACCTCGGTTTAGGGTAGATAATGATAGGAGATTGAGGGGTGGGTGTGGAAATGAATACCTCGGTCTGGGGTAGATATTGATAGGAGATTGAGGGGTGGGCATGGAAATGAAGACCAAGGTCTGGGGTAGATATTGATATGAGATTGAGGGGTGGGCGTGGAAATGAAGACCTTAGTCTGGGGTAGATATTGATATGAGATTGAGGGGTGGGCGTGGAAATGAAGACGTCGGTCTGGGGTAGATATTGATAGGAGATTGAGGGGTGGGCGTGGAAATGAAGACCTCGGTCTGGGGTAGATATTGATAGGAGATTGAGGGGTGGGTGTGGAAATGAATACCTCGGTCTGGGGTAGATATTGATAGGAGATTGAGGGGTGGGTGTGGAAATGAAGACCTCGGTCTGGGGTAGATATTGATAGGAGATTGAGGGGTGGGTGTGGAAATGAAGACCTCGGTCTGGGGTAGATATTGATAGGAGATTGAGGGGTGGGTGTGGAAATGAAGACCTCGGTCTGGGGTAGATATTGATAGGAGATTGAGGGGTGGGTGTGCAAATGAAGACCTCGGTCTCAGGTAGATATTTATAGGAGATTGAGGGGGTGGGTGTGGAAATGAAGACCTCGGTCTGGGGTAGATAATGATAGGAGATTGAGGGGTGGGTGTCGGTGATTGATTATTTTGTCAACTATTTTATCTCGTTTCTCTCAATACCAAATATACGTAAATATTTATATATTATAGATTACCTCATAGTTGTTTGGTCTAGACGGGATGGCTAAATAAGTTGAGCGTCCGTCTCCCGTTGTGGTAGATCGTGGGGTTCGAACACTGATTGAGTCAAACCAATGACTTAAAAATTGATACCGGTCGCTTCCTAGCCTTGCGCTCGGCATTATAAGGATATGGCAAGGACTGCTTGGCTCAGTGTGAGGATAATGTGACTGAGTGGGATATCAGGTCATGGTGTTGGTGGCTTGGTCTCCCAGTGGGGCAGCACTATAAAGTCGCCATGAGTGTGTACTGTTACAAATCGGTACCTGGCCTGATATGACCTTAGACGTTGCCAAGCCGTAAAGCTCCAACAACCAACCAACATAGTTCTTTTGGGTGTAGTGTTTAATGGGCAGTTGTATTTGGCATTTAGTCAGCGTGTTGCTGACATATTTATTGGTAATTGAGGCCTGACCATGACGGTTGTTCACGTTATTTAGATTGATCGTAGCTTTCAACAGATTATTAAGTGAATTCCTGGAATAATGCCTCTTTCTCCAGTAATGGTGGTTCCACTAATGAGGTGTGTGCTTGGTGTACATATGCATCAATAGTATATCGGGTGCCGATACTACTAATGATGGTAATAACAATGCTAATAATCTATGGTAATATTTGTGTATCGAGGTGTGGAATATGATCAGATGACATTCATACATGCTGTTTAAATTATAATACGAATATCAATATCGAATAGCATCCTACCGTTATTAAGTACCCTTTCGACTGTATGAAAAGGCCATGGTACATACACCACACCACTCTCCTACACCGAGAGTGGCGCACCAGTGTCTGGTGACGACCAGAATGTGTAAAGGTTGGGCTATGATAGTAGCCTTGGTTATGGGTTGTATCTGTATATGAGACTGTCTCAAAAGGTGCTAAGCAATATGGGACAAAACTGTGTCCATTGTAACGATCAACCTACTATCTGCTTATGCATTTGCTCAGGATAAACTGATTTGTTTTTTTACATGGTGTTTCATAATCCCAATAGAATACATATTGATTTGAAGCAAATGTCCTTGTGTTTTCAGTGTAACCGTTGCTGCGCTGTTTTGTGTCAATCGTTACAATGGACAACAACAAAAAGAGATATCACCTTTTGAGACGGGCTCATATGTGTCTTATTATTCATGCCTGATTTTGTGCTAAAGAGATTGCCAATGTCATTTTGAAATCTGTTTTGTTATAATCGTGATATGACTCGCTTAAATGAAACGAGACAAGCAGACTTATTTTTATGAAGTGGCTATGGAGTCAAAGTTTGTTGACAAACTCCTATTATACACATATCCCACTTTATGGAATGCATGGTACCCTGTCATTGAGGTGAACATCTTACGGTCACGTTTTAAACACAGGATAAAAGCTATACTATTAAGTCAATATAAAGATACAGTAAATTGTAACAACAAGTTACGACATGATTGTTAGCCTAGGCCATATAGAACCAATATTTGAATTACAGAATTTGTCTAATGATGAACAAGTCCTGGTCTCATCACATCTTTTTCTAAACACGTTGTTGTTTCCTTAAAGAGCAGTATGTAGGTTATTTGTATATTAGTTCCAGGGCTCATGATTTTGTTTTATGGATTATTTTGTTTATAAGGGTGAGAAGACAACCATTAATGGTTACACTATTCCTACAGTTTCTATTGTCAACAGTACAGTACATGTTTGTGGAATAATGTATAGAAATTGTAAATAAAAAATGTCTTAATGTCTTAAATGTCTTATGTGTATGTGTATATGGGGGAGCGGCGTTATGAGAGGGGGGATATGGGGAGACATATGCGTCATTACCGCCGAGTTAGGACATAGCTGTAAAGGGGCTGTCACATTAGGGTTTTTTGTGGGAGCATTACGTCATATATGTCGGCATACGCCGCCATACGCCGCCTTACGCTATGCATACGCTATGCATACGCTATGCATACACTATGCATAGGCCATCATGTGCCGGCCTATGCCGGCGTATGCCGTTGTATGCCACCATACGCTTTCTCCCGTCCGTCCGTCCAAATTTGTTTGTGCATGCTCAAAAAATCTCGACCTATGGGAGCGTATGGTTCATACACTACTCATACGCTACTCATATGCCGGTGTACGCTCCTCGTACGCTAGTGTACGCTCCTCGTACGCTAGGGGTGTGCCGGCATAGGTTACACATACGCTCAACTTGCGTCACCGGCGTATCTCTAGCGTATGTAATGTACGTATAACCTATGAGTTATGTATGGGAGCATACTCCTAGCATATGCACAGCGTATGCAGAGCGTATGCACAGCATATTCCAAGCGTATGACATAGGTCTCAACATCGATCTTGACTCATACGCTACTCATACGCTCATATGCTATGCATATGCTATGCATATGCTACGCATAGGCTACGCATATGCTACACATACGCTATGCATACGCTATGCATAGGTTCCATATGCCAATCAAAACCATCAAAAAATATCACAGTACGCTCTCATACACTCCTCGTACGCTCCTCGTACGCTCCTCATAGGTTACGCATACACTCAAAAACACCCGATAGGTAACCAAAGGTCATGATAGGCCGGCACACGCAGGACTTTTACGTAGGTTTTCAATACGCTCCCACCATACGCTGTAATGTGACAGGGCATTAAGTTTCACACAGATCCGCTTATATAGGAAAAAGCTGAAACCTTTCAGTGAAGGGTTGCATTAGAAGGGCTACTGTCAAGCAGCTGAACGAAAAATGCCTTTCCCATGTAAAGCTTTTTTTTCTTCTTTTTTGTTGTTGTAAATATTGTTATTCATCTGAATACATATTTTGTCAGCGCCGAGGCACTGGTCTTCCAGCCGTTGGAGCGGTCAGATTTGTACATAGTGCCATAGTGTGCATGTATAGTGGTTTATATTGTGTGCAATGCTGGTTGAAGATGTAGTTATTCAGTGGCAGTAGTGCGTCTTGAATGTTATTATGTCATTGAGTTATAATAGTTGTTTGTCAAAATGTGGAAGTGGGGGGGGGGGGGGTCTAGGGGCAAGGGGGCGTAGTGATTTGCGTCCTTATCTTTTCACGTGTTGGCGGAGATCACATTATCAGGTGACCACGATAGAGCCATCTACAGTTAACTTCAAACACAAGCTGGTTGCTTTATGCTGATGAGCAAATATTTCTTGACAGTTCTCCCTTTTTCCACCTAGCATAATGCTGTATAACCGCGGGTTCGAAACCCTGGTTGTGTGAAACCCATGAATTGATACTTGTCGCTTCCGAGCCAGGCACTCGCATTATCAGTTGGCTGTGTCAGGGTAATGTGACTGAATGGGATATCAGGTCATGCTGTTGTTGGCCTGGTCTCCCAATGGGGCAGCGCTATAAAGTCACCATTAGTGCGCACTGTCACAAGTCGATACCCGTTCTGATATGACCTTAGATGTTGTCAGGATGTAAATCTCCAACAATCAATCCACTTATGGCCTTGTCACATTATGACACATCGCGCAAACACATGGCCAACAGCTAAAATTACTTTCAAACATTGAGATGCGTCAAACCTTTTGAGGCGGGGGGGCAAAGTTGGATGTATACATACCATATACACAACATAATGGACGTATGCAGAATGTATGTCCAACCTATTGCTATATAGCATATGGCCATTGTATGTGTAGCAGATATATACCGTATATACAACATGCTGAACATATGATGAACGGATGCAGAACATATGATGAATGGATGCAGAATGTATGTCCAACATATTGCTAGCGTGTGCCAGTATATGAGACGATATCATATAATGTATCAGAGCGTATGGCCAATGGGGCCGTGCTATAAAATGAAAAACGGTCGTAATATGCTCACGGTACAATGCAGAACGCTGGTGAACATTATATACGTAATTCGATCGCCAGAAGTATGCCTTTTACTTTAAATACATCAAGACCTGGTGGAGAAACACAAAATGTATGTTATACATACATTAGACATACGTTATCCATTCATTGTCAATACGCAGACTGTATGTTTCTGCTGGCTCTCCGTCCAACTGATGTAGGTTAATGTAGTGCTCTGCATGAACAACGTTTGTCTAACATACATCTAATGTACATTGACATATGTCTAATGTATATATAACATTCGCCCAACATAAAAGCCACACATTGTCGAACATCTAAAGTTTTGTGCAGGGACAAAACCTTTGTGACCCCTTGACGAGTGATGCCGTATAACGATGAACATTGACATAGATCGACGTATACCACCGTATAACGTTTGAGTAACGCATATCGACGTACACCGACGTATTGGTGCAGAATCACCTACATCGGTGCACGCTTGCGTGATGTGTCGTAGTGTGATAGGGCTATTAGCTGTATATTTGTATGGGGGTGATGCGTTTGTAAGGGGGAAGAATGGAGTTGTGGCTGGGGGCTTCCGTTATGGGGCGGTGGGGATGGCGGTGAGGGGTGGAGGATTTGTGGGTTGCGGGGAGAGGAGAGGAGAGGAGAGGAGAGGAGAGGGAGAGGCAACATGCGTGAGCAGTAACAGTGTGTTAAGGAGGGCCGAAAGACACAAGCCGTCGAGCCATGAAGCTCTCCCGACGCCGAGGAAGCCCGATCCGCCTTCCTCGGCAGTTCGGTGAACAAAAAACCGCACGTTGACAGACGCAGATGGCGGGATAATGAACTGATCGTGCGCGACTTAATCTCGTCACGACGCGGGCGAGACGCCGTGTCGAATTGTGACGCGCGGCTCGCCGCGAGGTGGCGCCACCACGTCACTGCACACCTTTAATTAGCAGGCGACGCGCCGAGACGACTGTATAGTGCTGTCATATACAATCAGGTAACGCGAGCTGAGGCCGGGCGGGGCGGGAGGCTGGGCGGGGCAGGCTGGAGGGAGGGGCGGGAAGGTGGGCGGGGAGGGGCGGGAGGGGCGGGAGGGGCGGGGTAGTTGGCACGCGGTGTTGTGTTACCTAATTTCTTGATGGGAATCGTGTTCAGAACGATATTGTCTTTTAGTTTGACAAGTTAGAGCTATCGATAGTTATTAGATATAGACATACATTATGTGTGTATTGTATATTTGTAATATGGCAATATTATTGACTAATGGAGCGGTGATGTCTGGTCTGGTTAGTTCCACGACTCACCACAATCTGGAACTGTTCCCCACCCACCCACTACCTCACTCCACCCTCGGTTCTACCACCGATCCGATACTTCACCACTTTCCATATACAGTAAAATCTCTCTCACCTACCACCTCCACACATCGACCACTCCCCTGTATCAAAACCTTTATTTGAATCCCACAAATACCATTGTAAGTATATTCTAACTCCCGAAGCCGACCACCTCCCTCAATGGTCGATTTAGAGGGACTGTACTGTATATATATATAATATATATAATATGTCATGTATAACGCATTATGCGAGTATAACAGCGCGGGAGGGAATTAACTCCTTGTTATTATTATCATGTGCTAATTATGATTAATATTACACTATATACTGTAGTCCCTCCTCCGTGTTCGCGAATGGTGGCGCCACACCTGGCGCTACCCGGTACCTGCCTACCCTAAATACATCACTCTCATCGGGGATTTTTTTTTATGAGTTTTGGTCCGTCCTGCTATGACCTTAGATGTTGCCAGGATGTAAAACCCCAACAAACAAACAAACAAGATGAGTGTGGAGGAGAAATAACCCCTAACAACCATCGTTTATTTAAGGAAAAAATAGAGAGTGTGGAATTGGATGCTTGGGATGATGGACGAACCCATTCACATATAGGGGTGGAGGGTTAACATGCCACGCATAATTATTATGGGCGATAATGCGATTATGAAAATCTGTGTACATACCTATGCAATATCCAGCGAATATATTGGTTCTACGCGTATTGGTTCTACATGTATTTTACATTGCATTTTATGTGGCATTTTATTTGCTTGTGCGATAAACAGCGGTATCAGTTCGAACAGAATGTGTGTTCTAGTGCATCCAGTTTATTTCCTTTGGGAATTGTATATAATTAAAGAGTGTACGCTCCGCTCGTGGAGCCAATACTCTTCCCCCAGGTTCGTTGGCGCCCAAACTTAAATCGTGCAATAACCGCAAACTATTTAGTCCTAAGTGGCCATTTGTGGACATTACTATTCTTAGGTTAAGATGTGTGTTCTGTGTTGTATAATTTTTTATATGAATATTATTTACGCTTGAATATGGCTGTAAAGATTTGCGTGTGGCGATATAAAGAGAACGAATTCGATGTTCACAACTGTGATCTCAGATGTGGCGATTCCTAAAGCGCCTGTCACACCTTACCGGATTGAGCATCGGATATAAATTTGACAAAGAATTGTCTAGTCCGGTGGTGTTCGGTATCAAAATGTATCTAAATGTGTCAAAATGTTGCGCTATCCTGTCAACGGACGCTGGACAAATGGACATGAAACGGACATGAAATGGACATGAACGGATAGACACCGGACCATAACCGGACGATAACCGGATGATAACCGGACGATAACCGGACGATAACCAGATGATAACCGGATGATAACCAGATGACAAACATACGGATCGAACATGAACTGGACACATACCGGACTGTCACGGATGTGCTGGAAACATATACTGACCAAATTCCAGCAACACCGTCAATGGACTCTGCAGGAAGCAAACGGATATGTAAGGGATGGGTAACGGACATGAACCGGACAAAATGGACTAAGCGTACTTAAAATGGACATCGACCATACATCTAGGTCCGGTTGTGTCCGGTACAAGTTTTGTGCATGTTCAAAACTTCCCACCGGACACCACCAGACAGATAACAGACATGCTGGATGCCAACCATATATAAACTGTACATTACCATATTTCACCAGACAGTGTCCGGTTTCTGTCCATTTCCCCATTTCTGGTGATGTGTGACAGAGCCTTTACTAAGTCCGTCCTGATATGACCTTAGATGTTGCCAGGACGGAGCATTCCCACAACTAACCAACCGAACTGAGTGGTGCTTGTAAAGGAATTGGGCTCAGCTGAGCAACATGGGTAACTGCTTAAATGCAGCCAACCAGAGGAATATGATTCAGGGCGCCCTTGTGCTGATACTTCTTGTGTTCCACCTGAAATTACATTTAAATTCGGATATCGCGAGGTCCTCTTATAAGAGAATAAATTAAATTTATTTTTTTATTTTCAGCGATTAATCTATCAATGTATGGCTCGTTATCTGAGAAACTGGCCATTTACTTTTTAAATAATGGTTGGTTTGGTTATCGGGGTCTTCACCATATCCGGATATGTACCGACTCTGCGCTCATCAGGGTTTTATAGTGCTGTCCACAGGGATACCATGCTGCCAAATCACCAAATCACAACAGCCTACCTACTCGGTGACATCCTCTCGTAATGGACATATTGAGCCATTGCCATAATTTAGAAATGTCGCTGCTCAAGAAACATTTCTGCTAACTATTATAAATTTTAGAAGCCTTTGATTTGCCTGTGCTGTATCAAAATGCACTAAAGCAAAACAAATGTTATTTGAAACGCTAGCACTTAAGCAAAGCTGAAAGCGTACACACATTAACCTCACTCAGAACTATAAGTACATGCGTACTTAGTTACACCCATCACCACACCTGCATAGATGGCGTTAGTGTCACATTGACAGAACCAAGACAGAAGAAACAAGGGAGCAACTAGTCGGGTGTCCCGGACGCCATGGCCGAATCGGTAGAGCGCAGACTTCCCGTGCGGAAGGTCAGAGTTCAATTCCTAGTCGAGTCAAACCAATGACTTACAAAATTGATGCTTGTTGCTTCCTAGCCTGGCGCTCAGCATTATTAGAATAGGGCAAGGACTGGTTAGCTCCGTGTCAGGATAATGTGACTGAGTGGCATATCAGGTCATGGTGTTGGCAGTCTGGTCTCTCAGTGAGACAGCAGTATAAAGTTGCCATGAGTGTGCACTGTCACAAGTCGGTACCCGTCCTGATATGACCTGAGATGTTGCCAGGAGGGTAGAACTCCAACAACCAACCAACAATAAAGTCGCCGTGAGTATGCACTGTCGCAGGTCGGTGGCCGTCCTGATATGACCTTAGATGTAGCCAGGACATAAAACTCCAAGAAACAAACAAAACTAGGCAGGTGTTGCTCAGTGTTAAATGTGGAACATGCAGGTTTCGTTTAAACAAAGACCCTATAATACTAAGATGGCTCACTCCCTATCTCTCCCATGGTAATGCCGCAGTGCCACCTTGTGGTGGGTTTGATCAGCCCGGCTGTTGGTTGGTGTTTCACATGTAACCACATACAATTATAGTATGCATGAGATAGGTAAGTATGAATGCACATCAATATGAAATTGCTATGAACAAATACACATCATCATCAGCAGCATCATCATCATCGCCATCATCACACATCTTTCACATTCATATATACATTTATACATATAATATAGCAACTGTTTAACCAAGAGAACAGCCAGCACACCAAGTGGTGGGTTTGATCATTTTGATTACACAGTACAGGCTGAGTGAGCCATCTTAGTATTATAGGGTCTTTGGTTTAAACGAGAGGAGAGCCTTATTCTTTTCTCTAATGACGTATATATAGTAAGTCTCACACATCGTAATAATCCTTTCGGGAGAAAATATATTGTTACTGAACTGATGATGCGGCTGTCCATAAGTTGTCTTTCTTATTTGTATTTCACTCAGCAATATGTACCATGCATACCGGCCGCGTAACCGTATATGTTTGTCTTTTTGGGGTGGGCTGAATTTAATATTCAAGGTAATGCATTCACGTTGACCAAGATTGGGAGTGGGAGGGTGGGGTGGATGTGTGTGTAGTGTGGTGTGTGGAGTGGGGGCGAGGGGTGGAGGGGGTAGTGCGCGGAATAATGACCAAATATTAGCTGTCAACAGTGACTTGGATTCATTAAATATTCCGCGCTGTAATCCGAAACAATTAAGGTCAGCATTGTACGTGAGAAATCGCATTAGTGATTTCTGGCGGCAGGAATAATTCAAAGCTCTGCACAGAGTGCGACCAGCCATATAATCCTATTTGCGGTTTATGTGACCATCGCCACCGCCTGCACGACCAATGTGCCACGCTGCACTCAATGCTGTTTCCATAGCAACCGAATAATTAGATAAATGTTCAATTTTCTTTGATGGGGGAGTGCCCGAGGGGGCATAGAACAGACCACTATAGATCGCCTCCTCCCTCCCTCAATCCCTTCTACTTCACTCCGCCCCTCCCTCACTCTCTCTTCCCCCCTCCCTCCACCCTCCCTCACCCGCACCCTCACCCACACCCTCTCCCTCACCCACTCCCTCACTCAGTAAATCCTTCTCCATCACTCATTCACTCACTCACTCACTCATTCACGCCCTTCCCCCCACTCACTCTCTCCCCCTCCCTCCATTACTCCCTCACTCAGTCCCTTCCTCACCCCCTCCCTCACCCCCTCCCTCACTCCCTCACTCCACATTCCATCATCCCTCCCTCTATCCTTCGCTTCCACACCCCACCACTCCCTCTTTCAGCCCCCCCCCCCTATCCCCGTCCTTTTCTGTTCTGGCTGAAGGAGATGTGGCTCTGATAAAACTTTTCAAGTTACCTTATAATAAATGGTTATTTGCCGAGAACCTTTTGGGAGAATTACGTGGGACGACTTGTGCATTTCTCGCATCCATATTAGTTGGTTTGCTATTACAAGACATGCCAAGCTATATGGATATGCATGCATTCTAACTGTTTCGGCACTGAATATACCAGACTCGCAAATATATGTATATAATATATATATAACATATAATATATATTTAAAATATATATAATATATATAAATATATATAAATATATATAAATATATATATATATATAATAGCTACTTACATAGACATCCATGCTTTTACACCCCCATGCAATAGCAAATCCCGTGTTGCTTAATGAATATTTCCAATTCCACCATGATTTCCGTGGTCACGTGACAGTTGATGAATCGCGCCCCCTGGTGGTTTGAGTGATACTTACAGTCTCTGGTGCCGCTCCCTCCCCACCCACGCCCGCCCGCCCCTCCCCTCCCCACAGGCAGTGACGCGCATGCGCAGTGACTCATAGTGCGATCGAGTTTCATATTCTCAGCCGGTCCGAACTGGCGACGCCAAACCTGGGGGAGCTTTTAGTGCGTAGGACGTGCATCTGTGCGTGTGCGTGTGCGCGTGCGTGTGCGTTGCGGACGTGGGTGGCTGAAATTGAGGAAGGAGGGGACGGAAGCGTTGGGGCTGTCGCAGTAGAACAGCACGTAGGATGGGCGAGGGGGGGGGGGGCATGCACAACTTGTAGAAGAAACATGTTTGTTTGTTGTTGTTTTACGTACTAGCAACATCTAATGACATAGCAGGATGGATACCGACTTGTGACAGTGTGCACACATGGAAACTTTATAGTGCTGCCGCACTGGGAGACCAAGCCACCAGCACCATGACCCGATATCCCATGCAGTCACATTATCCTGATACAGTGCTAACCAGTCCTTATCCTATCCTATTTATGTTGAGTGCCAGGCTAGGGCTCAATTTGATAAGTCATTGGTTTGACTCGGCTTTGTGATTCGAACCTCGATCTTCCGCATGGGAAGTCTGCGCTCTACCGATTCGGCCACCGCGTCTGGTCGTAGAAGAAACTTTGCTTAGGTTCATGATCACTGAAGTTGAATTGCACTCAATATAAATCCCAAACACATTAGTGGCTGTCTAGAGGAATAGACACGTATTGACAGTTTTTCCTGTAGATTTGAGGGTGGAACCGCCCACGGTTTCAGATTTACCTCTAAGTCTAAGGAATTTCGCTATTTCTAGATTCCTTAGAATTTAATCCCCCAATTATCGTCTTGGTGCACAAGAAATTTGCCGAATATATTTATTACCTACCGCATTGTAATTACTACAAGGACGAGACTTTGTTGTTGTTTTATCGCATACAATGTCCTATAAAAGAAATATATCACGCGAAGCAATAACGCTTTCTATAAAAGAGCCTTGCGAATCAATAAGGGTGGGATATACGTTGGGGCGGTGTACTGTGTAGAAAGGTCTATTGCACCTCTTGAGCGTTTCTCGAGGCACTTCCGGTTGTGTATATCCTCTGGTGATGTCTCCAGGTGCACGTGATCCACAATTCCGGTATAGAGAGTTCCTTATGCATCATCGGTAAAGGGGAGAGATTCAAAGGTTATTTATATATGGGAATTAGGTACATAACTATAAATAATTCAATAGGCAATTCCCTGTGGGAAGTAAGTATTTTGTTGTCCTCTTTGTGAATAGCCTTATTTTTAAATCAGGGAAACTATGAATATCAAAACCAATATACAATACAGAATATATATAGACTATATAAGACATAAAATATACGATATATATCAAATATACTATGTAATATATGTAATATTTATAATATAAATAATATATATAACATATACAATTTATATAATATACATAATATATATAATAGATATAATATACATATACTATATATAATATATGTAATATATATAATTTCCATAATATATATAATGTATGTAATATATATTACAGACATATTACATATATATTATATATATATATATATAACATATATATATATATTACATATATATTATGTAATACATATATAATGTAATATATATAATGTACTATATATAATGTAATATATATGATATATATGTAATATATATGTAATATGTATGTAATATATATAATATATATGTAATATATAAAACATACATTTTACTATGTTTCTATTCAAATATATTTTCACTGTTCCCCGAATAAATCTACACAATGTGTGTTTATAGCTAAATGTCCGCAACTAATATCATTAGGATAATAGCGTAACAGTTAAAGTTTTTCTAGGGTGACATCATCGTTCACAACACAAAACTTTATTTAGGTCACCCCCGAATCACCAGATGGGTACACACCGTGACACAATTTGCATAAATAAGGACGCTTTCACAGCTAGTTGGTTTCTCCTGCACAGTGAGCAGGACTAGCACTGTGCTGCTGCCTTGAGTAGCACTAGCACTGTGCTGCTGCCTTGAGCAGCACTAGCACTGTGCTGCTGCATTGAGCAGCATTAGAACTGTGCTGCTGCATTGAGCAGCATTAGAACTGTGCTGCTGCCTTGAGTAGCACTAGCACTGTGCTACTGCCTTGAGCAGCACTAGCACTGTGCTGCCGCCTTGAGCAGCACTAGCACTGTGCTGCCGCATTGAGCAGCATTAGAACTGTGCTGCTGCCTTGAGCAGCACTAGCACTTGCTGCTGCCTTGAGCAGCACTAGCACTGTGCTGCTGCCTTGACATTGCTTCCACTTTTTATCTTATATCGTTAAAATAAATTATATCTGAATTATAATTTTTTTTATGGGAATGAATTAAATGAAATGACCGGAGGCTACACTCGATGGAGTGTAAAGGAGGTGTGTGTATGTGGGAGGGACGGGTAGGGTGTTGCGTGGGAGCCTAGGGCAAGTTGCCCCCATCCTCAACCCCCCCCCCCCCTGCAAACTCCGTTCTGCATCACCGTTACCATGGGTCTTGTTTACTATCTCCACCCCCACCTCACCTATCTCCACCCCCTCCTCCCACCGCCACCCACGCCACCACCCACACCCATACCCACACCCACACCCACACCCACACCTACACCCACACCCCTACTCCCCACCTCCCAACCAAGCTGACTACTCAAAAAGTGCATAGCCTCTGACGTAAAATCGACTAGATCAACAGCAAAACACAAAACACAGCAAAACTGTGCACAACAGAACATTATACATAAAATCTTACCTGTGATGAATTCACCGACAATAAGCAAGGCGATGCTTATTTACTATCCGTTGTTTGCATCCCGTGCTGTGATGATGGCGAGGTCTGAGAATCTTATTGGATCTTGAGTTATGAACGTTGTATTGGTCAAAGCGGTGCGGGTTTTTTTATTTTGCGGGCGGGAAGTTAGTGACACCCAGAAAATTCAATCTACAGCTTAAAAACCTGATCTTTTATCAACAACTTGATGGTCCCCGAGGCTCTGTGCCCACCCCCGCCCTACTCCCTAAGGATTAAGTGTCCCAGCATAACCTCATCCCCGCTCTCCCGCCTTCCCTCCCTCCCGCCTTCCACCCTTCCCTACCTCCCCACCTCCCTCTTCCGCCTTCCCTCCGTCCCGCCGGCCACCCTTCCCTACCTCCCCACCTCCCTCTCCCGCCTTCCCTCCTTCCCGCTGGCCACCCTTCCATACCTCCCCGCCTCCCTCTCCCGCCTTCTTTCCTTCCCGCTGGCCACCCTTCCATACCTCCCCACCTCCCTCTCCTGCCTTCCCTCCCTCCCGCCGGCCACCCTTCCCTACCTCCCCACCTCCCTCTCCTGCCCTTCCCTTCCCTACCTCCCCACCTCCCTCTCCCACCTTCCCTCCCTCTCGCCGGCCACATATCCCTACCTCCCCACCTCCCTCTCCCGCCTTCTTTCCCTCCCGCCGGCCACCCTTCCCTACCTCCCCACCTCCCTCTCCTGCCTTCCCTCCCTCTCGCCGGCCACATGACATATACATATACCCAGGACATATACATACACAGAACAAATACATACGTCAGGACGGATGCATACTCACAGGACAGATACATACACACATGACAGGTACATACATACATGACAGATACATACGCACATGACATATACATACACACAATGCGGATGCATACACACGTGACAGATATATACACACATGACATATACACACACATGACAGATACATACACCCATGACAAATACATATGCACAGCACGGATGCATACATGCATGACAGGTACATACATGCATGACAGATACATACCCACATGACATATACATACATGACAGATACATACGCACATGACAAATACATACACACATGACAAATACATAGCCACAGGACCGAGCCAGTTGCTCTCATACCATGTCTATGTGGTGTGGGAGGTTGAAAATCCCTTGGGTCGGTAAAAGTGTAGACTCGGGCTTTCTATCGACACACTGTCTAATGGTGAAAACAAGTCTATTCAGACTTATCCATGATAGGCAGAATAAATCTTCAAGAAAAAAACATCACAGAATTAAGGACACATACACACGCATGTACACATACACACATACGCATATATGCACATGTACACACACCCACATACACACATATTGGGGTGCAGAAATGCTGTTTTTGCAAAAGTGGCGTATTTGGAATTCGTGTTCAGGAGGGTGACTAGAGGGAGCTGGTGGTAGGGGGGTGGGAGTGATGGTGGGAGGGGGTGGCGGGGTGGCGTGTGTGTTGGATGTGGAGGCGGTGTCCTGTCATGGTGTGTGTGCGTGTGTGTGGTGAGCACAGGGGTGTCCGGTAGGGCCCAGGAGTGGTCTATAGGGGTTTGCAGGGTGTGTGTGTGCCTTGGCTGCGGAGGTAAGATTGCATGGATCAATTAGTCCATAGGCTGTTGGTGGCGTCCGTCACGCCTCAGTGCACACATTGAACATTCGTGGACGCGACACGTGGCCTGCCCCGCCCCCCACCCTCTCCCCTTCTCCCCCCAACCCCGGGGGAAGAGGGGAGAGGGACGAGAACGGGGGGGGGGGAGGAGGAGAGGGAGAGGGAGGGGGGAGGGGGGAGGCGCAGTAGGGTGTCCTATCAAATCATCGCCCACAACTCTCACATTATGGCCAACTCTATGGCCGGCTTTTAAGCAGTGCATGTTATTGATGAGTTATTTAGTTACATTGCCACACTGGTTTAGTTGGGATGCACTTAGTACTGGGCCTCAAGGAGGGAGCTGCATGTATGACAAAATGATGCCGCTCGATAACTTGTTACTACGTCGGGTTCAGTAGTGGTTAAAGGGGTGGACGGTAGAAAGGAGGCGGTTGTGTTTGTGTTGTGTGTGTTGTGCGTTTTGTGTGTGTTGTGTGTGTGGTGTAGGGCGTGTATGGTGTGTCTGGGAGGTGTGGTGCATGATATGTATATTGTATGTGTTGTGTGTGGTGTGTGTATGGTGTGTATGTAGGGTGTAGTGTGTGTGGTCTGTGTGGGGTAGGGTGTGAATGGTCGTGTGGTGTGTGTGCTGTATGGTGTGTGTGGTGTGTGTGGAGGTGTGATGTGTATTTTGCGTGTTGCATGCGTGTGTTGGGGTGTGTGATGTGTATTTATGGGGTGTATGGCATGTGTGGTGTGTGTGGTCTAGGACGTGTATGGTGTGTCTGGGAGGTGTGGTGTGTGATATGTGTATTGTATGTGGTGTGTGTGGTGTGTGTATGGTGTGTATGGTTTGTATGTAGGGTGTAGTGTGTATGGTGTGTGTGGGGTAAGGTGTGAATGGTCATGTGGTGTGTGTGGTGTATAGTGTGTGTGGTGTGTGTGGAGGTGTGATGTGTATTTTGTGTGGTGCGTGGCGTGTGTGGTGTGTGGGTGGTGTATTTATGGGGTGTATGGCATGTGTGGTGTGTGTGAGTGTGTGATCTGTATTATGTGGGGTGTATGGCGTGTGTGGTGTGTGGGGGATGTGATGTGTATTTTATGGGGTGTATTTGGTGTGTGAGGCGCCTTGTTGCTTAGGATAACACACAGCCGTGTACATGGAATTAAGCTTATATCAAATAGGGGCATTTTCGTATTTAGATAATATGCCTCACAATGAAGCAAAGTCAGCCAACCTACCGTTTCTAAGCCATCAGATCAAATTGGTTGTAGTTGGTGGACTCACAATAATTGTGACTAACCATTGTATGGGATTAAGTTGTGCTAAGCTACTTAATGTGGTTAAACTTGTGTTCTAGCATTAGTTGAGCATGTCAGCATGTCAGCATGTGAAATGAGGTTCCACCCACACAATTAGTTCTGACTACTGCCATCAAAGTGTAAAATATTCCGATTTACAGCATTGGTGGGGGAATGCAAATGTTCTATTATTGATCGGGTATACAGGACCAGGTGCATGTATGTGTATATGTAGGTGCTGGTGGTGCCTGAGTGAGATGTAAATAGACATAGTGGTGCTGGCAGGACTGCGTGTAAGGGGCACTCAGAGCCTACCCCCTGCCCCCTCTGTTAGTCAGGATCACGACACTCAGGCTCAAGGGAGTTCATGGCCAGGGAAGATCAGTGGTAACCATGGGGACCAGGAATGCCGGATCCCTATTGGTAGAGCTAAGAATGCTTGTTTCTCATTTGGAGAATAGGTTGGGGTTGATACTCTACACTGAATCCGTGTACCATATAAATAATAAACCAACCCAAGGCTTGACTCTCTCTCTCTTCTTTCACACTTTATACTCCTCCTTTCTCTTTGCCTGTATTGATTTCACTATAGCCTGCCTACACAACCACAGATTCAAGCCATAGACTTTACATACTGGTGACCACGACGAGTGGTACAACTATTACTTGGAGGAAGGATTCAACTTTACTTTATGGAGACCTAGTCTTTACAAGAGGGTGGGTTCTTGGTGGAAATGGTGCCTAGCACCTTTTCCACAGAGCATGTCACAGAGTGAGCTGCTACCCATGTTAGTTTACACCAGAGCGTGGCTTAGTGGTACAAAATCGTCAATTTATTATTTATAAACTAGTATTGTGACATCTATTGAGCTGTTAGACTGTTCCTTTGGCTTAAAGTACTAGTGCGGCATTTGTTGAGAATTTAGCCTATTTCATGTGCTAAAGTTAATTCTAACATCTTTGCTGAGGTCTGAGTCTAGTTCGTGTAGTTGAATTGATGTTATGGCATTTCTTGAGATTATTGACACTATTTAGTAGTGAAGTTACAGCTGCATAGTGCGGTGGGAGCATTATTGTCGCGGAACCAAACCGGGTGTCTAGATTAGATCCTACAAATCCAACTCAGATATTGGTTCACTTGTTAAATCTGCATATGATGGAATACTAAATCAACTGAACAGGAGCTAATATTGTTGAAGCCTACCTATCAGACTTGTGATGCGTCTGCACAAATTAATTGTGCATGATTTCACTTCAAGTATCTCCAAAGGTAGTCCTTTAAATAATATTTACTTAAAACTAAAGTAAGGTAATACCATAAGGATCAATCTAATTTGTTTACCTACAAAATATAGCGTATAAAAATATGAATTTAAAGAAGATTTGCAGAAACTAAAAGCCACTGAAATATGCAATTTTCAGTGAAATTCTGAGGAGGTTGCTATCAGTATCAGTGTGCGCTGGGGGTTGGTGCGGGGGCGGTGTTGGTGAGGGGGTGGTGGTGAGGGTGGGTGGTGAGAGGGGGGGGGGGAGGTTGGTGGAGGAGAGTGACTGTGAGTGAGATGGAAGTGAGGTGAGAGTTCATGACGTGATTGAGTTCCTCCACCCCAACCAACCCACCCACCCACCCACCCACCTCTCCACATCCGGCCATGCGCTGTTCCCGCTGTAGCACCATCGACTGGTGCTGCCACCAAGCGGGCTTTGATCTTGGAACCATGTGTCTTGTATCGCATCTCTCTGCCCACCACACCATTCATCCCAATCCTCCTTGAAGTTGACAGGATATATTCGCGCATATTTTGCTCGGCCGATTTCACCACTGCCCTCCGCGGTTGCCTAATTGTTAGAGTGCGGGCCTCGCGTGCGGAAGGTCAGGAGTTCGGTTCCCAGTCGAGGCAAACGACTGGCTATTAAAATTGATACTTGTCGCTTCCTAGCCTGGTGCTTGGTATTAATAGGATAGGGCAAGTACTGGTTAGCCCAGTGTCAGGATAATGCGACTGAGTGGGATATCGGGTCATGGTGCTGGCAGCCGGGTTTCCCAGTGGGGCAGTACTATAAATTCGGCAAGTGTGCGCATTCTCACAAGTTAGGGCCCATCCGGATATGACCGTGCATGTTGTCGTGACGTAAAACTCCAACAACCAACCAACCAACGACTGCCGTCCGAGCTTCTACCATGGAGCAGCTGTAAGTCCACTACCGGAGGCTATCCGTTTTAACTGCACCCTCGGGCATGAATGGACTAACACAAAGTATAAGCTGGACTTTAGACTGTTTGCAATCTACAACCAGTTACAAACCATAAACAAGAAGCAAGAGAACCGAAATTATTATTAAACAAAGTTCACAAGATTTGAATCAAATTGGACTAGTGCTGCCCAGCGGTGAAAAGAAGTGTTGACGCACTTATCTGTTATGAACAGGGTAAATACATTCACCACAATAAAAGATCTATATAACTCATAGCCATCAGATCTTACTGTCCCTGTGCACGTATTAGTGGTGTTGATTTCTATGGCAGCCTCATCTGAAATCGTTCCTATATATTTCCAACTTTCATCACATTCTCAACCATTAGGCTGCCGTGTTGGTAGATCGTGGGGTCGTGGGTTCGAACCCCGGTCGAGTCAAACCAATGACTTAAAAATTGATACTTGTTGCTTTCTAGCCTGGCGCTCGGCATTATTAGGATAGGGCAAGGACTGATTGGCTCAGTTTCAGCATAAGCTGACTGAGTGAGATATCAGGTCATGTTGCTGGTGGCCTGGTCTTCCAGTGGGGCAGCACTATAAAGTCGCCATGAGTGCATACTGTCCCAAGTCAGTACCCGTCCTGAAATGACCTTAGATGTTGCTAGGACGTAAAACAACAAACAAACAAACAGTAAAATTATTTATTTGTATAAATAACTGCAAGTACCTGACAACCAGTAGACCACAGCATGGCGCTCTATTGTGTCATTCTGAGGAATACAGATATTTACTTCCCTCTTTAAAATAAATACATAAGATTACTTATCTACCCCCGGTTGTTGTTGAAGATTTATACTGCCTATCATGGATAAGCCTGAATAGGCTTGTTTTCACCATTAGACAGTTTGTCGATAGAAAGCCCGAGCCTACACTTTTACCGACCCAAGGGATTCTTTACCTCCCACACCACATAGACATGGTATGAGAGCAACTGGCCTTTGATGACGCTGTAAGTTCTACACAGCGGTGGAAATCCAAATTGGCAGAGGTGGGGGCACAGGGAATCGAACCACTGACCTTCAGATTAGGAAGGAGTCCGACCTAGAAAAAAGTCACACTCTAACCACTCCGGTACATTCACACAACCACGCGTTTTAAGATGGTTGTAACTAAACCACCTAACATTACACTGTTTGTAAATGATTGCAATTTTGTCAAACATGCCGTTGGTTTAAAATGGTTATAGAAAGGCCCGCCGTCAAGTTCTTTCCGATCAATTTAACATATGGTGCGCATCCCGGCTACAACTGACTTCATCGTATACTACTCATAGTTCTCAGTATAGGGGGTTCTTTTCTACCATATTGCTGTCATTTTCTGGGAGTCACTGGAAGCGACTGGAATTCACACTCTTCACGTCGCGGCCATGTTGCAACCAGACCGAGGCCACGTATGCGTCTGCGAGGCACCATGTATGACAAGTAATGCGAATACTTTTTCATCGACCAAAACCTCTTGAAATCACTCAAATTTGAAGGTATTTATTTTTTTAAGCTACCATATTGATCTTTGCATACCTGTTTTATATCTATTGGTCAATTTTCATGAAGATTCAGTGACCCTTGCATGGTGATTTTCCCATTCTTTAACTACAATGTGACTGTCAACTTCAAGTCTGCATAGTTCTGGTGGTATCATGTACCATGCAGCACTGTCAGCGTAGTTATCTGTGTAACACAGTTAAACAACTAGTCTTAGTAATTACAAATCAATAAAAGCTTTAAAAGGGTTAAACTATACTCTTTTAATATATCTATATTAAGAAAGTTATGCAATGTTGAATTTAAGAAAAGATTGGCAGCCAAGTTGAGCGACTTTGTTGACATTGCCTACTGAAATGAATCTGATCATCACTCAATCTTCATGAACATTGACCAATAAATAGAAAAAAGGTATGCAAAAATGAATATGATAGTTTCAAAATTTAATATCTTCAAATTTTGCTCCTTTAATTTCTGTAGTAGTTCATACACATCGGCACACATCAGTGTCTTATGGCAATTTCCAATACCTGATGCATACTCAGCCTCGTCCTGATGCCGAATTAGGTCATGCGCGAATAGTGTGAATAACAACCTGATACAAACAGTTTCTGTTTCTGCGCTTTCATGATATAGCCGATGTATATTTAACAAATGGCTAATTGAGTGTCCGCCTTATTTTTTAAATAAATATTTTCGATCTTTATAATCTACCTTTAACTTTGAAGGAACATTAATAATAAAATGGCTAACTTTGGTGATAGTTGAAGTAAACATGTGCAATATTATTTTTGGTATGCACACCGAAATATTCGCCCCCGACACATACGGGTTCTAATGAATAGCCTTAATACCTTTGTTCTATCATCAACTAATTTAAAAAACCAAAACCAAAAAAAATAAAATAAAATTAAATTAAAAAAAACTTCAGCTCACTTCAAGTATATTGCGCTTATAAAATCAGGCGCTTTTTCAGTCAGTGAATTAGTAGACATACTGAGACCTTAAAGCCAGATACTGAAACCACCACTCCTATAATTGGGTTATTTATTTCTAATTTGTCCCTGTTTGTAAATATTGTACGTAAACATGGTCGCTGCTGCTAATTACCTCGGGGTTATTACCCCTATGTGAGGCACCCCAGGTCGGGCTGGGAATGACGCCGTCTGATAAAAAAAGAAGAAAAAACACCCACAAAAACAACAACCCAGCATATAATGATAACAATGATAACCACCCACACATCTCTCACCATCCCCCCTCCCCCCCCCTCCCCCTCACCACACCCTAACCAACTACCCCTAGCAGCCACTACCCACTTCCCACCGCCGCATTCCCCTCTCCCCAATCCCCACACTCAATCCACCCATCCCTGTCCTATCCACCAACTCCCCACCCCCACCCGCCCCGCCACCCCACTCCCCCTCTCCTTTTCTCCCACTCTCGGCTACCCCACTCCCCACAACCCCACTCCCCACAACCCCACTCCCCACAACCCCACTCTCCACCACCCCACTCTCCACCACGCCACTCTCCACCACCCCACTCTCCACCACCCCACTCTCAACCACCCCACTCTCCACCACCCCACTCTCCACCCACTCCCACCTCTCCACCAGTCCACTCTACACCACCCCACTCTCTACCACCCCACTCCCCACCACCCCCACTCCCCACCACCCCCACTCCCCACCACCCCCACTCCCCACCACCCCACTCCCCACCACCACCCTCCCCACCACCACCCTCCCCACCACCCCACTCCCCACCACCCCCACTCCCCACCACCCCACTCTCTACCACCCCACTCTCCACCACCCCACTCTCCACCACCCCACTCCCCACCACCCCACTCTCCACCACCCCACTCTCCACCACCACACTCCCCACCACCCCACTCCCCACCACCCCACTCCCACCACCCCACTCTCCACCACCCCACTCTCCACCACCACACTCACCACCACCCCACTCCCCACCACCCCACTCTCCACCACCCCACTCTACCCCACTCCCACCACCACACTCACCACCACCCCACTCCCCACCACCCCACTCTCCACCACCCCACTCTCCACCACCCCACTCTCCACCACCCACTCTCCACCACCCCACTCTCCACCACCCCACTCTCTACCACCCCATTCCCTACGACCCACTCCCCACCACCCCACTCCCCACCACCCCACTCCCCACCACCCCACTCTCCACCACCCCACTCTCCACCACCCCACTCTACCACCACCCCACTCTCCACCACCCCACTCTCTACCACTCCACTCTCCACCACCCCACTCTCCACCACCCCACTCCCCACCACCACACTCCTTTCCTCCCTCCCCTCCCTTCCTCCCACTCTCCACCCCCCAACTCCCACAACAGTCAACTCCCCACCACCCTATTCCCCACCTCTCCACTCCACCTTCACCCGACCCCATTCCCCCCACTCCCCCCACACACTCCACCTACCACCCCAACCCCCAGGGGTCAGGGTCAGCCTCGACGGTTGTGTGTGTGCGTGTGGTGATGAGGAGGGCGTACTACTAAATCACCAATCATTTTTACCAATAAATACCGCTCCATAAGCAAGCGTCTGCGACATACAATACCACATTCATAAATAACTATGTCCATGAATGAAGTAAATCCCGTGCGGGTGTGGTTCAACTCAATTACCCTAAGTTAATATGTTGGGTTCTTTTGTGTCTTCGTGAAAACCCGGATATTTTGGCGCCTTTTATCATATGAAGCGCACAATCAGCAGGCTGACAGCGCGCATGCGTATATCATTCACGTGCTCCATCATGGCGGCTATCACTGGCCATGCCCATATATAGGTATTCATGGAAACATCTGGTGGTTCTCTATGTTTGTACGAGGATGACCTATTTAAGACTTTTTGTTTGTTTGTTAAATGAATTTTATTCATGTAAATCTGTTGTCAGTGCCATATCACTGATCTTCCGGCCGTAAGTGTACCAGGTGTCTTGGTATTTACACAATTAAATAAAATTTGTTTTAACATGGTTAAAATAATGAGTATGAGGTATATTACTGTATGTCATTTTACATTTACATAAACGGTTTTAGTTGTTGGTTTTAGGATTTCCAATTCTGGTAAATACCAGTACCTTTACTTAGTCTTAGTTGAGTGTTGAAATCTGCAATACACTTTGAGCCTATCCGATTAGTACTGGAGAAAATGGCATAGAATAGGGAGAATATCCACTTCCCCTGCATTATCTTGAATATGTGTTAGACCTTTACGTCCTGGCAACGTCTAAGGTCATATCATACCGGGCATTCATATGTGATGAATAATAATTTCATGAGTATAAATACTGGAACATCTGTCTTTCCACCTCAGGTCTATGTTGTCTTGCTCACTATCTTTTCTTAACATGGCAGATGGTGCCACCTATGTGTGCCATGCCTCACTAACTGCTCATCATTGCCTGCATCAGTCACAGCGATATTTTGTAGGGAACTTGTTTGTCTGTTGTTGTTTTACGTCCTAGAAACATCTAAGGTCATATCAGGATGGGTACTGACGTGTGACAGTGCGCACTCATGGTGACTTTATATTGCTGCCCCACTGGGAGACCAGGCCGCAAGCACCATGACCTGATATCCCACTCAGTCACATTATCTTGACACTGAACCAACCAGTCCTTGCTCTATCCTAATAATAGTAATACCGAGCGCCTGGCTTGGAAGTGACAAGTATACATTTTTAAGTCATTGGTTTGACTCAACAAGGGTTCGAACCCACCTACCCATGGGTTCGGATCGCCCAATCTCCCAAAACAGGAAGCGGACGCTCAACTCCTTCGGATATCCCGTCTGGTTTTGTAGGTAAATCGCAGATAAACCTTTGCCGTAGAATATATATCATCAACCCACTTACTCATTTCTGTTCTTTCCACAATGACTTACAAAATTGATACTTTTCGTTACCTAGCCGGGCACTCAACATTAATAAGATAGGACAGGGAATTGTTAAAACAGTATCACGATAATAACACTGAGTGTGATATTGGGTCATGGTGCCAGCGGCCTGGTTTCCCAGTGGGGCAACACTATAAAGTCACCATTAGTATGCACTGTCACAAGTCGGTACCCATCCTAATATGACCGTATATGTTGCTAAGATGTTAAGCAGCAATATGGTTGGAGGATTCACCTCCGCCTGTGCCAGTCTAAAAAAACTGAACATACCAAATAGGGTTCTTGGCTGACTACATCACTGAGCTTTCAGCATTACTAGGATAGGTGCACTTGTCAAGTCAAAATCCACAACTTGTTACTGAATGGGATATTGTGTACCAAGACCATCCTCAGTGTGACCGCGCATTAAACCACCATGAGTATTATGCACTGTCACAAGGCAGTACCTATCCTGCTTGTTTTCTTATTGGGGTTTTACATCTTCGTAATATATCAGGTGATATCAAGACGGGTGCCACTTTGTAACAGGGCACACTCATGACGTCTCCATAGTGCTGCCCCCATGAAATACTGGGTCACTGGGACCATGACCTGCTTTTCCCACTCAGTCACATTATCCTGACATGGAGTAAGCCAGCCCTTGCTTTCTGCTGTTAATGCCAGATGTCAGGCTAGTAGTGACACAAAAAAAGGAAAGTTTGTTTTATTTAATGACGTCTCTAGAGCACATGGATTTTTATCATCGGCTATTGAACATCAAACATCTGGTCATTCTGACATATTTCTTTGGAGGAAATCCACTGCCGCCACATAGGCTACTCTTTCCGATAAGCAGCAAGGGGTCTTTTATATGCACTTTGCCAAGGACAGGACAGCACATATGACAGCCTTTGATCAACCACTTGTGGACCACTGGTTGGCTAGTGGTGACAAGTATCAATTCTGTAAGTTATTGGTTTGACTTGGTCGCGGTTTGCTCTCATAACCTCCCATACACGAAACCGCCCAGCGCTGTCACTGATTCATCTATTACATCTGGGGCCATATGCATGAACCAGTGTTAGCGAGCCAAAACGCGTTAAGATGGGATTTCTGGTTTAGCGCCGAAAAGTCGGTATGCATGGAGCAGTGTTAAGCCTAACACCACAATCTTAAACTAGGTTAAGCTAAACCAGAAAAATAGCTGGTTTACAGGCGGTGTTAGGTATCAAATCAATTCAATGCTGCCATATTTAACAGAGGTACATAGTCAAATAGTGAAATTTTATTAAATTAACCCTAAAATCGAAGTGATATTAATGCTGCAGCCGCAAAGGCGGCGGTATTAATATTGTCGAACCGACGAATGCAAGCAACCGCCGCCGCCAGTATGGAAAGCGACGTCAATGCGGTGGCCGTATGCAGGAGTCAATGTTAGTCAAACAATAAAATGTGCACGATTTCATAATCACCTCACACCAATTAGAGGGAGTGTACGTGTATGCTAGTACATACCCCCCCCCCCTCCCACCTCCCACCTCCCACCTCCCACACTGTAGGCAGATTAACTAGATTTTTGGAGCACATGGGCCTCTGCGAATGATTGACTGCTTGAAAGCATGCGGGTTGGTCTCCAGGTGGCTTTGTGGGGGTAGCTCAACAGATGAAGCGTGGCTATGTGCAGGAATACAGAAGAAGGTGGACAGGTTAATTAGCTAGAGGCAACCGGAACAATTTCCGGCCTAAATAATATGCGCATAACACGTTATACATGTTATAAACAAGTGAATACAGACAGGAATTAAGACAACTGTCCCTGTGGAGCAACACTATAAAGCCAGGATCAGTACACAACGTCAACATTTGGTTCCATCCCGCCATGGCCTAATTCAGATGTTGTTAGGATGCACACTCCTAATCAATCAATCAACCAATCAATCAATAACTCAGTGACACCTATCATTGCAGCCATACATATGACTAAACCTAATACATATGACTAAACCCATAACCCCCCCCCCCCCCAACCCCCGCCCCCTCCATTTGAATACCCTGCCCTGACCCTACCACTATCTCAACATGCGCATGCCCCGCGCACTCTATACGAACCCGCCTACCCTACCCACTGTTCCTTCCCCTTCCCCCTTCTTCAATCCCCTCGTCCCCCCTTCACCCCCCCCCTTCCCCTCCGCCTCCCCCTCCCCCTCTCTCCCTCCGCCTCTCCCCTCCGCCTCTCCCTACCCCTGCCCCTCAGTGTCTACTTCCCTTCTAGAATGCCGGGTGCCGAGGGCCGTTCTGCGGTCGCCCTTTGATGTCTCCTCCCCGGGGCTGCGTCCCGGGTTCACCGAGCGGCTTCGAGCGGCTCCGAGCGGCTCCGAGCGGCTCCGAGCGGCTCCAAGTGGCTAGGAGTAGCTGGCCGCGCTTATTTAATCATATGATATTACTCGCCGCTAAATGATTCTTCTTTTTTTCTTTTCGCAATAAAATTCCCATAACGTCTGTCTCGATGGGTTTGGCTGTGCTATCTGGGTTGGGTTCCACTGTCACTAGTGTCAGTCACTATCAGTAGACAACTCAGGGAAACGCTTCTGCCAACGAATAATCTTCCCATTTGCTGTCAGTGATTGTTTATCTGTATTGCCTAGTTTTGTTTCTTATTGGGGGGGGGGGGGGGCAATACTAAGGGCGTCTTAACTGTGCTGAAACAATCCACATGCATTTAGTTTTGTTTGTTGGGGTTTTATATCCTGGCAACATCTGAACTCATATGAGGATGGACACCGACTTATGATAATGTGTAGTCGTAGCGACTTCATATTACTGCCCCACTGAGAGCAGACTTCCTGCACCATGACACAATTTCTCACTCCGTCACATTTTCCTAATACTTAGCTACCCAGTCTTTACCATATCCTAGTAATGCCGAGGGCCAGGTTAGGTAGCAACAATGATCAATTTAGTAGACCAGACGGGATGGCCGAATGAGTTAGAGCGTCCGTCTCCCGTGTTTGTAGATCGTGGGGTCATGGATTCGAACCCTGGTCGAGTCAAACCAATGACTTAAAAATTGACACTTGTTCCTAGCCTGGCGCTCGGCATTATTAGGATAGGGCAAGGACTGGTTGGCTCAGTGTCAGGATAATGTGACTGAGTGGGACATCAGGTTATGGTACTGGTGGCCTGGTCTTCCAGTGGGGCAGCACTATGAAGTCACCATGAGTGCACACTGTCACAAGTCGGTACCCGTCCTGATATGACCTTAGATGTTGCTAGGACATAAAACAACAACAAGCAAGCAAGAAAGTCAATTTAGTAAATTATTCGTTTGACTAGGCTCAGATTCGAATTCTCGACCTTCCACAGGGGAAGCCTCTTACCACAGGGGAAGCTTTCTTACCAATTTGCATACCTTGTCGGTATGCAGGACAATATTAGCTAGTAATGTGGAATGTGTGCATATGCATCTATTTATAAAAATCGATTAGACGAGCGTAAGTTGTTCTTCTACTAGCATTACCTGCAGCAGTTAATGAAGGAATTGAATTCTTGGGTCCTAGAAACAACTGCTTGGGTCCTAGAAACAACTGCTATAAAGCGGCAGCTATCACTTTGCATTCGTGGTGAATATATAATGCTTCTTCCTTGATATCCCTAAAGCAAGCATGAGTATTTATGATTTAACTCTAAGTTACTTGACCCTTTTTTCTAGAAGATTTATACTGCCTATCATTGATAAGTCTCAATAGACTTGTTTTCACCATTAGACTGTTTGTCGACGGAAAGCCTGAGCCTACACTTTTACCGACCCAAGGGATTTTTAACCTCCCACGCCACATAGACATGGTATGAGAGCAACTGGCTTTTGATGATGCTGTAAGTTATACACAGTGGTGGAAATCCAAATTGGCAGAGGTGAAGGCATGGGGAATCGAACCACTGACCTTGAGATTAGGAGTCCTACCTAGAAAAAAAGTCAGACACTCTAACCACTCCGCCATAGAGACTCTGTCACTGAGCTAACCAAACATGGATTTCTTTTAGCAATGACCAATAATAGGCAAAGTAGCGAACAATTTCAATCTTTAAGTCATTTACTCTATGGATTGATGTCATATCTGATTACCAGCTATGTATAATACATTAAAGATTCTGCAATGCTGCCATTTAGCTGCCTGCCTTCTGGGCTCACCGTTTGAAAGTAGTCTATTGAAAGGGGGAATGATCTCATGTTAACCTTGAAGGGGCAACTTATATTTCAATGCACAATTTTTGCCTTATGAATCAAATAGAGATATCTAGAAATTGCCCAATCTCGTTAAAGCTTCATAGTCCGATGAAACATCAAATTAAAAAAACAAAAATGCTCACCTAGATTTTATTTTACATATCTAACTTAGATATTAAACATTTGTTGCCACATAGAAGGGCATACTGACTCAATTTAACAGAACCTGTTACTGCATAAGCCTATGGTGTTATGGCCCTGTCACACTACGACGTGACTACGTCAGCGTAACCACAATGTGAAAATAATGATATTACGTCGAAGTTATCGGCGTAATATGCAAATTGTGGACGTGAATGCTGCCTAGTTGACGTGAGCATAAGGTGAAAGTAACATCGGCGTAACGTCGGCCTAGCATAGTGTTAGCGAGATAGCTAAGCATGGGCATTCAGAAAATGTTCCAATCACGTTTTGATGACGTTACAGACGTTAGCAACACGCTACGGGCTCGTCAATGACTTGAACTACGTGACCACACGTTCGCAACACGTTATAACAACGTTATCGACCCATCAGCATGTTGCTCGGGCGACGCTCCGTTACGTCCGACCCCCGTTAACTTAACGCTGCCCACACATTCCTCCCAGCCGGGCCGTCGGTCTGATGTGACATAACATGACTCTAACATCATTTACGCTGCTATAACGATCGCGGAACGTCTACCTAACGTCATTGTCACGTCACCCCGACATAACAGCTTCACGTCGAGATACGTCGAAAGTTTTGAACATGTTCAAAACCTCGACGCGCACCGACGTAACATGACATAACATGACGTAGCTCGACGTCACTCTAACGTCATTACAATATCATCATAACGTAACCCAACGTACGACAAAGTAATGATGAAAAATCACCACGTTAGGCTCACGTTGGCTCGTTACGTCATAGTGTGACAGGGGTATTAGAGGTTTGGCATGCTGCCGAAATCTAATTAGGATGTTTGCACTTCAAATATCTCAAAAGTTAACCATTTAAAATGAAAGTTATTTCAACCTAAAGTAATGTAGGTTATACCAACCAATTAAATATATTTATCTCAGAAAAATGGCAGAAACTCAAAACCATCAGACTATGCAACTTTAATAACAAAAGAATATATCGCATCATATTCATCTGATATTTACTCGTGCATGATATATAATGCATTACATGCACAAATGCTGCATTTAATGCCATGTGTTACTACATTTGACTTCTGTTATTCCATTGAGTGAGAGGAATGTAACCATTATTATGTGAAGTGTAATGTATTAATATTATGCAAATATTATTGACCTGCAGTTATTCGGTAGCCCCACAGCGTGGAGGGGAGCTCCTGACCTTTGGCATATACTTTTTCTATGTTCCTGTTCGACTGCACATTGAGCGACCTGGGCATGGTTGTTTTGCTTCCATGTAGGCAAGCCCTACCTCGGAGTTGCTCGCTTGGATGCATGAGATAGGCTCTTGCCCTCCGCTCTGAACATAATTCTGATTAAAAAAACTAATAAACGGTAGTTTCTTTTAGGAGGTCCAGCTAGAGGTTTCATTTTCGACCCACCAATTTGTAAAATATTAAACTTGCCAAATTGCTTATTTGCGGTGTACGAAGCTAAATAATATGTAAGAATCAACCAACATGATATGCACAATTCTATTATAAGTATCTGCTAGAGCCAATTTCCAGTCGTTGTTATCGAATTTACCGGACGGGATGGAAGAATGAGTAGAACGTCCGTCTCCCGTGTTGTAGATGGTGGGTTTTCGAACACACAGCTTCGAACCCTGGTCGAGTCAAACCACTGACTTAAAAATCGATGTATGTCACTTCTTAGCCAGGTGCTTGGCATTATTAGGATAGGACAAGGACTGGTTGGCTGAGTGTCAGGATAATGTGACTGAGTGGCATATCAGGGCATGGTGCTGGCAGCATGGTCTCCCAAATGTGGCAGCACTATTAAATCGTCATGAGTGCGCACTGTCACAAGTCGGTACGCATCCTGATATGACCGTATATGTTTCCAGGACATAAACCTCCAATAACCAACCAGTAATCAAATGTTGTACAACAACGTCACCGGCCTTTTTTCCCTCTCTTACCATTTAATAAGAAAATGGCAATTGAATAGTGGAAGAGCCGTAATGATTACTAAACCCAATCCTTTCAAAATACCACACGCGTCACCCAGTCTTTAGAACATTGACACACTCACTCACAGGCTCACTCACAGGCTCACTCACAGGCTCACTCACAGGCTCACTCACAGGCTCACTCACAGGCTCACTCACAGGCTCACTCACATGCTCACTCACAGGCTCACTCACACACTCACACACTCACACACTCACACACTCACAAACTCACAAACTCACACACTCACACACTCACACACTCACACACTCACACACTCAAACACACTCACACACTCACACACTCACACACACTCACACAGTCACACACTCACACACTCACACACTCACACACTCACACACTCACACACTCACAACTCACACACTCACACACTCACACACTCACACACTCACACACTCACACACTCACACCCTCACACCCTCACACACTCACACCCTCACACACTCACACACTCACACACTCACACACTCACACACTCACACACTCACACACTCACTAACTCACACACTCACACACTCACTAACTCACACATTCGCTAATACCCACCCACTCATACATACCCACACACGCACACTCCCTCCCTCACGCACGGTCAGGCGCACACATCTCGTTCGTTTACATTAAAACCTTTTCTCTCCTCTCTCCACACTTTATTTTGCTTCTCTCAATTTCTCACAAATCTCTTCTGCCCGCACAAAAAGTCGACAAAGCGAAGCACACAGAACTGACACCCCTGCCTATTTCGGCGCCAACGGTTGGGTTTGCATTACGCTGCTCGTCTGCATTCGGTAATGGTTTCAAGTTCGTCCGTATTTGACTTCCTTTTGGCTATTCATAACACGCCGAGGGTGTCCATACACCCCCACCCCCCACCCCTTCCGCCCCCGATACACCCCCCCCCCCCGCCCCGCTCCCCGCTCCCACCCACCACCCACACCTTGCATGGGGTTACTAACGCGTCCATGACTTTGCATTATGACGTCACCCGACGATACCGGCGTATGTGAGTTGCGCTTAGGGGACACTGCTTCGGGAATCATGGCTTCTCTAACAACATGTACTCGGCAATCTTCTCTTGTTGTGTTATCTCACAGGTCATTCAGGACCAGCCATTAGCCACGCGTCGAACGCAGCTTCTTTTGGCGGAGGGTGTTTTTGAATTGTTGACAAACCCCGCAGTCATTATTTTCTGTCAGGCGCAGCACACGGCCCCGAGATTAGGGAGGATCCAGTGATGGTTGCGTCATGCGCCCCCTGTCGTCAACGGCCCACCAAAACAAACTGGGGAGGGGATGGGGGTGGAGGTGGGGGTGAAAGAAGCACCTACTTTGTACTGGATGGGTGGAGTGTGGAGTGTGGAGTGTGGAGTGTGGAGTGTGGAGTGTGGAGTGTGGAGTGTGGAGTGTGGAGTGTGGAGTGTGGAGTGTGGAGTGTGGAGTGTGGAGTGTGGAGTGTGGAGTGTGGAGTGTGGAGTGTGGAGTGTGGAGTGTGGAGTGTGGAGTGTGGAGTGTGGAGTGTGGAGTGTGGAGTGTGGAGTGTGGAGTGTGGAGTGTGGAGTGTGGAGTGTGGAGTGTGGAGTGTGGAGTGTGGAGTGTGGAGTGTGGAGTGTGGAGTGTGGAGTGTGGAGTGTGGAGTGTGGAGTGTGGAGTGTGGAGTGTGGAGTGTGGAGTGTGGAGTGTGGAGTGTGGAGTGTGGAGTGTGCAGGGTGCAGGGTGCAGGGTGCAGGGTGCAGGGTGCGAAGAGGGAAGGAAAGGATATGGTGGAGTGTAAAAAGGAGGTGGTGTCTCTCTTGTCGTGTCTCGCACATTGGTGAGTGGTGAGGGTGCGTGGTGCGGCTGTGGGTGTGGGTGTGGGTGTGGGTGTGGGTGTGGGCGAAGGGGTGTTTGTGTGCGTTTGTATGGGTGAGGGTGAGGGGGTGGTAAATGTACACCTGATCGATGTTATGTGGAACCAGCGGCGGATTGAAGATAAAGGGGGTGGATAGGTAGGCGCGTTGTGTGTGGTGATATGGGGGGGATGCGGGGGGGGGGGAAGTAGAGGTAGGCTTTGATGGAGGAGCTGGCGGCTGGGAAGTTGGTGGCGGTCGGGGGCTTGATTATCATGGATTGCAGCGCGACTTGTGGAGCATCATGGGAAAATGCAAAAACATTTGTGGGGAAAAAAACAAGAAGTATTTTTGTAAGCAATACAATATTTTTTTTAAACTAAAAAAAACAATTGATAAAACGGCGCCAAAACTCTTAATAACACTAACATCACCAAAGAAAACAAGTCTCATTGCATTTGTACGTGATCCCATAAGGCTTTCCCTTTGCTACCCGACCTGTAGGTGAGCTAACCTACTAACCGTCAACCTACTCCAGTGGGTTACATGTGGACCTAACGGTGACCCACATAGTCGCCATGCTGTTGGTGCTTCACCAGTGTTCACTGTCCAGTTTGCCAGTTTTGTTGTGTTTTATGTATATTGCTCCGAGGTGGCGCTCATTGCTTAGACTCGCGTCATGCCCTCACAATATTTACACCAGCAACAACATAATACTAATAGACCAGCAACAACTTGACCATCAAACGGCTCTGCGCCTCCCTCCTGTCATCAAAACGGAGTCGGGGGTTGGGGGGTGGGGGTGGGGGTGGGGGTGGGGTTGCATGCGAGCGACAATATTGAGCCATTATGACCAGCTGGCTACACCTTCAGGTAGCACTGGTTAGGTGCGGCCCTATGGTGTATGGCGGTACTTTCTCCTGCGGAAGGTGGGGAGTTCGAATTCCAGCCGAGTCAAACTGATGACTTATAAAATTGATACTTGGTGCAAGCTAGTCTGACGTCTCGGCATTAATAGGATCGGACAGGGACTAAGACACCCTCTGACGGTTGGGGGTTTACTTCGGAGTAATATATAGGGTCATGTCATGACTTGTGATAGTGCACACTGATGATTATTTTTAAGTGCTGAGCCCACTGGGTGACCAGGTCACCGACACCATGAACCGATGTCCCACTCAGTCGAATTATCCTGATACTGAGAAAACCAGTCAATGCCCTATCCTAGAAATGCAAAGCGCGATAATTCAAAGGTTACTCCCTGACAACTATCATGGGTTGCTGTTTTGATAGGAACCATAGATGTTGCTAAGTCCTACAACCCCAAAATGACAAACAAACTAAGCTGAGGGTTATTGGTCAGTTTGCATCTTAAACAACCCAGGTGTTTAGTAGGCAAACTGGCTGAGCAGATTTGTCACGTGGTCAACTGGTCTAATAGTCACGTGGTCACGTGGTAATGTGGTCAGGTGATCGGGTGATCAAGTGATCAGGTGATCAGGTGGTCAGTGTGCCGGTTGATCATTACGGGTATTTAAGACCACCCCTTTTCTCAGTGATCTTCACCCAATTAGCAAACTGCGCTTTGTAACATGATAACAACGATTGGGTGACCTTGACTGACCTTGACCTGCACTTGGAACCAGATTGGAAAGGTAACCTCAGTACGAAAGAACACTCTGAAGCGGAAACCGTCGTGCTTTGGCTCCGTCGGTGAATAACTAACTATACACCGACGTTCTCTGCGATTTCGATTAAATATTTGACGGAATGTTACTCGCCTGTATCTTAGGTTCACAATTGCATCCAGGCATCAGGTGTTTGAGCTCACTCAGTCTTCATACACACACACACTCCCTCCACTATCTCTCAACACAGAGTGCCACAGCACATACACCCGACTCACACCTATTCAATGACGGGACAGGATGTCCGAATCGGTAAGCACCCTGGATGGATTCCCGTGTGAAAAGGCGTCCGAATTGGTAAGCACCCTGGCTGGATTCCCATGTAGAAGGATGTCCGAATCTGTAAGCACCCTAGCTGGATTCCCATGTGGAAGCTTGTCCGAATCGGTAAGCGCCCTGGCTGGATTCCCATGTGGAAGGTTGTCTGAATCGGTAAGCGCCCTGGCTGAATTCCCATGTGGAAGGTTGTCTGAATCAGTAAGAACCCTGGCTGGATTCCCATGTAGAAGGATGTCCGAATCAGTAAGCGCCCTGGCTGGATTCCCATGTGGAAGCTTGTCCGAATCGGTAAGTGCCCTGGCTGGATTCCCATGTGGAAGCTTGTCCGAATCGGTAAGCGCACTGGCTGGATTCCCATGTGGAAGGTTGTCCGAATCAGTAAGCGCCCTCGCTGGATTCCCATGTGGAAGGTTTTCTGAATCAGTAAGCGCCCTGGCTGGATTCCCATGTGGAAGGTTTTCTGAATCAGTAAGTGCCCTGGCTGGATTCCCATGTGGAAGGTTTTCTGAATCAGTAAGTGCCCTGGCTGGATTCCCATGTGGAAGGTTTTCTGAATCAGTAAGCGCCCTGGCTGGATTCCCATGTGGAAGGTTTTCTGAATCAGTAAGTTCCCTGGCTGGATTCCCATGTGGAAGGTTTTCTGAATCAGTAAGTGCCCTGGCTGGATTCCCATGTGGAAGGTTTTCTGAATCAGTAAGCGTCCTGGCTGGATTCCCATGTGGAAGGTTTTCTGAATCAGTAAGCGCCCTGGCTGGATTCCCATGTGGAAGGTTTTCTGAATCAGTAAGCACCCTGGCTGGATTCCCATGTGGAACGATGTCCGAATCAAATCAAACCAATGCCTTGGAAATATTGCGACGAGACGTGTCACCAGCTAGCAAGGCACTTGGCAGGAACAGGATAGGGCAAGGACTGGTTTGATCAGTTTGAACATAATATAACTCGTGGGATATTGGGTCATGGTGCAACAATGTAAAGTCCCAATATGTGTGCACTGTCAACAATAGGTATAGGTGGTGATATTTTGTGTGTGTGTGATGAATGTATACATACCTTGCTGATATCGCATAAATGTGTTAATACTAGGCTATTAATATTTGTTTTCACCGCTGGGCAGCACTAGTCCAATTTGATTAAAATCTAAGAGGTAAAGGTCCCCAACAAACAAACAAAGCGATACACAATCGAATGTTGTCTCTATTAATACAATTCACTCTCAATGTGCTGATATACTTCTAGGTAAGGGACAACTGCTGAGTACGGGGGGGGAAAAGTGCGAATTATTCTGTTAGTAGGAAATGCCATTCACCCTAGGCCTTTTCCCCGCTGGTACCCCGAGGTGGGGTTGTGTAGGCCGGGAACCAGCCCCCCCCCCCCCGCCCCAGTGCGATTTACATAACTTAATGAGTAGTTCTGATGATGAATTGACGCTGGCTATGATGCTGCAGACGTGCTAAGCCCAGGGCGTCGAAGACTAACAATTCGCCGGCCATTTGCGCAGAATATATCAACCCGTCCAATTAACACTAATAGCAGTTCACCTATACTACTCCCCTGTCACTCACAATCTTGGCACCATACATGTATAATAAACCAAGGAAAGAGTTCTCTCAAAGGAAAGGACCATCACAATTAGGTACGCTACTAATGACAAATTTAATAAATATCTGTATTTTGGTAGAGTAAATATGCAGTTCTTTGGAGTTATTAGTAAAATATTTCTAAATAATGGTGGGGGAGGGGGGGCCTATCGAAAACACCCGCATTTTAATGACGTCAGGCCTGGCCTTAGGCTCAGACTAAGCGCTCTGATGCCTTCTTGGTAGTGTAGATCTGCATGTAGGGTTATTATAGAAGATTATCAAGTTGCCCTCACATAATTGATGTATGTTGTTGGTGGTGATGTGGGTACTACATTGAGCGAATAACGTCCCTGTGTAACATTTACTCGAAATGTAATTACACATTACCAGCTAATCACTGAAAGGATTGGACATATTTGTTACTATTTTTATTACTTTAGATTTGTTGTCAATGTTGATCGTCAATAATGCTTATTCAATGATATTAATGCATGTAGATGGAAATGTATTTGTAATCTCATTTTGCAATAATTCATATTGATGGAGAGGGGTCAGTCATGGCTCTAAATGTACTAATCATTTGATTACCATGAGCTGTATGTATAAAGTTGAAGATACTTGTTCTATTGATATTATGGGTTTGCTAAATTAGGTTTTGGTAATTCATACGCAATGCAGTGTTGATGAGTGATCAGCCTCTGAGATACGTCCAATATCTGTTCATAAAAAAATTGTAATCTAAGGCACCAATTAAAATTTCAGCTTACGATGGTTTTAAATGTCTGCCATTTCTTAAAAAGATTCTTTTTTTTTCTTGAAGATTTATAGTGCCTATCATGGATAAGTCTGAATAGACTTGTTTTCACCATTAGACACTTTGTCAATAGAAAGCTCGAGTCTACACTTTTATCCTCCCACACCACATAGACATGGTATGAGAGCAACTGGCCTTTGATGATGCTGTAACTTATACACAGCGGTGGAAATCCAAATTGGCAGAGATGGGGGGCATGGGGAATCGAACCACCGACCTTCCGATTAGGAGTCCGACCTAGAAAAAAGTCAGTCACTCTAACTACTCCGCCACAGAGATAAATAAATAAAGTTGAGCAGAATAGTCTATTTTATTTAACACTGGATATATTTGAAGCGAAAATATACACCATTTTGAAAACAATCGAAAGTTTGAATTACATGCTTGATATGCTGGACAACCTGGACCTCAACAATGAGAGATTGTTGGGAATGTACTTTATATTCCTTCTCTGCAGCAATACATATTCAAACTAGACCAGTATCTAATATGGCCATGTAGTATCAAAGCTATCTAACTGATATTTGCTTTAAACATTTGATTCTTTGATCGGACTATAGCCCCATTCACACATGGGCCTTAAGTCGCCTCAAGTAGTTTGCCTCATCTAAGTTGACTCACATTGCCCGTGTGGACACTACGCTGAGGCGACTTAAGCCTGAGTCGCCTCATCTAGTTCGCTTCAAGTAAACCACCTCGCAAGGTAGTCTAGATCAAGCAAACTAGCTTAAGACGGCCCATCTTGCTTGTGTGGACAGTACCGGTTGACTTGAGGCGGATTAAGCACGTCACACTATTTAATATAATTTGGTCTATGAACCGGCTAGAGGTGCACAGATATTTTTTTCATCATTTATTTTTAGCTTTTCACTGCCCAGCAGAAGTTTTGACTGTTCCAAAACAATACGACTCAGTCTATACATATCTAGGTCGAACCTACACTCTCTCGTGGCGACGTCAACTAACCAAAAGTGGCACTGGTTAGTATGGACTTGCTCATGCGCAGATATCAATTTCCGGCTTAAACCGCCCCAAGCACTGGATGTGTGGATACAACACACTTTCACGCCTAGTTCGCCTCATCTAGTTCGCCTTACCTAGTTCGGCCTAAAGTTGTGCTGTATGAACGGGGCTTTGGATACTTTAAGAGTCCCCATGTGGTAGTGAGGTATCGTTTTTAGTTTATACTATTTCCGCAGTGTGGCGCTAATGATCTAAGTAGGTCACAACATTCCCCCCCTGTCACGATACTTTAAAATGTAAATTGTGTATTCATCTCCACGTTTCTGTTTTACTTATTCAGAAATGAGGAATCGCTCATACAGCCATGAGGTAAGTCAGGTAATTGTTCATAGATTAAGGTGCGAATTTCACGAGACAAACCGAGCTGAAATTAATCGAATGAAGGTGAGATGTACTGGTGTCAATAGACTTAGCAGAACTGCAACTGCCATATAGAAAGGGACTTAATCTATTAAATGAATAGTGGTTTGTTTTTGCTTCCTGGGGTGTTGATGTCTTTAAAATATTTAGTTTTCTTTTCCTTTATTTCCAAATGTTGGAAATGATGGCAGTGTGGTCCTGATATTATTGGAAGTGAAATGGAAGAAGAGAAGATTAATGCAACGGTCCGGATGGTACTAGGAAGGGGGAATGAATGCTTAGGGTCAGTTGCAAAGATTTCAGCATTGACTGCAAGGCTAGGATAGACATGACTAGGCTAGTCCAGTCTATGCTAGTCTATGCCAGGTTAGTCTAGGCCAGTCTAGGCTAGTCTAGACTGGTGTCGGCTAGTCTAGGCTAGTCTAGGCTAGTCTAGGCTAGTCTAGGCTAGTCTAGGCTAGTCTAGGCTAGTCTAGGCTAGTCTAGGCTAGTCTATGCTAGTCTATGCTAGTCTATGCCAGTCCATGCCAGTCCAGGGTAGTCTATGGTAGTCTGGGGTAGTCTAGGCTAGTCTAGGCTAGTCTAGGCTAGTCTAGGTTAGTCTAGGCTAGTCTAGGCTAGTCTAAGCTAGTCAAGTATAGGTTAGTCTAGGCTATATCTCGGCTAGTCAAGTCTAGGTTACTCTAGGCTATATCTAGGCTAGTCTAGGTTAGTCTGGGCTATAAATAGGCTAGATTAGGTTAGTCTAGATTAGTATAGGTTACTCTAGGTTACTCTAGGTTAGTCTAGGTTAGCCCTAGGTTAGTCTACGTTAGTCTAGGTTAGTCTAGCCCAGTTTACTTTACTGTATTTAGTGTATGTTCTAACCATAAATGATTTCCATGCGTTATATGAGGCAAGGAACTAACTTTTACTAACAATATTGTCTCTCAATCCTTGAGCTATTTGTCGATCCGATAATCGCGACCCGATTATCGGGTGTGCCCGGAATGTACTTATTCTTCTCTCTTTACATTAAAAAAAAACCCGACCTGGTGGGGGGGGGGGGGGGAGAAGAAGAGGAAAGCCTGCACAGGCAAATACATTCTAGGCAGCAACTTGATGATGAATTGGACAAATAAATAACTGATAGAGCTTCCCCGGCGCACACATAAGTGGTACTGGGTGCTTTCACCATAATGCGTGGGATATAGCCAAATCACCGGAAATAAAAACTGCACCAGGACCGGGACGCACGACCCGCGGGCAGCACAGTTGACGGGCTCACCTCGGGGAGAGGCCGGGGAGGGAGCGGAGAGATAATCAGTCAGCAGGGTGCTGATAGCAGTGGCAGCCGGCAGGGTCTGGCACCACCCTTATCACACCATTACGTCACTTCCGCTTGTGCTCGCATCAGTGCGCTGTGTCACTAACATTTCCGGCACTCTTCCAGCTCCTGCCACTCGAACCCCCACCCCCGAGCACAATAATCACCATTGGGAAACTAGCAGGGTTTTACTTCTCGCGAGGTTGCATAGACCTAATATATAATGTAATTGTACGTTATGTAATAATGTATAATATATAAAGTAAACATAATATGTAATATATATATATAAATAACAGATCATGTATTTATATGCTATATTATATACACTATATATAATGCAATATATAAAATGTTATAAACTGTATATAATTGAGCGTCCTTTTTCCTGTTTTGGTAGATCGTGGGATTCGAACCCAGGGGTTCGAACCTTGGTCGAGTCAAACCAATAACTTCAAAATAAATATCTCTCGCGTTCTAGGCAGCAGCTCGTCATTATTAGAATAGGGCAATGACTGGTAAGTTCAGTGCCAGGATAATATGACTGAGTGGGATATCAGTTCATGGTGCATGCAGCCTGGTGTCCCAGCGGGGCAGCACTGTTACATTGCAGGAGTGTGCCCTGTCACATGTCGGTACCCATCGTGATTTGACATTAGATGTTGCCAGGATATGAAACTACAACAACCAATCAACTATTATTATTAATATTGTACGTAATATAGATATTGCATATAGTATGTATGTGATATGTAATATATATGAAATATGCATATGTGCGTCATGCTCTCACTATTCTGGTGCAGTTTTCATTTTCAGTGATTTGCTTATTTCCTTAGCATTAGGCAAAAAACCTCTATCATGAATTATCCCTCTCTAATATGTTTTCCATGCCCAAGTAGCTTATTTTCCTTCTTCATTAAGCTAAGATTCCTTCTATGCGGCATGCGGCATGCGGCATGCGGTATGCAGTATGTGAATGGGAGGATTCCTTCTATGCGGTATGTGGCATGCGGCATGCGGCACACGACTGGCTATATTTAAAAAATAAAAATAAACAAGTATACTCCATTATAATTACCAAATTATAGATACGTATTCATATTTATGTGGCTATGGTAGCATTTTTATGAACCCGTAACCCAACCACCACCACTACCATATGTTTCCCCTCTGCACCCTTGTGTGTCCATTCTGTAATGCTCAGTCGCCTCTCCTCGTCTAAACCTAATGGACAGGTGCGACTGACGTTTCTATTCGCGTGCCGCATGCCGCACCGATCGCTACAGGGACCGATCGAGTTGTCACATTCGCATTCGCATACCGCATGTAAGGGATGTAGTCCATTGACTTCAAGGCATTTTGATTTTTTGTCGCATTTGCATTCGCATACTGCATGCCGCATACCGCGTGTAAGGAATCTTAGCTTTAACCTTTTACAAAAGAGAATGTATAATATATATATATAATATGTGCATAATTACTAAGGGTAATGATTTCATTAGACTCATCGTTCCATGGCGAAGCATGTGCTTGTGGGTATGACTGAGAATGGATGTCTATATACAGTACAACCCCGTTAAACCAAGCTCGGTTAAACCAAACGATCGGTTAATCCAAATTTTGTTCGACGGCCCGGCAAAATACTACCATTTATCATATAAAAAAGTTGGTTAAACCAAAGTCGGTTAATCCAAATTATCGGTTAATCCAAACAAAATTGTCGGGCCCCAGGCCACTTCCAGTAGGTTTAAGCCAAACTTTCATGTGGTTATAAGGTTGTCTGAGACCCCCACCAACATTTTTATATGATAAATTGTAGTATTTTGCCGGGCTGCAGAAAAAAAGGTTGGATTATCTGATCGTTTGGTTTAACCGAGCTTGCTTTAACGGGGTTATACTGTATATATATATAAACAATAATCAAAGTGTCCACATATATTGTATATTACATTCATAATGCACCTACGTGTTTGCCAAACCCAATTCAAAGTCGAAGCCAAAGCTCGGTTAAACCAATGATCGGTTAATCCAAACAAATTTATAGGGTCCCTTCAAGTTTGGTTTAACGGGGTTATACTGTATAAGGTAAAATGTTATCATACCAAACCTTCTCTTATACATGTGCGTAATAACAGTTGTTTGTTAAGGACACTGTATACCATTGGGCCCCATCTTCACATTTATATAAGGATTTGTCTGTATCTTCAGTACATATATAACTCATACTTCCAATTTTTCTGAAATTTTTGAAAACTATAAGTTCCATAACTGTATATTCAGTTTGAAAATCGGAGATGAATATGAAGGGTTCAGGTGCAAAAATCGACAAATCCATTTTAGTTGTTTTCTGTAGTTGTCCAATTTAAAGTCTATCAATTTCGTATTGAGCCGGGTATTATATAGGGAATGTGACAGCTTCTGTCACATCCCATCACAGCTTCTGTGAAAAAAGAGGGTTGGAATATTAAAATGATAACAGCTGCAGTTCAAACCTGGTAGTCATGGTTTCATTTCTGCCCAGATGGTGTTTGTTAGTTTTTGCGCCTGAGCAAGTATATATATATAATTGTGTATATGCCTATATATTATTAATCTGTCTTCAGTCTATACATACTATTATATTATTATATATATATATTATAGTTGCTTCAGAAACTAATTACATAACTGTATAACTGCACAATGAAAATAGGAGGTGCGTCATATACATGTACATTTAAATAGTTTATATACCTATGTCATGGGGGTGATGAAAATGGGAAATATTGCGCCTAGAGCGGGACTCGAACCCACATCTCTTTGCATTCCGGGCCAGTGTGCTAACCATTACACCACCTAGGCTCCCTGATATCAACACACTACCCACGCCTACCTGTCTATATGGTTACTTGCCTGAGAGGTCAGTGCAGCCTACTACACTCGTCCCCCTGGAATTGTAAGTCTTTTAAATGGTTATTTAATGCTTACAATTACATACATACAGGCAATGCACTTACACATACATACACAGGGTAGGTTCAACAACTATACAGCACGTAGCTTGTACAGAATCATGGTCACGGCAACCAGTGTCATGGGGGTGATGAAAATGGGAAATATTGCGCCTAGAGCGGGACTCGAACCCACATCTCTTTGCATTCCGGGCCAGTGTGCTAACCATTACACCACCTAGGCTCCCTGATATCAACACACTACCCACGCCTACCTGTCTATATGGTTACTTGCCTGAGAGGTCAGTGCAGCCTACTACACTCGTCCCCCTGGAATTGTAAGTCTTTTAAATGGTTATTTAATGCTTACAATTACATACATACAGGCAATGCACTTACACATACATACACAGGGTAGGTTCAACAACTATACAGCACGTAGCTTGTACAGAATCATGGTCACGGCAACCAGTGTCATGGGGGTGATGAAAATGGGAAATATTGCGCCTAGAGCGGGACTCGAACCCACATCTCTTTGCATTCCTGGCCAGTGTGCTAACCATTACACCACCTAGGCTCCCTGATATCAACACACTACCCACGCCTACCTGTCTATATGGTTACTTGCCTGAGAGGTCAGTGCAGCCTACTACACCTATATATTATTATCTGTCATATATGTATACATATTATAATAAATATTATTATATAACATATATACTTATATAAATATATAGTGCAGTTCCTTCAGAAACTAACTACACAAGTATAATAACTTCACAATGAAAATAGGAGGTGCTTCATATGCATCGATATTTCAACATTTTATATACCTATATATTATTAATCTGTCATATATTTATTCATGTTATAATACATATTATTATACAGTATATATATAATTATATAAATATATAGCGCAGTTCCTTCAGAAACTAACTAAAAAGCTATATAACTACTCAATGAAAATAGGATGTGTTTTAGATAAATGTATATTTAAATTTTGACGTGATTAAAAGCACGCCCCTGGTGCCATTGCGCGGCCTGTATGCGTCTGGGTGTCGGGTGGTGCGCGCGCACGTGCCCGGTAATACCCGCATTGTGGGCCGGCAGACGCGCGCCACGCCCCCTTGCGGAGCGTCAGGAAATTAGCGCCCGCTAGAATGACAAACCATTGCTATGGGAACCCGGTGATTCACCCGGCCAAGCTTTGCACTTTGCCGGTGGCACCTTAATCCGCCGTTTTCACGGATTTAGCCGCCGAGCGTGCGACTGACGCGCGGGCGGGATAAGGTGGGTTGTGGGGGGGGGGGGGGGTCGGTGGGGGGGGGGGGGGTCGGACGGGGGTCAGTGGAGGCGGTAGGGGTGGGGGTGGTAGGGGAGAGGGAGGCGGGATGGAGCACGGGGGGATAGTGGAAGAGAAAGGGGTGAGTGAGAGAGGGAGTAAGGAGAGGGAAGGGGGGTAATGGGTGTGGGAAGGGGAGGGGTGAAGAGGGTGTGGGAGGGAGAGGGGAAAAGGGTGTGGGAGGAAGAGCGGAAGAGGGTGGGGGAAGGATAGGGAGGTGGGACGGTAGGGGAGGGAGAAGGGGAAGAGGGTTGGTGAGGGAGATGGGGACGAGGGTGGCTGGGGAAGAGGGGGAAGAGGGTAGGAGTGGAGGAAGCTATTGGAGGAAAGGATGGAGAATGGTGTGAGAGAGAGGATTGGGGAGCGTGGGGAAGGGAAAGGGTGGGAGGATGTGAGGGACGGGGCGGGTGGGGAAGGGTGGGTGGGGAAGCGTGGATGGGGAAGGGTGGGTGGAGATGGGTGTTGGTAGAGGAGTTGTGGTGAGGGTGTAGGTTTTGGGCTAGGGTGTGGAGAGAGTGTGTAGGGAAGGTGTCAAATGACGGGAGAGATGGGAAGCGGTTATAGAGAGGGTATGCAAGAATTATATGGAGGGTGGGGGGAGAGGTCCATTTGAGAGAATTTTGCTATACATATTCTTTTAGGCTGTATTTATTCTGTTCCATAGCATATAAGCCCAAGTACTCGGGCTTGTTTTCAATGCTGGCCAGCTGAAGTGTTGGTGTTATCTTTTGATTGCCTGCATTACAGTAGCAGGTAAGTAGTTGGTTGATATGGTTAGTAGTCTATGTTAGTTTTTTAAAATTTTCTTGGCATGTATATATTTTATCTTTTTCTACTCTTAATGCTAGACTAGCCTACTCGTATTTAAATATCATAGGCTTGTACATAGTTATGTGGTGTCCTATCGGGCTAATTTTGGCATAGTTACCTTCCATTGGCCGTCCCGCTGGTGGGCCGTGACATATCACATGCCTCTTTGCGGCGCAGCTTCGTGGGGGTTTCCTAGCCTTATTTTGCACAGATATTTTTTGTATGTTTTTAGGTCAGGAGTTTGTTGTTCCTTTACCGTTTGGGCGTTACACACCTTGGCAGCAATTTCCAGCATGCTTCTTTCGTGAGCTTTTATGGAGTGTGGAGAGCGAGGGCGGATTCGTGGGGAAGGTGGATGGGTTGAGGGAATAGTGTGGGGGATTCTGCAGAAATGCATAGAAAGGTTTCGGGAAAGGGTGGAGAGGGTATTACTGCGGGGATTTGTGAAGATGTGTGTGTGGGTCCTATGTATGGTGAGGGAGGGTGTGCTTTGACGGGCTGTGAGGAGAGTGGCTGATTAGGTAGGTGAGAGGATAGGGAGGATAGGGGGATAGGGAGGATAGGGAGGATAAGGAGGATAGGGAGGATAAGGAGGATAGGGAGGGTAGGGAGGATAGGGAGGATAGGGAGGATAGGGAGGATAGAGAGGATAGAGAGGATAGAGAGGATAGAGAGGATAGAGAGGATAGAGAGGATAGAGAGGATAGAGAGGATAGAGAGGATAGAGAGGATAGAGAGGATAGAGAGGATAGAGAGGATAGAGAGGATAGAGAGGATAGAGAGGATAGAGAGGATAGAGAGGATAGAGAGGATAGAGAGGATAGAGAGGATAGAGAGGATAGAGAGGATAGAGAGGATAGAGAGGATAGAGAGGATAGAGAGGATAGAGAGGATAGAGAGGATAGAGAGGATAGAGAGGATAGAGAGGATAGAGAGGATAGAGAGGATAGAGAGGATAGGGAGGATAGGGAGGATAGGGAGGATAGGGAGGATGGGGAGGATAGGGAGGATAGGGAGGACAGGGAGGATGGGAGGATAGGGAGGATAGGGAGGATAGGGAGGATAGGGAGGATAGGGAGGAATAGGGAGGATAGGGAGGATAGGGAGGATAGGGAGGATAGGGAGGATAGGGAGGATAGGAGGATAGGGAGGATAGGGAGGACAGGGAGGATAGGGAGGATAGGGAGGATAGGGAGGATAGGGAGGATAGGGAGGATAGGGAGGATAGGGAGGATAGGGAGGATAGGGAGGATAGGGAGGATAGGGAGGATAGGGAGGATAGGGAGGATAGGGAGGATAGGGAGGATAGGGAGGATAGGGAGGATAGGGAGGATAGGGAGGATAGGGGGAATAGGGGGGATAGGGAGGATATGGAGGATAGGGAGGACAGGGAGGATGTGTGGGTTGGGAGAGAGTATGTTGGGGAGGGGAAGGGCGTGTGGACAAGTTGTGAAGGAATTGGTTATTTATGTAAGTGTTAGGGTAAGGAGGATGTCTCGGGTGGGAGAACATGTGTGGGTTGTATGTGGGGGGGGGGGGGGCGAGTTGTAGAGGAAATAGGTGTTTAGATGGGTGTGATGGTGGGGAGGATGTGTTTAGTAAGGGAGGGTGTGTGTGGACACGGTGTGAGGAGGGAGAGGTGTGAGGTATGAGGGTGGGAAGGGTGTGGAGTGTGAGGCAACACTTGGTGGGAATGGTGTGTGTGTGTGGGCAAGGTGTCGGGAGACCGTATGCTAAGCTAGATGTGAAGGTGAGGAGGGTGAGGAGGGTGCGGAGGGTGGGTGAGGGTGTGGGAGGGTGTGGGAGGGTGTGGGAGGGTGTGGGAGGGTGTGGGAGGGTGTGGGAGGGTGTGGGAGGGTTGGGGAGGGTTGGGGAGGGTTGGGGGAGGGTTGGGAGAGGGTTGGGAGAGGGTTGGGAGAGGGTTGGGGGAGGGTTGGGGGAGAGTTGGGGGGAGGGTTCGGGGAGGGTTCGGGGAGGGTTGGTGGGGAGTTTGGGGGGAGGGTTGGGCGAGTGTTGGGCGAAGGTTGGGGGAGGGTTTGGGGGAGGTTTGGGGGAGGGTTGGGGGAAGCGTTGTGGGGAGGGTTGGGGGGAGGGTTGGGGGGAGGGTGTGTGTGTCGACGTGGACCGTTGTGAGGAGAGTGGGTACTTAGGTAGGTGTGAGTGTGCTTCGGATGTGTCTATGTGTGTCGAGGCTATGTTTGGTGGGTGTGATGTGTGTGCACAGGGTGTGGGGAGATTTCGCGCTGAGCTAGATGGGGAGGGTGGGAAGGGGGGGGGAGGGTGTGTGGGGTGGCGGTGTGTGGGTAAGGTGGGGAGGGTGGGGAGGGTGGGGGGTGGGAGTCGCTATTGATGTGAGGTGGTGAATAGAAGAGTCTGAGACAGGGGTTGTGTTGGGTGATGCATGTCTGTGATGGGTAGGGTGAGTGGCTGGGTTTTTTCTTCTGTGTTCTGTGGTGGGAAAGCTGCGACTGTGCTGGGTGTTTTCTTTTCCGCTTCTATTTTTGTTAGTCAGATGGGGCGGGGGGGGGGGGGGGCAGGGAGCGGGCTACGTACGGAGTGGTCCATGAGAGAGATCGGCAATCCTTCCAAATTCATTAATTTTTCGATTAACCATGAGAGGGGCTGTCAAAACAACGTGGTGCCAAAACTACATTGGGGCTGAGGGGTCGTGTTGGTGTGGGGGAGGGGAGTTATTAGTGCTTGGAAGTTGCTGTTTCCTTTAGGATCACTGTCATATCCGGATGGTGCTATGTGCTTACCTCAGTCATTTCACATTTTCACCAGTGTGGAGTGACTGTGGTAGGCATAATCGCGTCTTAATGTCATAACGTGTTGCAAAATCAAATATATTTCTATTTTGTGCGCAGTTTCGTATGAAGAATACTGTGTGGCTTCCAATGATCAGCTTCACTTTGAGGGAGGGCTGACGATTAGTTGGGATTCGAGAAGGATCCACAGCAAGGAAAGGAGGAAAATCGGGTGACCACTGTCCCTTATTGAGCATAACCCTTGCAGGATGAGTTTCCCATTCTTTAAGTACTGATATTGTGTGATTTAAACAGTGGTTGATGGAGATAAATTTCAAATATACTTCAAACACTTAAATCTGTGCAAAAGATACATAGAAATGTGACAAGAAAGAAAACAAGAAACTACTGAACAAGAAACTACTAAAAAAATAATGGATGTATTTGACTGGGACCTTTCCATAATTTGAGCCAATCAGAGCCATTTTTTTCTATTGCAAATAGCTGCCCCCTATGGGGGGGGGCACCATTTGCAATAAAAAAGAACACCTCTGATTGGCTGACAGTTCTCGCGAAAACGAGAAGAGGAAAATCCATTTCCGGCAAGTTCAAACGGACTCAGACAAGTTCAACCGTGGCTGGTTGTCCCTCTCCGTTCAGCGCTCAATATGCTTATGTGGGATTCCTGTATGCAGTATTAAAGCATACCGAGAGGGAGTGTGCCTTCCTACTGCTGCATCAACAATTTAGCCACATGTGACTTGGGTACAGAAGCACCTCCTTATATGTTGCTACGATGTAAAACCCTATCAAAGACAGAACTAAACTGAATACAGAACTTCCAACATAAGACGTATTGCAGTGATTAGCTTTAGGGTTGGTGGTAAATGCTTCCCTTCTGGGGTTCTTCGATTATCGCTCAATATGTGTATGGGATGTCCTTGACATTGACCTAAATTCTCATCTATATTGAATACAAGTATCATCAACCATCAACTTATATTTTAGACCAGTCCTCTCTGGGAGCCTATGGGAAGTACTTCAACATGACTAGATGAACATTTGTAAAATGATTCAGTGTCAGTGTGCTATATATTTGGATAAGGTGTGAAGATGGGGTGTTTGTACATCAACAAGAAATACTTTGTCAGAGAATTAGTATTGTTTTATCAGTATTGAGTGTGTATCACACATTGTCTGGAATAAAAGAGGTTTTTGAATTACAAGGTGAAAGGTTGGTGGTTTTACTTTGGGCGTCAAATTGAACTTGCTTTGATATATACATTGCATATTAAGGTATATATACACTTAGCTAAAAGCTATTCAGTACGATTATATCCCTAGACTTGCAGGAATGAAATTAATAACTGCGGAATAACTCAGCAAACACATACTCCATTTTATGTTTAACATATTTTATTTCAATACTACGTTACAGCTCTTCCGTGTAGAAAATAGAAAATATATTTGGAAAACACATCTGATTTCGATAATTATACATACATAATGAATAATTCTGGAGATGAATCTGAACATTATATAGTTGTCAGAACTTTAGCGAATATCTAGTTATGACATGTATCACCAAGATACAAGAACAGACATCAGTGCATGCCGCTACTGCATACATCCATACTACTTCAACTGGCAACTGAGAAGAGGGAGGGGGTGGGGGTGGGGGCTGGTGTGGGAATGTGGGTGGGTAAGGGTTTTGTGTGAACTATAGATCTGCATTGGATGACCTGCACATCCCACATTGCAGGCAGCAGACTCCAGGATGGCACATTTTCAGTGTGGAATTGACCGGGAACACTAAGGCCTGCCTTCTTCCACAAATCACTTTGAGGGGAAAAGATTGAATGTCCGCCAACCCGTCTGCATATTTATTGATCCAATTTCGGAGTGATCTGAGTTCATGTTTGAATAAACAATTCGCCGTGCAATCATGGCAATGATTTATAAGTGTGTTACATGCCCGGTGCATGGCAGTAAACTGTCGGATATATAGCATCAAGACTTACTGGCTCGGATTTAAGTGATATAACTATGAGTACATTGCATTTAAATGTGTAAAGTAGTCACAATCTGAAACTTTTTCTTACACAAATTGAATTTATTTAGTAAATTTGTTTTTATTGTTTCTTTTGTGGGTATTTTTGTGTGTGTGGGGGGGGCACATAATAATAAAGAACATGACATAAACAACAGTGAAACACAAGAGCCTAGAGACATCCACAACTTTAGTTAAAGCTGCATAGTTCGATCAAAGCATAACATTAGAGATATTTAGTTTCTGACGTTCAACTTGTAACGTGCGGGATTCCGCCGTGATACATAATCGTCTCATGATCATTCAGGGGTATCCCTTACGTTGCAACTCGTGGTGCAACGGCAAAAGGACTAATTTAAGGTGCAAGTTCAAATGGCAACTGGAGAGCAGGCGGGAGAGCGCAATGGAGGATGGATCATGAGCTGGAGTGAGGGTGGAAGGGAGAGCAGGTGGGAGAGTGAGCGGAAGGGCAGGAGACCGATTTTATGTTCAAAATAAATTGTCTAGTGCAATTTCAGGTTGAACCAGCTACTAAACTTACCATAAAGGTTAAACGTCATGGTACAATTTGAACATCACGTTCCAAGTTGAAGTTACAATTTCAACCTCAAACTAAAGGTCTCTAATTGTCTAAGCGAAAACACTGACTCGATTTGATTTAATCTATCCAACTTAAATACTGGTACATCCAGCAAGTCTTTATAATTGCATAGAAGTCATTGTAAGTCAAGTTAGTAGAACCTACCACTGCTTATACCTGATGTTTTGATGTGCCACCCAAAATTAATTCGTGGATATTGTCACTTTAAATATTTTCAAAGTTAACCCTTTCAGATGAAAACTACTTAAAATGAAACTAAAGTAAATCATATTGATGACTGTAAATATATTGATATATGACATACATTCATTGATATACATTCATCGCAATAATCAACGCAGTGGCCGAATCGCTCGCGCGCAGGCCTCCCGTGCGGGAGATCGGGAGGTTAATTCCCGGTCGAGTCAAAAGCAATGACTTACAAAATTGATGTCTTGTCACGACGGATTAAGGTGCCACCGGCAAAGGTGGGCGTTTGGCATTATTAGGATAAGGCAAGGACAGGTTTGCTCAGTGTCAGGATAATGTGACTAAGTGGGAGATTGGATCAGGGAACCAACGGCCTGATCTCTCAGTGGGGCAGCACTATAAATTCACCATGAGTGGCCACTATCACAAGTCGGTGCCTTTCTTGATATGACCTTAGATGTTGCCAGGACGTAAGACTCTAACAACCAACCAATTATTGCAATAATCTAAATAATATAGCAGAAAGTCAAAACCACTTGATTATGCAACTTTAACTACGCTGACGCCCCCCTCTCCCCACTTCACCCACCCCCACTTCACCCACCCCCATCCCCACTTCACCCACCCCCATCCCAATCCCCACTATCCCCACTTCCCCCACTTCACCCACCCCGCCAACCCTCACCCCCGCCCCCGGTTGCACCCATAACTACACCACTGATACTTTGATAGCGCCTCCGACAACCCAAGTGAAGCCGACCTCGACATGACGGCTAAGCGGCGAGGTGCGGACCAAAGGAGCTCGATAAATAAAGATCACACTAAATCCTGGGTTCCCGCCGGGATGACTCCATATAAAGGACAGTTTTACCCAATCTTTGCCCGTTTTGGTAAATCGTCGGATTCGAACCCGCGGGTTCGAACCCTGGTCGAGTCAAAACGATGACTTAAGAAATTGATACGTGTCATTTTCCCAGCCAGGCGCCCAGTATTATTAGGATAGGGCAAGGACTGGTTGACTCAGTGTCAGGATAATGTGACTGATTGGGATATCAGGTCATGGTGCTGCTGGCCTGGTCTCCCAGTGGGGCAGCATTATAAAGTCGCCAAGAGTGCGCACAGTCACAAGTCAATACCCATCCTGATGTGACCTTAAATATTGCCAGGACGCAAAACTCCAACAACCAACCAACCAACCATTTCAGGAATCGAACCTCCCCCCCCCCTCTTGTACATCAGTTATATGACATACACATACATTATGACCCGCTTTGCTTTACCGTTGTAGGCTTCACGAAAATTTATATTTAAGTATTGCTCCTCCAGTGCATTTTATTTTTCCTCCCAATGCTGCCGCAACATGCTCACACCTTAGACTGGGAACGACCAACTGGTTCAAACCCTCCACCACTTAATATCAATTGGGTGAGCTTGAAAAAGTTTCTAGTTGGGTCCTCCTGAAGTATATAATATTCGATACGTCCTTTTGGCCTATTTGCGTTCAGGGTACGTCTCCGTTTTCAGACAGGACGAAAAGCCCCTCGAAAATGGCCACAGAATTCAGTGGTTTCAGCCAATCAGAGCTCTTCTTTTCCAGTGCAAATGGCGGCCCCAATAGGGGCCGCCATTTTCGAAGCGACCAACAGCTAAATTCGTTCAGACTAGCGTGCCATCAGGAATTTCTCCGAGATGCCTCGGAGACATACCTTGAACACGGCCCTGGACAAACAAAAATAAGAAATATGCAGTTCTTCCCCTATTATCGCTCGGTTAATGTTTTCATTTCCTTTCTCCATCTCCGTCTTTCGGCGCGTTCCGGTCGGTCCGTTCTTAACGGCGCCGTTTGTGAGTGTAATGCAGTAATGTAAATGTAATGGATGGCTAAAAGTTAGATGACGGTGGAAGGCAAGTGTCGTAAATTGTTGACAATCTCTGTTCTGTCAGTAGTGGCCACGCGTACGTTACGAGGGCATAGATCACGCCGTGGCAGTGAGCGCGCGTGTGGTGTGCGGTGTGTGTGACGTGTGTGATGTGTGTGACGTGTGTGATGTGTGTGGTGTGTGTGGTGTGTGTGGTGTGTATGGTGTGTGGTGTGTGTGGTGTGTGTGGTGTGTGTGGTGTGTGTGGTGTGTGTGGTGTGTGTGGTGTGGTGTGTGTGTGGTGTGTGTGTGGTGTGTGTGGTGTGTGTGGTGTGTGTGGTGTGTGTGGTGTGTGTGGTGTGTGTGGTGTGTGTGGTGTGTGTGGTGTGTGGTGTGTGTGGTGTGTGTGGTGTGTGTGGTGTGTGTGGTGTGTGTGTGTGTGTGGTGTGTGTGGTGTGTGTGGTGTGTGTGGTGTGTGTGGTGCTGTGTATAGTGTGATGTGTGGTGTGTGCGATATGTGGTGTGCACGATGTGTGTGATCTGTGTGATGGGTGACATGTGTGACACGTGTGACATGTGTGATGTGTGTGACATGTGTGATGTGTGTGACATGTGTGATGTGTGTGATGTGTGTGACATGTGTGATGTGTGTGATGTGTGTGTGGTGTGTGGTGTTGTGTATAGTGTGATGTTTGGTATGTGTGATGTGTCTGATGTGCGTGATGTGTGTGGTGTGTGTGTGTGGTGTGTGGTATTGTGTATAGTGTGATGTGTGGTGTATGTGATGTGCGTGATGTGCATGATGTGTATGATGTGTGTGATGTGTGTGATGTGCATGATGTGTGTGATGTGTGTGATGTGTGGGATGTGTGTGGTGTGTAGTGTGTGTGGTGTGTAGTGTATGATATGTGTACTGCATGTAGTGTGTGGTGTGTGTGATGTGTGTAGTGTGATGTGGGTGGTTATTGTGGGTGGGTTGGTGTGGGTTGTGTTTTTGGTGCGTGCATGTGTGCTAGTGTGTAGGCCTACTGCATGTGTACGGTTGGTGGGTGTGTGGTGCGAAGACCGTGGCGGGTGTCTGCGCGTTGTGTGTGTTGTGTGTGTGTGATGTGGATGCGCGTGATGGTTGCGTGGTTTGTGCACGAGGTATGTGTTCGTTGTGTGTGTATGTGTGCTTGTGTGTGGTGTGCGCGGGTGGGATGTTGGTGTGTGGGTATGGTGTACAGGCGTGTGTGGGTTAGGTGTGCGCGTGTGTGTGTTTGGTGTGCGCGTGTGTGTGTTTGCGCATGCGTGCGCATATAATGTGCAGAGAAATGTGTGAGTGCATGATGGTTGGTGCGATCGATTCGAGGTTAAGAACGGGACTGTGTTTATGTGTGTGTATGTGCCTGTCTTTGTGTGTGTGTGGGGGGGGGGGGGAGTAGTGTCATTATGGAAAGCTGGAGAGAGCAAAATGTAGGTCTGTGGCTGGTAATGGCAGATTGATTGGTTGTTGGAGTTTTACATCGTAGCAACATCTAATGTCATATCAGGACGGGTACCGACTTGTGACAGTCATGACAACTTGATAGTGCTGCCCCTCTGGGAAATTAGGCTGCTTGCACCTTTACCTGATATCCCACTCAGCCACATTATCCTGACACTGGGTAAACCAGTCCTATCCTAGTAATGACGAGCGCCAGGCTAGGAAGGGACAAGTATCAATTTGATAAGACATTGGTTTGACTCGGCCGGGAACCCAACTCACGACCTGCTGCACGCGCGGCCGGCGCTCTACCGACTCAGTCACCGGGCCCGGTGATGGTTTAGGAGGAAAGGGATTGGAAAATGATTAATTAAACGTCGAGGTACTTGGTCTTCGGAGATATGTCGGTAGACGGAGCGGCGTCCATGCCGGCAGATAGCATGTGAAGGGGGTGGGTGGGGTGGAAGGGTGGAGGGGGTGGAGGGGTGGAGGGGTGGGAGTGGGAGGGAGGGGTGGGAATGGGGTGGAGGGGTAGGAGGGGGAGTGGAGGGGTGGGAGTGGGAGTGGAGGGGTGGGAGTGGGAGTGGGAGGGGTGGGAGTGGGGAGTGGACGGGTGGGAGTGGGAGGGGATGGGTGGGAGTGGGAGTGGATGGGTGGGAGTGGGAGTGGAGGGGTGGGAGTGGGAGTGGAGTGGTGGGAGTGGGAGTGGAGGGGTGGGGAGTGGGAGGGGTGGGAGTGGGGAGTGGGAGGGGTGGGAGTGGGAGTGGACGGGTGGGAGTGGGGAGTGGGAGTGGAGGGGGTGGGAGTGGGAGTGGAGGGGGGGGTGGGAGTGGGAGTGGAGGGGTGGGAGTGGAGGGGTGGGAGTGGAGGGGTGGGAGTGTGGTGGGAGTGTGGTGGGAGTGGAGGGGTGGGAGTGGAGGGGTGGGAGTGGGGTGGGAGTGGAGGGGTGGGAGTGGGAGTGGACGGGTGGGAGTGGGAGTGGAGGGGTGGGAGTGGGAGTGGAGGGGTGGGAGTGGGGGGTGGGAGGGGGAGGGGTGGGGGAGGGGTGGGAGTGGGTTGGAGGGGTGGGAGGTGGGGTGGGGTGGAGGGGTGGGAGTGGGGTGGGGTGGAGGGGTGGGAGTGGGGTGGAGGGGTGGGAGTGGGGTGGAGGGGTGGTAGTGGGGTGGAGGGGTGGGAGTGGGGTGGGGGTGGAGGGGAGGGGTGGGAGTGGGGTGGAGGGGTGGGAGTGGGGTGGAGGGGTGGGAGTGGGGTGGGGGTGGAGCGGAGGGGTGGGAGTGGGGTGGAGGGGTGGGAGTGGGGTGGGGTGGAGGGGTGGGAGTGGGGTGGGGGTGGAGCTGAGGGGTGGGAGTGGGGTGGATGGGTGGGAGTGGGGTGGGAAATGGGCGGGAAGGGGACAGCTGTACAGCCCGGTGCAACTGGAAATTTGCTTGGCGGAGTAGATATGGGAATGGTTGAGTGCTGATCGGTCAGAGAGTGCACAAGATTTGGCGCGGCGCAGTTGACGCACTGTGGCGATGTATTATTATGGTATCATCAGTCGAATCCTGAAGGCGCTTTCGGGCTGATATTACTGAAATGAAGACCTACAACGCAAAAATATAATGATTATTTTATGGGTGACATATTATTTCTATAATTTATACAGTTGGTGTATTCAAAATTCATAATGATTATAACTGCAATAATCAAGGATGAGAGTCGCCTTCCACAATGAAACACATACATCTGACTTCTGGAAAGGTTTGCGGTGCGAGGCATACGAGTGGAAATGATCAAAATGATCAAAATGATCAAAATGATCAAAATGATCAAAATCAAAAGAAAGGGAAACCAAGAAGCCGTCGAAAATCTGAGATTTCTGATCTTCACAGTTTATAAGCATATGTTTATTGTATTAGATTTTGACATTTGGTTCATGTCTGATCCATCGAATGGAACTAGTACCGTGTGAAGTCACTGAAGTGTACTTCTATATATGAAATAATGAAATAATACTACATGAAAGATATGATTTCACATATGTGTAGGCTAGCAGCATGATACATGTACTGCTATGTGGTGGAGTGTTTTGAGATAAACCTAAGTTGAAGGCTGAGTGCTCTGAAAGTCGAGGCTCAGATCAGATCCCGTTTGAAATCACTCACTAGGATTGTTGAGTGTGCCTCCATTTATATAGAACTATATCTATTGATCGGAGAAAAATGGACGTCTTCATGTTGTACCTAGGATGATGTTTCCGAGGCTTAGCGAATAAACATGACAGATTGGGTGTTGCTAGGATGTAAAACAACCACCAACCAACCTCCTCTGGTCCTCACAGAGCACCGGGGTTGGGTTCCTAGGTGACCTTTTTTCTCCACGCACCCCCGTCACATCAGCCTGTCCGTTCACCACCCCCTTGCCACCTCCCTGATTTCTCTAAACACGACGCACCAGAAACCCAACTCGCCGCTTCATGGGACTGCCTTTGGCGGTAGCCATACAGTGCTGCAGATTTGCAGCATTTAGTGCGCCAACATGATTGAAAACTCCCCAAAACAATAACAACAGTCCGTGAGTGAGCAAGGTGTATCAGGGTTGACAGTCCGTAGTTGACCGGCTCAGTTGGCTGAATTTTAGTGTGATATAACAAGAGATTGCTTCCAATGTTAACGTTGCGTTTCATTTGGCAGGACTAGGCGGTGTTGCAGTTTCCCAGGGACACCAGTTTCCCAGGGACACATCGCTTCTGCACACGCGTCAAACTCGAACAGCATCGTCACTAACCTTATAAATTTAATATAATGTTTTTGCTAAACATGTTTTCTATATGTGTACCAAGCGATTTGTTTGTAGGTGGTGTCGTTTTAGAGATATTTCACTTCTTCTGTATTGGCTGTATGAAGACTGCTCACGGCCATTGACAATGCCTTGAGTTTGATGGTACGCGCAGTGCAAAACGTCAGTTTTATTACAAATTAATAGAAATCAACAACCCTAACCATATCAATTTAATATAATCTTGTTGCTAAACATGTTTTCTATATGTTTTCCAAGCGGTTTGTGTCTAGGTGGTGTAATTTGAGAGATATTTGACTTCTTCTGTATGAAGATTTGCTCACAGCCATTGACAATGCATTTGAATGAAAGTGTCCCTGGCAAACTGGTGTCCCTCGGAATCCGCATGAGCGGGATGGCCGAATGAGATAGACCGATGGCTGAATGAGATGACTTAAAAATCGATACTTGTTGCTTCCTACCCTGACGCTCGGCATTATTAGGATAGGGCAAGGACTGGTTGGCTCGGTGTCAGGATAATGTGACTGAGTGGGATATCAGGTCATGGTGCTGGTGGCCTGGCCTTCCAGTGGGGCAGCACTATAAAGTTGCCATGAGTGCGCACTGTCACAAGTCGGTACCCTTCCTGATATGGCCTGATATGATGTTGTTAAGACGTAAAACAACAACAAACAAACAAAACCTTTGGCGGGAATGAATCGCCTCTCCCCCCCACCCCCCCACCCATCATGCGTTGGTTTGTTTTATTATTTTAACGACGCCTCTAGAGCACTTTGATTTTTATTTTCAGCTATTGGACGTCAAACATATGGTCATTCTGACATATTTATTTGGAGGAAACCTGCCGCCGCCATATACGTGGCAAGGAGTCTTTTATATACACTTTCCCACAGACAGGACAGCACATACCGCAGCCGTTGATGAACCAGTTGTGGACCACTGGTTGGGATGGAAAATAGCCCAGACTGCAAATGTGTCCACTGAGCAGGATCGGTCAGATGACCCAACCCTTCACAGGTTCACACTCTAATTTACGTCATGTTCCCTATCATGCGTTGGATGCTTTCGCGGCTAGATGGACGAGTTCACCATCCATCCACCTGATTGGCTGGTGGGGTTTCACATCTTTTCCTCCTCCTACCAATGATGGCTTTCCGCCTTGCCCACACTTCTAAGCAATCCAGCAACTTGTACATTTTCCCCACTACTGACTGATCTTGTTTATGATAGGATGCAGACCGGGTGCTTCTCTCCACCCCTAAATTAAAACTTGCACTACCTTTCCTCGTGCCGTTTCCTTCCGAATCAGTGCATAATTTTATTGATAGATGGTTGTTGGAGTTGTACATCCATTTAACATCTAAGGTCATATCAGGACAGGCACTGACTTGTGACAGTGCGCACTCATGGCAATATGATAGTGCTGCCCCACTGGAAAATCAGACCTCCGGCACCATGACCCACATAGCCCACTCAGTCATATTGTCCTGACACTGAGCTAACCAATCTTTACCCTATCCTATCAATGGTGAGTGCTAGGCTAGGAAGTGGCAAGTATAAATTTTATAAGTCATTGATTTGACTCGACTGGGAACCAAACTCCTGATCTCCCACACGTGAGGCCTGCATTCTACAGATTCGGCCACTGCACCCGATCTTTATTTCTAGATGGATATGTGGATGAATGAAAGCCACATTAGTTGTGTGCACTATTAATCGTGCATTATATGTGTGATGGGCCTCTCCAGTGCTACTTATCTGTAACGGTATTCTGTACACATCGCACAGGACGCATTGACCGAATCGGTAAGAGCTCAGGCTTCCCGTGTGGAAGATCGGGAGTTCGAATTCTAGCCGAGGCAAACCAATGATTTACAAATTTGATTCTTATCGCTACTTGCCTTCGGTGTTACTAGGATAGGACAATGCGCATTATGAGTAAGACCAATTGTCGGTGATTGAAATTCTACCCATTTATATCAACGAATGTGATAAACAAATTTTAAGTTCAAAATTTAAACCTGAATACATTAGAATTTCAACTCTCTTCTGTATGAAATACACCAGGACTGTTTACTCATTTAAACAGTGGACAGCGATCACTGTTCTCTAAGTATACAGGTATAGGTAGTACTAACAAATAACCAGCTTCCAAAGTGGGAGAGATCCTGAGGTTGATTTTCAGCTGACTTAAACTAAAAACTTATACGCTGCTATTTGGCATTAATCAGAGAAGGCACGGCCTGCTAGTGTGCTCAGCATCAGGTTAATGTGACTGGGTAAACTATATTGACATGTTGCACAGTATCACAGAGTGGGGCGGAGGCGTAGGGTGGAGCCAGCTGATATCATTGATACTGCCGTGGAGTGTGTACTCCTGACAAGCCAGTACCTAAACAAGGTAAACAACCTGAAAAATCAATGTCAAGCAATCAAACCTCCAACTAATCAATCCATCCATTCATCCATCCATTAAGCTAGAATCTAGACATGACCTTCTAGAGTGTGAGTCATCATCATCATCATCATTTCATGAAAGCTGGCGGCAAAAGTGTTGAAGTGCTGCTGGCTTTTGCAAGTTACCAGCGGCAATCTCTCGGGGAGCAAATAGAGGTTTCACACCGGCAAGAACATGTCCAGACAGGCGCAAAACTATTTGTGCCTGCAGTGTGAGTAGTACATGTAAATATTGCCTTATTTCAGGTGCACCTCCAGGTTATCCCACCTTGCAAGCTCTACCCAGAATGCATCAGACTAGGGTGACCTATTTACTGGACCACCTATATGGCCTTTGGAGGAGTCACCAGGAGCAGCTCCATCAGGCAGGCAGGCATTAGGCATTAGGCAGTAGACGGTATACAGTAGGCAGCAGGTACCAGGCTTCAGGCAGCAGGCAGCAGGCAGCAGGCAGCAGGCAGCAGGCAGCAGGCAGCAGGCAGCAGGCAGCAGGCAGCAGGCAGCAGGCATGCCGGGAAGGATTGCTGCGGCATTGCACCTGCAGACCTGTCTGTAAGCGGGATAAGCCATTCTGGTGATCAACGCCAACCAGGTCACGGTGATCCTACTGGAGGATCCTCAGTGGAGGGGGAACACCTCCCCCCACCCCCACCCCGCCTCTACTACTCCTTCTCCTCCCCTTCAACCCCCTCCTCCCCCCACCCACCCACCCTCAATCACACACACCAATAATAATGTATATATAATCCATAATCCAGGCGTGCACTGCCAGCGCGAGTCCGGGGTAATCCGGTGCTGTATCCGGGCGTCTGCATCATCATCCGATTTGAGTACTTCCGGTTGAGGCGGGCGGGCAGGCGGGCGGGAGGGCGGGCTGCGGCATCTCATCCGGGTAGTCACCACTCCTGTGCGCTGGTAGCTGACTACCACCCTGGAGGAGGGTCGCGCCGCCGTGCCATGGTGGTGGCGACGGCGGCGGTGATGGTGGTGGTGGTGGTGGTGGAGACCACGGTGGTGGGTACTGGAGGACCCGGTCGGGCAGGCAGCAGCATCATGCTGGGTGGCGGAGGACAATGTGGCGCGATGGTAATTAACATCGGGCTGATTAACATGGCTAATTACCCCGCCGGAGATGTGATTAGGACACGCCTGGCTTCACCATGGAGGAGAGAGAATGGTGATAGGCACTGGAGGTGGGGGTGGGAGAGAGACGGGACGTGGTCAGTATATCAGAGCATCATGTGTGTGTATGATTCACCTCAATGTGGTTATGTTATATTCACCCTGAACCTATTTAGCTGTTTTTGCTTTGTTTCTTTTTCAGTTGGATTCCTTGATCAAATTGAAATACTGCCAACGTCATAGCAGCATAGTTCCGATGGTTCTCCCCCAACCTTGTGACTTTGGTGTTGGCGCACATGGATGTAGGTTTATGGCAGTTGAATGGATACATGTTTGGAATATATTCTACAATGCTGGTTGTAAGGTCATTTGTGGTGCCTCAAAGGTTCTCGTGGTTAATTGATTAATGATGGTGATCATGGGTCAGGTATTCGTAATCAGCGGGTTAAATATATATTTACATTGGGTCACTATCTCCGCCTGGGCTCAATTAATTCCCTCTGTATATATCCAACACAAACTAAAAGGTGGATGGTTTTGTTTGTTTGTTGTGTTACGTCCTAGCAACATATAAGGTCATATCAGGACGGCAAAAGCTGGATGGGCTTCCCGTGAGTTACCTTGTCAAAAGACCGTGCATAGATCTAATTACTTTTTATTTCGATTCGTTGATTAGTCGGGAGAGATTTCAACCGTGGAAAAAAGTATTGACACTTTTCAATTGTCAAGGCATTGGGTTGACGTGGTTGGATTTGAACCCTGCGGGTTTGAATCCCATGAAGTGCCGCATGGGAAGCAGGGGCTCAATTCATTCGGTCACACATACCTAGTTACATGCGCTCTGTTATTCAGGCTGCTCAAGCAGCACCTGCAAACTACTAAACGAGACATATGTATACAAATTACAAATATAAGCCGGCATCATGTCTTTTAATAATATATGGGGTCGAGTCAAAGCAATGACTTACAAAATTAATAGTTAATCCAGCCTGACACTCAACATTACTAGGATAGGGCAAGGACTGGTCAACTCAGTCTCATTATTCTGACAGAGAAATCAGGTCATGGTGCCAGCGGCCTGGTATCCCAGTGGGAGAGTACTATTAAGGTACCAGGAGTGTTCACTGTCACAAGCTCTGAAATGACACCCCTGATATGACCTTAAATGTTGCCAGCATGTAAATCCCCAACAAACAAACCCTAATTTAATGGGAATGACCCAGTCAGTCATACAAGTAGAAAGGACACTGCTTAGTACTCGCTATGTTATTCATGTGTCAATCCACGAGACTCGTTGTCAGCAATTTTTCTCTCGGCATTAATGTCTGTATTGGAGTGCTAAATGGCAATGAAAATAAATAATAAAATGGACTCGAATATACTTGAGGAAACCACATTCGGTACTTCCCGATTGGCTCATTATATGGCTTGGCCTGGAATATTTCACCTCGGAAATACGCTGAGCCTGAGCAATACTTGTATGGTTCGAGATCTGAGAGCAGGAAACATACTAGACTTCCGGATACAGGATTTGACAACCTTACCTTATCCGCGACTCTCCCTCTCATTGTTTCTTATCTTCCTGCCATTACCTCAAATGTTGCTAGGACGTACAACAACATGAAACAAACGAATATATATTTTTCGTTGTAGCAGGTAGAAGACAGAGTAGGGCTTTTCTTTGTGGCAACTTTATTATATTCATATGCATCTTTGGTAAGTGCCGTAGCACTGCTCTCCAGACCGGAAGTGTTACAGGTATACAGTAAAACCTCTCTACCCGACCACCTCCACAGATCGACCACTCCCTTATATCAATTACTTTCTTTTGGTCCTAAACAATAGCAATGATAAAATACTACCCAAACCTACCACCTTCCTAAATGGACCATTTAAAGTCGGTCCTATGGTCGGTCGATTTAGTGAGGTTTTACTGTATATGTATTTACACACACTTTTTTTTAGGAGTTTAGGGTGCGGAGATCCACTTCTATTAATAAGGTAGATTGCTTCATCTAAGGCCACATCTCTCATGGAAGCCTCGACATAGGGATTCACCAACCCCGGCCTAGTTCTCGGACAAGGAAGGGGTCACACACCGTTGTGCAACGCCAGATGTCACAGGCCTGAGCAGCTCAATAGCACGACCTGCTCAGCAGACAGACACTGAGCCGCACAGATCTCACAGATAGGCCGGCCTTATGATGATGAAAAAGATTAACCGGGGCATAATAGGAGCTGGGCTGCCATCGTAGATTCTGATGTTCCATTTGATTGCTATCGTAGATTTCTGATGTTCCCCTTGAAGGACAAGTTCTGTATCCACTGCTTAGTAAGTTAACCTAACACCCACACACACACACACAGCCACACCCACACACCCACCCACACACCCACACCCACACCCACACACCCACAGCCACACCCACCCACACACACCCACACACCCACACACCCACACACCCACCCACCCACCCACCCACACACCCACACACCCACAAACACCCACACCCACACCCACACACCCACACACACCCACCCACACCCACACACACACACACACACCACACACCCACACACCCACCCACACACCCACACACCCACGCATCCACGCACCCACGCACCCACACACCCACGCACCCACGCACCCACGCACCCACGCACCCACGCACCCACGCACCCACGCACCCACGCACCCACACACCCACACACCCACACACCCACACATCCACACACCCACACGCACCATGCCTCCATACCAACCCGGAATCAAGGGATCGGTCAAGCGGTGAACGAGTTTGGTCAGTGATATGGCCAGTCTACCCGATGCCTTTGGATAACCAGACTTGACATGCCCCTATATGATGAACTCTCAGCAGTTTCCTGTTTGACTAAATTCTCCACAAGCTGTTAATCTTTGCAGATGTGGTTGTTATTTTAGACAAAGATTAATCACACACCACCGATCACGATTGTTGCGAAGCGAATTTGGCGACAATTGCACGGCTGTTGTATATCTGTTGTTATTACAAATCATCCCGGCTGGATGACACTAACCACGTGGGTCAACACAGTGCATGTTTACATAAAACTCATCAGTCAAATCTCGCCTAAATACCATGTTGTAAATCTGACATACAAACCGGAAGTGTTGCATACATTGCTTCATATGAAAAGAAAACACAGGAAGTTGGCCATATATGGACACGTCCGGTTCATACATCAGATTTACATCCTGGTATTTAGGCGAGATTTGATCGACGAGTCTTATGTAAACATGCACTATGTTGACCCATGTGGTTAGTGTCACCCAACCGGGATGATTTGTAATAAATCATTTCTTATTAAATAATACTTTGCTTTAGGGCCGAGAGAACCTTAAAGGCACATAGGAACTGATCTTCCCAGGTTGATATAGGTCAACAAGACAACACTGGCACCGGAAGTCACTCCCATTCTCCACATTGCTTTACAGTGCATCTTCATGTCGTGCCTATGAATAATACTCGGTCAGATTGGGGTAGAAGGATGGGATACACATGTTGGATTGCTATAATCAATTTTTTACTGATAAAACCCTGCTTGATTTATATAACAATACATTGTGTGTTCAGTGTTTTAACATTTAAAAAGAAATTACATTATTTTTTCAGTCACAGACAATTGGTCTTCCCCATTCTACTCCTCTTTGCTATATCCTAGTAATGCAGAGTGCCAGGCTATTTAGTGATAGGGAAACAGTTTTAAGTCCTTGGTTTGATTCAGCCAGAATCGCATGGGAAGTAGGTGCATAACTCATAGGCTATCTCGTCTACAGGTGAACACTTACTTTAAGTCGCGTTGTGATCTCCCTTGGCAAGTGTGCCCTTACAGATGTATCAGTTCATCAATTCATTAGCACAAAGCCTGTAGGTAATTAGTTACCAGTGTTAGTATTCTGTCTTTTTGCGATTAAAACATCGTGGGAAGAGTGACTGAATGTGGGCAGACAAGTTAACCAGGCGGGATGGCCGAATGAGTTAGAGCGTCCATCCCGCCATGTTGGTAGATCGTGGGATCGTCGATTCGAATCCTGGTCAAGTCAAACCAATGACTTAACAATTTATACTTGTCACTTCCTAGCCAGATGCTCGGCATTAGTAGGGTAGGGCAAGGAGGAGTGGAATGAGGAAGACCAGTCATCTGCGACTGAAATTTCACCTGCTTAAACAACTAATAATAATATACACAAAAAAGGGAGTTGCAGACACGTCTGCCCGGTCATGTAATCAATGACCAATTAGGAGTAAAAGCAGTACAGTAGATGCTTTATGATAATAATGAGTGAAAGCTTCTGATTAATTATACTTGTATAATGTTTATACACCACATATAAATATTGGATGGATTTATCTTCATGTGGTCTTTTGCCTGTAATCTCGTTTTTCTATGCGCAGGTGGCGCCATCTTGTTGTGCATGATAACTATACTAATTATAGTGTGACATACGTGCGTTGTATAGCACTGAGATGATAGAGCATAACCGAATAGCTTATACTCACATAATGACTTATATATCAAACATATATCAATACCAGTGACTATGATGTATTGGGTACAATAGTTTCATACATACGAGTGTGTGTGTTGTTGTTTTATGTCCTAGAAACATCTACGATCATATCAGGACGCTCATACATACGATGATGCTCGTTGAAATACTGACAAGGACATACTATTTATAATTCATTAAATGATTAATTAATTAATTAATTCTTTAAATCAATTTAAGTGAGCTTCCCCTTCCTCGGCCCTCATCAACCCTCCACATTCTCGTCACCCCGACTCCCAAACCCTCACCCCGACCCGTCTTTATTTGATTGCTAACTAGGTCCAGCGTATCTTCTATTCAAGCACGCACTGGAGGAGGTGGAGGAGGAGGTGGTGGAGGAGGAGGTGGTGGAAGTGCAGGTGGCGGTGGTGGAGGAGGAGGTGGTGGAGGAGGAGGAGGTGGTGGTGAGTGATGAGATGGTGGAGGAGGAAGTGGTGGAGGAGGAGCTGGAGGAGGAGGTAGGGAGGAGGAGGTGGAGGATGAGCAGGTGAAGAAGGAGGAGGTGAGGAGGTGGAGGAGGAGGTGGTGGAGGAGGTGGACGAGGAGGCGGAGGTGGTGGAGGAGGTGGAGGTGGTGGAGGAGGAGGAGGTGGAGGAGGTGGAGGAGGTGGAGGAGGTGGAGGAGGTGGAGGAGGTGGAGGAGGTGGAGGAGGTGGAGGAGGTGGAGGAGGTGGAGAAGGTGGAGGAGGTGGAGGAGGAGGTGGGAGGAGGTGGTGGAGGAGGTGGAGGAGGTGGAGGTGGAGGTAGAGGGGGAGGTGGAGGGCGAGGTGGAGGAGGTGGAGGAGGAGGTGGAGGATGAGGAGGTGGAGGAGAGGGGTGGAGGAGGAGGTGGAGGAGGTGGAGGAGGAGGTGGAGGATGACCAGCGCCCAGATACCCTGGAGGACTGGGCGGGTGCACCGCGTTCACGGCCCTTCACTCCAGTGCGTGCTGCTTCTTCACCCAGGAGTCCCCAGTCGTTACTGGTAAGCTAACCGATCATATCGGCCAAAATACACATAGCATCACAACGCACGGGACGCGGGACAGACGCGCTCTACTGTAGTTACTGCGCATGCGTCTTTGGCACCCGGAAACTGCGATTCACGTCCCATCTTGCCAGGGACGTCGGCCGACTCATATTAAAACTCTGCTGAACGGCCAGTGGATATTGATCCGGGTTTGAGAATTATCGTTGCGAAGAACCGGCCCCCATTATGCCCCGGGGCAAGGGTCAGTATGGCTGCATGAGTGCTGGACTTGACTAAATGTTCGCTGATCATTTTACCAAAATATAGTGCGTGTGCTTATAACACAATACCACAATTCCCATTTAAGGTACAGCAACAGAGAATATAATATTCAATGGGATCAGATTCTCTGCCTCATGCACTAATACCTATCATGAAGCTGAACTATACATATATATATATATATATATATATATATATATATATATATAATCTGTGTGTGTTGTGTTATAAATTGTGGTGTTATGATCATAGAATTTCAGAATTATTCAGAGTTTTTCTCGAGGGTTTGTTTCCTGATTATTCCGATTCGCTAGCAGAGCTTGTTGACTTAGCGAAACACAACACCCGACAATTGGTTGGCGGATGGTGCATGTGTGTCTGTGTGTGTGTCTGTGTGTGTGGAAGTAGTGGTGTGGGTTGTGGGGGTGGAAGTTGGAGGTGGGGGTTGTGAGGCGGGCATGTGTCCGATGGGTAGCATCGGGGGGGATGGGGGTGGGGGTGGGGGTGGAAGTTGGAACTAGGGGTTGTGAGACCGGCGTGTCGGGTGGGTAGCATCGGGTGGGGGTGGGCGGTGGAAGTGGGGTGGAAGTGGGAGGTGGGCGGGTCATCCCTTACATGTTAGCAGCAGGAGCTGGAGGTGATTTATGTGATCGCACCCGGTCACCAGGCTCCAGGCTCCAGGGTGGGTATTGATCGACAAAGACACACACTGGAGGGTGATTGATACATCCCAAGGGCCGGGCGGGGAATGGGCGCGTGGACGGCGGTGGTTTAGATGGGGAGGGAGTGCGGTTGTGTGTGCGCGGGGGGATGGGGAGGAGCGATCATAGTAATAACTATAAGCAAAAAGACGGCTTGTGTTGAAGACTATGGTGAGTGAGATACGATAGAATGGCAGTGTGGGAATGAGGTGTCCATATATGTATATGCATATATATAGATATATACATATACGCAATAAAACCTCTCTCTACCGACCCCTACACAGACCGACCACTCCCCTATATCGATCGCTTTATTTGGGTCCCAAAAATACCATTGTAAGGATATTCTAACTCTCTAAACCGACCACCTCCCTAAATGGACCACTTAAAGTCGGTCCCATGGTCGGTCGGTCGCTTTTGAAAGGTTTAACTGTATATTTATATATGTACGAGACGCGGTGGCCGAATCAGTAGAGCGCAGGCTTCCCGAGTGGAAGGTTGAGAGTTTGAAACCCGGACGAGTTAAACCAATGACTTACAAATTTGATATGTGTTGCTACCTCGCATGGTACTCTGCATTACTAGGATAGGACAAAAACTAGTTAGCCCAGTAATAGGATAATGTAACTGAGTCATGGTGCCAGCAGTCTGGTACTCCCATGTGGCAGCACTATGACCTCGATATGAGTGTACACTGTCACAAGTCGGTACCCGAGTGCCACACATCCAAGGTCGTGACAATCATAAATCCTGCAAGTCTTTGATTTGACTTGGTAGGCGATTGATCCAATGACCCGGGAAGGGAATGCCCCACACAGCCAGCCTTGACGTTCGGTCAATAGTGGAAGAGGCGGTGGGGTTGGGAGTGGTGGTAGTGTTGGGTTTGGTAGTGGTGTTGGTGTTAGTAGTATTATAGGTAGTAGTAGAAGAGGTGTTGGTGTTAGGAGTGGTGGCGGTGTTGGGTTTGGTAGTGGTGCAGGTGTTAGTAGTCTTACAGGTAGTGGTGGTGTTGGGTTTGGTAGTGGTGCAGGTGTTAGTAGTCGTACAGGTAGTGGTAGTAGAAGAGGTGGTGGTGTTAGGAATAGTGGCGTTGTTGGGTTTGGTAGTGGTGCAGGTGTTAGTAGTAGTACAGGTAGTGGTAGAAGAAGAGGTGGTGGTGTTAGGAGTGGTGGTGGTGTTGGGTTTGGTAGTGGTGCAGGTGTTAGTAGTAGTACAGGTAGTGGTAGTAGAAGAGGTGGTGGTGTTAGAAATAGTGGTGGTGTTGGGTTTGGTAGTGGTGCTGGTGTTAGTAGTCGTACAGGTAGTGGTAGTAGAAGAGGTAGTGGTGTTAGGAGTGGTGGCGGTGTTGGGTTTGGTAGTGGTGCAGGTGTTAGTAGTAGTACATGTAGTGGTAAGAGAAGAGGTGGTGGTGTTAGGAGTGGTGGTGGTGTTGGGTTTGGTATTGGTGCTGGTGTTAGTAGTCGTACAGGTAGTGGTAGTTGGTGGTAAGGGTGTTGGTGATCGTAATGGGTGTGCAGGTGGCGTTGTTAGTGGTGTTGGTGGTGTGGTAGTGGTTGTGGTGTTAGTAGTGGTGTGGGTACTGTTATTAGTAGTAGTGGGGGTGTTGTAGTGGTAGTGATGATGGCGGTGGTGATAATGGTGTTAGTGATTGTAATGGTAGTGGTGTCGGTAGTGTTGGTGGTGTTGGTAGTTCTTGTCGTGCTAACAGTGGTACTGGTGGTGGTGATGGTCGTTGTGGTGGTTATGATAGTGGTGTTGTTGTTAGTAGTGATATGGGTAGTAGTAGAGGTGGTGGTGTGGTAATGCTGGGGATAATGGTGGTGGTGACAATGGTGTCCGTGGTAGTAATGGTCGTGGGTGGTGGTGCTGGTAGTGGTGGTGGTATTAGTAGTGTTTGTTGTGTTGATAGTGCTAATGGTGGTGGTGATTGTAGTGGTGCTGGTTATGTGAGTGATGTTGGTATTGGTTTTGGTAGAAGTGGTGATGTTGGTGGTGGTGGTCATGGTAATGATGGTGTTGGTTATAGTAAAGATCGTGGAGGTGGTATTAGTGGAGGTGTTCATTATCGTCGTAGAACCGGTGGTCATAGGTGGTGGAAGTTGGTGGTTGGTGGTGGTTGGTGGTGGTTGGTGGTAGTTGGTGATGGTCGTAATGATGGTGATGATGGTGATGGTGGTGATGGTGGTGATGGTGGTGGTGGTGATGGTGATGATGGTGGTGATGGCAGTGATGGTGGTGATGGTGGTGATGGTGGTGATGGCAGTGATTATGACGATTGTGGAAGGAAAGCTAATAATGCTGATCAGGTTGATAGTGGCGATGGGGATAGTGGTGGTGGAGTTGGTAGTGGTACTGGTGTGTGGTGACAGTGGTGCCGTCAGTGATACTGGTAATGCCAATGGCGATGACTTGCACAAATGACATATGGGCGCCAGGAGGGCCTGGCTGCAGATACTGCCCAGGGTCCTGTGGCAGTGAAGTCATCACAAGCGCGTGTAATGTGCGGCCTGGGACGGGCAGCCTCGGCCCGGGCATCGGCCACTTAACCCCGCCCGCCCGCCGGCGCCGCTACATAGGGGCAACCTCCAGGGTTCTCGGGGAATTACCCGCGCAATGCAAACCCCCCTAGCTTCTAGGTAAACGCCCACTGTTAATACCCACAGCGCAATGGTAAGTTTCCTGTTGTGTAATCAGCTTGGCGCTATGGTGATTAAAAGAGGGGGGTTTGTTTATGTCCATTGGGTTTAATTTATTTATTTTAAAAGTGTAGTGAAAGAGCAGAGTGTTTAATTCACCTGGGTTACTGTAATAAATACCGAATCTTCAAACCGGACGTGATGGTAGAATAGATAGAGCGCAGGCTTCCCGTGCTGGAGATCTGGAGTTTGATTCCCGGTCGAGTCAAACCAATGACTTACATAATTGATACTCGTCGCTTCGTAGCTTGGTGCTCGGCATTATTGGGATATGGCAAGGGCTGGTTAGCTCAGTGTCAAGATAATGTGACTGAGTGGGATATCGGGTCCTGGTGGCAGCAGCCTGATTTCCCAGTGGGGCAGCAGTATAAAGTTGCCATGAGTGTGCACTGTCACAAGTTGCTGCCCATCCTGATGTGACCTTAGATGTTGCCAGGACTTAAAATTCCAACAACCAACCAACCGACGATACACCGATATGGCTGGTTACAAGAGTGGGACTCCTCAATGTGCATTGGGCTTACTTTACTAAATAAATATAGTCTAGGAACCGAGTCTTTAATGCACCTGGATTAGTGTAATAAACACCCGATCTTAAATAAATTAAATATATGCTAATATATGCTAATTTAACAGTAGGTCTTGATTTGGAATAAGTAGCTTATTTTTCCTCTATAAACTCCCACCGGGAACAACTGTGCTAAACCACTACTCACTGATGTGTCGATATCTAAGACGGCCCTGGTGGCTGTCAACGATGTCGGTCAGATTATAAATATGTTGACCATTTTTTTCTAAAAATATAAGTGTTACTTTTAAACCTAAAATGCCATTTCCTATTTCCTATTTCCCATTTCCCAGCCACCAAGAAGCGATAGTATTTCAAGTGTGGCTCATATGATGCCCACTTTATATATACTACTACCCTCCAGGCAGACTAGAAAAGGATGATAAAAGGTTGGGGGGAATCCCCCTCTGCCCCTCGACCTCCTCCCCTACTCCCCCTCGTGGCGACATAAAGCTTTACATCATTGGCCTTAGCATTTACTTCTGCATACACTGTCATGCACGTCTGGGGTACGTTGACATGCGGGGAACACTTAAAGGAGTAATTATTTGTTATTGCTAAATTACTAATAAACCCGCAGTGGGAGAGCCTTATTATTCTGTACAGCGGAAATGGGCTATATAAGAGGTCGGAAGGGAGGACGTGGAATACACTGCACGATCTGCGGCTGGCAATTAATTGTCAGTCTGGCAGCAATATTTGCCAGACTGCGGTAAATAGATGATGAATCCAGAAGACACTGCGTACGTCATGCTGGTGATTTGTGTAGGGATCGGACGTAAACAGATGGCACTGGTATCGACCCAATCTTCGTATAGCTAATATATGTTATATATATACACATGTATGTATATGAGGAGATCAGGCGCAAAACCCCATAAATATCGGTAAGAATTGGAGGAACATTGTAACCAGTAAGTGCTCTCTTCCCACTGCCAGTTATAAACAAAATAATCCATAAAACAAAATGATGAGCCATGGAACTAATATACAAATAATCTACATACTGCTCTTTAAGGAAACAAACACATGGTTAGAAAAAGATACGATGAGATCAGGACCTGGTCATCAATAGACAAAGTATGCGGTGCAAATATTGGTTCTATATGGCCTGGGGTAACAATCATGACATAATTTGTTGTTACAATTTATTTGTTTATATAGGGTGGATTAAAGTAGGATATTCTCATACGGATGCCCAAATGTACACATAGTAAAGTAACCTCGAAAAGAAATAGGTCGATATTCTTCAATGGGTTGCAAGTATAAGTTGATCAATGAGATGGGAATTCCCCGTATGCTACACGAACCCCCCCCCCCCCCCACCACACACACACACACGCTCTCCCCACCCACCCTCCCTCCTCCACTCCCTCTCCCCACCACCCCACCACCGCATCCCCAACTTTGCTATTCGCCATTGACATGCAAACATGGAACTTCAAGGCCAGACAGTCGTTTCTAACTCTGTAGCCGTGGCTGCTGTGTGTAGAGAGGCCAGAGCTTGATGTGGAATTCCCCTTCTGCTTATATAGCCGTCCCCTTTCACAGACAGACCTGCCAGTGCTGGCCTCACGTTGGTGGTTAAGGCAAGCGGCAGGGAGGGTTGGTGGGAGGGTGGGAGGGTGGGAGGGTGGGAGGGTGGGAGGGTGGGAGGGTGGGAGGGTGGGAGCGTGGGAGGGAGGGGGTAGGTGACATGTGCTAAGGCCCGGGGCTTGGGATCGCGTGCTGCCTAGCGTGCTTTTTTACTGTTGGCCCTTGGAGGTTGCGGTTCCCTGCAATGAGTGTTTGTGTCCGTGTGATGTCCTGTTATCGTGCCGTCCATGGACAATCCCCCTCCCCTACCCTTCCCCCTCCCCTCCCCTCCCCCCCCCTATCGTCCATCCCCCTCCCCTCCCAGCCCCAGCATCCTACGCCGATATGTGCCCACTTTGATGGCGAACCGACAGCAGCCATCATTTTCATCCACTCTCTTGTTTTTTTTCCTGTGTGTGTACAGAAGCAAATGAGTCGTTACCCTCCTTGTGTAGCGGGCGCGGTGGCTGAATCGGTAGAGTGCAGGCCTCCCATGCGGAAGGTAGGGAGTTCAAATCTCGGTCGAGTCAAACCAATGACTTACAAAATGTATACTTGTCACTTCCTAGCCAGATGCTCGGCATTATTAGGACTGGATGGCTCGGTGTTAGGATAATGTGACTGAGTGGGGTATCAGGTCATGGTGCTGGCGGCATGGTCACCCAGTGGGGCAGCACTATAAAGTCACCGTGAGTGCGCACTGCCACAAGTCACTACCCGTGCTGATATGACCTTATATGTTGCCAACAACCAGACAGCAACCCTCGTTGTGATCGCCTGCACAGTGTTATAGGATTATAGTAATTTTGTGTTATTAGTATGTTCATATACCAACTATATTGTATTGACTTGTATTGGCGCAGGATAGAAACGTAGGTCAGAGGACATGAATTATTCGTTTGTTCATATTTATATTTTATTTTACAGGCACTAAGTTTAAGTGTACGCATATAACAGGAGAGTACTTGGACGTGTGGAGAGTGACTGGATGTCGAGGGTGTGGACGGATCGGGAGGGGTGGGGGCTAGGGGTGCGGGTAGTGGAGGACGATTTAGATGTGTGGAGAGGGAGGTCGTGCTCGATGGTGTGGAAGGAGGCGCTGGGGGGAGGGGGGGTTGAGGGCTGGAGGCAGTGGAGGACGATGACTTGCATTTTCTGGCTGAGTTGTGTGGACGCACGGCGGCCATTGTGCGTACATCAATCACACGGGCCTCATTTACATGTCCCCATTGTAATCAACCCACATTAAAAACCGCCCCGAACGACAAATAATTGTTGGCAACGGCTCCGCCCCTTCGCCCTCCCGTCCCCTCCCCTCATCTTGCCACCCCCCCCCCCATCCACACACGTCCTCCTCCCTCCTCCCCCTCCCCTCTACTCACTCACAACGCCCTACATGTCCCAACCCTAAGCAACACTCCCACCCCGTTTATACACGTCACTAGCGAATCCCCTCGTTCCTCCATCCCGCTCCTCCACCTCCTCATCAGCCACATCTGCTTGCTGATCATCTCTTCTAAGTTCTATGTTTCTCTTCGGTTTCATCCTCCCCATGCCCTTCCATCTTCTCCTCAGCCTCCTCATTCAGATCATCCTCCATCTCCAAATCCACCTCTTCCTCCACTTACACGTCCTTTCCCCCCCCCCCACCTCCTCATCCACCCCTCCACCTCCTCATCCACACCCCCATCCCCTTCCCATTCACCTACCCCGACCTCCACCCAAAGTCCACGCCCACCCTACCTTCACCTCTACGCCCACTCCCACCCCACCCCACCTTCACATATAACCCTACCCTCACCCCCACCCCAAACTCCACCTATTCTTTCACCTCTTTCCCGACCTCCACCTCCTCTCCGGCGTCCTCACCCGCCTCCTCCCCGCCTCCTCCCCGCCTCCTCCCCGCCTACTCCCCGCCTCCTCGCCAGCCTTCTCCCCTGCCTCCTCCTGCACCTCTCCATGTCCACTTCCATCTCCATCTCCACCTCCGCGAACTCCTCCTCATCCCAATAGTCATTTATTCGAAGAAAATACCGAGATGGCCAAATTGAAAGTTGCCTAATACAATGACAGGACAACATTTTCTGAAAAGATTCATTTATCCTAGATTGTACACTACATATTAGGATAATGGTGCACTCATTAAACATGTATCGCAACTGGATGCTGTGGACTTCTCTGCTGTGCTCGAAAGTGGGTAGGTCCAATATCTAGTATTTCTAGCATTTCACTAGACATAGTGAAATTAATGGTGCATGTTTTCTCTCCAAATATCTCCAAATTTAAAGCTTTAATATATCATTTACTTCAAATGAAAAAGAAAGGAAATTGCAACGTGTAATCTAATATATGTGTCGATTGTATGTGCAGATGCTCAAGCTGATTGTGTAATTTTACAATTCAAAATGGCAAATCGATTTTTTTAAAGTGAATACAGCCTTCCTAATGTGGCAGTAGTGTTAGCTAAAACTCTCGGTGATAATCGGTGTGTTTGATAGGAGAATGCATAACTACTATGAAGATCATTCGCCTTACTCTACTACGTCGTCAAAATAACATTTAAAAAACCGTCAAGCCGTTAGTACAGCGCGTTCCAGTGGTCCAATTGGGTGCCGGTCACGTGAGCTCCCTGCGTCAGCGTCCTTCCATGCGCTTCCGTTTCCGGTTCTGGAGTGTGTCGGTAGAGGGGGTGCAGCCGACCATTTTACCTCTCAAATCACCAGCAATTTCTGTTCTGACGTAATCCCCCCTCCTCACCTCCACCCAACCACCCCCCATGCCCCAGACCCATTTTGTTGTAACATGAAAATAATTTGTCGCATTTTCCAGTTAACACTTCATCCACATCTTATATAATTGTACCTACTGATTCTTTGGGAAGTAATTAAATCCCATAACATCGTGTAAGTTCACTATTGAAACGAGGCTATACGGAATATTCACTTCGTTACTCTGGTAGGCGATGGCACACCACATAACCGTGGAAACATATCTCAAAGAGACCGTTTGGTCATATTGGTTGAGGAAGGAATATAACCCACAAAGAGCGGTCTCCAACAAATGATAGCACCCGTATAATTTAAGATAAATTCTTGCATAGTAGGAAACTTAGTCAAAGTCTATCTTGTCCGCTGAAAAGATCAATATTTAGGATTCAAAACACTTACCTAGATTTGATAAATATCCAACGTAAATATTGGGGCACCTATTAAACACATACTATGCATATAAGTCAATTTACCAGTACAGGTCACTGCCGAAGTCTTCTGTGGTCACCATTTGAACAGGCACATTACACATTAATTTAAAACTTCAAATATCTCCAAAGTTAACTATTTAAAATGAAAATTTACTTCAAAGCAAAATAAAGTATATTATAATGATAACCCTTTTAGCCTTGGCTAAAACAATATAGCAGAAACGACAGACCATGAAATCATTTCACGCTAAGGCCCTGTAATTGATTTTGTAGCGCCCTCCCCCCCCCCCCCCCCCCCCGCCCTGTCATTCAAAGTTTCAGTGCGTTCTACCTAAATAAGCCCAGGTGACGAAGTGGCGGTTGGAGCGGTTGGTGTGTGATAAAAAGGCGGTTCTTGGCAGCAGGATAAGTCTGCTGCAGCATGACACACGCACATGGCGGTAGGGGGACTGGAGGAGGGGGCTTCACAAGTGATGAGGCGGACAGATGTTAACAGCGCGGACCGGGCCGGGAGGTCCGGCTGAGGCCCGGGGTGCGGCGCGGGTGTCCCGGCTAAGTGCCCGATGCCGCTCGGGTTGCGGCCCGGGATGTGGCACTGGTGTCCCGGCTGCGGTTCCGGCCCGGGTGTCCCGGTTGCCGCCCGCGGTGCGGCCCGGGTGTCCAGGCTGCGACCCGGGGTGCGGCCCGGGTGTCCCAGTTACGGCCCGGGGTGCGGCCAAGGTGGACCGGCTCCGCGCCCGGGATGTGGTTCGGGTTGCGGCCCGGGTGTCCCGGGATGCGGCCCCGGGTGTGGCCCCGGGCGCGCCCGGGTGTCCCTGTGCACCCACTGATAAATCTACTGAGAACAACAAGCATAACCCTGTGAGCGACGGATAGCGGGCGGGCGGCGATCTCCCCCCCCCCCCCCATCAAAAGGCCCGCCACACACACACACACACACACACCAACAACCCATAACCATTGATACACGGCCCCACAGTGTCGCCACCTACTGGAGGAGTGGGTCCACGGGGAGGGCACTCCTCAGGGTGTGCCTGGAGGAACAAGGGTCATGGGTAACTGGGTGACAGGGGCGACTGCAGAGGGCCGGACAAACGGGAACTACCGGGACAACTGGCAGAGGGGGGGGGGGGGGGGCAGGAGAGGGGGGGCTGGTGGGGACCAATGGAAAGATGGGGGGACTGAGGGATGGGGGAGGGACCGACGGAACTAGGTTTAGGAGACCGGGGAATGGGAGAAACCAGGGAGCCAAGAGAGAGCGGGCATATTGGGGACACCGGAGTGACAGGGGAGACTGGGGATATTGGGGAGGCTGGGGAGACTGGGGAGACTGGGGAGGCTGGGGAAACTCGGAGACCGGGAGACCGGGTGGCTCGTTCGAGAAGGGAGGGGAACGGAGGGGTGGCGCAACTCGGGGGTTGGGATGGACGCGGAGAAAGAGGGGTGGGCTGGGGGTGGGGCGAGTGCGGCGCGGGCTGGGGCGGGAGCGGGAGCGGGTGCGGGACGAGGCTGGGCGGGGTGGAGGCGGGGTGGAGGCGGGGAGGGGTGGGGCGGTGCAAGCGGAGCCGAGAGGAGCGGGAATGGGGGTTGCGAGGATTCGGGGACCTCATTCCTGTGTGAAAAGCATGTGGAGATAACATCGTCTGTAGGTTGATGGACTGACGAATGCTGGACTCGTAGAAGTCTGTCTCAGAGTGCCCCATGCAGGTTGACGGTGGGTGAGAGTGGTTGAGAGTGGTTGAGAGTGGTTGAGAGTGGGTGAGAGTGGTTGAGAGTGGGTGAGAGTTGTTGAGAGTGGGTGAGAGTGGGTGAGAGTGGGTGAGTGTGTGTGAGAGTGTGTGAGAGTGTGTGAGAGTGTGTGAGAGTGTGTGAGAGTGTTTGAGAGTGGTCGAGAGTGGTTGAGAGTGGTTGAGAGTGGTTGAGAGTGGGTGAGAGTGGGTGAGTGTTGGTGAGAGTGGGTGAGTGTGGGTGAGAGTGGGTGAGAGTTGGTGAGTGTGTGTGAGAGTGGGTGAGTGTGGGTGAGAGTGGGTGAGAGTGGGTGAGAGTGGGTGAGAGTGGGTGAGAGTGGGTGAGAGTGGGTGAGAGTGGGTGAGAGTGGGTGAGAGTGGGTGAGAGTGGGTGAGTGTGGGTGAGTGTGGGTGAGTGTGGGTGAGTGTGGGTGAGAGTGGGTGAGAGTGGGTGAGAGTGGGTGAGAGTGGGTGAGAGTGGGTGAGAGTGGTTGAGAGTGGGTGAGAGTTGGTGAGAGTGGGTGAGAGTGGTTGAGAGTGGGTGAGAGTGGGTGAGAGTGGGTGAGTGTGTGTGAGAGTGTGTGAGAGTGTGTGAGAGTGTGTGAGAGTGTTTGAGAGTGGTCGAGAGTGGTTGAGAGTGGTTGAGAGTGGGTGAGAGTGGGTGAGAGTGGGTGAGAGTGGGTGAGAGTGGGTGAGAGTGGGTGAGAGTGGGTGAGTGTGGGTGAGTGTGGGTGAGTGTGGGTGAGTGTGGGTGAGTGTGGGTGAGTGTGGGTGAGAGTGGGTGAGAGTGGGTGAGAGTGGGTGAGAGTGGGTGAGAGTGGGTGAGAGTGGGTGAGAGTGGGTGAGAGTGGGTGAGAGTGGGTGAGAGTGGGTGAGAGTGGGTGAGTGTGGGTGAGTGTGGGTGAGTGTGGGTGAGAGTGGGTGAGAGTCGCTGAGAGTCGCTGAGAGTCGCTGAGGGTCGCTGAGAGTCGGTGAGACTTTGCTATCTTAAAGCTTCATATTCCTATCAAGGCACAACATTTTGGAAACCAAAACACATAGGAAGATTTTATCTTACATATCCAAGTTTGACACTGATTAACTAAGTAAGCATGTGTTGCTGCCTTCAAAGACTGCAAAATTATTTTACTAGAACATATTAATGAAGCATAATGGCATACATCACTTAAGTGTGGACACAAAAGGTGATGTGGCATGTTTTCTTTTAAAATATCTCCATAATTAATCAGTATTAATCAAAGTTATTTCATCTTAAAATAATGTAAATTATTATGATCAGACTAATACATTCATCCAAAAGAATTGGCAGAATCCAACTTTAACCGTAGCCCATTAGCTGCATATTAGACTGACTTCGATCATTCCGGTCAAGTCCAACCTTTCCCACATTTAAAATTAAATATTCCCAATACTCCCTCTTATCAAGGTCGGGGGCAATTCCACTCATCTGTCACTTGTGTTCCCTTTCCAGCCCCTCCAACTTTGATTTATTTACAGAGTGCAACCCGATATATTATCCTCCCTTGAGTATCCACGGGCAGTTTGATTTATTTCCCACGAGCGACTCGGTATTATTTCCCCTCCCACCCTCCCTGCATCCCCTCCGCAAAAGATTTTCTTAATTGCACGCCCTCTTTTTTTTTTTTAACTCACTTTAAAAAAAATACTCACAAAAAAACTACACCACAGAACTAAGTGATGTCTGTTATTCCGCATGATTGAAAGGAAGAGTACCATTTGTCAAAGGGTTCGATAATTACCAGCCGGTGGGGAAGAGAGACTGTGGCACCAAGCTCCACCTAGGGACCAATTCTCTGAAACAGCGCCAATTTCCCAAGGAGATTATTTAAATGTGTTGTCTCCTTCAGTACTTCACCCAACCCCAACCCATCTCACAGGCCCTGCCCGGTTTTAATTTGGAACCCTAGATTTGCACGACAGAATGTGTCTGTATTCACGAATAGATAATGTACTATAAACATACTGATTGTTCAGAAAACTAAATATTTACCCAACTGAATGTGTTATGCAATTTTATTCTGCGAATATAAATGAGAAAAGGTGTTCTTATATTTAATTATATTTGATATTCCATTGAATATTTCTCTTATTTCAATTACTGTTCCGTTCCTCTTCATAGAACCCACATGGAGTAATTTCCGTATACCACCACCACACTGCCCATCTATTCAGTCCATATATTTAAGATGCTGTGCTCCAGATACAAGTATGCTTGTCATTAATTGCTAACCTGTATTAAAGATAGATGGGTGTAGATCTGAAGCCAACAAACAGTTAGTCTTAGCGCCAAGGCCTTCTAATCTGATGGTCAGCTTCTAATTAAGATGTACAGATACATACACGCCCATATATATACCCAGGGGATTGCCTGTCAAAGGAACATAGTTATTCGCCTTACAATAGTTGGTTGGTGACAAATGACAATAAAAAAATGCCCGGGAAGAAAATGTTGATCGACTTAACGAGGCTACAACGTATGAGTCCCTACCTCCTCAGTCTCACTGCCACTTTCCCACACACCCCTACACCAACCACCACATACCCCACCCACACACCCACATACCGCATACACCCCTACCCACAGACCACATACACCCACACCCACCCAGCAATACCTCACACAGTCACACCACACACAACCACACCCCACACCCCACACCCCACACCCCACACCCCACACCCCACATCCCACACACCACATACCCCCACTCTCCCCACAACCACCCCCACACCCACCCCACGCCGCACCCCCACCCCGCACCCCCCACATACCCCCACACACCACACACAGCACACACCACACACCACACACCACACACCACACACCACACACACCACACTTAGCCACACAGCACACACCACACACACGACACACCACACTTAACCACACACCACACACAGCACACACCCCACACACGCCATGCACCCCACACACCCCACACACCACGCACCCCACACACCCCACACACCACAGACACCACACACACCACACACACCACACACACCACACACACACCACACACACACCACAATGGTGGCCAGCTTCGAAGGCATGTGGTACTCACTATGTCAACCACCATTTATTATTCTCTACGGTTAACAATCTTTTTTTGAAAAAATCTATTTTCAAAATATACTAAATAATTTACTTTCAGATTACATATCCACATAGTACCGCCTCTTTTCCTCTTTACAACATCAAATGGTAAAGAAAGACGAGGATAACCATTTGTTCCTCCTCTAACCGCGAATCACAATGAGCACATATACATACAATTAGTGTTTGCTTTTGAGGCGAGTTCCCAATGTAATGACTCCTATTACTCAAGTTCTCTAATTAGATAGACTAACACATACAGCTGTAGCGCATTGAGCGTAATTGATGAAAGAGCAACATGAAGATGGCGTAACAAAAACGAGTGCCTAGTATTTTTGTCATCTGACATAAGGGATCGCCTGGGTGAGCTGCCTTTCATGTTTCTCACGCATCAGAACGGGATGAACCTTGTTTCTCCGAAGGCGGGCGCAATGAAAGTCGGCATGAGTGAAGGTTGCAGAGCCCGGGGGGAGGGTGGTGTTTGATAACATGTACTCACGGGCAGCCACGCTGTGTGCTGTGTGCTGTGTGCTGTGTGCTGTGTGCTGTGTGCTGTGTGTTGTGTGCTGTGTGCTGTGTGCTGCGTGCTGTGTGCTGTGTGTTGTGTGTTGTGTGCTGTGTGCTGTGTGCTGTGTGTTGTGTGCTGTGTGCTGTGTGCCGTGTGCTGTGTGCTGTGTGATGTGTGCTGTGTGCTGTGTGCTGTGTGCTGTGTGCTGTGTGCTGTGTGATGTGTGCTGTGTGCTGTGTGCTGTGTGTTGTGTGCTGTGTGCTGTGTGCTGTGTGCTGTGTGCTGTGTGCTGTGTGCGGTGTGCGGTGTGCGGTGTGCTGTGTGCTGTGTGCTGTGTGCTGTGTGCTGTGTGCTGTGTGCTGTGTGCTGTGTGCTGTGTGCTGTGTGCTGTGTGATGTGTGCTGTGTGCTGTGTGCTGTGTGCTGTGTGCTGTGTGCTGTGTGCTGTGTGCTGTGTGCTGTGTGCTGTGTGCTGTGTGCTGTGTGCTGTGTGCTGTGTGCTGTGTGCTGTGTGCTGTGTGCTGTGTGCTGTGTGCTGTGTGCTGTGTGCTGTGTGCTGTGTGCTGTGTGCTGTGTGCTGTGTGCTGTGTGCTGTGTGCTGTGTGCTGTGTGCTGTGTGCTGTGTGCTGTGTGCTGTGTGCTGTGTGCTGTGTGCTGTGTGCTGTGTGTTGTGTGTGTGCTGTGTGCTGTGTGCTGTGTGCTGTGTGCTGTGTGCAGTCTCCCCAATCTCCCCAGCCTCCCCTGTGTGCTGTGTGCTGTGTGCTGTGCGCACAGGCGTGCTGCACGCTGCGTGCTGCGCGCTGCGCGCCGCGCGCTCCGCGCTGTGTGATGTGTTAGCCACTCACTGTCTATGAAACGGCTATGCAGTGTGCGAGCCAATGACTGTCTATGAGGCAGCTTTGCAATGTATTCGCGAATCACTCTCTGTGCAGTGTGTTAGCCAATCACTCTCTGTGATGTGACTATGTAATGTGTTACCAATCATTGTATGTGAGGCGGTTATGCAGTGTGTTAGCCAATCACTGTCTGTGAGCTGGCTATGCAGTGTGTTAGCCAATCACTGATGTGAGATGATTATGCAGTGTGTTAGCCACTCACTCTCTGTGAGATGATTATGCAGTGTGTTAGCCAATCACTGTATGTGAGGCAATTATGCAGTGTGTTAGCAAATCGCTGTCCATGAGGTTGCTATGGAGTGTGCTAGCCAATCACTCTCTATGGTGTGCCTATGCATTCAATCAGTCTATAAGGTGGCTATGCAGTGTGCTAGCCAATCACTATCTATGAGACGGCTATGCAGCTTGTTTGCAAATCATGACCTATAATGTGGCTATGGAGTTTGTTAGCCATGTACCAAGTATGAGGTGACTAGTGTATGAGGTGTTAGTCAATCAGCATATATGAGGTGGATAGGATATGCAGTTTGTTAGACAATCCCCATATATGAGGTGTAGACGATATGCAGTTTGTTAGCCAATCACTATCTATGAGGTGCACAGGATATGCAGTTTGATAGCCAATCACTATATATGAGGTGTATAGGATATGCAGTTTGTTAGCCAATCACTATCTATGAGGTGCATATGATATGCAGTTTGTTAGCCAATCCCCATATATGAGGTGTATAGGTTATGCAGTTTGTTAGCCAATCCCCACATATGAGTTGTATATGATATGCAGTTTATTAGCCAATCCCCATATATGAGGTCTATAGGATATGCAGTTTGTAGCGAATCACCATCTATGAGGTGTATGGGATTTGCAGTTTGTTAGCCAATCCCCATATATGAGGTGTATATCATAATCAGTTTGTTAGCCAATACCCATATATGAGGTGTATAGGACATGTAGTTTGTTAGCCAATCCGCATCTCTGAGGTGTATAGAATATGCAGTTTGTTAGCCAATCCCTATATATGAGGTGTAGAGGATATGCAGTTTGTTAGCCAATTCCTATATATGAGGTATATATGATATGCAGTTTGTTAGCCAATCCCCATGTAAAGTCCACGGCTCGAATCTGTGGTTGTGTAGGCAGGCTACAGTGAAATCAATACAGGCAAAAAGAGAAAGGAAGAGTATAAAGAGTGAAAGAAGAGGGAGAGCCAATCCCTCAGGTTTATTATTTATATGGTACATGGATCCAGTATAGTATATCACCTGACCACATTCTCCCAATGAGAATCAAGCATCTACAGCTCTATCAATGAGAATCAAACATTTCCGGTCCCCATGGTTACAGTCATCTGCCCACCACCACAAAGCGGTGTGGCTCCCTTGGTCACCACCTGCCCTGAGCTGAGTGTGTGGTGATCCATGACTAGGAGATCCCTTACACACTATCTTACTAGCACCACAATGTCTATTTACCAATGAGTCAAGTACCACCAGCAACTACATAAACACATCTATGCACCTGGCCCTATATACCTTTTTCATAAATAGAACATTTGCATTCCCCCACCAATGCATCATTATTGAAATATTTTACACCCATATATGAGGTGTATAGGATATGCAGTTTGTTAGCCAATCACTATCTATAAGGTGTATACAATATGTAGTTTGTTAGCCAATCCCCATATATGAGGTGTATAGGATATGTAGTTTGTTAGCCAATCACTATCTATGAGGTGTATAGGATATGCAATTTGTTAGCCAATCCCCAAATATGAGGAGTATAGGATATGCAGTCTGTTAGCCAATCACCATCTATGAGGTGTATAGGATATGCAGTTTGTTAGCCAATCCCCAGATATGAGGAGTATAGGATATGCAGTCTGTTAGCCAATCACCATCTATGAGGTGTATAGGATATGCAATTTGTTAGCCAATCCCCAAATATGAGGAGTATAGGATATGCAGTTTGTTAGCCAATCAGCATCTATGAGGTGTATAGGATATGCAGTTTGTTAGCCAATCACCATCTATGAGGTGTACATGATATGCCAATCACTATCTATGAGGTAGCTATGCAGTTTTGTTAGATTATTCATCGATATGCATTTTCTTAGACAATTGCTATTTATGAGGCAACTAGTCAGTGTGTTAGACAATCACCATCTATAAGGTAACATTGGAGTTTATTAACTACTCACGCTCTATGAGGCAGCTCTTCAGTTAGTTGGCGAATCGCAATCTATAAGGCACATGTGCACTTTCTCGGCAATCACCATACACATTTAAGATGCCCAGTATATTAAAGCTAATGTAATAAACCCTTATGAAATGAATTTAGCTTTCAAACCCATAACCCGTCCTGATAATGATATGCCCTTAGATATTGCCAGGAGGTAAAACTCCCACAGCCAATCAATCAAACCATCACCATGTAACATGTAAAAACAGAATGTGATATTAAAAGACTTTCGAGAAATTACCAGAATTACAACAAACAAAGTGATATTACGCTGGACAGTCAGATCCCAATTTTATCAGACCAGAGAGGCAACCATTCGAAGGACAATTGATACATTCGAATTTCAACCAGCCCCATGTATTTAATTATTGCATCTCTGTTTAAGCTTTCAACTAATTCCGTGGAGATATTTTGTTCGGATGAAGTTTCAATATCTTCAACCTGAGAACACATCATATTCTTAAAGAATATCTGTTTTGTAGGTAGGTCTATTTGAAGATCTACACCATTATCGACGGAGACTAAATGTATGTTTACTAATGCCAAAGACCCTATCATACTAAGACGGTTCACTCAGCCTGTACTGTGTAATCTAAATGATCAAACCCACCACTTGGTCCGCTGGCTGTTCTCTTGGTTAAACAGTTGCTATATTATATGTATAAATGTATATATAAATGTGAAAGATCTGTGATGATGCCTAGTATGATGATGATGCTGATGATGATGTGTATTATTTTTTTGTTCATAGCAATTTCATATTGATGTGTATTCATACTTACCTATCTCATGTATAATATAATTGTATGTGTTTACATGTAAAACACCAACCAGCAGCTGGGCTGATCAAACCCACCACAAGGTGGCACTGCAAAATTTACATTACCATGGGAGAGATAGGGAGTGAGCCGTCTTAGTATTATAGGGTCTTTCCTAATGCTATATACCCGATGACTATGCCCATTCGGAGACAAGTTCGCAATTGTAATTATTACCAGCATTTGCTCACAAATTTAATCCGTGCAATCATGTCCATACAAGTGCATCATTGTCATGCACGGATCGTATTGCTTTAGCCAGAATTACTCTTTTTGTGTGTGCAAATAAATACCAGCTGTATAATAAATCTCCCAGAATGCATGATTTCCGTACATCAAAGAGAGGAAGTAAAACAACCCACACATGCTCCTATGACTTTCTAGAATCAGGCTAATTTGTCTAACAATTACCTTAAAGTTGCATAATCTGATGATTTTGAGTTTCTGTCATTTTCTGGGATAAATATATTAGGTTGATCATTTTAATCCACCTTACATTAGTTTGAAGTAACGTTTATTTTAAATAGCTAACTTTGGAGATATTTGAAGTATAAACATGCACAATTCATTTTGGCAAGCACGTCAAATCTCTGACACCATAGGCTACATGTCGGCTATAATTTAATAACAGGCGGTGTGGCTATTTCGTCACTTGTCTGGTCAATGTAGATCATATCTGGCAAGTAATTGAAAGCGCCTCAACACCTACCCACTCTTTCCTAACCGAACTGTCAAATGAATAACTGACGCCAGTCTCGGTTATCCCCAGCTTCGGATAACTAATTCATATTATGCAAACGCGCGCGTGCGGCTCCACGCACGCCACCTAGTGGCGATATCAAATTATTTCTGATTTATATTTCGCTGTTCGCCGCGCGGGGTCGCTGCGCACGTGCGCTATATGCTAAATTATGCAAATGAGGCTGGGCGATCACGAGGCGGGGCGCCTTATTAGGGATCCATCTGCGCCGGTGCGCGACACCTAGCGGCGACCCGCAGCTAATGCCCACTTTACTGATAAGTCCGGCAAATAAGCCCCACCCCCACACCACACCACAGCACACCACCTCAAACTCAAACCCAAAACCCAAACTCCAAACCCACACCCACACCCACACCCACACCCGCACCCACACGCACACCCACACCCACACCGACGCCCACACCCACACCGAAGGCCCCACACCTACACCTATATGTACACCCACACCTACACCTACATGTACACCCACACCTACTTCTACACCCACACCCACACCCGCACCCGCACCCACACCCACACCCACACCCACACCCAGGACCACGCTATGCCTACACCCACACCTACACCTATACCTACACCCACACCCACACCCACACCCACACCCACACCCACACACACACCCACACCCACACCCACCACACCCACACCCACACCCACACCCACACCCACACCCACACCCACACCCACACCCACCCACATCCACACTGACACACGCATCCACACCCACATACTCCACCCTCAGCCCACTCAGGCACGAGGCCCCCTTGCTTACCTACACCCACAGTACACCCACACCCAAAACCCACCCCAACACCCATTCCCACTCCCACGCACACATCACACCACACACCAATTCCCCCACTCCTCTCCACACCAACCCAGACGCAAACCCAAACACCACACCCAAACTCAAACCCAAACACCACACCCAAACTCAAGCCCAAACACCACACCCAAACTCAAACCCAAACACCACCAAGACCTCCACCCGCCCGCCCACACCCCATATGGGTCACTCTCCTGAAAACTGGCCAGAAGTGTCACATGGAGAGTTAAAATTTAATATTTGAATTTTTTACATTTTTTGGTTGCAAATGAAAGCTGGAAATCTCCCCTTTACATCTATGTAAAATATAAATTGATGAGATAAAAAATAAAGGTGTAGTCCATGAATAAGATATCTCTTATGGCAGTATAACATGTGTGTCACACGTGTAACACATGTTAAGGACACCACACAGTCTGCTTAATAAATATCTAATCAGAATTAAATAATATCATACTTAGAAGCATATTAATCATGGCATAGTATACAGAAATATCTAGTGCTTATATTGATAAAAAAAAGTAATTCCCAGCCATGCTTTATTCACTGAATAATTAGTGTACAATATTTGTGTGGCATCCAGACACCACGGTTACACGTGTGACGGAAATTTGTAATGTTATTTCTGAAGACATTAAAAAAAATTCTTTTTTAATTTAAGCATGCATACATGTTAATAAATACTTCCTCTTTGATTTGGGAACTGTTTTGTTTGATATGTCAATGCAATACAAGATGTTAATAAGGATTCAACCACGTCCCATATGTCATGCTACAAATGGCTGACTGTAAAATGGGGTTTTTTGGTACAAAAACAGTTCATAACTAAAAAGACCAAAGTTGCACACAGTTATATTTTATTTCCCTCATTTCTTTCATCAAATCTGAACATGAATATGAAAAGTATAAGGAAAAAAATGAGTAGGAAGGTTTTTATTGATGTTTTAAAATCCCATCTCATGCTGACCAGTTTTCAGGAGAGTGACCCATATCTGCACCATCACCCCCAACCGTCTCCCCAACCACCTCACCCCCCCCCCCTAACCACCTCACCCCCCACGCCCAATCCTACTCAGTCAAGATCACAACTTTTACAATGCCATTCGACGAGGGAAATTAATCATAACTGGGCGTCACTGGACTTTGCGCTTTCTAGTGGCAGCCTCGGCGCGGCCTGATTGACCTATTTGTGTGTTGTGTACCCTGCTTGCTGAAATTACTCTCCACTTCCGGGGTGTGGTATATTTACTGTCACCTACATTGCACCTCGATGGGCGAGAAGGGTCCACAGCGAGGAAAGGAGCAAAAACTGGTGACCACTGGGTCATATTGAGCATAACCCTTGCAGGAATAGTTTCCCATTCTTTAAGTCCTGATATTGTGTGATTTAAAGAGAAGTTGATGTAGATAATTTAAAAATATCCTTCAAGCACTTTAATCTGTGCAAAAGATACATATATATGTGTAACTATGTCTGAACAAGAAACTACTAAAAAAATAATGGGATCTTTCCATAATTTGAGCCAATCAGAGCTGTTCTTTTCGATTGCAAATGGCCGCCCTTTATGGGTGCCGCCATTTGCAATATGTTATTCGACCGTCGTTTCGGTGGAATAAAGTAATAATAAAGTAATAATATTGCATTTGTGCACCATGGTTATGCCAAATTGTTCTTTATTTCTTTTAATTTTGAGTAAAAATTCTATGCCAGCGAGCATTTGTTTTGATATATTATTAACCAATCACTGACCCCGAATACCTTTGTAGCGGAAACAAGTTCAAACGAGTTCAACCATGGCTGGTTGGGTCGCAGCCGTGGCTGGTTGGGTCATAGCCGTGGCTGGTTGGGTCGCTCCGTAGTGTGCTGAATATGCTTATGCGATGGGCGACAGATGCAGGTGGAGGCAATATCTGTAACGGATGGAAGGACGGGGTGAGGGTCAAGGATGGAACAAGGAAAGGAGAATAGGTGTGGGATTGTGTGTATAGGTGTATAATATTATTTTATATATGTAAATAGTTTATATACATACACAAATATGTGTTATAACTTATATACTTAAATAAGTATTTTAAAACATCAACATTTTGAGGGAACTTGCAACAACTAAAATAATATGAATCCCCCTAAAAGTTATAACTATGTTCACTTTCCTATTTGGAATTGAATATAATATTTATATATGTGTATATTTGATCGACATACACGATCAATATGGGGTGTATACTTACATAAATAAGCATATTAAAATATCAATGTTTCGAGTTAACTGGCAACAACTATAATAATATGAATGCCCCTAAAAGTAAAAACTATGTTCACTTCCTATTTTCCTATTTGGAAATGAATATAATATTTATATATGTATATATGTTATCTACATACGCAGACAATATGTGTATATACTTCAATAAAAACCAGTTTAAAATATCAACGTTTGCAGGTAACTTGGAACAACTAAAATAATATAAATGCTCCCCAAAGATATTACTTGATGTTAACTTGTTATTTTCTGATTTGAAATTGACTGTGCATTCATTTATTTAATTAATTTACCCATGAAGACTAGGAACCTGATATATTATTAGTACAAGTTAATTCTGCATAGTTTGATGAAATCATCAGAATTTCTAAATCAAAACACTTCTCGAGATGGTATTATATATATCCAACTTAGATACTTTCGCAATTATTAAGCATTTACTGCTTCGTAGAAGGGAATACATCTAATTCAATTTAATAGAACATGTTTACTGTAAAGCCTGTGATCTCTGAGCTTTGACAAACAGGTCAAAATGAATGTAGTATGCTTTCACTTCAAACATCTCCTCGGTTAGTGATTTTAAATTAATCTTCCTCTTAAAGTTGCATAGTCCGATGGTTTGGGATTTCTGAATTTTTTATGAGATAAATATATTAGATCGATCGCTAGTGTCTACTTTACATTAGTTCAAAGTTACCTTTATTTCAAATCGTAAACTTTTGAGATGTTTTGAGTGCAAACATGGAAAATTAGTTTTTGCAAGCTTGCCAAAACTCCGACACCATAGACTTCTGCAGTAACAGGTTCTGCTAAATTGACTCTGTATTGCCTTCTATGCAGAAACAAATGCTTAATAAGTGCATCAGTATCTAAGTTAGATATATAGAATCAAATCTAAATATTTATTTTGGTTTTGAACATTTGATGCTTCATCGGACTATGCAGCTTTAACTAAGGTCAGGTGCAGTCGAAAGATCACGATAATATATTTATCTTAGCAAATGACAGAAACTCAAAAACCATCAGACTATGCAACTTTAATGACCGATCACATTAGCGGGTCTGTACAGCAAATGGAAAGCCTGTTGGGAAAATACACTGCATTTTGGCTGCGTCCATTTCCCTCCTTATATTCTGTTGTGAGGAGAACAACAAAACGGAGCGAGAGAAAGAAAAAAAAAAGAACTGAGTGTGGGCAATCTTTGTTTGAAATTTGAGAACATGGATCGTTTGTCATGTGCAGGCTGGGCCCTCATGATAGTGGCTTGCCGGGAGGGGGGAGAGTTAGGAGTGAGTGTAGGGGGTGCAGGGGGGCGCGGGCGGGAGGTGGGGTGAGTGAGTGAGTGCGTGAGTGGTGGGTGGATGGTGGGTGGGGTTGGGGGTGGGGTGGGTGGGGTTGGCAGGGTCTTGTGTCAGCCCGCTGGTCCCGGTGTTGGGTCACTGTATTCTCAGGTGATAGGCGGGTGGGGCGTGGGGGTGGAGTGAGTGTGTGGGTGGGGGTGAGTGGGGGTGCGGGTGAGTGGGTGTAGTGGTGTGAGTGCGGTGGATGTGGATGTAGGGGTGGGGGTGGGTGGCACGCGTGCACCGGGGTGGGGTGAGTGTGGGGGGTGAGTGGGAGTGCGGGGTAGTGGGTGTAGGGGTGTGAGTGTGGTGGATGTGGATGTGGGGGTGGGGGTGGGGTGGGGGGCACGCGTGCACCTGGCTTATGTGGTGTTGTACAGCTCCCTTCACTTCTACTCACACACTCACACCCCCACACCCCCACATACACCCCCCACACACCCCATGCCGGCGTGTGTGTCTCTCTCAGACTGCTGACTGCTGCCAAGTCTTGCTGCGGCAAACCGTTGCGGCCCTAATGCTTGTACTCAGCCGACCGTGTCATCTTGTCCTGGTGCCACCTGAAGCGTTAGCCGGGTAGCAGTTCACAGGCCAGGCCACCCGCCACCAGCTTACCGTATTCCCTTCAACTACCGTGTGTCTAGAATAGAGTCCCACCCGCAGACTGGTTAGCTCAGTGTCAGCATAGTGTGACTGAGTGGGATATCGGGTCATGGTGCCAGCGGCCTGATCTCCCAGAGAGGCATCACTATAAACATTCAAATCGCCAGGAGTGCGCTCTGGCACAAGTCGGTACACGTCCTGATATGACCCTAGATGTTGCCAAGATGTCAAACTCCAACAACCAATCAATCCCACATGTAGACACACACTCACATAATACATGTGGTGTTCTCTGTGGTGGAGTGGTTAGAGTGTCTGACTTTTTTCTAGGTCGGACTCCTAATCTGAAGGTCGGTGGTTTGATTCCCCATGCCCCCATCTCTGCCAATTTGGATTTCCACCGCTGTGTATAACTTACAGCGACATCAAAGGCCAGTTGCTCTCATACCATGTCTATGTGGTGTGGGAGATTAAAAATCCCTTGGGTCAGTAAAAGTGTAGGCTCGGGCTTTCTATCAACAAACTGTCTAATGGTGAAAACAAGCCTATTCAGGTTTATCCATGATAGGCAGTATAAATCTTCAACAACAATGTGACCGGCTGCAGTGGTCCATTCGGTAGAGCGCAGACTTCCCGTGCATTGCTGAATGTTGGGACTTCGAATCCCAGCCGAGTTATAGGAATCACTTACAAAGGTTATCTATATAGTGAAGCCTGGCACTTGACATTAGTAGGATGGGACTAGGACTGGTTAGCACAGTACCAAGATAATATAACTAAGTGGGATATCGGGTCATGGTGCCAGTGACCTGATTTCTCCGTGGGGCAGCAGTATAAAATTGCCAGGAGTACACGCTGTCGTAAGTTGGTCCTCCTCCTGATATGACCTTCGATGTTGCCAGGAGGCAATGACCAACCAATCCCAGCTGTAAATGCACACACACCAAATCCACGCAGGCATCCCATGTCGTGCTGAAGGTTGGGACTTCAAATCCTAGCCGAGTCAAACCGAATGACATATAACATTGATAGTTATCGCTACCTAGCCTGGTGTTCGGCATTAATAGTTTGTTTGTTTGTTGTTTTACGTCCTAGCAACATCTGAGGTCATATCAGGACGGGTACCGACTTGTAGCAGTGCGCACTCATGGTGACTTTATAGTGCTGGCCAGCTAGGAAATCAGGCCACCAGCACCATGACCTGATATCCCACTCAGTCACATTATCCTGACACTGAGCCAACCAGTCGCTGCCCTATCCTAGTAATGCCGTCGGCATCAATAGGATAGGACAAGGACTGGTTAGCACAGAATCAGGATAATATAACTGTGTGAATATCGGGTTCCAGCAGTCTGGTATCCCAGTGGGGCAGCACTATAAAATCACCGTGAGTGTGCACTGCCACAAGTCGGTACCTGTCCTGATGTGACCCTAGATGTTACTAGGGCGGAACGCATTAACAAACTTCTTAATCCACATACCTTATTTAGAAAGAACGGTATAGCCATGCACAAACAAACCAATCAAAATATCGGTATTATACCTAGTATAAAAAGGGTATGTACTGTACATAAATATTTATGTACCGAGTGTAAACAAACTAAACTATGTATCACATTTTTAGTTCTTTAAAATAAATCGGTGTATCTAACTTAGATAAATAGTGTCCTTTTGGGGGATAAATATGTATTCTTCTGAATAATCTCATATTGGCGTTCTCTGTGGTGGAGTGGTTAGAGTGTCTGACTTTTTTCTAGGTCAGACTCCTAATCTGAGGGTCGGCGGTTCGATTCCCCGCGACCCCAGCTCTGCCAATTTGGATTTCCACCGCTGTGTATAACTTACAGCGTCATCAAAGGCTGGATGCTCTCATACCATGTCTATGTGGTGTGGGAGGTTAAAAATCCCTTGGGTCGGTAAAAGTGTAGGCTCGTGCTTTCTATCGACCAGCAGTGGAATGAGGAAGATCAGTCGTCTATGACTGAAATTTCCCCTGCTTAAACAACTAATGGACAAAAAAAATATATATTAGCACCAAACCAAGGACTTATTATTTCAGCCACGCGGAATCGCCGCTATTTACCTGTTTAACACATAATATAATTATTGAAATATCAATTAAACAGTTACGTTAGGTATATATCATAGTTCACATATCATATATATTTTCTTTTTTATTAACTTAGAATCCTCTAATAGTAATAGCTCGGCAGTTGATTCTAATCATGTGCTTTGGTTAATAATACAATTACATTCCAGTTTTACACACACATAAAACATAATTATATGGGCGGAGAATTAATTATTTAATGCCCTTCAAATAGTTAGGATAATCGATTAGCAACTGCTTTGAGGATGTAAATCTAGGAAAAAGTCAATACAAGAAAAGAGAAGAAAAAAAAGAAAGAAAAATAGAGGAAAATAAATACCTTACCCATCAAAGTAGAATCATACATAGCAGACTTTTAGCCACAGTTAATGCCAATAGACATTCCCTTCAATCAATACATTTCTCAGCACACATTTCGATGTGGATGCACCTACCCAACTTTCGCCTCCCCCTACAACTCCTCTCTCTCTCTCTCTGTCTCTGCATACCCTTATTAAAGGGGTTGTCACATTACAACGCATCGCGCCAACATACACCGACGGATGGGATTTTTGCCAGCTATGTCGGGATATGTCGTTATGTGTTACGTGTGCATTAGGCACTCATTGGTATGGGTCAATGTACGCCAACGCTCATCGAGATATGGCATCACACGTTGACAAAGTTTTGTGCATGCACAAAACCTTTGACGTACCACAACGTTCGACAACGTGTGGATTTTACGTTGGCCGTACGTTATGTATATGTTAGGCATCTGTCGATGTACGTTAGACATATGTTAGACAAATGTTGTTCACTATATTGGACTACGTTGACCTACATTAAAGGCAGTGGGAATGTACAGTCTGCGTACTGACAATGTATGGATAACGTAGTCTAACGTACGTCTAACATAGTATAATGTACGTTTAGCATTTCTCCAGCATGTCTTGATGTGTGTAATGTATAATGGCGATCGAGTAACGTATATAACATTCACCAGCATTCTGTGAACATACTATGAGCGTAATTCGAGCGTTTTTCGCCCGGAAGCACGTTAGCCATACATTGGTCATACGTTGGCCATATGCTATGTATATGTTATGTATAAGTCCAACTTTGCCCACCACGCTGAAAAGTTTGCCGCTTCTCGACATAAAAAGGTGATTCTATGCGTTGGTCGCGTGCTTGCGTGATGCGTTGTAATGTGACAGGGCCTTAAGGACCACTTTCCGGAAATGAATGGTTGTATAATCTTGCTAGGACTAGCCCATTGATAGGAAGATAGTCTTCTTTTGAAGTGGCGCGGACTCAGGTTTCAGTTGGAGATGCTAATGTTTTCTCAGCAGAGCATGCGCAGAACGCGCGGCAGCTGCACATACCGGCCTAAGTTTGATATGGTATAGTCCTGTGGGTCTTCTTTGGCGCCATGTCTGAGAGAAGCGGACGGGAAGGTGGGATGGTCGGAGGAGGGTGGTGGCGGGTGGGAGGAGGGTGCGGCTGCACCAGCTGTCTTGGGGGTGAACCCTTTACTCTCTTTTGATTAGTTTTTGGGACCTATGGACTGCGTTATACTGATGGGTTTGGTTGGTGGGTTGGCATTTTACCTCCTAGCAACATTTGAAGTCATATAATTGCGGGTACTGACTTGCGGTAGTGCTCAAGCATGGTGGTCTTATAGTGCTGCCTCACTGGGACACTGCTCTATCCCAATCAATTACATCAATGTGAAGCTGAGGTAACTAGCCCTGTTACCATCTTTGTAATTACAAATGCCTGGCAAGGTAGTAACAAGTAGCAATTCATTGATTCTACTCTGCCAGGGATCGATCCCACCATCGCTCATATGAGAAGCAGTCAGTGTAACCTAGTCCATCCCATCCGGTGGCAACCAGGAAGGTACTTAGCCGAAGTAAGAGGAATTGTATGTGCATAACATGTCTCATACATGTATATGTGCGTGGTATAATTTGTTATGTGAGTATCATAACATACTAGCGCATAATGTGAAGAGGACAAACCACCATGACACAGATGTTTGGTTCCACAGGGAATGAGTGTTTGCAGTGCTGACCCCTTGACTTGAACCCCAGTGTGCTCCAGATCTTGTCACTGTTCCCTTAATCAGAAAGTGAGATTTCGCATCTGAAATCAAGGCGGGGTCCATGCAGCCCTCAAGTGAATGGTGGAAGACAAAGATTAAGGGATTTCTGGTACAACAGGCTCTGCTACCCTCTTCTCCTACAGTACTAGAGTCACATGCTGAGAAGTTCACCACACTAGCTGACCCAATACATACATGCTACTTGAAGACTCGTGTGATGCGGTTAAGCATAGAGCTCTGTGCCCTTTATCTCAGAGCTGGTGATAATGAAGAAAAGGAAGCCAAGGTGAATGAGGAAGATGAATAGTGAACCAGAACCCTCTAAAGGTGATGACTTCAGCAGAATGTGCCTTAGGTTTAATAAGAAGAGACTGACTGCTAAGACCAGGTCACACAAGCAGAAGAAGCCCAAGAAGCCCAAAAAGCCAAATAATCCCAATAATTCCAATAATTCCAAGAAGCCCAATAATCCCAATAATCCCAATAATCCCAATAATCCCAATAATCCCAATAATCCCAATAATCCCAAGAAGCCCAAGAAGCCCAAGAAGCCCAAGAAGCCCAAGAAGCCCAATAAGCCCAATAAGCCCAATAAGCCCAATAAGCCCAATAAACCCAATAAGCCCAAGAAGCCCAAGAAGCCCAAGAAGCCCAAGAAGCCCAAGAAGCCCAAGAAGCCCAAGAAGCCCAAGAAGCCCAAGAAGCCCAAGAAGCCCAAGAAGCCCAAGAAGCCCAAGAAGCCCAAGAAGCCCAAGAAGCCCAAGAAGCCCAAGAAGCCCAAGAAGCCCAAGAAGCCCAAGAAGCCCAAGAAGCCCAAGAAGCCCAAGAAGCCCAAGAAGCCCAAGAAGCCCAAGAAGCCCAAGAAGCCCAAGAAGCCCAAGAAGCCCAAGAAGCCCAAGAAGCCCAAGAAGCCCAAGAAGCCCAAGAAGCCCAAGAAGTGCACTTCCTGAGATATCACTAGTTCAGAGAGTAGGGATGAAGGAGTTGAGCTCGAAGGCAGAGAGGAGACCACATTTTGAAAACCAAAGCCGCCACCTAGATGGAATCCAACATATCCCCCTTCGGTACTGGGAGTGCACTTGTGAAATAATTATTACATAGAAGGGAATACTGTTAATTACTGCTGAAGATTGTACTGTCATACTCATAGTTTCGATGTGCACACCGACATTAATTTGACACATTTTCACCTCAAATATCTCCAAGCTTAGCCAGTTATGATCAAAGTTACTTCACAATAATTCATATAATTTTATGAAAGGGCAGAAACTCAAAACATTGCAACGATAAATTAATTTATCAAAATGTAGATATATTGTACACATTATACATACTGTAACATGTGTACATATATATATATATATATATATATATATATATATATATATAAATATGCGTATCTCTGCCTTCTCGTTCAACTCCTTCATCCCTACTCCCATATATATAATATATAATGTATATACATACACACCGTATTTTTTACAATGCCTCCCCCTCACACCCACCCCTTCATCGACTTTCTGAAACCGTCACCAAACCAATAAACCACCAACTGTCATTTATATAGACACACACATTGAATCAACAACAAAAACCCACACACAACCACCACCCCCACCCCCACCCCCACCCTCCAAACAAAAACCACCCAACAAAAAACCTCTCACGCACTGTGGCTCGTTTCGTTTTATTTCACTTCTAATTCCCTGTCAAATACAGTGTTTTCAACCCTTCAGTGACACCGTGCGGGCGCCTGACAACTGATTATTTGCCTTCCCGATACAAGGGCTCGGGGCGGTGTGGAGCGGACAGATGTGCTCCCCACCACACCGGCCGTCCCCACCGCACCGCCGCTCCCTCCCTCGTCACCGCCACACAATTCGTTGACAGAGGATTCAAGGCACAGGGGTGAAGAGAGTGTGGGGGGAGAGGGGGGGAGGGGGGAGGTGGGGGGAGGGAGGGGGTGTTATTAAATACCACAAGTGGGCATCTGCACGATTTACACCTCCACAGTTTTCTTTCCGGTAATGCATATATGTATATATATATTTGTTTCAATTCGATTCAATAGAGTTTATTTCAACATCCTCATTATATACAGTTACAATTTCAATGAAACTTAATTACAGTGGATGAAGAAAAGGAGAATTAAAGAAGCACAATGTTTATGTTCCTCTTGGGATATATATGTATATATTATACCACATTCCACTTGGGATACATCTATATATTATATATAATGCATGAGTCATATATAATATAGGATTCATGCATTATATATACTATATAGACTATGTAATACGTTTAATAGATCAGTGAATAATATATATAATGCAGGAATCATATATATATATATTGTATACCACATTCCCCGTGGAATAGATTGATATAGTATATATAATGCATGAATCATTTACATATAGATATACATGTATAGATGAATCGTATATATATATATGATTTAAGCATTATATATAGTATTCACTGACATATTAAACATATTATATAGTCTCCAATAACAAACATATTATATAGTCTCCAATAACAAACATATTATATAGTCTCCAATAACAAACATATTACATAGTCTCCAATAACAAACATATTATATAGTCTCCAATAACAAACATATTATATAGTCTCCAATAACAAACATATTACATAGTCTCCAATAACAAACATATTATATAGTCTCCAATAACAAACATATTACATAGTCTCCAATAACAAGCATAGTATATAGTCTCCAATAACAAACATATTACATAGTCTCCAATAACAAACATATTATATAGTCTCCAATAACAAGCATATTATATAGTCTCCAATAACAAACATATTACATAGTCTCCAATAACAAACATATTATATAGTCTCCAATAACAAACATATTATATAGTCTCCATTAACAAACATATTATATAGTCTCCAATAACAAACATATTACATAGTCTCCAATAACAAACATATTATATAGTCTCCAATAACAAACATATTACATAGTCTCCAATAACAAGCATATTATATAGTCTCCAATAACAAACATATTACATAGTCTCCAATAACAAACATATTATATAGTCTCCAATAACAAACATATTACATAGTCTCCAATAACAAACATGTTATATAGTCTCCAATATCAAACATATTATATAGTCTCCAATAATAAAATGTCTGGCTTTATTAGTGTTAAAGCAGGCTCAAATTTGTTAGTTTTTTTATTATTTGGGTACAAATGTGTGTTGAGTAGTTGGTGCAGCGGCCCCCCTGAGAATTGAGTCTCTGCACATTGTGGCGCGGCTGGGTGGCAGATGGGGTGCGCGGCCACCAACCAACACACGTGACCTCTAGCGGAAAATTTAATAAATAATTGGCTGCGGCCTCCTCCCGTGACTCTGCCCCATCCCCCGGGCCGCTTTTATACCATGGATATATATATGTATATATATATATATACATACACACGCATATGCATAAACCACCCCCACTGCAACTGCTGTGGTCGGGCATTCATGTTTAACGCCCGTCAAGCGGGACACCGTGTGTTCGGCTCAGCTAATATCCGGTGTTTGTTTAGTGTCAGTGTATGTATGTATGTATATATATATATATATATATCTGTGTTTATATGTGTATATGTGTATATGCGTATATGTCTATGTGTATATGTGTATATGTGCATACGTGTATATATATACACATATACACATATACACATATACACATATACACATACACACATACACACATACACACATACACACACACATGTATATATACAGTAAAACCTCTCTATATCGACTCTTCCACAAATCGACCACTCCCCTATATCGATCGCTTTATTTGGGTCCCAAGAATACCATTGTAAGAATATTCTAACTCTCTAAACCGACCACCTCCCTAAATGGACCACTTAAAGTAGGACCATTGGTCGGTCGATTTAGAGAGGTTTTACTGTATACATATATACACATATACACATATACACATATACACTTGAAGAGTTCAGGCGCAAAAACATGGAAACGCCAAAAATGGAGATAAACATTGGAATCAAATCTTCAAAAAGTTTGTTTTGATATATTCCTACTTTTTTTGTTCATTGCTCCATACTCATGTAATCATATTAAAAGTGGAATTAATTAGAATTAAAATTATTTTCAAGTAAATATATGTTATTTAAACTATATCTTTGGATTGGCATTTACGTTGTTTTGCACATGAACTCTCTACATATATATGTATGTATACATGTATGCATGAATGTGTGTATACATGTATACATTTTCCCAATGAATATCCTTGAAATTTGATGTGACTACCCACATATTCATATAGCAAAAACCAGTTACCATAGTACTGCACATATCAGTACTTAGTTAGGAGGTCGAGCTCCAATAGCCCTTTACAAGGGCAATCTTTCTGGAATATGGCATTTTTTAAAGATATAAAATATATTCATGGCAGATATATAGATTGGAAATACATGTTCAGCTTCTTTAAGGGGGGTCAGTGTGGTATGGGGTGATTGTTCCAAATGCAAACTTGACGAGTACGAATTTGATGGATTGTTGGAGTTTTGAGTCCCAGCAACATCTCAGGTCATATCAGGATGGGTACCGACTTGTGACAGTGCACACTTATGATGGCTTTATAGCACTTCCCCACTGGGAGACAGGCTGCCATCACCATGACACGATATCCCCCTCAGTCACAATATCCTGAAATTGAGCCAACAAGCCCTTGCCCTATCCTAATAATGCTGAGCGCCTGGCTAGGAAGCGACGAGTATCAACTTCTAAGTCATTGGTTTGACTCCACAAGGGTTCAAACTTGTGTGCTCGAATCCCATGACCTACCAAAATGGGAGACTGACGCTAAACTCATTCGGCCATCCTGTCTGGTACGAGTACGAAAACAGGGATGCAGTTGGACGGGGACCAACTAAGCATGCTAGCTCTGTTTGGAATTTACAGACCTAGTCAGCACTGGGCAGTTTGATGTTCATAACCTGATGTACGGTACAGTGGAGGCAGTCAGGGACTTGGGAGGGGGATTTTGAGGGGGGTTAGAGGGGGGTTAACTGGAGGGTGGGTGTCGGGAAGAGGTGTGGTGTTAACTTGAAGGGTGACAGTGTGGAACTTGAAAGGTGGATGTAGCGGTGCTATGGTGACTGGACCATAGGTCAGGAAGGGCTATGGATGAGCTGTTGCCATGACAGCACGTGTCTAAGGGGACAGGCCGGACAGTGGGGGCATGATGAATGGTGCCGGCAACCCACAGTACTGGTCAGCAACCCTGGCGGCACGCAGCGGCCGGGCACTGAACTACACGACGAGCGGCGCCAGCAGCAGCACCAGCACCAGCAGCAGCAGCACCAGCAGCAGCAGCAACATCAATAGCAGCAGCACAACCAACATCCACACAGCACCAACAGCAGGACCACCAACAGCAGCACCCTCACAGCACCAGCAGCACTGGCAACACCAGCACCCCCACAGCACCAGCAATAACAATAACAAGACGAGAAGGAGCACCAGCACCAGCACCAGCAACAACATCAACAACAGCACCACCACCAGACCCGGCAATAATATCACCATCACCAACAGTAACATCACCGGAAACAGCAAAAGCAGCATCATCAGCAGCAGCACCATTACCACTCCCACAGCACCAACACCACCATCAGCATCCCCACACCCCCACAGCACCCGCGGTACCAGCAGCACCAGCAACAACCAGGAGCACCAGCAACAGCAGCAACAAGACGAGAAGGAGCACCCCGCAGCACCAGAACCAGCACCAGCAGCAAGACCACCGGCAACACCAGCACCAGCAGCATCAGCACCAGCAGCACCAGCACCAGCACCAGCAGCAAGACCACCGGCAACACAGGCACCAGCAGCATCAGCACCAGCAGCACCAGTGCCAGCAGTAATATCAGCACCACCATAACCAGCAATAACAGCACCAACAGTAGCAACACCAGGAGCAACATTGGCAGCACGCAAGACCATCAGCAGCATCAGCACGCAGCACCAGTAGCACCACCATCCCCATCAGGCAGCTCCAGACCGGTGACCACCGCGCATGCGCAACTGACACAAACCACATGCAGTGACAACGCCATCAAAGTGGACATGATGGAGTGACGCCACCCAGCCTGAATTGTGGCAGACATTCGTCATAACACGGTGACAGCGGCACGACATTCCACCGCGCATGCGCCAACTGTGAACACCCAGCAATGAGTGTGTGTGTGTGGACTGGGGGGGGGGGGGGGCGTTTGCTGTGGCAGCGGCATTAAGTGTGTGGGGAGTGGGGGTGGGGCGTTGAGAGAACAGCAATTTGGGTGGATGTTAGGTTGGGGGGTAGGGGTTGCTGGGATAGCAGCAGTAAGTGTTTTACGGGGATGGGGGCGTTGCAGTGTGCAAGCAAGCAGTGTGTGAGGGTGGGTGGGTAGAGAGAGAGGGGTTGCTGGGATAGCAACGAAGAGTGTGTGTCGGAAGGGGGGGGGGGGCGGTTGTGGGAATGGCATGGGTGTGTGGGGATGGGGAGAGACGTCAGGAAAACAGTATTTAATGTGGGTTGATGGGCGGTGGGGGGTTTGTGAGATGCAGTTACTATGACTGAGGGTAGCATTATAGGAGGCTGACTGGAAGACGCCGTGGTAGCGGTGGGGCCGGTCGTTTTTTTAATTTAAAACATTTTTTTGTTTTATTGAGGCTGTATTTATACTGTCCATAGCATGTAAGCCTGGGTACCCAGGCTTGTTTTCAATGCTGGCCAGCTGTAGTTTTGGTGTTGTCTTACCAAGCAGTAGCTGCTGATAAGTTATTTGATTGTCTGCATTTCAGTAGCAGATAGATAGTCTGTTGGTATGTTTAGTAGTCTATGTTAGTGTTTTTTTTGGGCCCTCTTGGCATTGTATTTTTGTTTTATTCTTATTACTATGTTAGTTGTTTTCTTAAGGTTCGATGTTAGTGTTTTGGGGTTTTCTTGGGAAGAGTTTTCCGCTTTTTTCTACTTAATTCTATACTAGCCTATTTTATTTACATGTCCATAGGCCTGTATGTAATAGGTGGTTGAGTTATGTTTGTTTGAATTTGATTTGATTTATATTGTTGTTGGATATGTTATCTGGCTTTTATATTTCCGGTTGTCTCACCCTGGGCTGTCCAGTTGGTGGGCCGTGACATATCACCTGCTCCCTTGTCGTTGTGGGGAGGTGGAGGTGGGAATAGATGTCAAATCGGGAAGGCGAATTGGAAGGGGTGAATATAGATTAGGAAAGACTGGTGCCACTTACTCCATAGGACTAGGCCACTGAGGAGTGTGTGCGTGTTAGGGCCTGAATAGACAGACCGACATCTGGTAAGTGTGGGAAGGACAACGGGACGTAGTTCTTCACAACAACCTACCCTTTTCAGTGCACTGATGGCCAGAATGATTAATGATCGCTCAACTTCAGACCAGAGACAGGCATCTCTGGTACTTAACACTAGTCGGCTCGGTTGGTTGTTGGAGTTTTACGTCCTGGCATTATCGAAGGTCATATTAGCATGGGTATCGACATTTGACAGTGCACACTCATGGTTACTTTATAGTGCTGCCTCACTGGGAGACCAGGCCACCAGCATCTTGACCTCATATCACATTCAGTCACATTATCCAGACACTGAGTCAACCAGTCATTGCCCTATCCTAATAATGCCAAGCGCCTAAGTATAAATTTTGACTCGACCAGGGTTCAAACCTGTGGTTTTGAGTCCCACGATCTACTAAAATGGGAGACAGACGCTCAACTCATTCGGTCATCCCGTCTGGTCCCAAGACTAGTAGTAAGTGTTGATGTTCCTGCAACTCCTCTGCATGGTGCTGATTTGGACCAGGCGGGACGCATGTTTGTTGCGGTTTTATATCCAAGTAACATTTAATGTCATATCAGGAAGAATAGCGACTTACTTGTGGCAGTGTGCACTCATCGTGATCCTATAGTGCTGCCCCATTGGGAGTCCATACTGCCGGCACCTTGACCCAATATCCCATTGACTAGCCTTAACAAGACTTGTCACGTATTCTTTTTATCTATATCTATCATAAGTTGGTAATTTTAAAATAAAGTTTCTTTACATTAAAGTGAGGTAGATTATAATGATCAAACTAATGCATCAAAGAAAATGACAGAAACTCAAAATAGAACTTTGCAACTTAACCTTTGAAATAATGGTTCGTTCAGCGCAAAGTGAAGAAAATAATATAAGGACAGAAGTTTGCACACAAGTTTGATGGTTTTTACTTTTATTTTTATATTTATTATTTCTAAGGCATAAGTAATGTATATGTGATATTTTTAAATGGGGAAAGCACCTCATAAGTATTGTATTTCTGCTTTCTTCTTTTTCGTGTGAAAAAATTACTGATATAAATATTAACTTGTGTGTACAGTGATCATGTGGAAATAAATATTGTATTATTATTATTATAGACAAAAACATCTATGATGCAATTTCCCAGTGATTTAATTTCGTTAACTGTCAGAGAAATCTAACCAGCTTGTGACAGTTAACTTTAATATGGTTCCCCATTGGGATACTAGGCAGTTAGCACCATGGCCTAATTTATAACTCAGTCACATTTTCCTAATACTGAGCAAACCAAGCCTTACCCCATCCTATTATGCCGAGCACCTGACTAGGTAGTGAGAAATATCAATTTTTAAAGTCATTGATTTGACTCGACCAGGATTCGAACCCCCGAAGTTCCCGACGGGAAGCCTGTGCTTTAACCGATTCTGCCACCGCGTCCGTTCAGCTAAATCATTAATGGACATATAAGAAGCTAGAGTCCCTACTGCTGATTGAGTGGGATCGTGTATGATTCTTTGAGAATAATGTATAATAAATATAATAATGTGATATCCCATGGTCTTCTCACTGGCACACACTCAAGGAAGACCGCCAAGATTGAGTAACAGTATGCTTCAACTGGTTTATTACAAAACATATCCGCTCAACAGTCAACTCACCCGCCCCCTAACTCGCAAGATCCCACGTCGCCTCTATAGGTGGGTGGGGTGTGTGCTAGCCACACGCAGTAGAGGGCAGCCCAGTCGGGGCCCTGCCCGGTGGCTAGCATGCTGCTACCTAGCACAGTTCAGTCTAACTGGGTAGGTGGGTGGCGTAGTGTCTGCCACCACTGCATGGTAGTGGAGCTCATGTACAGACTACTAGTGCAATACCTTTTCACCAACAAGTGTCATACATCATTATAAAAACCGTTAGAAACCGTAAAACCACGCGACATCGTATCCCTCCATTATCACCACGGTGTTATCAGCACTGTCATCATATTGTCAATGTGTTCAGGGAACCGGGCGCGGTGGCCTAATCGGCAGAGCGCGGGCCTCGCGTGCGGAAGGTCGGGAGTTCAATTCCCGGTCGAGTCAAAGCAATGACGTAAAAATGTATACTTGTCACTTCCTAGCATGGTGCTTGGCATTAATAGGATCAGGCAAGGACTGGTTAGCTCAGTGTCAGTGACTAAGTGGGATATCAGGTCATGGCGCCGGTGGTCTGATATCCCAGTGAGGCAGCACTATAAAGTCGCCATGAGTGCGCACTGTTACAAGTCACTACGCGTCTTGATATGACCTTAGCTATTGCCAGGACATAAAACTCCAACAACAAACAAACTATAAGTCAGCGCAATCTTTGCAATTGCAAAAATGACTTTCTCTTAGACATGGACAGACCTTTTTTTGTATTCATTAATCATGACAAAGTAGACCACCCTTATAATGTCAGTTGTTTATGATAATGGCCAAAGACCACTCTCTCATAGTCATATCGAACCCAAACAATGAAATCCCCACACAATAAATTGACATTTCAGTAGAATGAAGGCGGTGCTTTGAAATAGGCCTCCACCACCCTCCTCCGCCCTCCCCCACCCCCCGTTACCTCCCCACTTTATTTTGTTAATGAGTATTTCATGAGCATGTTCTGTATACCAGATCAAGCAATGACAACGCCAGGTGAGAAGAGGATGGTAGAGACAATGATGTTACTGCACATAAAAGTGTTTTATCATCGGCGTGAGGTTTCTATATGTTATCGATGATCAATATGTCTCTCTTGTCAGCTTTGTACAACGAAGAAAGACCGGCGGAGTGTTGGGGGGGGGGGGGCAGAAGAGCCCCGTGAAAGCCAATCGCCAATTTATCTTGGAACAAGACCAGGGTGTGTCCACAGCAGAGCTTTCATCGATGATGTTCACATTTCCGCGGCCTATAGAATCCCAGCATCAAAAGCTAGTCATATTCTTTATAGCCGACACTTATATTTTGTATTCAAGTCACAGAGGAGTTTGTCAGTGGCGCCGCGGTGCGGGTAATTAGTGGCGAGGTCACGACCTCTGCATCTAGCCCCTTCCCCCTACTCTCTCACTCACTCACTCACCCAACCAGATGGTGCTGACTGGTGTTGAGGAAGGAAGAGGACGAGGAGAAGGGGGAGGGGGAGATGGAGGGGGTTGGGAGGGGGTGGGGAGGGGGAGGGGTGGAAGAACTCACTCAAATACCAACTCACATGATGTTTTTTTTGTTTTTGTAAATTCATTTTATTCATAGGTATCTTTTGTCAGTGGCTTAGTACTGGCTTTCCGACTGTAAGTGGTACTGATAATGACATACAGGTATTTACACACATCTTTGTTTACATGGTTTTAATAGTAAATGTATACCAGGTACATTTAAGCTGTGTTCACACACGGGCGTTTAGTCGCCTCAACTAGTTCGCCTTGTTTAGTTCGGCTCACATTCGCCATGTGGACGCGACCCTAAGGCGGATTAGGGCTGATTCGCCTCATCTAGTTCGCTTCAAGTAAACCACGTCGCGAGGTAGTCCAGATGAACCGAACTAGCTTAAGTCGGCCCATATTGCCTGTGTGAACGGTAGCGGTTTAGATGCGGCGGATTAAGGACGTCACAGTCGAGACCTGAGTTTGTTGACTTTCCGGTAAATTTGCTCTATGAAACTGCTAGCTGTGCACAGATATTTTTTTCATCATTTATTTTTAGGGTTTCACTGCCCAGCAGAAGTTTTGACCGTTCCAAAACAATACGATTCAGTCGAAACAGATCTAGGTCGAACACACACTCTCCCCTGCTGACGTCGACTAACCGAAACTGGCACTGGTTAGTATGGACTTGCTCATGCGCAGATATCGATTTCCGCCTTAAACCGCCCCATGTGTGGACACGACACTAGTTCGCCTCATCTAGTTTGCTTTATCTAGTTCGGCCTAAAGTTGTGTGTGTGAACACGGCTTACGACATCCAACCCGCCAAACTGGCCAACGAGCAAGCACAAATAGGAAGGCCCTGGAGAAGATATATCCACTAGAGAAAGGGCATTAAAAATAATAGACACAGTAGCCCCCCTGGGGGGAAACACCGACATAGTAAAACCGATCAAATAAATATTGACTAAGCCACCAAAATAAACTCTAAAAAAACATGAATATGTATAATGACGCTTAGCAATAGACACACAAAAGACACACAGACAAAAACGACATACCTAGAACCATATTATTCGGATGAAGCAAATATCCGCCCCCTCCCTCAAATGGCTCAAATTAATGCTAAGCAAACCGAACTGTAATTCCATTTAACATGCTTAGCCCACAAAGCGAGTTGATCAGATTGTAACTCCATCCTAATTCATTCATTTGTTTTGTGGATGCCAGAGCATCCATTGCCAAATAGGCATGGATTAATTACCGAGGCAATATCTGCCCCATATATATATATATATATATATAAATATATATATATATATATATATATATATATATATATATATATATATATATATATATATACATACACATACATATACATACATATAAATACATATACATATATACATACATATATTCCTTTTTTAGCCCTCCACGTTAGGTGGTCGACTTAGGAATCACCCAATTCATCTGGTGGCACCACAGAGTACAGCTCTCCAAAACCCAGCCTCTGTATCCGCCGACCTTCACATACTTCCTTTCATTACCCCACAGGGCCCAATTGCCTCACTCATTTACCGATCGTTGGGCCTCCTCCCCACACACCTCCACACCCTATGTGAATCTTGTTCCACAACGGCGAGAAAGAGGAGAGATGAGCTAATAGCAGACACATTAATATCATTTTGTTTTAATGTTCTTGGAGCCACCTAGATGATATTAATTAATCCCAGCCCGTTGCATCTCCTCTCGCCCAATCCTCTCTCAGTCTCACCGATGTGGTAATAAAAGTTACATAGTTCGATGAAGCATCACATTTTCAAAACCAAAACATTTACCTAGATTTGATTCTACATATTTATCTTAGATACTGGTACAGTTATTAAGCATTTGTTGTCACATAGAAGGGCATGGGGAGTCAATTTAATAGAACCTGTTACTGCATAAGCCTATGGCATCAGAGTTTTGGTGTGCTTGCCAACATTAATTTCGCATGTTGTCACTTCAAATTTCTCAAAAGTTAGCCATTTAAACTAAAAGTTACTTCAACCTAAAGTAAAGTAGCTTATAATGATCAATTTAATGAAAATGACAGAAACTCAAAGACTGCGGACTATGCAACTTTAAATTCTCTCGTTGAATTGTTAATGTACTGGGTTCCATCTTGGATAGAAAGTAAAGAGAAAATTGAGGGTGTGGGAGTGGGCATGGGAGGAAAGAAGTGGGCGCGGGGAGGGGGTGGGAATGGGTGGGCGGGGGCGGGGGTGGTGGTGGCATTGGCAGTGACGATGGCTTCGCAATCACGTTAAGAAGTGCTGTCGATCGTTGGCAAGGGTTCCTACATCAAACACGACGGGACACCCGGGCGGACACTCGGGTGCCACGCCCGAGTGACCCGAGACGCACCCGGGGCCGTTGTCATGGCACGGGACACACGAGTCGCGGAACATGCATGTACCGCTCAGGCACACGTGTGGGGTGGGCTGCCACTGGGTGCGGTGGGTGTGGGTGTGGGTGTCGGTGTGGGTGTGGGTGTGTGTGTGGGTGTGGGGTGTGGGTGGGTGTGGGTGAGGGTGGGGGCGGTGGGTGTGGCAATGTAGACAGCGGGTGGAGTTGAGAGGAGTTTGATAGGCGAGATGGTGATGTGGAAGGAGCTTGGTGGTTATGTGTGGGTATGGGTGTATGTGAGCGTGGGTGTGGGTGAGTCCGTGGGTCTGTGTGAGTGTGGGTGTGAGTGGGTGGGGTGTGGGTGTGGGTGTGGGTTGGAGTGTGGTGGGGTGTGGGGCTGGAATCGTGTGGGTGTGGGTGTGGGTGTGGGGCTGGAATCGTGTGGGTGTGGGTGTGGGTGTGGGCGCTGGAATCGTGTGGGTGTGGGTGTGTGGGGTGTGGTGTGGGTGTGGGTGTGGGTGGTGGGTGTGGTGTGGGTGTGGGTGTGTGGGTGTGGGTGTGGGTGGGGGTGTGGGTGTGGGTGGTGGGTGTGGGGTGTGGGTGTGGGTGTGGGTGTGGGCGTGGGCGTGGGCGTGGGCGTGGGCGTGGGCGTGGGCGTGGGCGTGGGCGTGGGCGTGGGCGTGGGCGTGGGCGTGGGCGTGGGCGTGGCCGTGGCCGTGGCCGTGGGCATGGATTTGTATTTGTGTGGGTCTGTGTGTGTTTGGGTCTGTGTGGGAGTGTGTGGGGGTTAGGATCGTAGAAGTGTGCGTGTGCGTGTGGGTATGGGTGTGTGATGGTGTATGGGGTGAGGGTACTATGGGGTGATGGGGACAGGGTGAGTTGGAGGAAGCTACCTGATTTTTTTTTTAAGGATGTGACGGTTCTGGAAGGGATATGGGAATGCGAAGGACCTTGATGGTTTCGAACAGAGGTAGGATTTTGAGAGAGAAAAAGAAGAGAAAAAAAAGAAGTAATTAGTTGTGGAAATGTTGTGAGGTTACAATTTGATTAAAGGGATGTGAGGTTGTCAAATGGATGCTGGATTGTTGGAGGGGTACGGGTGTGTGGAAATGATATAGGCTTGTGAAATAATATAATTTGTGTGGGGTTGGTGAGAGGAAGGCTATGGTTGTAACAGAAGGGTGGCTTCGTGGATGGAGTGTGAAGCCAGGGAAGGAGTGTTATGCTGATAGTGGAAAGGATGTAGTGGTATGGAAGAGGTGGGAGGTTATGGAAGTGTGAAGGGTGTGGTGTTATGGAAGCAAATGTGAGGATAGGGAAACTATCTATGACTGTAGAAAGGGTGTGAGTTATGGAAAAGGTGTGACGTTATGAAAGAATTGTGGGCTGTAGAAACTGTGTAAGGTATGGAAGAGGTGTGGGTTGTAGGAAGGGTGTTAGTCATGGAAGGGTGTGATGTTAATATTGTTATGGAAGAGGTGTGGACCATAGGAAGGGTGTTAGGTATGGAAAGGGTGTGAGGTTATGGAAGAGGTGTGGGCTGTAGTAAAGGTGTGAGTTATGAAAGGGGTGTGAGGTTATGGAAGACGTGTGGGCTGTAGTAAAGGCGTGAGTTATGAAATGTGTGTGAGGTTATGGAAGAGGTGTGGGTTGTAGGAAGTGTGTTAGTCATGGAAGGGTGTGATGTTAATATTGTTATGGAAGAGGTGTGGACCATAGGAAGGGTGTTAGTTATGGAAAGGGTGTGAGGTTATGGAAGAGGTGTGGGCTGTAGTAAAGGTGTGAGTTATGAAAGGGGGTGAGGTTATGGAAGAGGTGTGGGCTGTAGTAAAGGTGTGAGTTATGAAAGGGGTTTGAGGTTATGGAAGAGGTGTGGGCTGTAGTAAAGGTGTGAGTTATGAAAGGGGTGTGAGGTTATGGAAGAGGTGTGAGCTGTAGTAAAGGTGTGAGTTATGAAAGGGGGTTGAGGTTATGGAAGAGGTGTGGGCTGTAGTAAAGGTGTGACTTATGAAAGGGGTGTGAGGTTATGGAAGAGGTGTGGGCTGTAGTAAAGGTGTGAGTTATGAAATGGGTGTGAGGTTATGGAAGAGGTGTGGGCTGTAATAAAGGTGTGACTTATGAAAGGAGTGTGAGATTAGGGAAGAGGTGTGGGCTGTAGTAAAGGTGTGAGTTATGAAAGGGGTGTGAGGTTATGAAAGAGGTGTATTAGGAATGTGATATTATGGAACTGACATATGTTCGTGGAACGTGTGTGTCGATGTGGAAATGGTGCTGGACTGTGGAAGTGATATTGGGTTCTGGAAATTATAGATGATTGCACAAATGATATGAGTTTGTGGAAAGGGTGGGCGATTTAGAAGGCATGTGGGTTTGTGAGAGGACGGGTAGGTTTTGTGTTAGGGCTTTTAAGTGTGGCATCCTGGGAGGGGTGTGGGGTTATTTAAAAGATGCGCCTTTGGGAAAAGGAGGGGGCTGTGTTCTGAAACAGAGAGAACCTGTTGTGGATTAGTTTTAATGATGTAGATTTGTGGAATGAATTTGTGGGCGGTTTGTGGAAGAGGCCTTGGTTTCTTGGTTTGTGGAAGGGTCCTTGGTTTGTGGAACCGGCCTTGGTTTCTTGGTTTGTGGAAGAGGGGCATTGGTTTGTTGTGGAAGGGGCCTTGGTTTCTTGGTTTCGTGGAAGGGGCCTTGGTTTGTGGAAGCGGCTTTGGTTTCTTGGTTTGTGGAAGGGGGGCTTGGTTTGTTGTGGAAGGGGCCTTGGTTTCTTGGTTCCCGCTGGCGTTGTGAAATCTATGTGAATATTCGTGAGCGTAAATAAAAATGCGATGTAGACTTGAGAAAGGGCAGGCAGCTATGGAAGGAGCAAAAGTTGGTATGTTGGTTGTTGGACATTTACATCCTGGCAATATCTATGCTCATATCAGGATGGATACCGACATGCGACAGTGCGCACTCATGGCAACTTTATAGTTCTGTCCCATTGGGAGACCAGGCCGCCAGTCCCATGACTTGATATTCCACTCAATCACATTATCCTGACACTGAACCAATCAGTCCTTGCCATATCCCAATAAATGCAAAGTGCCTGGCTAGGAAGCGACACGTGTACATTTTTAAGTCATTGGTGTGACTCGACCAGGGTTCAAACCCGTGGGTTCGAATCCCACAATCAACCAAAACGGGAGACGGACGCTCAACTCATTCGGCCACCCCGTCTGGTCAGGATGCTAAGTTGTGGATGATCATGGGTTGGTAGTGTGTGGGGGATGAGGGGGGGGGGTGAGTAGGGGGTGAGTTGGGGTGGGGGTATAATGAGGGAGCGACCTCACAGGAGCAGAGCATGCGGGATGATTTGATGTAAAAGGCAAGACATGTAGATTACTGACAACGTGGCAATGAGCTGAATGCAGAATGGAAACAGAATCTGGCGTTGAGATGTGTGCGGTGGGGAATCAGCAGTGGGGTGGTGTGCAAGTGACGCTGTAGATTAGGGGTGGACTGAGGTTGCAGCGAGATATGCATAGAGGGAGTGTGTGTGTATGGAGGGAGGGGAGAAAGGGGGGGGGGAGGTTGGTTGAGAGTGAGTGAGAATAGGGTGGTAACATGTGAAAGCACCCTACACCGCCCCACCTGCCCGACCTTGCTCTGACCCCGTGTGACCTTGTAACTGCCCCCCCCCCCCCCCCGCCTACAACCCACACCCGCCTACTTACCTCCACCCCTGGGGAGAGCAGGGGGGGGGGGACTAGCATGCCAGGCACTCACATGATGTAGGTAGCATGCCAACCCCCACTACCCTACCCCCTACCTCCTACCTCCTACCTCCTACCTCTTACCCCCTACCCCCTACTCCCTACCTCCTACCTCCTACCCCCTACCTCCTACCTCCTACACCCTACCTCCTACACCTACCCCCTACCCCTACCCCTACCTCCTACCTCCTACCTCCTACCTCCTACCTCCTACATCCTACGCCCTACCCCCTACCTCCTACCTCCTACCGCCTACCGCCCACCTCCTACGACCTACCCCCTACCCCCTACACCACCCACTACCCCCTATACCCACACCCACACCCCACCCACACCCACACCCACACCCACACCCACACCCACACCCACACCCACACCCACACCCACACCCACACGCCTCTTTACGATAATCATCCAGCACTAAGTCATCCATCTCCCAGTCGTTAAGGCATACATCGACTGCCCCTTCCTCTCCCTCCTCACCCCCCCCCCCCTCCCTCCGACCACCACTACCACCACCACACTATTTTCAATGTTTTATTACCGAGCGTTATTACCATAATCTATAAGCTGTCTGCTCGGAGATAATGACGTAAATAGAACTGCCCGGAACAGTGGACGTGTTGACTCGGCGCATTGTCGATATTGCGGCGAAGCACGACACATTTTGTGAACGCTGAGCTGTAAAGTGTAACTATGTCAGGTAAGAACGTGTGTGGTGGTGTTTGGGGGGAGGGTGTGTGTGTGTTTGTGTGTGTGTGTGTGTGAGGGGGATGGTTGCTGGAAAACACGGAAAGCATTAACCGATATATAGTATTGCGATGGTAACCCGTGCTTTCATCACCATATATAACTCATAACTAACCGTGATTGCTTATTGGTCCATTCGGTTACCAGATGAGTAACTGGTAAGGAATTGTAACTAAGGGACCATGTCAGGTATCCACCATATCGTTTTCATCACTAGCAATTTTGCTAGTGATGAATACACATATATAAATATATATGTGTATATATGTGTATATATATGTAAATATATGTGTATATATGTATATATACATATATATATGTGTATATATAGAGAGTATAACCTCAGTATAAATCTCTAATGTGTATGACCTATGGGATATTTTAAATGGTCTATTTATGTAAATGTAGTCGTATTAGGAGTTAGAATGTATATATATGTGACAAATGAGGATCGATATAGGGGAGTGGTCGATCTCTGGAGGTGGTCGGTTAGAGATATGTTACTGTATATATACATACATGTATGTATATGTATGTGTATGTATATGTATATGTATGTATATGCATGTATATGCATGTATATGCATGTATATGTATTCACCTATAGTTATAAGCCAACATGGCAGCTCGTGGGATTCGAATCCAAATCAGGCTAATTTAAACCCAAATCTGGCTGATTTAAATGACTGACTCGAAAGTTGATACTTGTCGCTACCTAGCCTGGCGCTCGGCATTACCAGGATAGGGCAAGGAGGAGTGGAACGTGCAAAGACGTGCATTTGAAGCATTCAGCCGCAAGACCTAACAAACGTCATCCATTTCTAAATGAAACCATGACTACCATGTTTGAGATGATGCAGGTTGGTGGTTTTTTTCTCGCAAAAACTACCACATTCCCTATATAACGCTCTACTTAGTATGAAATTGATAGACTTTAAGAAGAAAGCAGAACAATGAATTCGATTTGACAGAAAACAACCCCGTTAAAGCAAACTTGAAGGGACCCTAGAAATTTGATTGGATTAACCGATCATTGGTTTAACCGAGCTTTGGCTTCGACTTTGATTTGGCTTTGGCAAAAATGTGGGTGCATTATGAATGTAATATACAATGTATGTGGACACTTTGATTATTATAGGTAGCATGCCCCCTACCCCCTACCCCCTACCCCCTACCCCTACCCCTACCCCTACCCCTACCCCCTACCCCCTACCCCCTACCCCCTACCCCTACCCCCTACCCCCTACCCCCTACCCCTACCCCTACCCCTACCCCTACCCCTAACCCCTAACCCCTAACCCCTAACCCCTTACCCCTACCCCTACCCCCTACCCCCTACCCCCTACCCCCTACCCCCTACCCCTACCCCTACCCCCTACCCCCTACCCTTACCCCCTACCCCCTACCCCACCTATGGTTAGGACTGGTTAGCTCAGTGTCAGGATATCGGAATATTGGGTCATGGTGATGTTGGCCTGATTTCCCAGGGGGCGGGGCAGCACTATAAAGTTGCCATGAGTGTGTACTGTGACTGTCTACTGTCGGTGTGTACCGACCTGTACTGATAGGACTTTAGTGTGTACAGTTATTTTACGTGTCTTGACGCGCTTTACCCAGAGGTACGGCATAGTGTCACAATTACTAGTTAGTGTCATGGGCGCATTTAACCAGGCAGGTTCAGTGTCTCATGCATGGTTAACATTACCAGAAGGTCATGGCAGCCTCACTCTGTCATGGTTACCATTACCACAAGTGTCACGTCTGCCGACATCTAACCACCTCACTCTGCCTCGTTGACAGTGGCAATCTTTACATGGAGTGCTACCTACTTGTCTCGTTGAGTTCTGGGGGAAAATATTTGTTTGAAATAATCCTTGCAACATATATAAGGTCATATCAGGACGGATACCGACTAGTGACAGTGCGCACTCCTGCCATCTTTACAGTGCTGCATCACCGGGAGACCAGCCCACTGGCACCTGCCCCGACATTCCTCTTAGTCACATTATCCTACTAGTGAAGTAAACTGTCATTTCCCTATCCTAGTAATTCCAAGCACCGTGCTAGAAGTGATAAGTATCTATCATGTACGTCATTGGTTTGACTCGGTCAGGTTTTCAAACTGCAGGAAGTCAGTGTTCTTCCCTATTCGGCCACCGTCTCCACTATTCTGCAAGGAGTGCCTTGGACATGAGCAGCCAGCAGATTTAAAACCACATTCATTTTTACTTTTACTTACATTTTATTTATCGGCTGCCACAAAAATGTTACACAGTTCCCACAAAGCAATTATTCCTGTGCAATAATAATGCATACCCGGTCACCTTTAGATACTGGCGATGATATACAAAATACTGAGAGATTAGGTATGCGTTTTAGTGTCGTATATTAATCACATGACGAGAATCAGCTGTGAGTGACCGGTAACAAGGCCCGACATGCAAGTGAAGTTATGGTACTTAATAATAGTGAGATGAGAAATACATACATTTTAATCACAATCACAGGACATTTCAATCATCATAAACCAAGCATTTTTATCATCATTCATCAATCAATCATTAATCATCAAACAATCATCAAACAATCATCAAATCTACATCAATGCAGACATTTCAATTATATGAGCTTCAATTTGTTATCAGTTCAATTCTTTAGTTTTTTAGTTTTTCGTCCATTTAGTTTTTTGCTCGGGTTTATTTTTAAAGATTGAGTTGAGTGCATTGGTTGAGGGTGGGTGGGTTAAGAAGACATGTTGCTGCTACGGTGGGCCGTGTGCGAGTGGCTATTCCTAGGCTCGCAGGGGTGAGTCTGGGGTGGGGTTAGAGGTTGATGTTGATTGGTCGAGGGGTTTTTGGGGGTTGGCCAGCGGGATGGCTTGGTGTGAGTGGCAGGTGGGCGGGGCTGCTTACCTCTTCTTTGCACCCCCAGCAATGACAGCAAATGAGCGCCACCCACTCATTTAACCCAAGTAGGTAAGGTTTGTATATGTTAGGGATACAATGTTGACGGTGCGACCTCTAGATGGCAGTGACCGATAGCTACAACCGTACCCATGCTAATGATACTCAACATGTACCTCTAGGCTGATGGGATATTTAGTCCAACCGTTTTCTAGGGAGAGTTAAAAACAAAACAAAAAGTAAAAACACCCACCAACGCATGTTATAATACAGAGTGCCTTTTGTGTGTTCTCTATGACCTGCAATCACAGTGTATAACGGAACAAGGTGCTCGAGTACTTACAACGGTACACGGACGGAGAGGAGAAAGTGTTTGTGTATTGTGAGGGTGGACTGAGGCGCAGGAGTTGGGTAAGGGGGTTGGGGGGGGGGGGGGGCACACATCAATGTGCCTGGCCCAATCAGTTCACTGATCCATAGGGCTGTGTGTGGAAACCGTTATTGGTGAATACTGTAACGCACATGTGTATACACCCTTTGAAGCTCAACTATGCAGCCACTCGGCCGAGCCGTATAACTTTCCCTTCCCCCTTTAACCCCCTACCCCTCTCCATCCTCTCCACGCCCCGTCCCCACCCCGTCCTTACTCCCTCCCCTCCTCCTCCCCACCCCTCCCTCCTGCTACTCCCTCTACTCCCCTGCCCACACCGTCCTCCCTCTCCCTCTCCCTCTCCCTCTCCCTCTCCCTCTCCCTCTTCCTCTTCCTCTTCCTCTCCCTCTCCCTCTCCCTCTCCCTCTCCCTCTCCCTCTCCCTATCCCTATCCCTGTTCCTCTCCCTCTCCCTCTCCCTCACCCTCACCCTCACCCTCACCCTCAGCCTCAGCCTCAGCCTCACCCTCCCCTCACCCTCACCCTCATCCTCTCCCTCCATCTCCCCTCCCCCTCCCCTCCATCTCCCCTTCCCCCCCCTCCCCCTCCCACTCCCACTCCCTCTCCCTCTCCCTCTCCCTCTCCCTCTCACTCTCACTCTCACTCTCACTCTCACTCTCCCTCCCCCTCCCCCTCTCCCTCCATCTCCCCCTCCATCTCCCCATCCCCCTCCATCTCCCCCTCCATCTCCCCATCCCCCTCCATCTCCCCCTCCCCCCTCCATCTCCCCCTCCCCCTCCATCTCCCCCTCCATCTTCCCTCCCCCTCCCCTCCCTCCCTCTCCCTCTCCCTCTCCCTCTCCCTCTCCCACTCCCTCCATTCCCTCCCCATCCGCATTCCCATCCCCATCCCTAGCCCCTCCCCACTCCCCTCGGCAACCCTCGTATGCCCCCACCCCCTCAGCACCCCCCCCCCCCCCTATCCCTCAGCCCCCCGCCCTGTCCCCGCTCGCAACGGCTCTTGTGAATAAGTATGTGCATGTAGGCATATTCAGTGAATTGCGTCAAACTCAAAGTGGACTTAGCTAAATTCCACACTGCAGTCCTGTGGTCGCCATAGAGCACACTTACCAACCACCCACCCCCTACCCCGACTCCATACCCCGCTTTCATCACCCCTACCACAACCACCACCCCCACCCACCATATATATATATGTCCCCTAGAATATCCTTCCGGTGGGGAAAAAAGTATTCGAAAGAAACTAGCAATTTATATTATTCACCACACGGAGCATGTAATCGTGTGTTTTTGTTTAAAGAGATGATTTATTTTAATTATGTTGACTTTGAAGCACGGCTTGTTAGTTAAACGGTCGCCAGGTGCTGCTGATGTTTGAAGGTTTTTCTTCAATTTTTAAAATACCTTTTTTTTAAACTTCTTCTTTGACTAGCTTTGGTTACACGTGTGAATTAACATGCTTATTGCATAGAACCCCCGCAATGATAAGCGCTGGGTCTGACGGTCCCACGCACCTGGTGGTCGGCCGTTGAACTAATCACCCGGCACAACACATAATTTTGGCGCCCTTTGAAAATAACATTCTAACGATTAAATCAGGGTGGAAGTGTGTGTTTTCAATTTGTTTGCACAGAGACTTTTGCACCGATTGCATTACCCCCAACCCTTTGATAAATACAAGCTTCCAAGTAGAACTATTTATTAAGACCTATTGATTGATAGAAAGTGTAATTTTTACTTTAGTTTAAGGAAAATGTATCGGATTTATAAACACGGAATAGGGGGAAGGAATGGTGGGGTGGGGGTGAGGGTGGGGTGGGTGTTATGTATTGATGAGGGGATGGAGGGGTGGGGTGGTAGGGTGGGGGTGGTGGGGGGACCACCATAATAACTAAAACTGCATACTCAATGAGCGCTACTCCCCAGTTCTCCCGGCATACCTACACTAATGGGTTCCAGACATGTAATAATGTTACTGAGTACAAGGCACATACTGCAGCCATTCCACTGGGTAATAAAAGAGGCTCACTGTTAAACTTCTACGCCGAAAACTGGATCAATACCACCGAGTCGGGAGGGCCATTTAATCTACAATAATGCATCTTAATGACCTCGTTCAGTAGTTTATTAAAGTGGTATAGTTCAATGAAACCATCATATTTTCAAAGCTAATAGTAATACGCTTAGGCCTACTTAGAAATAGTCTTAGATATCCATCGTGTTATTTTAAACAGTTGTTTCTGCATTGATTGATTACTGATGGCTTACCAGTGTTGGAAACAAAGGTCAGATTCACGGCAAAGAGTTAGTGGTATACATTCTGTCAGTCTTGTCAATTACATTCAATTGCATACCTTGAAATATACACAAAATGTCATCATCATCATCATGCTGTCGGTCGCGATGCGACAAAGACTGCTTTTATTACTTGACAGCCGCTCTCCATTTAGCTCTCTGCTGTGAGAGTGATGTCCATGAGTCGGTCTTAATGTCTCTCAGCTTCAGGTTTCTCTTGATGGTATCCTTGAACAGGAGATGAGGACGCCCTCTCTTTCTGTAACCAGAAGTCAGTTCAGAGTAGAGGATCTGCTTTAGTAGCCTGTCTGATGACATCCTCATGAGGTGTCCAGTCCACCAGAGATTCTTTTTGATCAGAATATCTTCCATAGAGGGCAGCCCTATACGTTCGAGTATTTCCTTATTTGTCACTTTGTCCTTCCAGGTTAGCCTCATGAATGAATGCAGATGCCGCATCATGAAGGCATGCAGCTTTTTCACCTGTCATCTGTACACTGTCCAGGCCTCGGCTCCGTATAGTAGAGTGGATAGAGCGATTGCATGGTAGATCTTGCCTTTGACCCGCATGGACACATGGTGGTTGTTCCAGAGTCTCTGGCATAGTCAGTCGAAAGATGTGCTAGCCTTGGCCCTCCTCCTCTGTATTCAAGCATCAATGCATCCATCACTTGATATAGTACTTCCGAGGTAGGTGAATTATATACAAAATGTATGTGGGTATATAGAAGGAAATACTAAGCCAATTCAATAGAAAGTATTACTGTACATACCTATGTTGTCAGACTGCTAACATAGTAGCCAATATTAATAATAGTGGTATGTTTTGACTTTAAATATAATAAACTGTTGACCAATTCAAATAAAAGTTACTTCAAAGTAAAGTAAAATGAGTTCTAACTATCAATCTATTGTACTTATTGAAGAAAATGGCAGAAACTCAAAAGCATTGAACTATGCAACATTAAGCAGGTGGTCTGATGCATGTAAACAATGCAAACTGCCTTGCAATGGGGTCAGCTTTGCATGCAATATATATAGTAATATATATGTGTGAAGGGAATAAAATATGAAATAAAAAGTAGTGAGAACTCCGCGAACGTCACCATTATCCCTTTAATTAAAGTTACACAGTCCGATGAAGACATCCAATTTTCAAAACCAATATCATTATCTAGTTTTGTTCTACATATCTAACTTAGATACTGGTACAACTGTTAATATTTATTTTGCTACATAGAAGGGAATACTGAGTCACCTTAATATAATCTGTTATTGCAGAAATCTATGGTGTCACAGTTTTGGCGTGCTTGCCAACATTAATTTGGCATGTTTGCACATAAAATATCTCAAGAGTTAGCCATTTAAAATAAAGGTTACTTCAAATTAAAGTAAAATAGATTATAATGATCAACCTACCATATTTATCTTGTAAAATGACAAACTTCAAATTATCGGACTCATCATCATCATGCTGTCGGTCGCGATGCAACAAAGACTGCTTTCATTACTTGACTGCCACTCTCCACATTTCATGAAAGCTGCCTGCAAAAGTGTTGAAGTGCTGCTGGCTTTTGCAAGTTACCAGCGGCACTCTCTTGGGGAGCCAATAGAGGTTTCACACCGGCAGGAGCATGTCCAGACAGGCGCAAAACTATTTGTCCCTGCAGTGGCTGGTCGGGAGATGTTGGGAGTTCCATACATTAACTGCCCTTGATGCTGCCACAGTGACATGGTGTTCTGTTCAGGGTTTGCTCCCTTAGCCTTCGGTTCTGTCAAGAACCTGTACCACAGGGCAGTGGTTTACAACTCTACAGGCAGGGGCATCAAACTCCCTGAGGTATTGCAATATCTAACTTAGATACTGGTATAACTATTAATATTTGCTTTGCTACATAGAAGGGAATGCTGAGTCACCTTAATATAATATGTTAATGCAGAAACCTATGGTGTCACAGTTTTGGCGTGCTTGCCAACATTAATTTGGCATGTTTGCACGTAAAATATCTCAAGAGTTAGCCATTTAAAATAAAGGTTACTTCAAATTAAAGTAACGTAGATTATAATGATCAACCTACCATATTTATCTTGTAAAATGACAAATTTCAAATTTTCGGACTATGCAACTGTAATTAATACATGCAGGTAGTCTAGACTATAAATCTTCAGTCTGATTCTATATTGATGGAAATGCGACTGAATGGTATGGTCAATTCGGTGACAGGGCTGTCTGGCTGATACTCATCAGTACTTACAGCTGCATAGTCCGATGAAATATCAAATTTTCAAAACCAAACCAATTATCTAGATTTGATTTTAAATATCTAACTTAGATACTGATGCACTTATTAAGCATTTGTTTCTGCATAGAAGGCAATACTGAGTAAATTTAACAGAACCTGTTACTGCAGAAGTCTATGGTGTCAGAGTTTTGGCAAGTTTGCCAAAACTAATTTTCCATGTTTGCACTCAAAATATCTCAAAAGTTTACCATTTAAAATAAAAGTAACTTTGAACTAATGTAAAGTAGATAGTAGTGATTGATGTAATATATTTATCTCAGAAAAAACACAGAAATTCAAAACCATCGGACTATGCAACTTTAACCTGGCACGGAGCATTAATACGATCTGGCAAAGACCAGGTTGTTCAGTACAAAATAACCTGACTGACTAGGGAAACTGAGTCATGGTGCTGGTGGCACGGCCTTCCAGTGGGGGCAGCACTATAAAATTAAAAGTCGCATTGACAAGTTGGTGCCTCTCATGATATGGGCTTATATTTTGGTAGGACGATAAACCCCAAAAGACAAATAGTGTCGGTGTGCCACTAAGATTTCCCCAGTGACTGCCAGTGGGCATCGGTTAGTTAGATTGGGACGGAGAGGGGTGGCTCCACCGGTCAGATCTGTCCAATAACCAGGAAGATAATTACATTAATTCAACTTTTATTTTTATTTGAGGGGTAGAGTTAACATGCTTCTGTGTATGATTTTTTGTTTGTTTGTTCTAGTGCCAAGGTACTGCGGTTTCTGCCATCGTTTCGCCATTGAAATATACACAAATAGTTTAAATAACATGATTGAATGAAACTTGTTTCTGTAATTTGTTAGTGTGATGGCCCACAGTCTTCCACACTGCCATGCCCTCACTGAAGAACGCCAAGATTTGGTATCAGTACGCTTCAACCTGGTTTATTACAAAACCTCTCTGCTCTCCGTGCCGTCAACAGTCAACTGACCCACCCCCTGACTCGCCAGGTCCCATGTTGCCTCTATAGGTGGGTAGTGGGTGTGCCAGCCACACACAGTAGAGGGCAGCCCAGTTGGGGCTCTGCCCGGTGGCTAGCGTGCCGCTTCCTAGCGCAGTTCAGTGTAACTGTGTAGGTGTGCGGTGTAGTGTTTGCCGCCACTGCATGGTAGTGGAGCTCATGTACAGACTACTACAGTATCAAACAATGTCTGCAATATTAGTCTGTGCGTCTTCGCTCTGTTGGCATATGGCCCGGAAGTAACTACAGTAAAACCTCTCTAAATCGACCGACCTTGGGACCAACTTTAACTTAGAAGGTCCATTTAGGGAGGTGTTCGGTTCAGCGAATTGGAATATGGTTACAATGGTAATTTTAGGATCCAAATAAAGCCACCAACATGGCAGCTCGTGGGATTCGAATCCAAATCAGGCTAATTTAAACCCAAATCTGGCTGATTTAAACGACTGACTCGAAAGTTGATACTTGTCGCTACCTAGCCTGGCGCTCGATCTGTGGAGGTGGTCGGTTAGAGAGGTTTTAATATTAATGGATTCTGTGTGATTTCCGGGGGTTACTGTCACTACTTACCGTACTCTCAATACAGCCGTATGAACACCGCCCCCTTCCCCCTATTCCATATCCCCTATCCCCCTATCCCCTATCCCCTATCCCCTCTCCCCTCTCCCCTATCCCTCATCCCCCATCCCCCATCCCCCATCCCCATCCCCTATCCCGTATCCCGTATCCCCTATCCCCCATCTCTATCCCTATCCCCTATCCCCTATCCTCTATCCCGTATCCCGTATCCCGTATCCCGTATCCCGTATCCCCTCCCCTCCCCGTATCCCATCCCAGCCCCCTATCCGCCTCCCTGCCCCTCCGCGCCCCTCCCGCTGCTCTCCCAGACCCCACCCGCTCCTCCCCCGCCCCTCCCCCGCCCCCCCCCCCCCCCCGCCCCTCCCAGCCCATCTCTCGCTTCCTCCCCGCTCCCCGTCCCTCCCACGTCCCTTCTCGCCCCTCTACGCCCCTCCCCACTCCTCGCCCCCTATCACGGCCGTCAGCACCGCCCCTTAATACACACAATCCACCCCCAACATCCCCCAACCCACGCCCAGATTCACCCCACAGCCACAGCCACAGCCACAGCCACAGCCACAGCCACAGCCACAGCCACATCCACAGCCACATCCACATCCACAGCCACAGCCACAGCCACAGCCACAGCCACAACCACAACCTCGGCCACAGCCACAGCCACAACCACAGCAACAACCATAGCCACAGCCACAACCACAGCCACAGCCATAGCCACAGCCACAGCCACACACCCACACCCACACCCACACCCACACCCACACCCACACCCGCACCCACACCCACACCCACACCCGCACCCGCACCGCACTCACCCACACCCACACCCACACCCACACCACAGCCACACCCACACCCACACCCACACCCACACCCACACCCACACCCACACGCACACCCACACCACACCCACACCCACACCCACACCCACACCCGCACCCGCACCCGCACCGCACGACACCACACCGACACCCACACCCACACCCACACCCACACCCACACCCACACCCACACCCACACCCACACCCACACCCACACCCACACCCACACCCACACCCACACCCACACACAACAAACACAACTGTCCGTGCGGGTTACCGTGCGATGTACATCAGTAACATGAGCTGCATCCTGACACTATCTCCAGCAGCCAGACCCACTAGGGGTGGGGAGAGGTGGAGGGGGGGGGGGGAACTGATTGGGCGGAGGGGGAGGAGAGGAGGGAGGTGGTGCCGCTTCGTCAGAGCTGCAGATGGGACAGCCTGTCTGGTTGACTGAGTTTGGGGTGGGGGAGTGGGGGGGGGGGGGGGAGCATAAATCATTGACCTGAAATCACTGAAGTAATTACTATAATGATGTTAGCTTTATCTAATTTATTTAGTTAAAGAAACAGGAAAGTTAAACATTTGCACATGAAATAACTTCCTGGTGTTCTTTTAGCATGCATCGTAAAAGTAAGGGGATGCAAAGAGGAGGCTATTATTGATAAATTATGTATTATATAGCTTCGCAGTGGGATTTCTTCTTCTTTTATAATGCATAATAATGGTCCGGTCGAATGAAAATAAGAACCATATAATTCATACATATATAATTTAGACAACTTCAGGTCCCTGGTGTGATTGTTTTCATAAATATGAAAAAATGAGCACTAATTGTGAATCTAAAGTAATACCCCGTGGACGGCGCCCCCCGTGGACGGCGCCATTTTCGAGGCACCGGACAGCTCAAATCGTTCAGACTAGCGTGACGTCCGGAATTTCTCCGAGGCGTACCTTGAACGTGTCCTAGTTCATAATAATAAAATTATGTCAATTCCGCGGAAACCCCGGTCGGTCCTAAGCGTTGCTTATTCATATTATATGTATGTATGTGTATACAGGTGTATACATGTTTATACATATTTATAATTTATATGTTTATTCAGGTGTATATATGTATATACATGTATACACATTTGTATATATCTGCGTAATGTGTATATAGCATGTGTATATGTGTATATATGCGTCTATATGTGTATTTATGCGTGTATATATTTGAATGTATTTGTATATATTGTGTACATATATATGTACATATGTATGTACAAATAATGTACATATATATGAATATATTGTACATATATATATATATAAATGTAAATATATATAATGACAGAATGCACCATTTACCAACACACAGAAACTACAGGAAACCTTAAAATGGCGACAGCTGTGTTGATTCTGTCTTGGTGCATTGTAGTCCCATATCTATCTATCTCCCATGCTGGGTTTGGAGGGTGGGGTTTTTTCTGCTTCATTTAATTTGATTCTTCTTAAAGTTAAAGCGCCCTGGGTTTGGGGTTGTGGTTGGATATAAGGGTGACCTGGCCCACAGTATGTTTCTGCTGTCTGGTCATTTTGTTTGCTGGGTGAATAGGCGTGTCGTTATCGGGTGGTCGACACAGTTGACAAGTGAGGCTGTGGGGGTGGGGGGTGGGGGGGGGGGGTGAGGGTGAGGGCGTGAAGGGGGGAGGAGGGTTGATTGGTTGTTGGAGTTTTACGTCCTGGCAACATTTATGGTCATAACAGGAGGGTCCTGACTTTTGACAGTGCACACTCATGGCAACTTCATAGTGCTGCCAGCACCTATGACCTAATATCCCACTGTCACATTATCCTGACACTGAGCTAACCAGTCCTTGCCCTATCCTATTAATCGACAAGTATACATTTTATATGTGATTGGTTTGACTCTACCTGGAACCGCACTGCTGAATCTCCCGCACGTGAGTCCCGCGCTCTACCGATTTGACTACCGCGCCCGTAGGGGATGCGGGAGGGGGAGGGGGAGGGTACTCAGGGGAGGTTGCTCCACCACTTTGGTCAACCCTGCTGGGAAGCTGTACTAACACGCCCGAGGTATGGAGACTGAGTCCCTGGCCAGCGGTCACTTCTACTATCTAGTTACTATACACAGGTATCTCTCAGACTTGGGGGTGTTTATCAAGGCCAGGCACCGGCTGCAGCTGATCACGAGAGGTCAGTGTATAGGCCGATTCTGGATAAGGACCTGCATATCAAGTAACAACCGACTGTTTATCTGATGATTTGATCGACCAGAGAACTACTCATAGAATGAGCGTGGTGTTTTTCTTAGAATACAAAAGGGTGGAGCAGCTGACAAAACCTGAAGTTTTGTTGTGTTTTTTTTTTCTTGAAGATTTATACAGTCTATCATGGATAAGTCTGAATAGACTTGTTTTCAACATTAGACTGTTTTTCGATAGAAAGCCCGAGCCTACACTTTTACTGACCCAAGGGAATTTTAACCTCCCACACCACATGGACATGGTATGAGAGCAACTGGCCTTTGATGACACCGTAAGTTATACACAGCAGTGGAAATCCAAATTGGCAGAGGTGGGGGCACAGTGGACCCAACACCCTACCTTCAGATTAGGAGTCCGACCTCGAAAAAAGTCAGACACTCTAATCTAACCACTCTGCCACAGAGAACATGAAGTTAAAGTTGAAAAACCCGATAGTTTTGAGTTTCTGCCATTCAACCAAAGAGAGTTTGATTGATATGATGTCCGTTGCTTTAGTTTGAAGTGCATTATCCTCCTGAATCCACACAGATCCCTAACCTCAGCTCAAATCAACGTATCGGATAATGTGCGGTGGGCTTTATTTTGAAAGCCTTTTCTGACCAGTTTGCCACGACATTGTGATTTCACGGGTCCCTCCTCAATAAGTCCACACTGCAGCTTGTGTTTTGTCAGTAACCCAGCCCGATCTCAGAAGCAGCCTCGTGGACGTCTACTCAACTAACTGCATAGGTTCTGGATACCCCCCTACTGAGCCCGGCCTTTCGGCGACCACTGGCCGAGTTAGGGTGCTTTGACAAATGTACTTGCACTCATAATAGCTTATGCCCCAGGGGGATCCACTAGTGACCCGCCAGCCCCACGCACCACTCCCATCCCCACACCACGCCCCCCCCCTAACCCAACCCAACCCAACCCAACCCAACCCAACTCAACTCCAAACGCACTCACGGACACTCTTACACAAGGCTCCTCTCCACACCCTACCGGACGCGGTGGCCGTATCGGTGCGGAAGATCGGCAGTTCGAATCCTAGCCGAGTCAAGCTAATAATATAGTTTTGCGCTAGGCAGTACTAGGACAGGGCAAGGCCTGGTTAGGTCAGTACCAGGATAATATGACTGAGTGGGACCGGCGCCATAAGTGCGCACTCTCACAAGTCCGTACCCGTCTTGAGATGACCTTAATACCTCATACCTAAAACAACATACGGGAGACCATACATATGACATCACCAGGGTCAGGCGATTCCTAAATGGGTCATTCTCAGAAACTGTGTACCACTTGAGGTAGTCTACTTGAAATGCATATTTCAAAGAAACCCATTATTGGAGTGTCAATATTTAGATTTCAGCATTTAGCCCAATAATGTGGGAGATATTTTAGATCAAAAGTAAATGTTAATATTGTGTATTATGTATCTTATTGGGATGGATGTAGCTAAATACATAGAAAATTACATCACTAATTTGTGACATTGTCAACAGCATTGAAAATAAAGTGTCACAAACTTAATGAAAACCTCTGAACAACAGCTCATTTCACTTCAAATGGTCATATACAATGTCTTCATTAAGTTGAAGACATTTATTTCAAAATTTCTTTTTTTAAATGATGAAATAGTTAACCTTTTCTGGAGTCATTAACATCATAACATTTCCTTTCCACTTGCAAGTACTATGAAACTCTGTATCAAACACTGAGTACAGATACAGTACAGGAACTATTTTTGCCATTTGACACTCTATGCATGGACCCAGTTATGGCATAGTAAAAGATAAATGCTGAAATTGCCCCTGAGCATTGAAATTTGAGCCGAACATTTGTGCAAAAATGTTGTTTCCACTTTGACTGTTACCTTGCTAATATTTTTTTGCTTTTCTCTTTAATATTCACAAATAAGACAAAACCATAGCAATGAGGTTTCAAATTATTATTACTACTGTTTATAAAGCAAGTGGCATGTGAAATGTCCTAAAAATGTAAAGTTTTGTGTGGAAAATATTTGATTTTGGAGTCAGATTGGTTTCCATGCTATACTGCTATTTATTGGGTGTGAGTATCATTTGACCTACTTAAAAATGCCAGAATATGTTTATTTTCAATTATTCAGATACAAAAGGACATACACATTGAGGAAACTTGTTTATAGGACTTTGGCAGCGTTTTGATTTTGTGGTACTGATGTCACACTATTGGTACACAACTTTTGAGAATGACCCAAATCCTTAATGCTCCCTCCATGCACCCCCCCCTTCACCCACCCCCACCCCCACCCCACACCCACACCCACACCCACATCCACACCCACACCCACACCCATACCCACATCCACACCCATCCCCATACCCACACCCACACCCACATCCACAACCACACCCACACCCACACCCACACCCACATACACACCCAGACCCACACCCATACCCACACCCACACCCACACCCATACCCACACCCACACCCACACCCACACCCACACCCACATCCACACCACACCCACACCCACACCCATACCCACACCCACCCCCACCCCACACCCATACCCACGCCTACACCCACACCCACACCCACACCCACACCCACACCCACACCCACACTCCATCCCCACACCCACTCCCATACCCACACCCGCACCCACACCCATACAAGCACACCCACACCCACACCCACATCCACACCTACACCCATAACCCACACCACACCCACACCCACACCCACCCCACCCCCACCCCACATCCACACCCACACCCACACCCACAACCACACCCACACCCCACACCCACACCCACACCCACACCCACACCCACACACACCCACACCCACACCCCCACACACCCACACCCACACCCACACCCACACCAACACCCACACCCACACCCACACCCACACCAACACCCACACCCACACCCACACCCACACCCACACCCACACCCACACCCACACCAACACCCACACCCACACCCACACCCCACCACACCACACCCACACCCACACCCACACCCACACCCACACCCACACCCACACCCACACCCACACCCACACCCACACCCACACCCACACCCACACCCACACCCACACCCAACCCACGCCTACACCCACACCCACAACCACAACCACACCCACACCCACATCCACACCCATACCCACACCCTACCCACACCCACCCCCACCCACCACCCCACACCACACCCATACCCACGCCTACACCCACACCCATACCCACGCCTACACCCACAACCACACCCACACCCACACCCACACCCACACCCATACCCACACCCACACCCATACCCACACCCACACCCACACCCACACCCACAGCAACATCCACACCCACACCCACACCAACACCAACACCAACACCAACACCCACACCAACACCCACACCAACACCCACACCCACACCCACACCCACAACAACACCGTGGTATGGTACGGATGTTAGGTTGAAACCCCTGGGGCTGAGACGGGTGGGGCTAGTCCTAAACTCCTATAGTATCTGTCTGACCCCCCCCCCCCCCCCCCCCCCCCTTTTCTGTTGTGACGTGAGTGTGACTTTTTATCAAGTTACACTCTCGAGTAAGGGGCTTGGTGGGTACTGGAGGACGACCCCCTCAGTCCGACTGACACCTGTCTGTCATGACGTTAAGCTGGACGGGCTTGTTACCTACAATTGCCTAGGGAATCCATCATCAAAGAAATACCCACACAAAGCACAGATGTATACACAAAATCATCAACAACAAAACAAGTCAAAACCGCCGATTCAATTTGAATTGATAAACTTGTAATTGTCCCGTTCCGCCCCCCCCCCCCCCCAATCTCAAGAAGTCATATCGTGAAGGGCTTTGGAATTGCACGTGCAAGCTAGCTTGTGGACAACGCGGAATGTAAAACATGCTAATTTTAGCCAGAACTGACAAGGGGCGATTAAATGATGTCCCACACCCGACTGACCAACAGGACTGACCTTTCCCCCCTCACTGACACACATACACACACACGCACTCCCCTCCTCACCCCCTCCCACTCGGCGTTCCACGCCTTGACACCCAAAGTGTGGCTCCAGGCGACGGGCTGAACTAGATTTGGGGCTCATGTACAATGAATTCGCCGCTCATTGAGCGCCAAAGAATTATTGCAAAACAAAACAAAAAATACTTGTTGCGATTGAAAAATATCAAAATTCTGTTCATGTAAAGTCAAATTTTATTTTTATTTTGTTTAAGCTTCACCTAGATGGAATTTAAAAATAAGGAGAATAACTATATTTTAAAAAGCCATCAGATGCCCTGTGGTAATTATTCACATGTACAATTAAATATTAATGGACGGCGGAACAGAAGTCCTGATGTGATGGTCAACAGTGACAGTGTGAATTATGAACCGAATAGGTCGGGTCAGTCAGGTGGGATTGAGAGGGGGGGGGGGGATCAGGAGAGTGGGGGGGGCACCCCCCCCCCCCTCTCTGACCCCCCCCCCCCCATCCCGCCACCTGGCCACTTCCACACCCCACTACGACAGTTCCCGGCGAACCTGATCCTGCTCGGTCTAGTCGGCGGGTATCTGACCCACCAATGGCCATCGTCGTCGTTCACAGTCGCGGGTAGCAAGAGGTTAATAGTGGGGAGGACACTAGAGTAAACTGAGCACGGGGGTGGAGAAGGTGGAGCACATGGGTGTGTTTGTGGGTTTATTCACTAACAAATACAACTTCACACACACACCCTCCCTCCCTCCCTCCCTCCCTCCCTCCCTCCCTCCCTCCCTCCCTCCCTCCCTCCCAACCGGACGCGGTGGCCGAATCGGTAGAGTGCAGTCCTCGCGTGCGGGAGATCGGGAGCTCGATTCCTGGTCGAGTCAAACCAATGACTTATTAATTTAATACGCGTTGCTTCATAACCTGGCACTTGGCATTAGTAGGATAGAGCAAGGACTGACTGGCTCGGTGTCAGGATAATGTGACTCAGTGGGTTATCAGACCATAGTGCCAGCGGCCTGGTCTTCCAGTTTGGAAGCACTATAAAGTCGCCATGGGCCGTTAAAAATCCGACTCATAGAGAATAAGCGGGCCGACCCACTCGCCGGTGGCGCCATCGGCTAGAACAGGAACTAACATGGGTGTCCTTAGTTGTGTACCCGTTATGGATGAAAGGAAATATGTGGGAAGTGTCCTTATTTACATCCATCTAACGATATTATAGAGGACATATATATATATCATATATATATCATATATATATCATATATATATCATATATATATCACGCTCGAGCCGACAGGTCCCTTGAGGACAGCGGGGTGAACCTTTCAATGCATATATAAATCAGGATATTAATGTAGATATATACATATATATAAATATATCAAACGTTTCTTTTATTTAATGACACCTCTGGGGCACATTGATGTTCATCATCGTCTATTGGACGTAAAACATATGGTCATTCTGACATATTTCTTTGGACACAACCTGGTGCCACCACATAGGCTACTCTTTCCGATAAGCACCAAGGGGTCTTTTATATGCACTATCCCACAGACAGGACAGCACATACCTTTGATGAACCATTTGTGGACCACTTGTTGGAACGGAAAATAGGTTATATAAATATCTATCTATATAAAAGTGCTAATTCTAGCCAACATGTTATCTCAGCACAGAGAGATGAAGCCATATCCGTATAATTGTTCACCCCTTTATATACTATTTGTAGTTACTATGCTCCTTGCTTGTAATAAATATTTATCCTAATTCACTATGCCAGTAAAATTTGCTAGGTAACTGTAGGTATTCCTACTCAAAGAAATTAAAGGTGGTGTTCTCTGTGGTGGAGTGATTAGACTTAAGCCGTGTTCACACGGGCAAAAATTAAAGCGATTCAGCCAAGGCGAATAATAGGAATCGATTTAGCCGCCCGTTCACATGGGCAGTACTTGGGCCGGAAATCAATATCAGCGCATGAACAAGTCGATACTAACCAGCACCAGTTTGGGTTCATCGATGTCACCACGAGAGAGTGTGGTTTCGACCTAGATATGTATGGACTGAATCGTATTGGTTTGGAACGGTCAAAACTTCTGCTGGGCAGTGAAACCCTAAAAATAAATGATGAAACAAATATCTGTGCACCTCTAGCAGGTTCATAGACCAAATTATATAATATGCGCTTTTGATCGACCGGAAAGTCAACAAACTAAGGTCTCGACTGCACATGCATGTGATGTCCTTAATCGGGCAAAATAAATCGATTCACAGAAATCGACTCACATAATCGACCTCCACAAGTGGTTTACAGTATTGGGATCACAGAAATCGATTCAGCCCTAATTCGACTCAGATTCCCATTCACACACGAAATGTGTGTCGAACTAGGCAAGTCGATTTCTACGAATCGATTTACATTGCCCGTGTGAACACGGCTTTAAGAGTGTCTGACATTTTACAAGGTTGGACTCCTAATCTGAAGGTCGGCGGTGAAATTCCCCATGCCCCCACCTCTGCCAATTTGGACTTCCACCGCTGTGTATAACTTACAGCATTATCAAAGGCCAGTTGCTCTCATACAATGTCTATGTGGTGTGGGAGGTTAAAAATCCCTTGGGTCGGTAAAAGTGTAGGCTCGGGCTTTCTATCGACAAGCTGTCTAATGGTGAAAACAAGTCTATTCTGAATTATCCATGACAGGCAGTATAAATCTTCAAGAAAAAAAAGGAAAGTAAGGAAGGGTCATGTCCTCTGAAAATCCCATCGATAACCTTCGATTATATCAAACGCAATCATGGTTTAATTATACATATCTTGCACATAGCGCCTATATTTTGTTATGTGCATATTTTAAATAACCCAAACCTTATCTGCCTAAGCATTTTAATTCAGCTAAATGGGTTATGGGGCCGGGTGGGAGAAGAGGTTAGAATGCGGGGCACACATGGGAGGCAGCCGGCCTGGGAGGGACCCTCTCGGCGAGGGCTGCTCGGCGGGTGACGGGGTGAGGACGGCGGGAGGGTGGGGGTGGGGGGTGGGGGGCTATGCCGCGGAGGTGGAGTGAGGGTGGGGAGGGGGGGGGGTAAAAGGGATTTATCCGGGACACTGCGAGCTAACATTTTCTGATGTCTGCAATCTAATTAGACCCGGGGATGAGCCATCTGTGCTACTTCCCACGCTTCCCGCTATGAGTGTGTGTGTGTGGGGGGTGGGGGGGCGTTGAGGGAGGGGGGTTGAGGGAGTTGAGGGTTTGCAGGTGTGTGTGTGTGGAGGTGTATGTGTGTGTTAGTTAGGGGTGTCCCCATCCGCCTCCAACAACCACACATGTCCCACCCCGAATCTGCTGTCATTTTAGCTATGCAAGTCACGTCTACGTTTTAAGAAAAAGTCAGCTGCATATATGTTAGTTAGCCTGTGACTATGTGCATACAATTCAAGCTGTATATTGGATGAAGCGAAATGTGACAGGTGTGGACGGTGTACTTTGTGTGGTTTTACTAGAGAAACGCGTGGGTGTTTTTTTAAGGGGAAGAGGTGTGTGTGTGTGTGTGTGCATGACGGGTGGGGTGGGGTGGAGGTGGGGGTGGGGGCTCAGAGCAGTGAATGTGCTGAGGGGAGAGGGTTCACTCGGAGAGGAGTCGAGAGGGATGGAGCGAGAGGAAGTCGCCCTCACCACCACCACCACCCACCACCACCACCACCACCACCCACCACTACCACCACCCACCACTACCACCACCCACCACTACCACCACCACTACAAGCACAACCCACCACTACCACCACCCACCAGTACCACGACCCGCCACTACCACGACCCGCCACTACCACCACCCACCACTACCACCACCCGCCCCCACCTAACCCCACCCTAACCCCACCCTAACCCCCCATAACCCCACCCCAATCCCACCACCAGCCCCTCCTGCCCATACACATCGACCCTGCCAGTCCCCTCTCCACCCCGCCCCGGGCTCAGCTCTGTACAATACCTGCTGTCACACCCTCCCCCCACCCGCCCAATCTCCCGCCCCCTCCCGCCCCTCTCCCGCCCCTCCCACCCCTCCCACCCCTCCCACCGGCTCTCATCAGAGCCCCGGCTCCCCGTTGGCCTCCACCCACCCATACTCACCCCTGCACCCCCCCCCCCCCGTCATCCCTCACACAGCCCCCCTCGTCCCTCCCGTTCCACGCTCGCCCCCACCCATTCGCCTCTTATAATATCCAGCATTGGTCAGATTGGGGTCGTCAAAACTAACTGTATCGCATTCAACACCAATGGTATCGCTTTCAACACCATCTCTATCGCCCTCAACACCAACTATTTTGCCTTCAACACCAACTCGATTGCCTTCAACACCAACTCGATTGCCTTCAACACCAACTCTATCGCCTTCAACACCAAGTTTATCACCTTCAACACCAACTCTATCGCCTTCAACACAGACTCTATCACATTCAACACCAACTCTATCGCCCTCAACACCAAGTTTATTGCCTTCAACACCAACTCAATCGCATTCAGCACCAACTCTATCACATTCAACACCAACTCTATTGCATTCGCCACCACCTCTATCACCCTCAACACCAAGTTCATCGCCTTCAACACCAACTATATCGCCTTCACCACCAATACTATCACCCTCAACACCAACACTATGACATTCAACACCAACCCTATGGCCTTAAACACCAAGTTTATCACCTCAACACCAAGTTTAGCACCTGCAACACTAACTCTATCGGATTCAAGACCACCAATATCGCCTTTAACCCCAACTCTGATAACCTACCACACTGCGATCCTGCGATCCTGCCACCCAGCCATTCTGGCATACTGGCTGGTTTTCACAATGTCACATTAACGCACTCCCACTGTACACTACTCTCCCCATGCCACTTACTCAAACCGTTACCCAAACATTGTGCTTTGCTGTCTTGCCGTCTTGCTGTCTTGCCGTCTTGCCGTCTTGCCATCTTGCTGTCTTGCCGTCTTGCCGTCTTGCCATCTTGCCATCTTGCCATCTTGCTGTCTTGCCGTCTTGCCGTCTTGCCGTCTTGCTGTCTTGCTGTCTTGCTGTCTTGCTGTCTTGCCATCTTGCCATCTTGCCATCTTGCCGTCTTGTCGTCTTGCTGTCTTGCCGTCTTGCTGGCTTGCCATCTTGCCGTCTTGCCATCTTGCTGTCTTGCCATCTTGCCATCTTGCCGTCTTGCCATCTTGCCGTCTTGCCGTCTTGCCATCTTGCCGTCTTGCCATCTTGCCGTCTTGCCGTCTTGTCGTCTTGCCATCTTGCTGTCTTGCCATCTTGCCGTCTTGCTGGCTTGCTGTTTTGCTGTCTTGTTGGCTTGCTGTCTTGCTGTCTTGCTGTCTTGCTGCTTTGTTGGATTGCCTTACCGATTCGGCCATCTTACTAACACTGTAACAGCGCTGCCTGACATCTTTCTGGGATATCGAGGTTCGAAGCTCAACCGAGTCAAACTAATGACCTACAATATTGGTACCTACCGCTCGCTCCCAACTCTGATGCTCAGCATTAAAATATTAGGAGCAAGACTGGGTTGCTCGGTATTAGGATAATGTGACGGAGTGTGATATCGGGTCATGATGTTGGCAGACCGGTCCCCAGTGCGGCGGAACTATAAAGTTGTCAGGAGTTAGTGCAACAAACAAGGAAACAAGCAAATAACACAGATATGAATGTGTGTTTATATATTGATATATATATATTTATGTATACCCTCATCTCTGTGTTATATGTGTACATATATTCATGTGTATATATATCGTCGTGAATATGGCCTTTGCTATAGGTACTGTGTAAAACCAGAACTAATGAATCAATTATATATATATATATATATGTCGTGGGGGTGATGAAAATGGGAAATACTGCGCCTAGAGCGGGACTCGAACCCACATCTCTTTGCATTCCGGGCCAGTGTGCTAACCATTACACCACCTAGGCTCCCTGATATCAATACACTCCCCACGCCTACCTGTCTATGTGGTTACTTTCCTGAGAGGTCAGTGCAGACCACTACACTCGTCCCCCTGGAATTGTAAGTCTTGTAATGCTTACAATTACATACATACAGGCAATGCACTAACACATACATACACAGGGTAGGTTCAACAACCATACAGCGCAAAGCTTGTACAGGATCCTGATCACGGCAACCAGTGTCGTGGGGGTGATGAAAATGGGAAATACTGCGCCTAGAGCGGGACTCGAACCCACATCTCTTTGCATTCCGGGCCAGTGTGCTAACCATTACACCACCTAGGCTCCCTGATATCAATACACTCCCCATGCCTACCTGTCTATGTGGTTACTTGCCTGAGAGGTCAGTGCAGACCACTACATATACATATATATATATATATAATTGATTATATCTATAGCGCCACAAGCCACAAACCAGAAGCATCATCTTCTAAAAATCCACTAACAAGGAGCGTCAAAACCATATGTGTCCACGCATGCGCCAAACAAACTAGCTCCTTGACGCATGCGCTACTTCCTCACCCTCACCGCCTCAGTAGCCATACATCATTCCTACACACGGACAAACACACAGCGCCAATCGGCCACACCCACAAACTGACCCAGACAACGCTTTCCTCGTCCGTGGCCGAGTCAATATTAAGCACATTAGACCGGTGGGGGGGGGGGGGGGGGCGGCGGGGAGGGGCGGGAGGGAGGGCGGCGGTGGTGTTGGAGGGAGGCCCGGCCGAGGTAATAATCTCCGTAGGATCTAGTCTGATTGGCACTCTCACTATGTATGCATAGACCGGATAGGAGGCGGATTAAAGCCCCGCCTCCAGGCCGCTAATGAAATACAATATGACAAGGCGCACACCTTCAAAGAACCGCCATTTGATTGGCCAAGATTCCCCCCCAATAGTGGCCGCGCTATTGAGCCATTAATCAAGGCCCGGGGACTGTTCAACGACGGGCGGTGATTGATTGGGAAGCTTTGGGCTGCGGGAATGAGATACAGCGCGTGTTTGCGTTATACTCGAGCTGCTGGAGTTTCTTAAGCCCCAGTCACACATACCCGGATCAGGGGCCGGACGAGCCCCATACCGCCATCCGGGGTGGTCCGGGGCGATCTGGGGTGATCCGTGACTCGTCCGTGGCTCGTCCGTGCTGACACCCCTTGATCCGGCCTGATCCATGGCTCGTCCGGCGCTGTCCGGGCTCAGCCCCGGATGCTTTAAAATGTTTAAAACATCCGGGGCGGTCCGGGGGATTTTGCCATCCGGGCTCAATCCAGCCTGATCCGTGGGTGCTCCGGGGGTGGTCCGTGTATTTCAGGGGTGGTCCGGGGTGGACTGGGCCTGTCCAGGGCTGGTACGGGCTCATTTTGAGCCACGGTTTGACCCGGACCATCCCCGGCCTATCCAGGACTACCCCCGGCCTAGCCACAGACCACTCCCGGACTGCCCCCGTAAGACCGGGGGTGATCCGGGATAGTCCGGGGGTGATCCGGGATAGTCCGGGCATGGTCCGGGGCAGTCCGGGGGTGGTCCGGCCTCATCCGGGGCCGGTCCGGCCCAGTCCGGGGGCAGTCCAGGGGTGGTATGGGGCGGTCCAGGGCTTGTCCGGGGCTCATCCGGGAAACTGTGACTGTGAGGCAAAAATTGACGAAAACAGTGATTTTATCCGTGGCGGTCCAGGACAGTCCGGGCCATTGATCCGTGGGTGGTCCGGCTCAAAATCCGGGGCTCGTCCGGCTATGTGTGACTGAGGCTTAACTGTGTAGCGCTGGGCTTGTGGCGACTGCGCAGTGAAGGTTGGGGGTGGGTATGTATGTACTGCTCTCGGCGGGTTGGGGGAGCTGCTCAGGAGCTTCTCCGGAGAAGCTTTTTCCATGGTATTGTAAGCCCAGTTCTAGGAAGCTCCTCGGGAATTTCCTGGAACGGTAGTTGCTCACCCACATGTAAAATATATACGTATAATATATATAATATATTAATATATATAATGTATATAAATAAAAGAGTGTATATTGTACATAGTGTATATAATCTATATAGTAATATAATGTATATAATGCATATCATGTGTATATAGTATATACAATATATACAATATATACAATATATACAGTACATATGGTATATACAGTATATATTATATATAGTATATATAGTAACAGTATATACTATATATCGTATATATCGTATATGTCGTATATATTGTATATACTGTATATATTGTATATATTGTTTATATTGTTTATATTGTATTTATTGTCTATATTGTATATATTGTTTATATCGTATATATCGTATATACAATATATATATAGAATATAACATACATTATATATATCATATATATAACATATAATATATACTAGTATGTATAATATTACATATTTACAAGACCGGATGGCCAAATGAGTTGAGCGTCCCTCTCCCGTTTTGGTAGATCGTGGGATTCAACCCATGGGTTCGAACCCTGGTCGAGTTACCCCAATGACATAACAATTGATACTTGTCATTTCCTACCCAGGCGATCGGCATTATTACGATAGGGCAAGGACTGCTTGGCTTACTGTCAGGATAATGTATATATGTACATTTTGGCAATCTACGTTGGCTCACTGACAGGATAATGTATATATGTACACTTTGGCAATCTACCTTGGCGCGCTGCTACTGCTATACCGTCCTGATATGACCTTAGATATTGCCAGGACGTAAAACTCCCAACAACCACCCAAGCTTCTGCTATGCATCGGGTCTGTTACCGATTAGACTTGTATTAGATGTACCTAGCAACAACAACAACAAACCATAAACCAAAACAAACCTACTCATCAGTTAAAAATTAACTCACAATATAACAACATAATGGGACAGCATTTGCTGACCAATCATTCTGTGCATTCCATCTATGTCAGATCCTGGGAAGCAGGAACTGCCTGCTGTTTTTATAAAGCCCCTAGTAGTAGCCATTGCCTCATTCCAGGCACCGCCCCACTGTACACAACGCCCCGAAGTAAATCACCGGCCCCGAGATTGGATGGGCTCGAAACCGGATATATCCGCTCTCCGTTCACGGGAGCGGCGCCATCTTTGTTTATCGCGTGACCCTACTTCCGCTGTCTTTATTTGCCAGTCACGTGCTCATAGCGGGCGCCGTCTTTGTTTTGTTAGTCACATGACCCGCGAGGCTTTGCCGGAAAGAGGGTGGGGTTAGCGGGGAGTGTGTAGGGGAGGGGGTGGGTGGGTGTAGGTCATTCGCGCCCCCCCACCCACCCCCCACCCAGGTGTGTGTGACCCTGGAGGAAACGCTATATGCAACATCAAATAGGCGTTTTACATTAGAGGGAGGGAGGCTGGGGATTAGGTGACGGGCTAATCGGGCGCTTGTAGCCTAGAGCGGTAACCCTGTCCGCTGGACGCACACAGGCAATGGCACCCAGGTCCGCCCCTTCTGCCTGCGCTTACTCACACACACAGGCACACAGGCACACAGGCACACAGGCACACAGGCACACAGGCACACAGGCACACAGGCACACAGGCACACAGGCACACAGGCACACAGGCACACAGGCACACAGGCACACAGGCACACAGGCACACAGGCACACATGGCAGTCAGAGGAGACACCGGGCACAAGGAGACATAGGGCACAGAGATGTAGGACACATGTGAGAACATATAACACACAGGCAATGGCACCCAGGTCCGCCCCTTCTGCCTGCGCTTACTCACACACACAGGCACACAGGGCACACAGGGCACACAGGGCACACAGAGGAGACACCGGACACACGCAGACATAGGGCACAGAGGAGATGTAGGGCACATGTGAGAACACAGATTACATATAACACACAGGAAATGGGACCGAGGTCCGCCCGCCCCTCTGCCCGCGTGTACTCACAAACACAGGCACACATGCACACAGGGCAAATAAGGCATAGAGGAGACACCGGGCACAGATGAGACACAGGACACAGGACACAAAGGAGGCATAGGGCACATGTCAGACATATGGAACACAGAGTACATATGGCACACAGGCAATGGCACCCAGGTCCGCCCCTCTGCCCACGCATAATCACACACACATACACACAGGGCAAACAAGGCACAGCGGAGACATAGGGCATATGGGAGACATAGGGCATATGGGAGACATATGTAACACATGGTACATATAGCACACAGGTCACACAGGTCACAGATCACATAGGACACACAATTTGATAGATCGTGGCATCTGATTGAACCCACGGGTTCGAACCCTGGTCGAGTCAAACCTATGACTTAAAAAAAATTGATACTTGTTGCTTACTAGGTCTCCAAGTGGGTTAGTACTATAAAGTCGATGTGCGTGCACACTGTCACAAGTCGGTATCCGTCCTGCTATGAACTGAACACCAACAACTAGCCAACCATAGGGCACACATGAAATGGCACACAAGTGTGTCATTCTGCCCATGCATGTTTACACACAGGCACACATTGCCTATAAGGCACAGAGGAGACAGGGAACGTGTGAGACATATGGCACACAGGGTACATATAACACACAGGGCACGCAGGTAACAGATCACATAGGGCACACAGACAATGACACACAAGTTTGCCCTTCTGCCTGTGCATGTTCACACAAAGTACATCGCGCACAGACCACAATGGGAATGTGCACACAAAACACATATCGCACCCAAGCACACATACATACATACATGCATACATACATGCACACATACATAGGAACACAAGCACACATGGCACATTCTCCTCGAGCCACATACCCTTTGTACATCCTGGGTAAGCCAAAGAACATCTTCCATATTCCACACATTTCTAGACCGATCAGAACACAGATTACACCCCCATCACACCAAACAAGTTCTCAAAACGTCTGGCCCCGTTCTAAAACGGGGTAGAACGTGGCCGCCGACAATTTTGAACATGCGCAAAGTTCTAGAGCACCTTTGCGTCCTTGCCCACACAGTTCCATGCAATTCCCCACAATTGTCCACAGTTCTACAGAATTTCTACAATTCCACCCATTTCTATACAGTTCTAGACAGTTCTATGCAGTTCTACGCACTTCCACCCCGTTTTCTGCAGTTCTCTGCAGTTCAATGGAGTTGTAGATAATTCCATTCAGGTCTTCAAAAGTGATATATAGTTCCACACAGTTCCCTACTGTAGAGCGATTCATGGAGTATCTAAACCTTTGCTGTATTTAAGAATGAAATGTAACTACATATTGAACCATTTATTCACCATCGACTTGCTGGTTACCTTATTAGAGCAATAGATACTATTATAATGCCAACATACAAAATGAGCTCATTCTGTTTTACCATGTTTAGCTTTATAACGCAATACACTAAATAAAGCCGACGTACTTCATTGTATCGGTGATGTTGCTTTTAAAGCTACAGGTGGATGGGTGTGGGGGGGGTGGGGCTATGATGATGTGATAGGTGATCTGATGGGTGATGCGTGATGGGTGATGTTTGACGTGTGACGTATGACGTGTGACGTGTGAGGCGTGAGGCGTGAAGTGTAAGGTGTCAGTGTGTGAGTGTGTGAGGAGGAGTGTGTGAGCATGTGCGTGTGTGAGTGTGTGGGGAGGAGTGTGTGAGTGTGTGAGTGTGTGAGTGTGTGAGGGCAGGGCGGCGGGGGACGTGTGAGTGCGTGAGTGCGTGAGTGGTGAGTGCATGATTGCATGAGTGCATGATTGCATGAGTGCATGCGTGCATGAGTGCATGAGTGCGTGAGTGTGAGTGCGTGAGTGCGTGAGTGGCTGGCTATTGGACACAAACTAGTTCATTTGTCTTCACTTTGATTGGCTGCGGATGGACGCGTGCGTGTGTGGATGTGCGTGTGTGTATGTGTGGGTGTGGGTGTGGGTGGGGGGCCGGCCAGGCCCTGTTATTTGCAATGTTCATCATCTGTACTGCTGTACGGGTAGTAACTCGAGCCGGTACTGTAGCAAAGGGGGGAATACAGTTCTCGGCTGGACCCGGTGTCGCAGTTTCAGCGCCCGGTCAGTTTCAGCGCCCGGTCAGTTTCATGCGCATGCGTCAAAATCTAACATCATCGTCACTAACCTTATAAATTTAATATAATGTTTTTGGTAAAGATGTTTTCTACATGTGTACAAAGCGATTTGTTTCTAGGTGGTGTGGTTTTAGAGATATATCACTTTTCCAGTATTTTCTGTATGAAGATTGCTAGCGACCATTGACAATGCCTTGAGTTTGACGGTATGCGCAGTGCAAAACCTTAGTTTTATTCAAAATTAATACTAATCAAGAATCCTAACCTTATAAATTTAATATAATCTTTTTGGTAAAGATGTTTTCTATATGTGTACCAAGCGATTTGTTAATAGGTGGTGTAGTTTTAGAGATATTTCACTTTTGCTGTATTTTCTGTATGAAGATTGCTCACAACCATTGACAATGCCTTGAGTGTGAGTCTATACGGGCCATGGAAACTGACTGGGCGTTGAAACTGCGACACCGGCAACCATCATATCGGTTCCATGTCAGTGTCTCCCTTAAAGCTGAATAGTCTGGTCAAAGCATCACAACCTCGAAACCAAAGCCACTATCGAGATTTGAATCTACATGTCCAACTTGGATGGTGGTGTACTTATTGACCATTTGTTGCGGTGTAGACTGGAATGCTAATTCAGTTTGATAGAACCTGTTTTTCCTGAAACCTATGGTGCCAGAATGTTGATCCTCTTCCCAAAATTAATTTGTCATATTTGCACTTCAAATATTTGAAAGGTTCACCCTTTAATATGAAAGTAAGTTTAAACTAAAGTAAGGTAGCGTAGTGTAATGTACATAATGTAATGATTTGTCCCCAAAAAGTGATACGCTAAAAACTATCGGATTATGCAAATTTAATATCACACAGCCATGTTTAAGACCACGCAACCATGTACGGTGCAATTGTGGCGACCTAAATTTTCCGGCGTCAATTTTGATGCAATTTTGAGTCCCCAGTATGGTGCAATAATTTACATATACACATGTAGGCATAGCAGACATTAATGCATATTAATACATATGATAAATGTATGTACATATATGAATACGCACAACATATCATGACCTTACTATAAAAAGGTTCTATCTGTCAAAATGGTGTTTCGAGATAATGAGGACTGAAGCTGTGTAACTACTGCATGATAGCAAAGCAAATAGTTCAATATTATTTTAAATATATCTCAGTGAAAAATACCAGTTGAGAAACAGTTTTGTAACTGGATGATAACCTTTTCTAGATAGAACATTTTTACATCCATAATACCAATTCGGTCACTTTGTCAGATAGAACCTTTTTATAGTAAGGTCACGATATAGCTATTTTTATTTACCCATATATTTATATATAATGTATTTATATATGCATAATATAAATTCAATTTTCGAATTTTGTCTCTGGACATTTCAAATTATTGCCTTACTTAAATTCTATTTCGAATGAACTGAGTGTAAAATTACCTCCATATTGGCATACACTGATTACAAGAAATTGCTGTTCTTAGTAGCATGTATTCAGAATTATAGCAATATAGAACTATATAATATATATAGTCATAGGTATATATATATCGAATTAAATATATATTTTTTTAACAAACATTTGCTGTATTATTTATTTTACACTACATTTGAATTATATTGATATAATTCCACTAGCGCGCGAACTCAATGTGTGTTTCATATGAATGCATCTGTACCCACACTATCCAACTAAAGGCCCTGTCACACTACAATGTTTCTCCACAACGCGCGTCGACGTGTTGCCTTTTTGGTTGAAACGTCGGGACATGTCGGGAGATGCTACCGGCATGTTACCGGCGCGTTAACGGTGCGTCAGTACACGTCGGTACACATCGGTACACGTTGAGTGATAGCAACGTGTGAATGGACATGTCGGCGTGCGTCGGTGCGCCCCGACACACGCCGATGGGGTGGAGGGGGCATTACGGACACGCCACCAACACGCCACTAGCACGTTGCAACCCATCAAACTTTCTCCCCACAACGCCGAAAAGTTGGATGTGTCTCAAGCCCTAGCAAATATCTTGCGCGTTGGCGGTGCGCCGGGGGAAACGTTGTATTGTGACAGGGCCTTTAGCTCGTGTCTGCAAATGGGAATCTGATCCGCATGTTGCATTCAATGGGACTTCATCCCAGCTTCTGTCACGTGATATACCTAACTTGTTACGTGTAGCCTGATGCGCATGCGTGAGACGCCGAATCCAAAGTCAATTTCACTCATCGTCATTTCTCAGCAAACTCGTATTTATGGCGCGAAACACCAAAACGGCATCGGCGCAAAACCAGGCCCGTTGGCTGAATCGGTAGAGCGCGGGCCTCGTGTGCGGGGGATCGGGAGTTCGGTTCCTGGTCGAATCAAACCAGCGACTTATACAATTGATACTTGTCACTGCTAATCCTAGCCTGGCGCTCAGTATTTATAGGATAGCGTAAAGGCTGGTTAGCTCAGTGCCAGGATAATGTGATTGGGTGTTATATCGGGTCATGATGCCTGTGACCTAATTTCCCAATGGGGCAGCACTATAAAGTCACCAACACCCAACCATTGAGGTAAAACCCCATCTAGAATCATTTGGACAACATTTGACTTGTAGGCATACTAGCTATTTAAAAAATCAATTTACTTCTCATATATTGCATTTTAAACCCAATATGCATGTGCACAGGAACAATCTCATTGATTAGATTGATTTGTTGATTGATTGGTACTGTCTTACTGCCGTGTGAGAAGCAAACCACATATTCCGGGGGAAGCAAGTCATATATAATATATCTACTCACATTCACTCTTACTTGCTTCTCTTCGTAGGGTGGAGGGCTCTTCGGGGCTATCTTCCTCTTTGCAATAAACACCGAACAAAAAATAAATTTCCAGCTCGCATTCGTTTTCTCCCCTCGCCATGTCTCAATGTGATATAGTATGGACTGGCTTGCTCAGTAGCAGGATAATCTGATTGATTGATTGATTGGTGGTTGCTTTACGCCGTGTCGGCAGCATAGGCCATATTCATGGTGAGAAATGTTTGTTTTTTGTTCAAACCATCGCTTTTACATGTAAAAGCAGACAATCAATTATGTGCCAATAAACACTCATTAAATTAGAAAGCTCACAATCATATATTTGTGGTTAAGGGAAACAAATTCCCATAGAAAAAGAAAAGTTTGATTAATAATTGATAGATTTCTTTTAGTAAACTATATGAGGTGGTACAGTCCAGCTGCCCTAAAAAAAGGCTAATATGTTTTCTTGTTTTACTTTAGTAAAAAGGTCATGCATACTGTCTGCAAGATAATCTAGCTGAGTGGAACATTGACCCATATGCCACTAGGCTATCGAGGCTCCCTTATTCAATGTGCCATCCGATGGCTATGTGTTCATGTGAGGTCAGCGCAGACCTATTTTACAACGATCGATAGGCTTACTCCTTGTTTGATACGATCATTTGGCCGTGCAGTACGTCATACTGCTTAGCTCATGACCTCTGGCCGTGATTCACTGCTCTAAGCCTGAACAGCCCGCCTCCTTTCCACTGATCGCCTCTAAGAGACTGATAACCGAAATGGCCTCGTTCCCATTTCACTTAGTGCGCGAGGACTGCTGAACAATAATTGGCAACGCCATATTGAGCATCATCGTAAGGCTAGCCAATGTATATATGATGTATAAGTATTATGCGAGTATAAAGGCGCAGAATGAAATTATATTATTACATTATTAATATTATATTATTATTACTGTATATTTGGTGTGATGTCTGCAGCCTGCCACACTATGCGACCGGTGGCGCCAACACCGCCCCCTATTCGTCCATAACGTCGCGCCTAACTGTACAATATATGTAGCGCCTACGCCTTATGAATAGGTTCAGTCTTGAGAATAAGTTTATATATGTATGATGTATACCGCATTATACGAGTGTACATTATAGGGGTCACTGTATTGTATTATTATTACTATTATTATTATTCCTTAATATATTTATAATGCTGAACTGCGAATAACTTCAACGATATATAGGCTATTTATGGGTATGTTCAGCAATATATATATATATAATATATATATATATATATACACAGTAAAACCTCTCTAACCGACCACCTCCACAGATCGACCACTCCCCCTATATCGATCCTTTTATTTGGGTCCCAACAATACCATTGTAACCATATTCTAACTCCCTAATCCGACCACATCCCTAAATGGACCACTTAACGTCGGTCCCAAGGTCGGTCGATTTAGAGAGGTTTTACTGTATATACATGTACATATATATCTATCGCTGAATTTCTTCACTGACAAGCTATAGGCCGTCAAGATAATCATGTACCCCAAATAAGAGTGTTCAAATTTCCGCTCTTACAGTCCAATTATACAGCAATCTGCCTTAGAAACAAATGGATGGCAAGAATCATACCTGGTTTGGTCATCATGAGGCTTGTACTTATACATGTACAACATGAGTTTAAATGATATGGGTGGGAGGGGCACCAAGCCCAACTTCCGGTGTGGAAGCTGAAGCTGTGACCCAGCGTGCTGGGTGGCAGCTTTTCTGAGGAACCAGATGAACTCGGACTACCCGGATTTACCAACCCACCAACAGCATGACTTGCATTTTTTCAAATTTATTTCGCATGTACACAAGTACTTGTCTATTCACTATGACCTTATATTGCAGTTATTATACTGGTACTATAGTGCCCTCCCGATGAATAGAAGGCACTGCTATATCAAAGTAACGTACATATGCACATGTTATAGTAGATATAATAGTAATTCTAGCATATTCAAAAAACAGTTTAGGACATCGTCGCCAATTCCGTTACCGACTTATACATGAAATTGAAACTGCAATTCGAAATAGCTTCACATTACATAGACAGGAGATGCATAATATATTGTCTGCGCACATTATATTGGAATTAAATCTAGATTTAGATTTTTCAATTTAAGGAATGCTGGGGTGCAGACAAGGATGGAGCCATACATGCACACACAGACATACACACACAGATACACACATATATATATATATATATATATCTGACCATCCGAGCAGGTCTGGAGGCGGTAGTGACCAGACGCAGCTGGTACCAGGGTGGTCAGGAGTCACTCACAGGTGGCACCATAGTGGCAGAAGCAGGAACTAACTCCTATGACAGTAGGATAGTAGGTAATAACTAATATATAGAAGAGAACTGATAAGTGGTAGTGTCCTTGTTTATATTCCCATAATAGATTATAGAACACATATATATATATATATATATATATACATATATACATATACATATGTATATATATATATAGTAAAACTTTTCTAACCGACCACCTCCAGAGATCGACCACTCCCATATATCGACTGCTTTATTTGGGTCTGAAACTATTACCTATACTATACCATTGGAACGATTAAACAAACTCCCTAAACCGACCACCTCGCTAAATGGACCATTTAAAGCCGGTCCCATGGTTGGTAGATTTAGAGAGGTTTTACTGTGAATATAGATTGCATTTATGTGAATATTAGTGAAAGTGTTGGTATCAGAAATACCCCCACCATGACTATTTCCCCGACTACCGCCAGCAAAGTAACCCGATGTTGGAAAAGTTATGACCATCTAGGGCATGCTTAGGCGTACTATGAAGGTCTCTATTTGAGAAACTCTTGCAAGTCCACCCTAAATTAAGCTTCCCTTGTAAGTTGTAGCCCATTAACTGTCCGAAAAAAAAGATCCCTCGTAAAGAAGCGGTTAATTTCCGCGCAGATCCTACAGCTGCCAGCAAGCAGTCCACCAACTCGGTATACAAATCTAAAACAGAATGTGATTGAATAAATAATTTCCACCGCCAACCTGCCCTCTAACGGCAGTGGCAAGAACTAATGTTATGGGTACCACTGGCTCAGTGCGCATGCTCCGCAGAGTGAACTATAAATATTTAATAAATATCTGACGTGGCATAGGTTCAATGATGTTAGTTCCATTAAAGCTGCATAGTCCGATGAAGTATCAAATTTAAAAAAAAAAAAAAAAAATCCAGAATTTATTCTACATATCCAACTTAGATACTCAGGCACTTATTAAACATTTGTTGCCATATAGAAGGGAACACCAAGTCAATGTAATAAAACCTGTTACTGCTGAAGCCTATGGTGTCATAGTTTTGTCATGCTTGCTAAAACTAATTTTACATGCCTGTGTTTCAAATATCTCAAAAGTTTTCCATCTAAAATAAAAGTTACTTCAGAGTAAAGTAAGGTAAATTGTAACAATCAATTTTTTTTAAATTTTTAAATTTTTTATTGAGGCTGTATTTATACTGTCCATAGCATATAAGCCTGGGTATTCAGGCTTGTTTTCAATGCTGGCCATCTGTAGTGTTGGCGTTATCTTAATTTAACTTATTTATCTCAGAAAAATTACAGAAACTCAAAACCATCGGACTATGCAACTTTAAATGGAATGCAGTACTTAGAGTATGGGGAGCGTGTGTGCGCGTGTGTGCGCGAGAGAGTGTGTGTGTGTGTGGGGGGGGGGGTGCACTGAGTGCGGGATCAGGGCCTCTGCATGTCCGCCCCCTTTCCCTCCTCCCCTCTTTTCCCCCTCCCTCCCCCTCCATCCTTTATCCCCCTCCCTCCCCCGCACCCCCTTTAATAACAACTCCCCTGATTTAACAGATTCGCCTCCGCACACACAACCCCCCAGTCCCCCCTCCCTCCCCCGATAAACCTCACCACACAACCCTACCCATGCCACACAAACCCATATAACACCGCATCCCCCGCACACACACCCCTCGCCCCTCCCTCTCCCCTCTCTCCCCTCTCTCCCCTCCTCACACCCACCCACCCTCACCGACTTCCTTTTCCTGCTGTGCCATGGCATCGTGATTGACAGGGCCGGTATTAAGGAAAATGGCGGCCACGAGATCTGATCACGCTTTCATGTACGGCTAGAGAGGGCGGGTTTACGAACAGGTCAGCAGGCAAGCATTACAAACAACTCGCTATCTTAGCGTGATCTTCCCTAGCTCTCCACAAAGCCTTCCGTGTAGAAGGTCGAGAGTTCAATTCCAGGTCGAGTGAAAACCAATGACTTACAACATTGATGCTTGTTGTTTTCTAGCAAGACGCTCGGCATTCTTAGGATAGGGCAAGGACTGGTTAGTTCTGTGTCAGGATAATGTGAATGAGTGGGATAATCGCATCGTGGTGCTGGTGGCCTGATTTTTCCTCTGGGGAAGCAATTTAAAGTTGCCATGAGTGCGCACCTTCAGAAGTCGGTGCCTGTTCTATGACCATAGATGTTGCTAGGACGTAAAATTCCAACAACTAACCAACTTACTATATTAACGTGATCCTTCTAGCTCTCCTTTTGATGAGTACGCAACGCTTCTTCAAGGCCCGGTCACATACACGTTAGTGAACGTAGTTGAACGTAGTGGAGGCTAACATAGTTGACCGTAGTGGAACATAGTTGAACATAGTTGAACATAGTTGAACATAGTTGAACATATTGAACATAGTTGAACATAGTTGAACATAGTTGAACATAGTTGAACATAGTTGAACATAGTTGAACATAGTTGAACATACCAGCATACCAGCATCCATACTGCTCCATGATGAGAACGTGATAAGAACGTGTGGGCGCTGTGAGTTCCGATTTAAGCTTTGGACATGTTAAAAAGAGAGGTAGGTTTGAGGCAGATATAGCCTCTGTGATGATAATGTACTCTAGCATACTCTAGCATACTCTAGCATACTTCTTACTGTACTCTAGCATACTCTAGCATACTCTAGCATACTCTAGTATACTTTGACCCGCACAAAACCTTGGTCATTCTGCCGTGGTCACATAGCCGTTAGTGGATGAAGGTGAACGTAGTGGAGGGTAACGTAGTTGAATGTAGTTGGATGTACCGGGATCCGTGCCGTAACGTACCAGGATCAATACCATAACGTATTTATCTGTACTATTAGGTGGGTGATCAACCAAAACTTGGCGTACATTAACATAGTTTAACATAGTGATAGCGTGTTTCACCCACGTTAATCTATCCTACGTTCAACTTCCTTCAACTACGTTCACTGACATGTATGTGACCAGGGCTTAAGAGTCTACTCTAATTAGGAGCGCAGCTCAAGGTTACCGTAGATGTTGCTAGGACGTAAAATCCCAACAAACAGAGAGACATCGTTAGCAGGCACTGAATTCACAATGTTGGTGTAATCCGATGGTTTTGAGTTTCTGCCATTTAAAAAAGGATAAATATCTTAGTGTAATGTTATCGTCTCTCTTATATTTTAGGTTGAAGTGACATATATCGTGGGTGGGGGTGGGGGTGGGGTGGCGGGTGGTCGGTGGGCGGTGGGGATGGGGTGGGTTGCACTTGCAAGGTGGTGTGTGACTATGTGCATACCTTCAAAGCAGTGTCTATCTGAAATGCCTATATTGCCAACTATCTGAAATGCCTATATAGCCAACTATCTGAAATGCCTATATTGCCAACTATCTGAAATGCCTATATTGCCAACTATCTGAAATGCCTATATTTCCATGTCCCTACATTGGTTAAGGTTCATAATCAAATATGTTGGGGAGGAACACTGTACAGGCCTTGTGATCACTGATACAACGGCAGCTTTTTGATGGTAATGATTCATGAGGGTCAGTTTATAGATTAATATTTACCCAACAAGCGTTACTAATTTATAATTTGGAAGCAACTGTCTATTTCAACGAAAGCATCACATTTTCGAAAGCAATGCATTTGTCTAGACTGGAACCTACATGTATCCAACTTATATATTGCGACACCCATTAAGGATTTGTTGCTTAGAAGGATTCCTACGTCTATTTAATAGAAGGTGGGGTTCCAGAATGTTGACAGATTAAAGTGTCCCCAAATTTAACTGTTTAAAATGAACATTCTTTGAAAATCCATTAAAGTAGAGTATAATTGTGAGAGTAATATATTTGAAAAAGAAATATAGAGGTGAACTAGGAGCGTGCGGCGGGGGAGGGGTGGGGACGGGGAGGGGGGAAGCTTCAAGGCGGAGGAGGCAGAAGGGAGAGGTGAAAGGGAGGGAGTGGGGGAGGAGGAAGAAGGAAGCGGAGTGGGGGAGTGGGGGATGGGAAAGAAGGAGGGGGAGTGGGGGAGGGTGAAGAGGACGGAGTGGGGACGGCGGAAGAAGGGGGTGGAGACGGGGGAATAAGGATGAGCAAGTAGGGAAGGGGGAAGAAGGGATGGGTAGGGAGGGGGTAGGGAAGGGAGGAAGAGGAAGTGGAGAAGAGGAGGGAGAGGGGAGAGCAGCTCTGCACCTGCGCCGATATAGCTAGAAGCTGGTGCCAGAAGCATGGGTTGAGGACTCAGAGGGTGGGTGTGAGTGGGTGTGAGTGGGTGTGAATGGGTGTGAGTGGGTGTGAGTGGGTGTGAGTGGGTGTGAGTGAGTGTGAGTGGGTGTGAGTGGGTGTGAGTGGGTGTGAGTGGGTGTGGGATGGGGTGGGTGGGTGTGTGTGGGTATGAGTGGGTGTGGGTGGGTGCGGATGGGTGTGGGTGGGTGTGAGTGGGTGTGGGTTGGTGTGGGTGGTTGTGGGTGGGTGTGGGTGGGTGTGGGTGGGTGTGGGTGGGTGTGGTGGGTGTGGTGGGTGTGGGTGGGTGTGACTGGGAGTGGTGGGTGTGGGTGTGGGTGTGGGTGTGAATGGGTGTGAGTGGGTGTGGGTGGGTGTGGGTGGGTGTGGTGGGTGTGGGTGTGAGTGGTGTGAGTGGATGTGGGTGTGGGGGTGTGTGGGTGGGGGCAGGGTGATGGTGAGAGGGCGGAGGATGGGGATGGGGAGCAGGGAGGAGTAGGTGGGTGAGGAAGTAGGGAGATGAGGCGCAGGGAGGGTTGCGTTCAGGTGGGGGTGAGGGGAGGAGGAGCAAGGTTGGAGTTGGGCGGAGGGGAAGTCAGTCACTAGGTCAGTGGAGGATCAATAATGTATTCACGACTACCTTCCTGCCAGTCCCCTCCCTCCCTGCCTGCCTGCCTGCCTGCCACCCGCCTCCTCATCCTCCCCACTCGGCACACCCTGCCTCGAAACTCCACCACACACACACACAACCAACCCCTCCCTCCCTTCTCCCCTTCCCCTATACACCATCGGCACACCGCCCCTCCACAACCAGCCCTCCCTCCACCTCCCCCTCCCCCCCTCCCACGCCCCCTCTCCTTCCCCTATCCACACTCGGCACACCGCTCCTCCACAACCAAGCCGTCCCGTCCCTCCTTACAAGCTCTCCTCTTGCTTCCAACACTGTACAATACGCCTCTTCAACACCGACATTGCGACAGGCGATTTCTTTCTGGGTTCAGACTTGCAGATTTCTGCGTCTAATCCTTGGCGATGCCAGCAACTTCTCACTAGACTTTAAACATTCGCGCACAGCCTAGCTATGCTCTACCTTTAAGCATGTTTTATCCATTGCATTTCGTCTCTCTCTCTCTCTCTCTCTCTCTCTGCCTCTCTCGCTATATAAAATGTATATATATTAAGTTTGTTTGTAGTTTTTTACGTCCTAGCAACATCTAAGGTCATATCAGGACAGGTACCAACTTGTGACAGTGCGCACTCATGATGACTTTATCGTGCTGCTCCACTGGAAGACCAGGCCACCAGCACCATGACCTGATATCCCACTCAGTCACATTATCCTGACACTGAGCAAACCAGTCCTTGTCCTATCCTAATAATGTCAAGCGCCAGGCTAGGAAGCAACAAGTATCAATTTGTAAGTCATTGGTTTGACTCGATCAGGGTTTGAACCCACGACTCCATGATCTACCAACACGGGAGACGGATGCTCTAACTCATTCGGCCATCCCGTCCGATATTATATATATTAAGAGAGAGTGCGAGAGAGACTGCAAAATTTACATTACCATTGGAGAGATAGGGAGTGAGCGGTATTAGTATTATAGGGTCTTTGATAACACCAAATGTGTACACATTGCTGTTTATATTGCCTTGACTTTTTAAAGAAAGGACAAATTAGAAAAAGAAACCTACCACCAACACTAAATATATACCTGACTCCACCCCCCAAAAAACACCAAAATGTCCTGATATGACCTTAGATGTCCCAAGGACTTAAAACTCAAAAAAACAACCAACCAAAACAAAATCCCACACAAAAAAAAAACTGAACCTCACTCAAAATACCATTGACAAATCTGCAGTTGTATAACAACACCTCAAAGTGCTGCTACCGAATTCCCAATAACCAGCCACTACTGGGCGCATAACACTCACTGCCATGCGCATGCGCTCCTTCCACCCCCCAACCCCCATCCCCACCCCCTCCCCCTCCCCCTCCCCCACCAGTACCCCCACCCCCACACCCTTACTCCCTCCCCTTACACCCCTACCCTCACCCTATCCGCCCAACCCTACCGTATCCCCCCATAACACTCACTACCATGCGCATGCGCCCCTTCCACTCACTACCGTGCGCATGCGCCCCTTCCACTCCTTGCGCCTCATCTCCCTACTTCCTTACCCCCTCCCCCTCCCCCACCAGTACCCCAACCCGCCACTCCACCCCCTCCCCTTACCCCTTCCCCCTACCCCCACCCTATCCCCCCAACCCCTACCCCCACCTGTACCGCGCACCCCCACCCGTACCCACTACCTCCCCCACCCCCTCCCCCCTGCCCTCTACCCCGGCACCCTCACGCCCTCCACGCCCCCACACACTGTGCAGCGTTGACTTCCGGGAGTGTGGAGCAGGCGCAAACGGGGTGTAAATGATAACGGACGTGCGGGTGTGCGCCTGTATATAGAACTGGCGCCCGCCATCCTTTCACAACCAACTTTATCTGTTGGCCTCAGGGGGCACCGAGCTGGATTTGCACGCCGTGGTCCAACATAGTGGAACCTCGCCCACAGCAGACCCACCGCTACTTAATCATCATGTGTGGGATTTGCATATTCCTCAAATTTCTCACCAGTATCAGGTCTTGTGTGGACAAATAAAAATGTCCCCCCCGCCACATCCCACCCATAATCGCACCCCTCCTCTTCTTCACATATAGAAATAACGGTTTTACTCTAAAAGCAAAGAAAAACAAATCAAATTTAATTTTTTTTTTTTATTTATTCATATTTCTTTTCTTGCTGGGGGATGGTGCTGATTCAAAAATAACATTTAGCATGGACACTATTGAAGGACAGGGAGTCCTCTTGTGTGGAAAAAAAAATCCGCCTATACCACACATAATCGCACATCACACATCTTCAGATATAGAAAGAAATAAGTATTAAAATCTAAAAGCTAAACAACAAAAATCTAAATTGTCATTATTTCTTATTTATATATATATCTTTTTGCTGGGGGAGTTGGGGAGCTGATTCAAAAATAGCATTTAGCATGGACAATATTGAAGGACGGGGGTAACAACTGGTAGGATATTGGCGGGATTTTGAGTCGTCTATGTGGAAAAAATGTCCCCTATACAACCCACAATCGCACACACCCCTCACATATAGAAAGAAGTAACTGTTAACTAAAACATTAAAGTTTTTATTTTTTATATATATTTTTTTATCTTAGTTAATTATTTATTGTTATTAATATTTTATTAATATTGTTTTAAATTTTTATTTAAACAAATTAATTTATTATTTGTGTACATCCATTTTTTTACGGGGAGGTCCTGATTAAAAAATAACATTTAGCATGGACAATGTTGAAGGATGGGGGTAACAAACAACTGGTAGGATTTTGGCCGGATTTTGAGTGGCTTGTGAGTTGGTCTCTGCGGGTGTTGTAGCCTACTGGCGAAACAGGAGGAGGAGGAAGAGAAGGAGAAGGAGATGGAGGGGATGCATCTTAACACCCCCCCCCCCCCCCCGCCCCGTCCGCGCTTCGCTCCACTCCACCCCCACCCCGTCCGCTACTCGCCCCAGCCTCTGCGTGAGGCGTACTGCTGAGACTGACGCCCTGCTTGTGAATGCTTCACATGACCACCGCGCCACCACGCACTAACTATTCGTCGATGGTTCCTCATCCCGGTGCTGATCATTAGAAGATTCCCATGGCTAGAGATGAAAGTGGATATATGGGTGGTGGGGATGGTGGTGGTGGTTGGGGTGCGTGGAGTGGAGTGGATCCATACATAGCACACACACACCCTACATATACACACTGTAGCTTAGGGGAGCTATGGATCTATTTCGCACAGTTTCTACATTTGGATCCCCAAGTGTGGCCGACCATACGCTGGTATAGGTTCCAGCCGGGCCTAACAAGTAACGCTAACAGAGCCGGGGTGAATTGTTGGCACGGCGGCTTCTTTGACTGGGGACTTAAGACGGGCACTCCAATTACTCTGGTGGTCTCGGGAGACAAATAATTCATGGGGCGACAGAAGTTGATAGAAAACACTCGCCCGATGATCTGGCGGGGAGGACGCGCCTGAATGGAGGCTCAGTGGTCGCTGTTATGTGGCATGATTTATGGGTGGGGGGAGGGGGAGGGGCGAGGGGGAAGGGGCGAAGGGAAAGGGGGACCGTCAGAGAAGGATGTAGAGGCAGAGAGGATGGTCAGTGGACTGAAGCACATGAAACTGGTGGTGAGGTGAAGGGGGCGGTGGTGTTTGAGGGGGTGGGGGTAGGGGGCGGTGGTATGTGTGGGTGGGGGTAGGGGGTGGGCGTGAGAGGATAGGGAGTGGGGAATGGGCGGCGGGGAGCAAGGAGCGGGGAGCGGGGAGCGGGGAGCGGGGAGCGGGGAGCGGGGAGCGGGGAGCGGGGGGGGGGGAGCGGGGGGAGCGGGGAGCGGGGAGCGGGGAGCGGGGAGCGGGGAGCGGGGAGCGGGGAGCGGGGAGCGGGGAGCGGGGAGCGGGGAGCGGGGAGCGGGGAGCGGGGAGCGGGGAGCGGACAGCGGGCAGGGGGCAGCGGGGAGCGGGGACCGGGCGGGGGGGGGGGGTGGAGTTCGGGAGGAGAGTGAGAAGGAAGCGGAGGGAAGGGAATGGAACGGGAATTGGAGAGACGGGGGATGGAGCTGTGAGTAGAGGGAAAAGGAAGCGAAGAGAAGGGAACTGGGACCGGGGAATTGGAGAAACCGAGGAAGGGGAGCGAGGCGGAAGGGGAGCGAGGAGGAAGGGGAGCGAGGAGGAAGCGGAGCGGGGGAGCGGGGGAGCGTGGGAACGGGGGGGGGGGAGCGGGGAGGAAGGGGAAGCAGGGAAGCAGGGAAGCAGGGAAACAGGGAAGCAGGGAAGCAGCGAAGCAGGGAAGCAGTGAAACAGGGAAACAGGGAAGCAGGGAAGCACGGAAGCAGGGACACAGGGAAGCAGGGAAGCAGGGAAGCTGGGAAGCAGGGAAGCAGAGAAGCAGGGAAGCAGGGAAGCAGGGAAACAGGGAAGCAGCGAAGCAGTGAAACAGGGAAACAGGGAAGCAGGGAAACAGGGAAGCAGGGAAGCAGGGAAGCAGGGAAGCAAGGAAGTAGGGAAGCAGGGAAGCAGGGACACATGGAAACAGGGAAGCAGGGAAGCAGGGAAGCAGGGAAGCGGGGGAGCGGCGAGGAGGTAAATGGCTCTGAGACTATATATTTTTCAACCAAAGATTTCCCACCCACTACCCACTTTCTGTGGCCATTCTGACATTTCTTTGGAGGAAACCTGCTGCCACCACATAGGCTACTCTTTCCGATAAGCAGCAAGGTGTATTTTACATGCACTTTCCCACAGACAGGACAGGACATACCAGGACCATCATGGATGAACCAGTTGTGGTCGACTGGTTGGAACGGAAAATAGCCCAAACTGCAAATGTGTCCACTGAAGAGGATCGATAGGATGACCCACACCTTCCCAGGTGGACACTCTACCGCCGGAGCTAGGTCCCGCCTCTTAGCATAACCAAAGACCCTATAATACTGAGACGGCTCACTCCCTATCTCTCCCATGGTAATGTAAATTTTGCAGTGCCACCTTGTGGTGGGTTTGATCAGCCCAGCTGCTGGTTGGTGTTTCACATGTAAACACATACAATGAGATAGGTAAGTATGAATACACATCAATATGAAATGGCTATGAACAAATACACATCATCATCAGCATCATCATCATCATCGCCATCATCACACATCTTTCACATTCATATATACATTTATACATATAATATAGCAACTGTTTAACCAAGAGAACAGCCAGCACACCAAGTGGTGGGTTCGATCATTTTGATTACACAGTACAGGCTGAGTGAGCCGTCTTAGTATTATAGGGTCTTTGGCATAACCACATGACGAAATGAATTGAGCTCCCGCTTCCCCTTCGACAGGTCGCTGGATTCGAACACTAGCTTCCAAATCTGGGTGCAGAACCTAATTCAAACTGATGACTCAACATTCATACTTGCTGTTCTGTCTTTGGTCAAAGTTCGATTCCCCGTGCCCCCACCTCTGCCTATTTTGATTTCCACCCCTGTGTATAACTTACAACATCATCAAAGGCCAGTTGCTCTCATACCATGTCTATGTGGTATGGAAGCTTAAAAATCCCTTGGGTCTGTAAAAGTGTAGGCTTGGGCTTTCTATCAACAAACTGTATAATGGTGAAAACAAGTCTATTCAGACTTATCAGTGATATGCAGTATAAATGTGCAAGAAAAAAAAGGAATAGTGGAATTGAGAAGAGCTATTGTACACGATTGAAATTTCCTCCAGCAGTACAGTCCCCGATAAAAGCATAACATTGTCCAAACCATAACACTCATCTAAATTTGATTCTACATAACCAACTTAGGTACTCGTGCACTTAGTAAGTACTTATTGATGGGTAGAAGGGGATACTAGGTCAATTTAAGCGAATATGTTACTGTTGAAACAGATTATGTCAGAATTTTAATGGGCCTGCCAAAATTGGTTTCGTATGTTTCCACTTCAAATATCTCCAAATTTACCCATTTAAAATAAAAGTTACTTCAAACTATAATAATAATGATCAACCTAATGTATTTATTTTAGAAATGGCAAAAAGTCAAAACCAAAAATTAAATGCTACGCAAAACTTTAATGCCCACCCTATAGTAAGGTAACTCCCCCCTTGCTACGTAAAAGCAATTATTCATTCACCAGTAAAATTAATTGGTCAGCTGTAATGAGTTTCCTTTTCTAAAGGAGATCTATCTTTTGACTTCAAATGTCTCAAAAGTTAGCCAGCTAATATAAACAATTACTTTAAGTTGCAACAAGGTAGACGACAACAATCGACCTAATATATTATTTCAAAATATGGCTGAAACACAAAATAACCTTAGGACATTGAATGTAGAATCAAGGAATATAATACAAAACTACATTTCTTTTTTTTAATGCAAAGGGGGCTATGTGAAATGGAAGACTGAGTGTGGGTGGACATTGTAGTAGCCAGAGTATACTGGGAAGGCACTGCTTCTGGATGTGTGCAACTAAGAACCAGTTTGCTAAAACACTAAATGCACCCCTATGCCATCGGATTGAACGGCTCAAATCGTCATGGTCTGGGTGCCGAGCAGCTCACTGCCCTTAGTGTAACCTATTGCTACCAGGGGGCGCCACTGCGCGTGCCTCGTGCGCTGCGCCGGTTGTCACTTCGGGGTTTTCCCTGCCTTTTCTGTTTGATATGTTGTAGTCTGGCGCGCCTACCTAGTGAAATAATCCCGACTCCAAAAATATATAATGTTCATGAATTTTCATTTCCTGACCGCTAAGACTGCGCAGAATGCGACCAGACGGAATGGCCGAATGTGTTGTGCATCCGTGTCCGTTTTGGTAGAGCATGGGATTCGAACCCAAGGGTTTGAACCCTACTCGAGTCAAACCAACGACTTAACAATTGATGCTTGTCGTTTCATAGCCCGGCGTTCAGCATTATTCGGATAGGGCAAGGGCTCGTTGGCTCAGTGTTAGGATAATGTGACTGAGTGGGATATCAAGTCATGGTGCTGGTGGCGTGGTCTACCAGTGGGGCAGCACTATAATGTTGCCACGAGTGCGCACTGTCTCAAGTCAGTACCCGTCCTGACACGACCTTAATTGTTGCCAGGACGTAAAACTCCAAAAAACACCAATCTTCACTTCCGCTGAAGCTCAATTCGCGGGGAATTATCGAATTCGAATTATAAAAATCTGGAGATTAATATTTTCTTCCAACAAAACTTCAGCTTTTAATCAGCGATGTTTAAGCTAGACTTCAGGGTGATGTAGTGTTCTTATCAGAACAGCTATTGTTTTATCCCATTGCATAACCAACTGTTTTGATTAATATGAGCCAATATCAGGTCAGGAAAGGTGTGTTTGTGTGTGTCTTCTGCGTATGTGTGTTTATTGCCATGCCAAAGCATTTGCAATAATTAATAAACACCACAACTAATAGGACTAAATACATTGCGGATGTAGTTGCAGTGTACATGTACGGTGGATGTCCCATGGTATATTGGGCATCGTGCGGGGAATCTACCTGAGGCGGCATCGAAAACCCACCTAAGGACCACCATGTCAATTAAATTTAACTCCAACGAACAACAACAAATACCTTATTATAAGATATTCTCCTCACATGAACACTATGTATCGTTCTATCCGTTAGATATGGTGTTTTTAGTCAAACATAAATCAAATAAAGCATTGTGTTCCGCATTTATTATTTTGCTGAGGAGCAGCTGAGAGGTGTTTTTTAGTGATTTTATTTACTGGATGCCATGTGGTCGGTTTATGAGTTAATACGTACGCAGTACTCTTATTTTCTAGGTAGTCGACCGTTACCTTGACAACGCCTCACACATGACGCATTTGCATACCTGAACCGCCTGTTTCTGAGCATGCGCAATGATGGTGTTAATGCGTTTCACAAAACCATACCCGTCCTGATATGACCTTAGATGTTGCTAGGATGTAAAACAACAACAAACAAACAAACCAACCATACCATATCGGAATTAATCATACATGTCGTTGAAGTAGTACCGGTAGCTGGGACCGAATTCATAGAGTGCAGGAGTTAAAATCGCGGTAGCGTCAAAGCAATGGCTTACAAAATTGATACCTGACGCTCGGCATTACTAGGATTGGGCAAGGACTGGTTAGCTGTGTATCCAGATAACGTGACTGAGTGTAAAATCAGGTCATGGTGCTGGATGTCTGGGCTCCTAGTGGGCAGCATTATAAAGTGGCATAGCAAAGATATTTAATAAAAAATGTAAGTAGAATTAGTCCAACCCAATCCCCATTGATGTGTTATTGCGACCTGGGTATATGGGGCTGTTGGGATGGATATTATACAATTTATTTAGTAAGTTTGACGTAACTATAACAGGGTTTGAACCCAGGACAGCTCACATTCATTTTGCTAGGGGTGTCCGTTATGATTATATGCATTAGCTTACTGGCATATCTACCTACAACTCACCACAACTATCATCAGTGATCACAGTCACTATCAGTATCATCACTAGCACCATCCCCACCACCACCACCACATCCGCCACCGCCATCACCTCCGCCACCACCACCACCACCACCACCATCACCTCCCCCTACATGAGATGGGATGGCTGAATGAGTTGAGCGTCCGTCTCCCGTTTTGGTATATCATGGGATTCGATGGTAGATCATGGGATTCGATGGTAGATCATGGGATTCGATGGTAGATCATGGGATTCGATGGCCGTCGACTTTACACATTGATTCGAACCGTGGTCGAGTCAAACCAATGACTTACAAATTTATAGTTGTCGCTTCCTAGCCTGGCACTTGGGCAGTATTAGGATAGGGAAAGGGGACTGGTTGGTGCAATGTCAGGATAATGTGACTAAGTGGGTCATGGTGCTAAAGGTCTGGTCTCCCAGTGGGGCACGAGTTCACCGTGAGTGCGCACTGTCCTTATATGACCTTAGATGTTGCCAGGACGTAAAACTGCAACAACCACCCAACCTACAGCCAATAGGCTTTCACACTTCTTTAACAGCTATTAATGCACAGCTCGAGAGACTGCCGACAAATACACCAAGTCAAGAACCTGGACGATTCAGTAATAAGAGATGCGATATCTCTTCAAGTTGCCATTTCACTAACCGTCCTCATCTGCTCATATGACCAGGAAGGTAAAGCTTCAACAAATAAATGACGCCATCACTCTTCTTGTGCAATCGCCGACTTATTAACCCGCACGGCGGATTGAGAGATAGGGTGACGATGTTAACCGCGTCACCGCGCCTATAAATGGACATTTAAAATCGAAACTGAGACGCGGTCACCGAATGGGTAGAGCGCAGGATTCCCGTGCGGAAGGTCGGGAGTTCGAATCCTAGCCCAGTCAAACCAATGATTACAAAATTGATAATTGTAGCTATATAGCCTGGCGCTCGGCATCACTAGGACAGGACAATAACTGGTTAACACAGTATCAGGATAATGTGACTGTGTGGGATATCGGGTCGTGATGCTGGCAGCCTGGCCTCCCAGTGAGGCAGGACTATGAGCTCGCCATGAGTGCGCACTGTTACAAGTCAGTACCCATCGTCATAGGACTTTAGATATTGCTAGGACTTAAAACAACCACAAACAAACAATTTAAAATCGATAATCCCTACCAAGTCTGGGTCGGGAGGAAGGACGACTGACGGCCGACGACCTAACAGGCAGGGCATGGTTCCTCCTCATAGATCCGACATTATATCCCATCTGACATATCCAGTCGGACGTTTTATGTGCCGGAAGGCTCTCGTTAAGCGGCGGAAAAGACTAACCTCCCCTCGACGGCTACCCCTCGTAAAGGAGGGTTTCAATTATATGTAGAATTACGTGGTGATTGATAGAGAGTGTCGTATTTCACGACGGACCAGGGACCCTACCAAATACTCTCTCCTTCCCACTTCCCACACATCTCACCGAGTCCACTTCATCCCTCCCTCGTCCATCCCAAGCTCCCCTGCACTGCCCTCTCCTACACTCCCTTCGCCATGCCTCCTCTCCCCTTCCAACCCCACCCCTCCGCTCCCCTCCACTTCCTCATCCCTCTCCTCTCCTCCTCTCATCTCCCTCCCTCCTCTCCCCTCCTTTCCCCTCCTCTCCCCCCCTCTCCCCTCCTCTCCCCTCCTCTCCCCTCCTCTCCCCTCCTCTCCCCTCCTCTCCCCTCCTCTCCCCTCCTCTCCCCTCCTCTCTCCTCCTCTCTCCTCCTCCTCTCTCCTCTCTCATCTTCCTCCCCTCCCTCTCTCCCTCCTCTCTCCCCTCTATCTCCCCTCCTCCTCCCCTCCTCTCCTCCCTCTCCCTCCTCTCCCCTTCTTCTCCAACTGTCCATCCTCTTCTCCCCTCCTTCCCCCCTCTTCCCCCCCTCTTCTCCCCTCTTCTCCCCCTCCTCTCCTCTCCCCTCCCCTCTCTTCTCCCCTCGTCTCCCCCTCCTCTCCCCTCGCCTCCCCTCGTCTCCGCCTCATCTCCCCTCGTCTCCGCCTCGTCTCCCCTCGTCTCCCCCTCGTCTCCCCTCGTCTCCCCTCGTCTCCCCTCGTCTCCCATCCTATCCCCTCCTATCCCCTCCCCTCTTCTCTCCTCCCACCCCTCCACCCTTCGTTCCCTTCTCCCCTCCCCTCTCCTCACCCCACCTTTCCCGCCATCTCCCCTTTGCCCGAGCTAATATGACATTTCCGGGTATCCATGGACAGGAATGAACCCGCTAGAGAAGGGAAAAAAATAATAGGCATTGTGTACATGCGAAAAGGTTGGAAACAGTAACGGGATCACCTACTTGCATCTTCTGAACATGCGCAGCGCAATGCACTGATTTAAATAGGAGCGGAAGCATGCGCGATATGTGTGTAAATCCACCAGTATCATCTCTTAAATGTAAGACCAAGAATATGATTTGTCTGTTGGAGGATAGAATTCCATGGGAAAAGAAAACATCCCAACTATTACTATATACATTGTTTGTATGTACATATGCGCCATCAATATAGATCATGTATGTATACATGCATAACATATATACATACTTATGTAGAAATATAGAGACATATAGAGACATTCATAGACATATCTAGACATATATAGACATATGCTGACATATATTGAAATATATTGATATATATTGAAATATATTGACATATATTGAAATATATTGACATATATGGACACATATATAGACATTATATATATATATGCTTATATGCTTCTGTGCACACATGTATTTCAATTAGTGTATGGCAGGTTTAGCAGTAAACATAACCAAGAATATAATCCACTCCTAGTTAAGTTTATATATATCTATATATATAAAGATATATATGAAGTGAAAATTATGAACAAAAACAAAATGCAGCAATTGCGTTTAGCGAAATACTGCCCAATTATGATCAGACCAACATTTCCAAAATGGTGTGATGCTTGGCTTGGATATTATGTGTAACATGGCATTTTGGGGGTTGTGAGTGGGCCGCTGGGCTGGAGGGGGTGAGTTGGGGGGGGGGTTGGAGTGCATTAGAGAGGGTGCATCCTGCTTCCTGACCGCTCGCCCTCTGGTGTCAGTGACAGCCTTGGATCAGACACGGCAATGGCGTCATCGGCCTTCTTCCAGCACCTGAGCCCAAATCGCTTTGTTAACGAGAAAGTGTGGCTGTATCCCAATGGAGATGGTGGGTGAATCCAGCATAAGAACAGGTTGGTTGGTTGACTGTTGCAGTTTTACGTCCTGGCAACATATAAGGTCATATCAGGATGGGTACCGAGTTGTGACAATGCGCACTCATGGCAACGTTATAGTGCTGCCCCACTGGGAAATCAGGCTGCTGATACCATAACCCAATATCCCACTCAGTCACATTATACTGACACTGAGCTAAGCAGTCATTGCCCTATCCTATTAACACCGAGCGCCAGGCTAGGACACAGAAAGTATCAATTTTGTAAGTCAGTGGTTTGACTCAACTGGGAACCAAACACCGGCTCATGAGGCTCGCGCTCTACTGATTCAGCCACCGCGCCCGGTAGTGTATGAACACCTTGCAAACTCGGAATGACCAGCAAAATTCCAAGTATTGCTTTCACATTACCATCTGACGCTTATCCAATATATCTGATGTGTTGGCTGGATAAGTTCAGCATGTGTTTCACTTGTGGCAGATCAAAGGTTCAAATCCCCAACAGAATCAAAGCAATGACTTCAAAATTGACACTTGTCACTTACCTTGCAAATTGTTCTCGTATTGCCTTACCATTATCAAAGACCCTAACACTAAGCCGGCTCACTCAGCCTGTATTGTGTAATCAAGAGAACAGCCAGAGCACCAGGTGGTGGGGTTAATCATTTCGATAGTGTTATAGACCTATTTCATATGACGTCAGCATAGGTATTTAGGTCAGTGCACGTGCTGCTTGGCTGCAGGACGACACACTGTCACACTGCAATCTCAATGGCTATGAGCACTCTTCATACAGAAAAAGTGAAATATCTCTAAAACCACATGACCTATACACAAACTGCTTGGAAAACATATAGAAAACACATTCAACGAACAGATTATATTAAATTTATAAGGTTAGGGTTCTGCATTTCTATTAATTTGGTGGTGGTCCGAGTTCTATAGGTGTAGCAACATGCAACGAGTTGGGACCTCCCTCCTCTAGTTACATTAGGGAGGGAGTCATGAGGTGTGTGGTGTGAGAGCGCTAACTGAGGTGGGTGAGGGGGAGAAGGAGTGCAGGTGAGGAAGGGGGAGGGGAGGGGGAGCAGGAGGAGGAGGCGGAGAGGGAGTGCTGGGGTGGAAGAGGGAGTATTGGGAGAGTGGAGGGGAGCAGGAGGCAGAGAGGGAGGCGGAAGGGGGAGGGAGGTGTGGTGTGAGAGGGCTGAGTGACAGGTGTGAGGTGTGGGGGGAGGGAGGAGGACGGAGAGGAATGGGGGAGAGGGAAAGGAAGGAGGAGGAAGGGAGAGGAAGGAGGAGGAAGGAGGAGGAAGGAGGAGGAAGGAGGAGGAAGGAGGAGGCAGGAGGAGGAAGGGGGAGGGGAGGGAGGTGTGGCGTGAGAGCACTGGGTAAGGTGGATGAGGAGGGAGATAGGGAGAGGGAAGGGTGGGGATGGGGGGGAGGGGAGGGGATGGGCGGTGAGGCCGGGGGAGGGTGGGCAGAGGGGGGAGGGGAGGGGATGGAAGGGGAGTGAGGGAAGGGGAGGGCGGGAGAGGGAGGGGGAAGAGCGGTGAGGCCCGGAGGAGGGAGGTTCGGAGGGAGGTTCGGAGGGAGGGTCGGAGGGTGCAGAGGGATCGGGGGGAGGGAAGGGAAGAGAGCAGGGGAGGGCGGGACAATGAGGGAGGGTGGGGCAAAGGGAGGTGGGGACCAGGCAGTAGGTGCAACATCGGCATCCAAATGACAGGCAATCTCTCTTTTTTAATTTTAAACTCACCCTCTCGCCTTTTATGTGTTTACATGTAAAACACCAGCCAGCAGCTGGGCTGATCAAACCCACCAAAAAATGGGTTTGCAAACTTTACATTACCATGCAAGAGATATGGAGTGAGCCGTCTTAGTGTTATAGGGTCTTTGCCATTAACAATATATCCGACGGGTTGGCTGAATAAGTTCAGCATGTGCTTCACATGTGGCAGATCGAGGGTTCAATCCCCAGCAGAGTCAAAGCAATGACGTCAAAATTGAGACTTGGCACTACATTTCCTGGTGCTTTGCATTAATGTTATAGGATTACGAACAGTGGTATTAGGAAGGCCAATTATCCACCCAGAAAATTTACCTTGCTTAGTCAATGAAGGTAATAACTAATATTTAAAAAAGGAAATAATATTAAATATTGCATCTAGTAATAGAGCTAGAATGTTTTGATTTGCTATCGGAGCGATAACTACTATTCGCTGTTTGATATATATAATTAATGACATTGTTTTTGTCGTGGTGGTGATGGAAATGGGAAATATTGCCACTAGAGCAGGATTCGAACCCACGCATCATGGATCCCTGCCTAGTGTGATAAGCATCGAGTTAAGTGCTTTACAAAATTTGGTTGGATGTTTTCACTGGACTATGCAGTTTAAATATTTTAGTTTTGCAAGTGATGTGAATTAGGCTGATATGTGGAAGGTTGTTATATAAGGATTCCATCATTTGAACTGTAGAATCTATTTCTACCATTAGTACAGTAGGATAGACTGGGATCGGCACAACCGTGCCATGGCCGAAGCCAGTTGTCTTCGATTATTTTCCTTCCGATAACAGGGCACCTTTTTATATATATATTTTCTTTACATTCATTGAATAACCGAGGAACATTTCAATCACGAACAATTGGTATTTTCCATTCTATTGCTGCTTTCCCTATCTTAGTTAGTAATGCCGATAGGACACCACTGGTCTGGATTAAGTTATGACATTTGAAGACAGGTACTACTGCATTTAATTTGATGAATATCACGAGCCCCCTGTTTATGCCATGTCGACGTTGGTGTAAAGGCCTAGAAATGCAACGGTAATAAAGTGGTGCACTGAACTCATTTACATCTAAAGCACCTTCACGTGTAATAAGGTCATCTCAACACGAGTAATGTAACCACCGTAACTCAATGTAAGAACCCAGTTTAGCCAGATCAGCATGCATGTGTGCCACAAACACTTCCTAGATAAGGAACTATAAAACACGCATCAAACTGTTGTAAAGGATGGATGAAATGGCCAGCTAGGCCCGGCTCAGAGATCCTAGATGCTCATGGGTTGATATGGGCCCCATTTGATATGATCACCCTAAAAACATCACCAGCAGCAGCAATACAGGCAAGAACAGTAGCTAGAATACCAGCCAGAGTACCAACAAGAATAGCAACAAGAACACAACCAAGCAGAACAAAAACACCAACAAGAACACCACCAACAACACCACCAAGAACATCAACAAGAACACCAGCAAGAACAAGAACAAGAACATCAACCAAAACACCACCAAGAACACCACAAAGAACATCAACAAGAACACCAGCAAGAACAAGAACAAGAACACTAACAAAACCGTCAACAAGAAAATCCAACAGGAATACCAACAAGAATACCAACAAGAATATCAGCAAGAACACCAGCAAGAACACCAACAAGAACACCAGCACGAACACTAGCAAGACCACCGACAAGAACACCGACAGGAACACCAACACGAACACCGAGAAGAACACCAACAAAAACACCATCAAGAACACCAACAAGAATACCAACAAGAACACCAACATGAACATATACATGAACACCAACAAGAACACCAAGAAAAACACCGACAAGAACACCAACACAAACACCAACATGAACACCAACATGAACACCAACATGAACACGAACAACAACAACAACACGAACAACAACAACATCAATAACACCAACAAGAACACCAACAAGAACACCAACAAGAACACCACAGGAACACCAACAAGAACACCAACAGCACCATCAAGAACATCAAGAACTCCACCGCACTACCACATGTCCACCACACCACCGTAACAACAACCCACACCACCACAACCACACGACAACCATACACAACCGTACCACACCACCACACCACATCACCACATCACCACATCACCTCACCAGATCACCATATCACCACCCTACCACTTCACTACATCACCACATTACCACCCCCCCCCCCACCTCGCTACATCACCACATCACCACCTCACTACCTGACCACCTCACCACTCTAACAACCCACCCCACCCCATCCCCACCCCATCCCCACTTCCACCCCCACCCCACCGACAACTCGACCACGGAGACAGGGGGCTGCAGCCCCGGCCGGTTGGCGGTGAATAATCATGACGCGGGGTGGTAATTGCTCCTCTCTGAGGTCATGCTAATGAGCGGGCGTGAGTCGGTGAGAGCAGATGCGGCCTTCTACCGCCCTGAGTGGCCCACAGCTGGAGGCGACCCTGAGTGGAGTGTGAGCATGGTGAGTGGGTCTGAGTCGCTCTCAGTGCCTGTGAATGAGTGTCAGTTGTTGTAATTGGGTTTGGAACATTTTTTTCTTCATTTAGAAACTCCCCCCCCCCCTTCTACCCCTCACAACAAAATTCAGTTTGCTTAATTTGGCTGGCTTCATGCATGAATAAACTGAAAATAATGCCAATTTTATCTGGTGTCAGGGTTATTAGTTATGTCACATCTGTATCAGATTCATATTAGTATCTTTCATTGCAACATAAACTTGTTTCATCTGTGTCGGATCCATATTAGTATCTTTCATTGCAACATATAACTTGTCACATCTGTGTCAGTCCCATTTATGTATCTTTCATTACAACATACGTCTGCATTATCTTATTCCTGCACAAGGTGGCCGAATCAGTAAAGCGCATGTTTCCCGTCTGGAAGATCGGGAGTTCAAATCCCAACACACTAAAATAAATTACTTAAAATATTAATAGTTGTCACTACCTAGCCTAGCTTTCGGCATTTCTAGGATATGGCAAGGACTGGTTAGCTCAGTATAAGGATAATGTGACATATTAGTCTCCCAGTGGAGCAGCACTTTTAAGTCACCATGAATGGCGCCCACACCCACACCCACACCCACACCACCCCCACCCCCACAACCCCCACCACCATCCCAACCACCACCTAAATCAATCAATAACACCCCGCCCTCAACTGGCACTTTGATCGGCGCGGATTAAATCGCTGCTTTACTAATGCCTTTGCTGCAGAGACAATGCCTGCCGGACATTATCGTCGCCGGGTTTCCTGCTTTGCGACAACGTGTGGGTGCTAGTGATCTGTTGGCTGCCTGCCGTCTGCCACCATCGCCAACCAAGCCTGAGGCAATGCCACTACCCCTCACTCCCTTTTCCAATGCACTCCCTTCCCCTCACACACACACCCGGGGGGGGGGGCGGAGGGGGAGAGGCAGGGGGAAGCGCGAACACGGGAAGCCATCATCCACGTCCAATGGGTGCACTGACCGAGAGAGTGAACCGTCGCCGCCCTGAACGTGGTCAAGGCAGATTAAACCCCGCGTGCCCGCTAATCACTGCATGCCGCCCGCCCCGCTCCCCACCAGGCGGCAGCAGGAGCAGCAGGAGCAGGAGCATCAGCAGGACCAGGAGGACCAGCAGCACCAGCAGGAGCAGGAGGGCCAGCAGGACCAGCAGGAGCAGGAGGACAAGCAGGATCAGCAGAAGCAGGAGCACCAGCAGCACCAGCAGCACCAGCAGGAGCAGGAGGACCAGCAGGACCAGCAGCACCAGCAGGACCAGCAGGACAAGCAGGATCAGCAGGAGCAGGAGGACCAGCAGGACCAGGAGGACCAACAGCACCAGCAGCACCAGCAGGAGCAGGAGGACCAGCAGGACCAGCAGGAGCAGGAACATCAGCAGGACCAGCAGGAGCAGGAGGACAAGCAGGAGCAGGAACATCAGCAGGACTAGGAGGACCAGCAGCACCAGCAGCACCAGCAGGAGCAGGAGGACCAGCAGGATCAGCAGGAGCAGGAGGACCAGCAGGAGCAGGAGGACCAGCAGGACCAGCAGGAGCAGGAGGACCAGCAGGACCAGCAGGACCAGCAGGACCAGCAGGACCAGTAGCACCGGAAGCACCGGCAGCACCTGCAGCACCAGCAGCACCTGCAGCACCAGCAGCACCAGCAGCACCTGCAAAACCTGCAGCACCGGCAGCCCCGGCAACACCGGCAACACCAGCAACACTGGCAACACCGGAAACACCGGCAACACTGGAAACACCGGCAACACCGGCAACACCGGCAGCACCGGCAGCACCGGCAGCACCGGCAACATCGGCAGCACCGGCAGCACCCGCAGCACCCGCAGCACCCGCAGCACCCGCAGCACCCGCAGCACCCGCAGCACCCGCAGCACCCGCAGCACCCGCAGCACCCGCAGCGGCAAGTAGCGCCAAGTAGCGCCAAGTAGTGCCAAGTAGCGCCAAGTAGCGCCAAGTAGCGCCAAGTAGCGCCAAGTAGCGCCAAGTAGCGCAAAGTAGCGCCAAGTAGCGCCAAGTAGCGCCAAGTAGCGCCAAGTAGCGCCAAGTAGCGGCAAGTAGCGGCAAGTAGCAGCAAATAGCGGCAAGTAGCGGCAAGTAACATAGCCCCCATACCGCGCGAAATGTGCCTTACTTACGAGGTCAGAATGCATACGCGCCATTGACGGTTTCTCATCGAGGGGTGAGGGTTCGTTGGTTGGTTGTTGTAGTTTGGCACCCTGACAACATCTAAGGTCATATCAGGATGGGCACTGACTTGTGACAGTATGCACTCATGGCAACTTTATAGTGCTGCCCCACTGGGAGACCAGACCACCAGCACTATGACCTGATATCATATTCAGTCACATCATCCTGGCACTTAGACAATCAGGTTTTGCCCTATCCAAGTAATGCCGAGCGCCTTCCAGGGTCAAGTGTAGGGGGTGGGAGGGTGTGGCGCTGAGAATATGCTCCAAACTACATTATGATCTACTCCTCGGCTTACATATGGGATGGTAGGTTCAATAAGAAGTGTAGGGGGAAGGAGGGCGAGGTGATTTGATTCTTGGGGAGTTGACCCATTGATCTGTCTGTGTAGTGTTAACGAAGGTGCGTCACCCCCCACATTCACTCACCCCCCCCCCCCCATCCACTACAACCCTAATCCCCTCACCCCGACCTCCACCTCCACAACGACCCTTATCCCTGACCTTTCACCTCCCACACCACCACCAACACCACCATTGTCCCTCACCCCCAGCCTCACCACCACCCTTACCCCTCATCCCTTACCTCCGTCTCCGCCACGCTCAGCCCCACCCCCATCTCCACCTCCACCTCAACCATCCTCACCACCACCACCATTCCTCCACCACCAGCGCCACTGTAAGCACCTCACCCCTGTGACTTGCCTTGACATGGCTGCATCATAATTAATTATCAATCCGGGGTGCGGAAGGGAAATAATGCATACAAATGCGTTATCTAGCGACTTTTTTTTAACAATGTGAGTAATTCATCGAATGAAATATGTGAGAATTATGCCTAATTTATTGGTTTGTCGCGATAAGGATAGATATATTCAGTATTTGGTTCTTTATCTAAAACACCTTAAAATTCACATCCACAGCCACAACCCCTACATATTATTAATGGTATAATGAAGCCATTTGATCCATAACGTTGATTGGTAACGTTTGGACCTTTGGTTAATGCAGTCATCTGTAGTAAAAATGTCCACCTAATTCTGACGTCCTGAACTATGGTTATCTAATCAGTTCTGCTAATTCTGATATCAAGTAAGTTAGTCATTGAGACAATACGCATCGCGCACTACCATGTTTTATGCTCATATCTAGTATAATATTATACGGTGACTTTACCAGCTGTACTGCTGTCATTTCTAGCAAGATGCTATATAACAAATTGCTTTTACTAAGAGATCACGATGCAACTGAAGAAATACCGACAGTAAAACCTCTCTCACCGATCACCTCCACAGATCGACCACTCCCCTATATCGATCGCTTTAGTTGGGTCCCAACAATACAATTGTAACCATATCCCAACTCCTTAAACCGACCACCTCCCTAAATGGACCACCTTAAATCGATCCCAAGGGCGGGTGGTTTAGAGAGGTTTTACTGTATAGCCAAGGACGGCTGGAAGACCAGTGCTTGGTGCTGAGAAATAAATTGACAAATAAAATATTTGTTAAAAAAAAAGAAAATCGTTACCAGTCAGCCAATCACCCATTTAGGCAGATATACCATGTCACATTTACCAGTTGTGCGTTGGCGGTGAGGGTGGCACCTTTCTCCAAGCGGCCCCCGAGGTCGCCATTTTCCGATGAATTGGAGCTCATTGTACATGTGCAATTCGTAGTGGTTTAGTTCCTTATTTCACCGCTGGCTGTGGGCGTGACCATCTCTCCAACACTTCGCCGACTATTTCCTCCAAATTAGTATCATTTGGTATGATCGGTTGGTGCTTGGAAAACCCCTTCCCCTTATTCGGGGGTAGTTTGCGCTGAATGGATCCTGCCCCATTAAGGGGCACCTGTCCCTTTAAGGGGCACCTGCCGCATTAAGGGGCACCTACCCCCTTTATGTTGATGTGTGAGTTCGGTGGTAATCGGTGAATCCTTCTGGAATAGAAGGGTAGGGTTAACGTTGCATAGATCGATGGTTTTGAGTTGTTTTCATTTTCTGTGATAAAGACATTAGATTAATCAATATAGTCTACTTTACTTCAGTTTGAAGTGACCCTTATTTTAAATGGCTAGCTTTGGAGATATTTGATGCCAAAAGATGTCAAGTTAATTTTGGCAAGCACTTCAAAGCTCTGACCCCATGAGCTTCAGTAGCAACAGCTTCTATTACATTGATGTATTACGCCCTTCTGTACAACAAAAAAATACTTAAATACTTAATAAATGAACCAGTATCTAAGTTGGATAAGTAGGATCAAATTTCAATAAGTGCTATGGGTTTGAAAATTTGATGTTTTTATCGGACTATGTAACCTTAAATAATCTCAATACCAGCGTTTTGCAGTTACCTGTTCTCCATGACAATAAAAGTGGTGTCAGAGAGGTCAGTAGGTCCTGGGGGATGTTTTCTGGATTGGGAATCGGAGAGAGGGGTGGGTGGGTGGATTACTGGGGGTCATTACTGGAGAACCGGAAGTCGCGGTAACTAGCCAGCCGGACGTTCGCGACCAGTGTCTGTTTTACCATGAGTTCAACAGATGTTTCTATACCCAATGTTGCATATTTTTGTATACTGAGCCACATGCCGATATAGAGGTAACTCCATGAACCCTAAGCCTACTAGATCATTTGGGCTCTGGATGGAATTATTTGTGCATCTCTGAAAGATTATTATTTGGAGTTGTGGATTGATGGGTGACAGTTTGAGGAAACCTGCCCAGGTGATTCTATCAGCTATATGTTGGTTGGGTGGGGGTGGGAGTGAAGGTAGCGGTGGAGGTTGGTGTGGAGGTGTGGGTGAAGGTTGGGGGTAGCGGTGGGGTTGTGGGGAGTGGTCATCGTGGGGGTTGGGGTTGGGAGTGGAGTGGGGGTAGGGAGTGAAGGTAGCGGTGGAGGTTGGTGTGGGGGTGGCGGTGAAGGTAGGGGGTAGCGGTGGGGTTGTGGGGAGTGGTCATGGTGGGGGTTGGGGTTGGGAGTGGAGTGGGGGTAGGGAGTGGAGTGGAGGGTAGGTTTGGATGGATGGATGGGGGTAGGGGTAAAGGTGGAGGTAGAGGTGGGGGTGGGGTAGGAGGAAAGGTGCAGGTTGAGGCGAGGGTGGGGTAGGGATAATGGTGGAGGCGGAGGTGGGGTGGGGTAGGGAAAAGATGGAGGCGTGGGTGGCTGGGGCAGGGCTGGGTGGGTGGGGCAGGGGTCAAGGTGAAGGCGGTGGTGGGGTAGGGATAAAGGTGGAGGTGGTGTGGGGTAGAGGTGGGGCTAATGGTGGAGCTGACGGTAGGACAAGGGTGAGGCAAGGGTGGGGATGTGGGGATGGTATTAAGGGTAATGGTGTGGGTTGTGGTGGACTTGGGTGTAGGAGTGGGGTGATAATGGGGGTGGGAAGGATGGTCCTGTAGAGTGAACCTCAATATGTGCGCACTGAGGTGCACTGAGGACGGGAACTGACCGCTCAACGCTCCTCCCTCCTGGGAACGATCCGCCCTGGAGGAGGTGATGGCCACCTTGCGCCACATTTCGCCTTTGGTGTCTGAAGGCGAGCGCGGTCGAGTTAGCGGTGTCGATAATTGGAAAAACTCACCTAAGGACCACCAGACCCCATATAGTCAAAGCGAACCTCTCCAGCTTCTTCCAGAGACAACTACTCGACGAGAGGAAGTGAGTACGTAACCTACGAAGAGCGATTCAGTGCCTAGCTCCTATGCGGGAGGTGGTCGGATTTATTCGCTAGATATGGAATCAACAACTTAGTCTGGTTGCAACGTGGCCACTTCTGGGAATCCATATGCAACCCTAAACACACCCGAAAACTATCACTGGGAAAATAAAATACGCCACCGATGCCATTGGAGCAATCAGGCGCGGTGGCCGAATCCCAGTTGAGTCAAACCAATGACATAGAAAATTGATACCCATTGCTACCTAACTTTGCGCTCGGCATTAATAGATATACAAAACACTGGTTAGCTGAGACTCAGAATAATTTGACTGAGTGGGATGCCAGTGGCCTGGTCTCCCAGTGGGGCTGTACTATAAAGTCGCTATGATTGTGCACTGTCACAAGGCAGTACCTGTTCTGATATGACCTGAGTTGAGGTTGCTAACAAACAAGCATCTTGGAGTAAAGCACACCAAGGCCATCTTCAGCTATGAATATCACAATGAACAGGATAGACTAGTGGGTAGAGGCCCCACTCCCCATGTGTGGAGGTTGTGCGTTCGATGCCAACCCAAATACTTTGTAGAATATAATGCTCGGATATGTGGCTGTGTATGTAGGCTATGAGGAAAACAATACAGACAAAGAGAAAGGAAGAGAGTAAAGTATATAGAAGAAGAGAGAGTCCAGCCCTCTGGTTTATTGTTTGTATAGTTACATGGGTTCATTGTACACTATCATACCACCTCCTTCCACCAATCGGAGTCAAGCATTCCTGGTCCCACCAATAGGAATCCAGCATTCCTGGTATTTATGGATACCAGTGGTCTGCCCACCACCAGTAGCTGTATGGCCCCATGGCCACCACCAACCTTGACCTTTTGAGTGTGGTGACCCCTACCCCAGCAGAAGGGGTAGGCCCTGAGTGCAATCATATCCAGACCTGCCAGCACCACTATGTCTATTTACATCCCACTCAGGCACAACCAACCCATATATATATATCTATCCATGTGCCTGGTCACATACACCAATCAGTAATAGAACATTTGCATTCCCCCCTTGCCGAATATCGGAATATTTTACAACTTGTTAAGGTTCTGCGTGTCACTGCCTTCCCTCCTATCGGTTAGTTCGGAATGGCAGAACACTGGTCGACTCAGTGTCGTGGTAACGGGGCCGAGTGGGATGCCGTGTCATGGTGCCATTTGTACCGTTTCATTTTAGACTTCAGGGTGATGTAGTGTTCTTATCAGAATAGGTATTGCTTTATCCCCTTGCATGTTTTGATTAAAATGAGCCAATATCCGGTCAGGACAGGTGTGTTTGTGTGTGTTTTCTCGGTATTTGTGTGTATTGCCATGCCAAAGCAATTGCCAAAGTTTGCAATAATTATTCCATGAGTGCCTATTATCACAAACCAATACCTCCTTAAGGCATACAACTCCACTTACTCACAATATATCGCAGGCATGGGGAGACTACAGTGTAACATATTCGGGAGCTCTTTTCAGTTATCTGTATTGTATTGCCTTCACAATCGCATTACATTCTAAGTTCTCTCTATATAGGTCAGCAAACCTCACATCTTTTCATTACAACGAGCACCGGACCTGGTGACTACATCGGTAGAGCGCAGGCTTCCCATGCGGAAGGTCGGGAATTCGATTCCCGGCCGAACCAATCCTGACTTACTGTGTTCAAACTAAAATATTCCATTCTAAGTTCGATCTTTCATTAAGATATATTGAATATTCATGTAAGGAATGCATGACAAAATCACGTGACCTGATGTTTAAATGTGAGTAGTATGCACAAATGGGGATCAGTAGTTTGGGCAAATGAGAGAACATCAGCGGGTTCGATCTGCCATCTCAGAAAGGATTTCCTGTTTGTGAGGGTGAAAAGGGGAGTTCTACGTCCTGGCAACATATCAGGTGATATGAGAACGTCAATGCGCCATATTGGCGACTTTATAGTGCTGTATCGTGTGAATATTGTCTTTGTTCCTGACAAGACGTTTAAATGACAATCATCGTCATCATCATCATGTGATGTAATAACATGTGACCCGTCCTCATATGACCTTAGATGTTGCTAGGACGTAAAACAACAACAAACAAACAAACATCATGCTGTCAGTCGCGATGCGACAAAGACTGCTTTCATTACTTGACTGCCGCTCTCCATTTAGCTCTCTGCTGTGAGAGCGATGTCCATGAGTCAGTCTGCCTTTGTACATTTCATGAAAGCTGCTTGCAAAAGTGTTGAAGTGCTGCTGGCTTTTGCAAGTTACCGACAGTACTCTCTCAGGGAGCAAATAGAGGTTTCACACTGGCAAGAACATGTCCAGACTATTTGTCCCTGCAGTGGCTGGTCGGGAGATGTTGGTGGTTCCAGACATCAACCACCCTTGATGCTGCCACAGTGACATGATTTTCTGTTCAGGGTTTGCTCCCTTGGCCTTCGGTTCTGTCAAGAACCTGTACCACAAGGCGTCAAATTCCCTGAGGTATTGCAATACTGCATACCATTGCACACCATTACAATCAATCAATCAATATAGTGTTATTACCCTGGCTTAATGTGTCGACATCATACTCACTCATACTATCCTGAAACTGAGTCAACTAAGACTTTCCCTATCAGCCGGGTGAATTAAAACAAATGAGCAAATAAGCGATGCAAACTTCATGAAGTAGGAATGTTGTTACAAATGTTGTAGCATGCAGAAATTTGACTTGGATTTGGTGTGAGGGGTATTAGCGTGAGGACCTGCATGCGTGAGGGTTGGTTGGGTGCGTGGGGGTTGGGTGGGTGGCGGGTGGGTGCATGGGTTCGTCAGTGTTGTGATGCTGTGTTTTTGTGGTTATTGTGGTGATTTGAGTGTATGAGGTTGTGATGCTGTAGTGCTGTGGTGCTGTGAGTTTGTGGTTCTGTGATGTTGGGGTGTTGTGATGCTGTCATTGGGGTGTTGTGGTTCTATTATCCTGCGAGACTGTGAGGTTGTGAGGCTGTAATGCTGTGATGCTGTGATGCTGTGATGCTGTGAGGATGTGAGACTCTCAGGCTGTGATGCTGTGAGGTAGTGATGCTGTGAGGTTGTGAGGTTGTGAGTGTGTGAGGTTGTGAGGTTATGAGGTTGTGATGTTGTGATGCTGTAAAGCTGTGATACTGAGAGGTTGTGAAGTTGAGATGATGTTATGCTGTGACGCTGTGACGCTGTGACGCTGTGATGCTGTGATGCTGTGATGCTGTGATGCTGTGATGCTGTGATGCTGTGAGGCTGTGATACTGCGATGATGTGAGGCTGGGAGGCTGTGAGGCTGTGATGCTGTGAGGCTGTGATGCTGTGACGTTGTGAGGCTGTGATGCTGTGACGTTGTGGGGCTGTGGGACTGTGGTGATGTGGGGCTGTGAGGATGTGATGATGTGATGATGTGAGGTTGTGAGGCTGTGAGGCTGTGAGGCTGTGGGTCTGTGGGTCTGTGGGTCTGTGGGGCTGTGGGGCTGTGGGGTTGTGGGGCAGTGGGGCTGTGATGCTGTGATGCTGTGATGCTGTGGGGCTGTGATGCTGTGGAGCTGTGAGGCCACTATGCGCTGCTTTCCCCCACTGAGTTGCCTGTACATAGTTGCTGAGAGTCAGGGCGCGGGGTGCATCAGTATGCCCGGCCACCATCCCTGCTGTTTGGTGCCTTCTACGACCAGGCAGCCTGCCCCATTCCGCGGGGATCACTTCGGGCTGGCCGGGCCACACAGCGCTCCGAGCGCTATCACCACATTGCCACCGCCGGTACCTTTTAAATAAGGCCCCCTCCCCCCTCACACTATTAAAGTTCCCGCCCTAAACCTCTCTACAGACACCCACACTATATAGCCGGACGGCATGGCCGAATCGCTAAGGGCTCTCCATGTGGCAGGTCCTGTGGTTGAATCCCAATCGGGTGAAAGCGAATAGTTTGCGAAATTAAATAGATTCTAGTCGCTGACATTTGGCATTACTAAGAGATAGACAGGACTCTTCTGACAGGATTTGTGACAGTGTGTACTTATGCAAATTTATAGTGCTGTCCCACTGGGAGACCAGAACACCAGCACCCTGACCCGATATCCCAGACAATCACATTATCCTGATACTGTACTAGCCAATCCTAGTCCTATCATATTAAAGCTGAACGCCAGGCTAGGTACCGACAAGTATCAATTTTAAAAGTAATTGGTTTGACGCGGCTGGGACTCAAACTCCCGACCTCCCGCACGGGAAGCCTGCGCTCTATACCGATTCGTTCACAGGGTTCGGTGGCCAGAGATGTTGTTGGTGTTGTAAACATCAGAATTATGTGCCAGGAGTGTCATCGGACGGCAATGTTAATTATACATTGACCTAAAGCTAAATTTCCTAACACTGATGCTGTCTGTTGTTAAGCACCGTTCCTTTCGCTTTTGTAAAACAACTTTCAGACCCAAATTCTGTATTTATTGCTTATTTTAAACCACCCCCTTTCACCTTTTTTTTGTGCACCCCTAAGAAAGCACCAGCTAATCACTGCGAGAATAACGATGAGTCAAATTTGTGCATGGAATTTTATCTTCAATGGTGATACAATAACAATGAATGAACTTTGTACATGGAATTCTTTATCTTGAGCTATAATACAACAAAATTGAGTGAAATGTGTACATGGAATTTTACCTTCAATCATGATACAATAAAAATGGGTGAACTTTGTACAAGGAATTTTGCTTTCAACTATGATGCAATAACATGGGGTGAAATTTGTACATGGAATTTCACCTTCAATTACGATACAATAACAACTAAGTGATTTCAACTTTGATCCAATCAAAATGAGTCGACTTCATAAATGGAATTTTACCTTTAACTTTGATACAACAAACGCGAGTAAATTGGTACATATAATGCTACCTTCAACCACACTTCAATTAGATGAGTGATTGGGGTTTCATATCCTAGCAATATCAAAAGTCATAGTAGGACGAGTAGCGACTCGTGAGACTGACTACTGATTGCGACTTCATAGTGTTGCTCTCACTCAGATACAGTGTTGCTAGCACCATGCCACACAGTGACAATATCATGAAAATTGGGCCAAATATGCCCTAGTATTGTACTGCGTCAGTAAAGCTACCGTTTTGTTTGTTTGTTGTTGTTTTACATCCTAACAACATCTAAGGTCATATCAAGATGGAGTAAAGGTACCGACAAATATAATTGGTGGTAAGTATGTGGTTTGAATCGGCCGGTGGATTGAACCCACGACCACCCGCGCAGGGAAAGCCGGCAACCTACCCACTCGATCATTCCTTCGTGTGATAGCCTTGGCAATGATTCGATGTGTGTCGGTGATTGACCACCAGAGGTGGATCCGATTAGTCCAACAGTCATCATCATCATGCTGTCGGTCGCGATGCGACAAAGACTGCTTTCATTACTTGACTGCCGCTCTCCATTTAGCTCTCTGCTGTGAGAGTTGTTTCCATGAGTCGGTCTTAATGTCTCTCATCTAATCCGGGTGATGACCGAGCCGGTATGGTGTTTTGTGCAGTTGTACATTTCCTGAAAGCTGCCTGCGAAAGTGTTGAAGTGCTGCTGGCTTTTGCAAGTTACCAGCAGCACTCTCTCGGGGAGAAAATAGAGGTTTCACACTGGCAAGAACATGTCAAGACAGGTGCAAAACTATTTGTCCCTGCAGTGGCTGGTCGGGAGATGTTGGGAGTTCCATATATCAACCACCCTTAATGCTGCCACAGTGACATGGCTTTCTGTTTAGGGTTTGCTCCCTTAGCCTTCGGTTCTGTCAAGAACCTGTACCACAAGGCAGTGGTTTACAACTCTACTCTGCAAGGCAGGGGCGTCAAACTCCCTGAGGTATTGTTATACCTGCAATACCTGCATACCCAACAGTACTGATGGCATATTGCTGATGCTATTACAATGCCAACCCTACGTAATGAGGATAGATGGACCCAGGCAATGAAACCCTACTCCCCCCCCCCCTAAAATTGCATCGTCCGTTGGTTATGAGTTTCTGCAATCTTTCTGAGATAAATATATTAAATTGATTGCTATAATCCACCTTACTTTAATTTGAAGTAACCCTTTATCAGGAATGAGATATGTGAAGCGTAAACATGTAAAATTAGTTTTGGCAAGCACACTCACATTGTGAAACCATTGGCTTTAGCAGTAACCGGTTCTATTAAATCGCCCGACTATTCCCTTCTATGTTGTAATAAATGCTTAATAAGTGTATCAGTATCTAAGTTAGATACGTAGAATCGTTTCTAGATAATTGCCTTGGTTTTGAAATGTTGATGCTTCATCGGACTATGCAGCTTTAATTATCCGAACAATTACTTGAACTAATTGATTTCTGAAAAATAAGCTTCCCACATAGATTCCGGTGGAATTCCAATGCCTCTTCATAATAGCCACTTTAACGTGACATAATCTCTAGATGTTTGTGTCAAAGGTTGTTTGTTCTACTGCAGAAATCCTTTATTTTTATGTTCAATTTAAGAGCGTGGGATCAAGATGAATACGATGACATAATAAATCACTCGCTCATGGTATATTGGCGGAAGATGGAACTTTATTAGCAGTGGGATAGAGTTATGATATATGAGACTGTCTCAAAGGGTGCTAAGCAATATGGGACAAAACTTTGTCCATGGTAATGATCAACATACTATCTGCTTATGCATTTGTTCAGGATGAACTGATTTATTTTTTACATGGTGTTTCATAATCCCAATAGAATACATATTGATTTGAAGCAAATGTCCTTGTGTTTTCAGTGTAGCCGTTTCTGTGCTGTTTTGTGTCAATCATTACAATGGACCAACAAAAAAGAAGGGTTATCACCTTTTGAGACAGGCTCATATATAGCCCATAACCATCAATTAGTTCTGAGATAACCACCAGGGGGAAAAAGGCTAACCTATTTATTAATCATCGATTTATCATTAAATGGACATAGAGTGGGAGGAGGGGGTGGGGGGAGAGGCGGTGCTGGTAGGGCGCATGATAAAACAGCAATCTGGGTGACAAGCTGAAGCCAAGGTCATGGCCTGAGCTGGGCCTGAGCAGGCCATTCAGTTAGACATCTAGCAGCACGCTGGTACCAGCCGAGATGAAAAGGAAAAGGGCCTAGGGAGTCGCCTCTAAATCCCAGTGCCGTTTCTCATCAGTATATACCTCTTTTTTTATTTTCACTGCAAATATTTGTCAAATAGACAGCTTGCTTGCCGTGTCTTGACTACCGTGCTAAATTAAATGGAATTACATTTATAACCACTGCATTGATTGTGTAGCTTTTGAACAATTCCAATTCCTGCCTCCGAAATTCATGGGGGTGAGTTGAAATCAGTTTTTGGAAGAAAACCGAAAACAGGCAATAAAAAGAGAAGCGTTTTAACATTATTTTTTTATAAATGTTGCGCTGAATTGTTAGGAAAACGAGTCCCTGTGAGCTTCGGTTAGGAAGGTCTCCCCCCTCCCCCCCCCCCCCCCCCCCCCCCCACCACCACCACCACCACCGCCCGCCTGTCGCCCACCGGCCAGCCGCCCCTAGCCGCCCGTCGCGCCCCCGCCGCCCACCGCCCCCACCCCCCTGCCCCCTCCCCCGCCGCCCGGCCGCCCCCCTCTCCTTTCATCCGCAGGTCTCTTCACCTGGAGACTGGGTCCTCCTGGGTCAGAGACTGAATGGAGCCGGGGAGGATGGTTAGGGCTTAGGCGAGTGAACGCCATCCGGTGGCGTTTTACCAACACAACACCCACACCCGCCGGGCCCCTAACAATCACCTCCAGGAAGTAAGCCGGTACGAGGCTGACTGAGGTGGTGTCCATCTCAACACACGCCCATTAATATTGATTCAAGATGCATTTTTGGATCACATCTAGTTGCTCTTATTGCTCTGTCTGTATCATGTCCGGGGCTATGATATATGCGTGCGCGGATAAAACTATTTTAAACAAAATAAAAAGGGGCTAGGTGGGTCGGCGAATGTTTATATGGGAAGGAAATGTGTTTGTAGGGTGATGAGACCGGCGAGGGAGGTTGGGGTGTGGGGTGTGGATGGTTGGGGGGGGGGGGGTCCAGGGTATAGATTGGGTGCCGGGTGATGAGGTCTCCCCAGCATTCCAAGTGGGCCGTAATGTGATGGTATCTGTTGGCCGGCTGTCCGCGGGGGGAGGCCCGGCCACCACTGACCCGCTGCCTCCCGCCACTGCCCACCATCAATTTACTCTGAGCACCACTGATAGTCCACGGGCGATATCTCAGAATGAGAGCTCCGTTAATTATTGAGTTCATTAAGCTTGGGTGGGTAAGAGCATGCAGGATTGATTTAGACTGATCACACCGACACTCTGCCGACATGAATAGAGCGAAAATGGGGGTTGGCTTCTCTTTCACGGATCAATTTCGTATGTAGCCACAGCCACTTACTACAGGGAATTTATTTATCGAATTAAATATGGATGACCCGATGAAAGTGTAGCATTTTCAAAACGACATTGACTATATAGATTTGATCCTATACCTTGATTTGTTATGAATCTCTTCATATATATCTTCCATGAATATTTTCATTTCACATAGATTCTTATTTTGCTCGGACCAAATTCCGCTGGACTTTAAATAATAGGACAATGCAAGAACTGATCCACTCAGCGGCGGGATAATGTGATGATGTGATGATGTGATGATGTGATAATGTGATAATGTGATAATGTGATAATGTGATAATGTGATAATGTGATAATGTGATAATGTGATAATGTGATAATGTGATAGTGGGATAATGTGATAATGTGATAATGTGATAATGTGATAATGTGATAATGTGATAATGTGATGTGATACTGTGATACTGTGATACTGTGATACTGTGATACTGTGATACTGTGATACTGTGATACTGTGATACTGTGATACTGTGATACTGTGATACTGTGATACTGTGATACTGTGATACTGTGATAATGTGACAATGGGATAGTGGGATAATGGGATAATGGGATACTTGGATAATGTGATAATGTGATAATGTTATACTGGGATTAATGTCATTCTGGGATAATGTGATAATGTTATACTAGGCTAATGGGATAATTCGATACTATGATAATGGGATAATACGATAATGCAATAATGAGATACTGGGATATTGGGTACACCGAGTGGTGAAATCATACAGTATCAATGTGATAATGTGATAATGTGATAATGTGATACTGTGATACTGTGATACTGTGATACTGTGATAATGTGATAATGTGATAATGTGATAATGTGATAATGTGATAATGTGATAATGTGACAATGGGATAGTGGGATACTGGGATAATGGGATACTTGGATAATGTGATAATGTGATAATGTTATACTGGGATTAATGTCATTCTGGGATAATGTGATAATGTTATACTATTACTAGGCTAATGGGATAATTCGATACTATGATAATGGGATAATAGGATAATACGATAATGCAATAATGAGATACTGGGATATTGGGTACACCGAGTGGTGAAATCATACAGTATCAATGGCGTGTATCCCAATAGTGGCAGCGCTAAAATGCCAGCATTTGTGCAAGGGCAGATTCTGGCATTGAAATAAATGGATGATTAAAGCCGCATAGTCTGATGAAAACACTAACTTTCAAAATCAAAGGAATTATCTAAATTTGATTACACATATCTAACTATATATACTGGTACACTTATTAAACATTTGTCACCACACAATAGGGAATACTGAGCCAATTGAATAGAACCTGTTACTGCTATGGTGACAGAGTTTTGGTGTGCTTGACACAAATAATTGTGCATGGTTGTACTTCAAATATCTCAAAAGTTAGCCATTTAAGATAAAAGTTACTTCAAGCTAAAGTAAGGTACATAATAATGATCAATGTAATCTATTTATCTCAGAAAATGTCAGAAACTCAAAACCATGGGACTCTACAACTTTATCACCAAAGAGTATGTCTATTCCCACAACCTCTTAGATTATTTACCAGACGGTGAGTTGAGTGTCAGGCTCCTGTTTTGGGAGATCGTGGGATCCGAACCTATGGGTTTGTGGGTTCGAACCCTGGTCGAGTCAAACCGATGACACACAAATTGATATTGTCTCTCCCTAGCCAGGCGCTTGGCATTATTACGATAGGCCAAGGACTGGTTGGCTCAGTGTCAGGATAATGTCACAGTTTGGGATATCAGGTCATGGTGCCTGGTCTCCCAGTGGGGCAGCACTATAAAGTCATCATGAGTGTGCACTGCCACAAGTCAATACCTGTCCTGGTATGACCTTAGATGTTGATATGACGTAAACAACAGCAAACAAACAAACTTAGATCACGGCAATTGTGCTATGACAAACAAGAAAGAAGATCCCTGTAACCGGCATTTCACGCATCCGGTCTGTCAGCATCTTGCAAATTACAAATTTGTAATCTGCTATTGATTGGGCAGTCAGTTGTAAGCATTGACTACGGATTGCCATGTTCATCCACTTCCGGTGTAAATACCCATCGATGGTCGCAGTCAGCAACACCGAACGCCAGTGACTTTGTTACCCTCTTTATTAGAACGGGTCCAGATTGGTTTAAGACAAACACACTTTCCCCACTAACAATTCCAACACCGGATGGGACTCGGGAGAGAAGAAGGCTACATGAAGGTCTGTACAGTGCTACCTGACAATTTCTTTTTTGGCAAAATTACAAAGCACTAAGGAAATGTAGTTAATATGGATTAGGGAGAAGTACAAGGAGAACTTCGTGTTACAAGCACAGGACGCGGTAGCCGGTAGAGCGCAGACTTCCCATGCGGAAGGTCAGGAGTTCGATTCCCAGTCGAGTCAAATCATTTACATACAAAATTGATATGTGTTGCTTCGTAGCTTGACATTCGGCATTACTAGGATATGACAAGGACTGGTTGGCACAGTGTCAGGATAGTATGACTGTCTGGGATATGGGGGGGTCATGGTGCCAGTGGCCTGGTCTCCCATTGGGGCAGCACTATTAAGTTGTCATGAGTATGCACTGTCACAAGTCAGTGATATGACCTTAGATGATGCCAGGACGTAAAACTCCAACAAACAACCAACCAACCAAAACCTTTCCTCTCCTCCCCAACTCACCCACCCAACTGTGCCAGTGCAAGTCACACCTCCGACCAGTGGATAGATCGTCACTGACACCGAGCGACACCCTTCCCCGGAAGGAGGATGAGAGGAAGCGGGCAACTCCCCCACGGTACCGTCCGCCCACCACACGCCCGTCGATGCCACCCCCACCCCTCCTCCCTCACACCCCACACCCCACACCCCAACACCCCGATCCACATAACCCCCCCCCACCACCACCACCACCACCACCACCACCCTTGGCAAACACTTTCCGTGTCAGTTAATTTGCATCTTCATGAATATTTCATAAATGCTTACTTTAAGTGCCGGTTCATTTCTCAATCACATCCACAGCTGCGCCCGCCCGGGATTGGCCGGTTGATTGTAATGTAACACCTTGACAACCAGATTACTGACTTACATCGCAACTTTCGCTCAGCGACCGACCAACTCACGGCAGCCTACATTAAGTTGCGTGCGCCATTCACTGCCTGAGCCTGTGACTTTAAGTGAATCCTCCTGGAAATGGGAGTAATTACGTAATATAAGGCCTGGGTGGGAGAGTTAGAGGAAACTCATCCACATGGCCGCGTTTGTATAGTAGCTACCGGGTGTGGAGCATCCTACGTCGCTAAAGATTAGCCGAGTTTTTAATTTCTTTGATGTAGACCCGTTTTTTTTCATGGAGCTTGTCAACAGCTAGATAAAAGATTCACCCGGTACTTGTAGTACACGGGTTAAGGACAACGTAGTGTAAATACGGGCGAAAATAGCTTTAGTATGGAACCTGAACTAGAAACTGTGGCTCCAGTATCAAATGGCTGCATATATTGCCACAGAGTTGGTGAAATGGGTGAGAATGCAAAAAGACAAGATGGCGGCCAGAGAACACTGTCAATTTCAATTTTAAATCTGATTAAACTAGATATTATATTATATTTTTCAACTCAAAGGTAGCCGGCTATCAATAAGACATATGTAAAGAATAAATGTTGCTTCTTAGCTTGTGAAATTAGGCTCTCATTTCCTTAACCCGCTTTTTCAACCGTTTTTATATAGGGTTGGTATTCACCTGTGTACTGCGACTGTGAGTACCGGGTGAATGCTTTATCTAGTCAACAGTAAGATCTCTGACTGTATGAGTTAGCCGTTACAGAGTTTGCCATTATTTCCTAGATTTAAAAAGAAATGAGTCATGCCTCGTTGGAAATGTGTGTTAAAAAGAATTTGAAGCCTTTTTAAAAATTATAATAACTTCACCATGATTTGAACAGATTGTACTCATCCCAACTATTTAGGCTATTAGTAGCCTTATGCATTTCCATCATTTAACATTGATAATGATATCTAATCAACTGTCGGTTGGCTAGATGTCATAGTTGTTTGCTTGATTGTTTATTTTACTTTTACTTCCTAGAACCACCTACAGTAATATCACGGTCTCTACTGGTGCACACCCATTGCGATTATATAATTCTCCCAAACTGGGGTACCATGACGCGGTAGATAGTCCACTCAGTCACATTATCTTCACGCAGCCAACCAGTTCGAGCTCTATCCTAGTAATAACACAAACGAGCCTAGGTAGGGATGAATGCCATTTTCGGTAGTCTTTGGTGATACTTTGATCGATCAGATGATTTAGGAAACAAGTGTCCTACCAAGGTTATGATTACTTCAGGTCTATCATACTCAACCTTAAAGTTGCATAGTCTAGATTTATAATTACATATTTGTTAAGTTGCTATTTTAGTTGCTGTCCATATTCATATGCTATGGCTACATCACACAGTGATACTAGGTTCTTCTTATCTTATTTATTTATATATTTTGTTATATTAATTATGAATGGGTCATTGTATGCTGTGTTTTATGCTGCCATTTAATGGCCATTGCATTACAAAATTGGGAATCCATTCTGGAGTTTGCCCACAGTCCCCCAAAAAGGAATGCTTGTTTTCTTTAACGACGCCTCTAGAGCACATTGATTTTTATCATCGGCTATCTGACATCAAACATACTGTCATTTTGACATATTTCTTTGGAGGAAACCCACTGCTGCCACATAGGCTACTCTTTCCGATATTCAGTATGGGGTCTTATATATGCAGTTTCACACATACAGGAGAGCACACACCACAGCCTTTGATGAACAAGTTGTGGACCACTGGTTGGAAGAGAAAATAGCCCAAACTGCAAATGGGTCCGCTGAGCAGGATCGATCAGATGACCCACACCTTCACAGGTGGACGTCCTGCTCCTGGCCAACATACCAGGCATCAAAATATTTTGCCTGCTTCACTGAAAAGCTTAACTGGGCCACATTCTTTAAGTTCTCTTAACTTACAATTCGTTGAATTCTTAATGTAATTAGGTCAGGAGATTCCAGCAGGAAAGTCTAAGTTGGTACGGCTTCAACTATGGCTGTAGACTACCAATACCTAGAACCAGCGGTAGCACGATGCCCTAGCAGTCGGTTAGAGCGATCAATGCTAATCTGGAATGCAATGAAACCCCCCAGCAGCACCCTAGAGGAGATTATAATTACATGTACATCTAAATGTTTATATCAGGAATGCCAGCTGAGATGATGCAATGATTGGCAGGATATTGTGCCAGTCAGCAGTTAAAGAATTCTTCATTACTAAGCTGTGGCCGATTTAACACATGATTCCTTGGCTGCTCTGAATAAATATTGAGGACTATCATACTAAATTAATTATGCATGTTGCCGGTAATATGATGTAAAATATTCTGATATTCGGAATAGGGAGGAATGCAAATGTTCTATTACTGATCGGTGTACGTGACCAGGCACATGTATGTAGATATATATGTATGGGTTGGTGGTGCCTGAGTGGGATATAAATAGATATAGTGGTGCTTCTGGTCTGGGTGTGATTGCCTACCTGCTCTGCTGGGATAGGGATCACCACACTCAAAAGGTCAAGGTTGGTAGTGGCCATGGGCCATACAGATTGTGGTGGTGGGCAGACCACTGGTATCCATGGGGACCAGGAATGCTGGATCCCTATTGTTAAGGACAAGAATGCTTGATTCCATTGGGGAAAAGGGGTGGGGTGATACTCTACAATAAACCCATGTTACTATATAAGCAATAAACCAGAGGGCTGGACTCTCTCTTCTTCTTTACACTTTATACTCTTCCTTTCTATTTGTCTGTATTGTTTTCACCATAGCCTGCCAACACAGCCACAAATTCGAGCATTATACTCTACAATGAGTAATTCAAGACGTTGGACTTGGAGACCCCGTTAGTGTTGCCATGTACTACACCGTGACGCGTTGCTACTGCATCTCGTCCACCGCCAATGACAGCATTTGAATCTCTATGGGGATTTAGCCTTCGTGTTAAATGCAAACTGGCCTATGGACATTCACTACTGGAGCAGCACACGGCAAGGGTCGATCTTAAATACAGTAGCCAACGTCCCTTAGGCCAATTCATTCAAAAAACCACCCACCCACCCACCCGTACAACAAATTTAATATTAATTGATTTAGTAGATTGTACGGGCTGAGTGTCTGAGATGCTTAATTAAATTGGATGGCCTATAGACTTTTATTAGTGTCTGCTCGGTTGGTCAGAGTAACTTAAAACAAAAAAGGAGTCGATCAAAAAATGTCTAGGCTAATAACACATTCAAGTATTATTCCGGGAAAGGCTCCCCCCAACAACTGCATTGTGGTGACTATTATAAGCTTACCAGTTGTATAGTAGAAATTGTAAATACAATCTGAATGGAGGCCTGAATATTGTTAGAGACAGATATCAAGATGATACTAGATCTCTGGAAAAGGGATTATACCCTTCCGAAATTTAATCAAATAAAATATTTCTAGCAATAACAATTTTTTGAATAAAAATATGTACGTGTAGCATAGAGGTGATAGTGATACATGATAAAAATGTAACTGTGTGAAAAATGTATGTGGTGGTTGAAAAAGTGGCTATTGAAATACTTGAAAAATACTGAACTGTTACTGAATTGTATGATGTTGTACTTCGACGAATAACAAAGCTGGGATATATACTGTGGAAATAAAATGTTTATGTTGCACTAATTACGTGTCCTGTGTCGTGAATTAAACAGCTATTGAAGCCTCGCATTCCAGTAGCAGTCAAAACGCTTTACGGGGGTTAAGGATGGCACATGTTATTGAGAATGAACTTGGATCTATTTTGTGATGGTAAGGGACGAGGATATTAGCAGAAGAATGATTACTATTCGCAGAGATGCTTTGCTCTGCAAAGTAGCAGAAGAATGATTACTAGCCACAGAACTGAGGTCGGGTAAAGTCAGATCGGGTAAAGTCAAGTCGGGTCGGGTAAAGTCAAGTCGGGTAAAGTTGGGTTGGGTAAAGTCGGGTCGGGTAAGGTCAAGTCGGGTAAAGTCAGGTTGGATAAAGTCAAGTCTGGTCAAGTTGAGTCAGGTAAAGTCAAATTGGGTAAAGTTGTGTCGGGTAAAGTCAAGTCGGGTAAAGTCAGGTTGGGTAAAGTCAAGTCAGGTAAAGTCAAGTCGGGTAAAGTCAAGTCAGTAAAGTCGAGTCAGGTAAACTCGGGTCAGGTAAAGTCGAGTCGGGTAAAGTCGGGTAAAGTCGGGTAAAGTCAAGTTGGGTAAAGTCAGGTCGGTTAAAGTCAAGTCAGGTAAAGTCGGGTCCGGTAAAGACGGGTCAGGTAAAGTCAGGTCGGTTAAAGTCAAGTCGAGTATACTCGGGTCGGGTAAAGTCAAGTCAGGTAAAGTCGGGTCAGGTAAAATCGGGTTGGGTAAAGTCGGATAAAGTCAAGTTGGGTAAAGTCGAGTCAGGTAAAGTCAGGTCAGTTAAAGTCATGTCGGGTAAAGTTGGGTCGGGTAAAGACAGGTCAGGTAAAGTCAGGTCGGTTTAAGTCAAGTTGGGTAAAATCGGGTCAGGTAAAATCGAGTCGGGTAAAGTCAAGTCGGGTAAAGTCAGGTCGGGTAAAGTGGGGTCGGGTAAAGTCAGGTTGGGTAAAGTCGGGTCAGGTAAAGTTGGGACGGGTAAAGTCAGGTCGGGTAAAGTTGGGTCGGGTAAAGTCGGGTCAGGTAAAGTTGGGTTGGGTAAAGTCGGGTCAGCTAAAGTCGGGTCGGCTAAAGTTGGATCGGGTAAAGTCGGGGCGAGTAAAGTTGGGCCGAGTAAAGTCGGGGCGGGTAAAGTTGGGGCGGGTAAAGTCAAGTCGGGTAAAGTCGGGTCAGGCAAAGTGTTCGGCCTCTCTTCATCACATACATTACGATTTGTTATGCCCGCATCTAACTACGCCCGCGTCTGGTGTGTTCGTCGCATTAGGTTGAGTGACATCACCATTATTAACAGAAACTTGTTAAATATATATATATATATAACCAATGTCTGATTAATCCTACCCATTTCCTAGCTCTACATATGTCATTAACCATATGCTGCATGCTGATTGGTTGGTTGCTCCGTGAATAGCCAGTGCATTTTGTAATATGCAGGCGCTATGGTAGTCAAATAGAAAATACTGTTTGGCGCTTAGAAATGTCTCTCAATATCTGTATCGTAGGAACGGTGTTCAGGAATGAGAAGAATGCATGCCATTCCCAACTATGTCTTACATTCCTTTGAGAGTGAATTACTTTTCTTTCTAGAATTCAAGAAGTAGGTTTCAAGGCCTGGTCATGCAAGGCACCCTATACATGATAAAGCCAATTTTCCTTTCTCGTCGATACTTCAATTGAGACATTCCAGGTTGGAACAACATGTTAGCTATTAGGTATATTGTTTGCTAGGGAGTCGTGTGTGTTACATAACTTCGCAGGATATAAATTATGGATACTGTAGTGAGGGTGATGCAAATGACAAATACTGCGCATAGAGCAGGAATTGAACGCATGTCTCTTGCATTCCGGGTCAGTGTGCTAACCATTAAACCACCTAGGCTGCCTGACGTCACCACCTTTTCCACTCCTACCTGTATATGCAGATCCTTGACTGAGAGGTCAGTGCGCACTACTACAATACTATCTTAGTTCTAGTCTAAAATCAGCTGAACATGGGGTGATAGCGCCTCACAGAGTTCTGCTTTAAGGCTCACTCCAGACGTTGTCTGATGCACACCTCAACCACCACACACCTCACTTTCACAAATATTCACAAAATTATCTGTTATCCAAATCTCAATAATTCTTGACTAGTAACGATGATTGTAACTTTCAATGATACTAGTCTGTGCTCTGAAGATACTGTTCTCATCAAGACCAGTCTATGAGAGAAGGCCCTGTAAGAATTGGGACTCTGGTGTCTCAGTGGATATGCCTTAACAACTGTCTGAGTCCCGGGGTCACAGACTGGTACGGCCTGAGGCAGACACTGGGGGGTAAGCCTTTAATTCTGTGTTAATGCATCAGGAAGTGGGTTAGCAGCTTAGTGCATCTGGCAGTACAGGGAACCGAGGGTTTACTGTCAGTAACCACTGCGCTGCTTTAATTACCGTAATGTTGCCTCTAATAACGAGCACAGTTCTACATATATGTGGTGGTAATAATGCAAAGTTTGATGAAATCACAAACTGTTAGAAACCATCAAAGCATTCACCTAGATTTGATCCTACAAATGACAAATAAGATATTGGTACACCCATTTAGCATATATTACAGTTTGGTGTGTCTGGGTTCTACTGCCATGACTGAACATGGGTAAATAAAGCCCACATCCAACTTGCCCTTTTTTTTTTCTTGACGATTTATACTGCATAAGCCTGAATAGACTTGTTTTCACCATTAGACAGTTTGCCGATAGAAATCCTGAGCCTACACTTTTACCGACCCAAGGGATTTTTAACCTCCCACACCACATAGACATGGTATGAGAGCAACTGGCCTTTGATGATGCTGTAAGTTCTCCACCGCAGTGGAAATCCAAATTGGCAGAGGTGGGGGCACGGGGAATCGAACCACCGATCTTCAGATTAGGAGTCTGACCTAGAAAAAAGTCAGCCCTTGTGCACACCAAATTAAAGTTATGCGTTGTTCCAATTCAAATACCTCCAAAGTTAGCCATATTAACTGCTTGACCGCTTTCAACCACTTTGCGACTACAAAAAAGGCTGGTCACAAAGAAGTCGCAAGGTGGTCACAAAGTGTTCCTGAGTCATCACTGACCTCATTGGGACAAAACTGGTCCCAAGGAGGTTGCAGCTACTGCAATAAAAACCTGCTTGCAACCAAAGTGTTCATCCAGAGGTCAGTGACCATTGCTTTGGTCGCAATTAGGTCAACCAGTGACTGTGGGTTCCTTTGGTCCAAAGTGGTTGCAACATGATCGCAAGCTGTCGCAAGCAGTCACAAGCTGTCACAAGCTGTAGTGTGACTCGGGCTTAAGCAGGCGTATATTAACATTTGTGTATGCCATATTCCAGAGTGCCAAGACCGACGCAGTGACCGAATAGATAAGAGGAATGGCTTCCCATGCAGAAGGTCGAGGGTTCGAATACTGTCCGAATCAAACCAATAACTTACATAATTGAGAATTACCACTACCCAACCTGGCGCTCGGCATTACTAGAATAGGGCAAGGATTGGATAGCTCAGTATCAGGATAAGGTGAATGAGTCGGGTATACCAGGTCGTAGTGCTGGCAGCCTGGTCTCCCAGTGGGACAACACTATAAAGTCGCCATGTATGCGCACTATCACAGGTCGGTGCCCATCCGGATTTCACCTCAGCTGTTGCTAGGACGTAAAACCTAAACAAACAATAGCAGAGTGCCTGACAGCGGTTTCTGGCTGATTGGAAACAACGGAAGCCATTAGAAAAGTGCCTTAATTTAAAATGAGATGTTCAGTATGTTGCGTGCTTTTGAACTTAAAGTAAATTGAATTGAGTTCCGCTTAGTATATTGGTTTTGGTAGTAAAACCTATGAAAGTGGATGCATAATGTTATTGCGCGCAATTAAAATATGTAGGGTATTGGGGTGAACGATGAGTCCACATATCCAGGGATTTTATTCAGCTCTTGCCTTCTTTTAAAAAAAATTAGGTAAAAGAAATGACATAATGGTTATCATGAGGGGTTACAACTTTTGAGTGGGGTTTTATTTTATCTCTGGAAGAGCCAATGAGGTAGGCTATATTTTTAGATACAGAGTATTTACTTATTTCTTTACTAATTTATTTATAGCAAAATCGAGAATTGATGAGCCGTAATGGTTTTGTTTTGACTAGTAACGATGGTTCTACATATGTCATTAACCATATGCTGCATGCTGATTGGTTGGTTGCTCTGCTGATAGTCAGTGCGTTTTGGAATATACAGGCATTATGGTAGTCAAATATAAAATACTGTTTGGCACTTAGAAATGTCTTTCAATATCTGTATCGTAGGAACAGTGTTTGTTGTTTGTTGTTTTGTGTTGTTTTACGTCCTACCAACATGTAAGGTCATATCAGGACGGGTACCGGCTTGTGACAGTGCACACTCATAGTGCTGCCCCAGTTGGACTCCAGGCCACCAGCACAATTACCTGATATCCCACTCAGTCACATTATCCTGACACCAAGCCAAGCAGTCCTTGCCCTATCATAATGCAGTGCGCCAGGCTAGGAAGCTACAGATATCAATTTTTAAGTCATTGCTTTGACTCGACCAGGACTCGAACCCACGAACTCATGAGTTCGGATCTCCCGATCTCCCAAAACAGGAGATGAATGCTCTAATCATTCGGCCACCCCGTCTGGTCTAGCCGTAATGGCATACATGTCAGTTCGAGTCCATGATGTTTCCGCGTGGTGCAGCACTGCCCATCGTATGCATGCATTTCCACATACAGAGGTGGCAATCCTAGCCATGCAATGAAATATCCTGAGCATTAATTGCAGTGCGACCGGACGCGGTGGCCAAATCGGGTAGAGCGCAGGCTTCCCGTGCGGATGGTTGAGGCTTCGAATTCCGGTTAAGTCAATCTAATGAGTTTCAAAATTGATACTTGCCACTACCTAGCCTGATGCTCAGCATTACTAGAATAGGATATGGACTGGTTAGCTCTGTATCAGGATAATGTGACTGAGTGGGATATCAGGTCATGGTCTGGTCGGCCTGATCTCCCAGTGGGACAGCACTAGAAAGTTGCCATGTGTGCCCACTGTCGCAAGTCCTGTGCCACGTTCAGGGTCTGTCTCTGAGGCGCCTCGGAGATGGCCGTGACGTTACGCTAGTCTGAACTGCAAAGGCAGTTTGTTGTCTCAAAAATGGCCTCCCCCCCCCCATAGGCAGCGGCCATTTGCAATGGAAAAGCTGCACTGTGATTGGCTGAAACCACTGAATACGGCAGCCATTTTCGAGGCGCTTTTCATCTCCAGTCTGAAAAGGGAGGCGTCTCCAAGATGTCACCGAGATGCACTCTGAACGTAAATAGGCCAAAAAGCATCGCGAGACGTCTCCGAGGCGCCTCCGAGACAGACCCTGAACGCGGCCCTGATGTGACTAGCTGTTACCAGACGGGATGGCCGAATGAGTTGAGCATCCGTCTCCCGTTTTTGGTAGATCGTCCGTTTCGAACCCGTTCAAACGCTGGTCACGTCAAAGCAATGACTTAAAAATTGATACTTTTCGCTTCCCAGCCAGTAAAGTCACAATGAGTGTCCACTGTCACAAGTCGGTACCAGTCCAGATATGACCTTAGATGTTGCCAGGACGTAAAATTACCACAACCAACCAACCAGCCAACCAACTGACTGTCACTGTTGACAGAACGTCAAACCCGAAAAAACAAGCAGAATCACCGTCGATTTTGCCTAAGCCTAAAATTCCAACAACGCACCGACCAACCAACCAACCAACCAACCAACCAACCAACCAATCAACCGACTGTAGCTGTTGCTAGGATGTCAGACCCCAACAAATAAGCAGAACGCGGTGTTGGGCTGATAACAGTGCCAGTGTCGCAGTTTAGATTCTCAGTGGGTTTACAGTCTACACTCGGGGTTATGCGAATGTGCGTATTCAATTAATACGACCCGGGCGACTCGGGTCACCCAAGTTGCTAGAAATTCAAATAGAACACCGCGAGTAGAGTTGACAAAAACACCTGCCTTCTGCAAAACATTTAACCCACCTCTTGGCTGGGGCTGGGTAGGAGCAATGACGTCACATTTGTGCGTCAAAAAGTCGCTATGGTCACCCGAGTTGATTAATCAAATATGCTGAAATGCCGTTAGATTTTGACGCATGCACAGAACCTCGAGCGTAGACTAGAAAGCCACTGAGAATTTTAACCGCGACACCGGTGGTGGGTGGTGTGTGGTGTGTGGTGTGTGGTGTGTAGAAAAGCGGTTTGCGCGGTCACTCACCCAGATTCTCCACCCAGATGACGTGTGAATGGGACTCATCCAGAAAGCTGACACATGGCGGTAAAGCGACATAAATAACTGAGTCAATACCCATGTTGCTTTCAAGCCGGGTTCCCCCCTCCCCCACGGACCCCCCCCCCCCCCCCCCGCTCCGGCTCCCATGCGAGCCTTCCCCGCCAATGTCAAAGGCCCCGGCCACTCGCCCTTACATCGCAATAAGACCATATATGGGCAGTGGGTCTCCCCTTTTCTCTCACGTGACCTCCAGCTTTGTCCCCTCTATCCAAGGTCAAAGCAGAGGTAATTCAGCTCGTATATAAAATACGCCTCTGAAATTGAAAGTGGATGGGTTTTTTTTTCTGTGTTTCTTCCTTCAGTTATTCACTGCAAATGAAGATGAAAGTTCAATCATTTATTTTGAAATTAAATATGTAAATATAAAAGCTAACATGTGTAGTGTGATGCAATAAGTTCCCTAGGAGGATAACATTTCATCATAATTTCAGCTCATTGAAGTGGTATGAATCATTCTTTAAAAATATATCGTTTGGGGTTCCTAATATGAGTAATATGTTACTTGTATTACTATCGGATTATATTAAATTGGCGGATTCTATTATATATATATATTTTCTAATTTTGGCATTAACTTGTTTAAACTGCATCACATTCCCTTCTACTCTGCACATCACATCATTCCCGGGCCATATTTGAATAGCTAAACCTGATCATGTACCTTTTATTGACTAATCCTGTCTGAATATAACAAATTAAAATTATTTTTTTGCTCATTCATGATTCGAATAACATAAAATCCAAACATGAGAACGGATTCTCATATCATACCGGCAAGCGATCAGTAACAGATTTGAATAATATAAATAGAAACAGATTTGAATAATATAAATAGAAACAGATTTGAATAATATAAATATATAAATATGTGAAGGTGTGAAGATGTCAATGTGTTAGTGTGTGAGTGTATGATATTGTGACAGTGTGAGTGTGTGAGTATGTGAGTGTTTGTGTGCGTGAGTGTGTGTGAATGCGTGAGTGTGTGTGAATGCGTGAGTGTGTATGAATGCTTGAATGCATGAATGCTTGAATGCATGAATGCGTGAATGCATGTATGCGTGAATGCATACAGGCATGCAAGAATATATATACTAGCAATGGACCAAAATGTCATTCTGATGCAGCAGATTATACCTGATTGTGTAATGACAACACTAAACAGGCCAAGATGAAAGCAAAGGCGGCGATGATGCCATGCAATGAGCAGTTACCTCGACCGAGACTTGGCGCCGCTTAGGATTAGTTACTTGGAACCCCGCTAGGGGTTACTTACATGCTGATTTCGACTTCAATTGCGCGACCCACCCATGCATCTCGTCCGTCGCTCTTGGTGGTTACGTGAAGTTGCATAGTTTGATTCTTTCTGACATTCTGTCATTTTCTGTGGTCCGTACATTAGTTGGATCGCTATAATGTACTTTAATTTAGTTGGAAGTAACTTTTCTTGTGACACTATAGTGTCACAAAGTCTGACAGTGACACTATAGGCTTCAGCAGTAATACATTCTATCAAATTGACTTATTATCTCCATTAAATGCAAGACAAGTGCTACATAAGTGGGAAATGTTGGGTCAAATGTAAGTAATTGCTTTAGTTCTGAAAAAGTTACGGTTTCATCGGACTATGCAGCTTTCAATTCATTTAAGCTTATTTGTAGAACCTTATTGAATACGATCATCATATTAGGTTGGTTTTATTTATTGGGATTTTACATCCTAGCAAAAGCTAAGTTCCGATTAGGACATGTCCTGACTTGTGATCGTGGTGCATTACATGGTGTCTTCATAGTGCTGCTCTATTGGGACACAGTGTCATCAAGCATCGTGAGCCAATATCTAACTCAGTCACAATGTCCTGAAAACCGAGCCAACCAGTCTTAGTCGTATCCTATTAATGATGATCACCCAGTAAGAGGGCGACAAATATTACTTTTGTTCATATTTGCTTTGGTTCGACCGGATATTGACACCCGGACCTCCCGCGCTAGGATTATCGCTCTATCTCCTTGCTTAATCCGTAATGTTGTAATCATTGTAGAAACATTAATGATGGTGTTTCCGATACATTTCCGATGTATCCAGTTCCATTGAGGAGCGATAGTTATTTAATTGTATCAATATTGCTTGTCGTTTTATAGGCTAGTGCGTATGCAGGTATTGCAGGTATAGCAATACCTCAGGGAGTTTGACGCCCCTGCCTTGCAGAGTTGTAAACCACTGCCTTGTGGTACAGGTTCTTGACAGAATCGAAGGCTAAGGGAGCAAACCCTAAACAGAAAACCATGTCACTGTGGCAGCATTAAGGGCGGCTGATGTATGGAACTCCCAACATCTCTCGACCAGCCACTGCAGGGACAAATAGTTTTGCGCCTGTCTTGACATGTTCTTGCCGGTGTGACACCTCTATTTGCTCCCTGAGAGAGTGTTGCTGGTAACTTGCAAAAGCAAGCAGCACTTCAACACTTTTGCAGGCAGCTTTCATGAAATGTTAAGGAAATACTCAAATGAATGGGTCTGCCCTTTATGGAAGATCTTCTGATCAAAAAGAATCTCCAGTGGACTTGACACCTCATGAGGATGTCATCAGACAGGCTACCAAAGCAGATCCTCTATTCTCAACTGTCTTCTGGCTTCAGAAAGAGAGGGGGCCCTCGTCTCCGGTTCAAGGATACCATCAAGAGAAACCTGAAGCTGAGAAACATTGGGACTGACTCATGGACGCAACTCTCACAGAAGAGAGCTAAATGGAGAGCGGCAGTCAAGTAATGAAAGCAGTGTTTGTCGCATCGCGACCGACAGCATGATGATTTGTCTGTTGTATTTCCATTCTTGTAGCCACTTTATTACAACAATTGTCGGTTGTTTCCCCCCCCCTCCCTTTGTTTTATGTTAAAACTTCTGCGAAATTGCAGCCTACTCTAGCTACCCAAATATGAAAGTCGTGTGGGGGCAATATAATGGATTTCTAACGATGAGATTTGTGCATTCAAAAGTCCAAATCTGAGTTTAAGAATATGTGTATATATACGCAGATATATATCTACATAGTAATATTTTTGACAATGTGAGCATATATCTAACATTTTCTATAACAGAGAAATGGCTTAATAACACTCATTACTTATATATTCACTACTGTTATATTCACACCAACCATGAATATAGTTGAATATTTGGTAGCTGTGATTTGTCTGTTATCAAACAGTAGGCGCCTAATTCATGAATTACATATGCGGATTTACAATTCTGTTATTATTAGCATCATCATAACCCTCCCCCATAGCTGTTATTAAAAACGGGAATTTAATCGAGACTGAGCGGCGATTTATGCATGCATTGGGCCCTGACTGAACATGGGGTGCTGGCGCCTGACAGGGTCAAGTTCCTGTTTTAAGGCTCACTACAGAGGTTGTCTGGTGCGCAACTCAACTACCAGACAAACTATTCATAATTGTGAATTGAAGAAACTCACCGTACTACACCTTCCAAGTGGAGCGGTGCGGTTGGAGCGACGATACCTTCTAAATGTTTCCTTATTAATACATGTCCGATTGGACTCATATCGGAATGTTGATTTATAGAGATATTTAAAGTAAATATAGCTTTCGTTGCTAGAGATGCAGGGTCCATTCCTTTATGGTGAGGGACTACTTCCACCAGAACCTCACCATAAAGGAATGGAGCCTGCATCTCTAGCAACGAAAGCTATATTTACTTTAAATATCTCTATAAATCAACATTCCGATATGAGTCCAATCGGACATGTATTAATAAGGAAACATTTAGAAGGTATCGTCGCTCCAACCGCACCGCTCCACTTGGAAGGTGTAGTACGGTGAGTTTCTTCAATTCACAATTATGTATTTATACATCACATATAATGTAAATATATACACATCATATTTATATATATATATATCTAAATATATATATATATATATATATCAGACCAGACGGGATGGCCGAATGAGTTAGAGCGTCCGTCTGCCTTGTTGGTAGATCGTGGTGTCGTGGGTTCGAACCCTGGTCGAGTAAAACCAATGACTTTCAGATTGATACTTCTTGCTTCCTAGCCTGGCACTCAGCATTATTAGGATAGGACAAGGACTGGTTGGTTCAGTGTCAGGATAATGTGACTGAGTGGGATATCAGATCATGGTGCTGGCGGCCTGGTACTCCAGTGGGGCAGCACTATACCGTCGGCATGAGTGCGTACTGTCACTAGTCGGTACCCATCCTGATATGACCTTAGATGTTTCTAGGAATTAAAACAACAACAAACAAACAAACATATATATATATATACCTGACGTGGTGGCTGAATCGGTAGAGCGCAGGCCTCCCGTGTGGGAAGTTCGATTCACGGTCGATTCAAACCAATGACTTACAAGATTGATACTTGCCGCTTTCTAGTTTGGTGCTCAGCATTAATCGGATAGGGCAAGGACTCATTATCTTAGTGTTAGGATAAAGTGACTAAGTGGGATATCAGGTCATTGTGCTGGCAGCCTGATTTCCAGTGGGGGAGCACTATAAAGTCGCCATGGCTGCGCACTGTCACAAGGCGATATCCATTCTGATATGATCTTAAATGTTGCCAGGACATACAACTCCATCAACTATATATCCAGCGTGATATTGAGTTTCTAAATATACCTGATAATTGATATATAGTTCTAGCTCTCAGGTTATGATGGTGGGATTACAATCTGTATGTGGCTACCCCCTCCCCCACCCCCTCCCCCACTCCATCCTTCCCCCAGTCCAGCCGCCTCCCCCCATCCCCACCCCCCACATCACTGCACACGCTTCCAACCAATTGGCCCTCTTACCTGCCCCCCCACATCCAACTGCTCTCACAACTTGCACGTCGATCCGCCCATGGCTGAAACAACGATTCTGGACCTCCATCTAACCCACACACTCACACCCGGAACTGCCCCGGATACACCCCGGAAGTGTCCAACAGTACCGGGAATAAGAGGCTGCCATTTCCATCACTCGAGCAGGGCGCCGAGCCATTTCACTTACATATATATATGGTTGATTGTTAGTCAAACTGCCTCCGTGGAGTGGAGGAGCCGCCCCAAGCATGCCAGGTGACGGAGGAACACATGAAAGTTGTCGATCAATCAGACCCAGTCCACACTGGAGGAGACTGGGCGTAATCCAGGGAGTGGCCCATCCCATATGGCGTCATTGACCCCCCCCCCCCACCACCACCCAACCACAATAATTCTGAAATACTAAAATGATTAGCAATTGCTAGAAATTGAAAACACCCACCAGGCTCTATCAAAACATTGCTATGCTGTCAGATTTTGTTGTTCATATCGGTAAATCATGTTTTAAACATATAATTCTCTATTCAATATGAAATTCAAAGACTCTAAAACGGAGAGCACACAACACATTCTAGTTTACAGAAAACAACTGAATTTATCTGTCGGTTTTTGTGCCGGAACCATTCATATAGTACATCAAATACAGGTTTTTGTGCCTGAACCATTCATATAGTACATCAAATACACCGAGGGTACATTGTATGCCTCTTTTGTGTTTCTATATTTAGATTCTCGTTTTCAATTTCACTTATCGAAATTATTGGTCAATCATAATGGTATCAATGGTTTTATTAGAGTTTTACGTCCTTGCAACATCTACGGTCATATCAGGATGATTACCTACTTGCGATAGTGTACACTCATGGTGACTTTATAGTGCTGCCCCACTGGGAAATCAGGCCGCCAGCACCATTACTCAATACCCCACTTAGTCACATTACCCTGACACTAAGCTACCCAGTCCTTGCCTTATCCTATTGCTGCCAAGCAAGTATCAATTTTAAAAGTCATTGGCTTGATTCGACCGGGAATCAAACTCCCGATCTCCACGCGAGGCCCGCGCTCTACCGATTCGGTCACCGTGCCCCGGTGGTATTAATAATGGAGTTTACGTTCAATCTCCTTTGTGTATGCTGTTTGCAAAAATGTTCATATTGACGTTACCTTACTTAGGCCGATTGCTTATTGGCAAGTTCATACACTCCCACACAAACGGGTGAGATGATCCAGTGTATAGAGGGTCCACTTCCCGGGAGGTTGTGGTATTCGATAGTTGCACTGAAAACCTATTGCAAAATTGATCCGGTTTGGCACCTTTTATGCCGCTCAACATCACTAGGATAGGACAAGGACTGGCTGCTTCAGTGTCAGGATAATATGACTGAATGGGATATCTGCTCACGATGCCAACGACACAGGAGCTTAAAGCGGTAGCACTATAAAACCACCACCATTGTACGCTGTAATAAGTTTGTGCCCTTCATATTCTGCCCAATCAATCAATCAATCAATCAATCCTATTATTATCTATGCCAGTTACCTTGTGTAAATAATGGTATTCATGGTCCCAGCAAGAAATAACAAGCAGCGAAACCATCCGTTATTTACACTCGTTTAAACCGGGCGGGTTGGCCGAATCGGTAGAGCACAGTCCTCACGTGCGGAAGATCGGGAGTTCGCGAGTTCGGTTCCCGGTCGAGTCAAACCAATGACTTAAAAATGTATGCTTGTCGCTTCCTAGCCTGGTGCTCGGCATTATTAGTATAGGTCAAGGATTGGTTAGCTCGGTGTCAGGATAATGTGACTGAGTGGGATATCGGGTCATGGTGCTGGTGGCCTGATTTCCCAGTGGGGCAGCACTATCAAATCGCCATGAGTGTGTACTCTCACAGGTCGGTACTCATCACCCTGATATGACCTTAGATGTTGCTAAGACTTAAAACAACAAACAAACACTCGTATAATGGGATATTCATCACCTATTTTTATGGGTGTTCAAGAAGTATACACAGTGATTTACTTTTACCGTCAATCCACCTTACATAACTGTGTTATTACTTCTTGAAATATTCATATATATGGCAAACTTGAAAGTTCTAATCGCCAGTTAATAGTGAAATAATGGCCATGTCTATTGATAGCCAGCAGTCAATGTTAAAACTGCACTCAGGCACGAAAGGGATTCCTCTCCATATATAAGAGTGGTTAAACTCAGCCAAGTAAATAACCAATATTAATCAACCCTGAGGTCACAAAAACCATCCGACTGACACCCTGAGGCAATATCTTATTCAGTCATATTATCAAGATACTGAGTCACCGGTTGCCGTGGCCGAATCGGAAGAGCACGGGACTTGCGTCGGGGAGATTGGTAGTTTGTTTCCCAGGTGAGTCAAACCGAGGACTTTTGAAATTCATACTTGTTGCTTCCTAGCCTGACACTCAGCATTAATAGGATAGGGCAAGGACTGGTTAGCTCAGTGTTAGGATAGTGCGACTGAGTGGGATATCGGGTCATGGTGCTGGAATCCTGATTTCCCAGTGGGGCAGCACTACAAAGTCACCATGAATGCACACTGCCACAAGTCAGTACCGGTCCTGATATGACCTTAGATGTTGTTAGGATGTAAAACCATGAGTGTGCGCTGTCACAAGTCGGTTTATGACCTGAGATGTTGCCAGGAGGTAAAACTCCAACAACCAACCATGAAACTGAGTCATGCAGTGCTTGGCCTGTCCTAACGCTCAGCCTCGGGTGAGGAAGACATGACGGTCAATTTTGAAGCCTCTGGTTTGACCCAACCAGGGAACGAACTCGTGGAAGTCGGCCACTGTACTGCTAGGCCATCGATTTGGTTCCACTCATGGAGACTAACATGATCTTCAGACAAACAAACAAAGCATTGTGAACAGTATTCCCCCCACCCTTTTCCCGTCCTGATATGACCTTAGATGTTGCTAGGACGTAAAACAACAACAAACAAACAACAAACAACTCTCTATTTTAATCAAGACCTTTCTGTTTGTTATGCAATACCATGGGAGAAAAGATTATGTAGGAATGGCTCCCTCTTAGAAAACTTGTACCGTTTATTTGGGGCCTTACCTCTTAGCACCATCTAAGGATGGCTTTCACTTGTCTGACCACGCAATCCTCGTGCCTGTATATTGCTTACCCAACGAGAAACTGGGCCGCTGACACCAAGATCTGATATCCCACTCAGTCACATTATTCTGACGCTGATCAAATCATTCCAAACCATATCTAGTAATGCTGAGCGCCAGGGTAGCTAGTGACAAATATCCATTTAGTAAATCATACCATACTGAAGCAGGGTATGCCTTAATGTGCTTATTTATAAAGGTTTTTTTTCCCAAAACGCGATAATCCCCCCCAAAAAGTGTTTGCAATGCCAATACCAAGTTCATAGATCATCTTTTTGAAAAGAGCTCTTCAGATATATATATAAAGGACTCTTCATGAATGTGTATATGAAAAGAGCTCTTTTCCAAAACACGATCTAGAAACTTGGCATTGGCATTGTAAACTCAAACTCCTTTTTTTTTTTTTTTTGATTGGCGGTTGTCATGTTTTGGAAAAGAGCTCTTCATAATTATATATATATAATATATATATTATATATATAGTATATCTATATGTTATATCCATATGTATGTAATATACATTAATATGATAAAATATATATAATATGCATAGTCCGATGGTTTTGAGTTTCAGAAATTTTCTGAGATAAATACATTAGGTTGATAGTTATAATGAACCTTACTTTAGCTTGAAGTAACTTTTATCTTAAGTGGCTAACTTTTGAGATATTTGAAGTGCAACCATGCAAAATTAATTTTGGCAAGCTTGCCAACACTCTGACACCATAGCATTCTGCAGTAGTTGCCTCACTACTCCCTTCTGTGTGGCAACAAATGCTTAATAAGTGCATCAGTATCTAAGCTAGATATGTAGAATAAAATTTAGATCATTGTTTTGGTTTTTTAAATTTGATGATTTCATCGGTCTATGCAGCTTTAATGTATATTTCATACATATGTGCATATTTTATATGCGCATTCAGGTAAACTGCGGTAGCGACTCCACCTTGCGGGCTGACTGTTCATCTCCCAGTGGAGAGGTGGTAAGCAGGAGTCACCGTTGTCCCCCAATGCACTTACTGCTAAATGGGATATATATCTGAGGGGTTCTGGGAGGGGCAGGCCTTGCTCTCTGCATACAAGCAGTATGGACGAGGTGGGTGGCCGGACTCAGTCCCTCCGTGTGCAGCCGGTGTGGTTTGGGGCAGGACGGCGGGTCTGGACACCTTTCTTTGGCGCCTCTCGCAGTATGTACACACACGATGCTAACTAAACTACGCGACACTACATTACAACGCACTATATAGTACACTACAATATATACTACACTACTAGTGCTGAGTATATTGTGTAGTTTACTATATGAAGCTGAGAGACATTAAGACCGACTCATGGACACAACTCTCACAGCAGAGAGCTAAATGGAGAGCGGCAGTCAAGTAATGAAAGCAGTCTTTGTCGCATCGTGACCGACAGCATGACGATGAGTGCATTATGCCATATTAACTTACATCATACTCACTACACTACAAAGCAATGCACCATATACTAAACGATATACTATACTACAGTATATAGTAAATTACACTATATTCTACACTACACCATATAGTAAACTACACAATATACTACACTACTAGTGCATTAGCCCATATTCACTTACAACACACTCACTATGCTACACTACATTGCGGGTCGGGCACCTTTCTCAGCCGCATGTGGGAGTATGTACACACATGATGCTCACTACGCTACACTAGACTACACTCCGCTACACTACAGTGCACTATATTGTACACTACAATATACACTACACTACCACTACTAGTGCATTAGGCCATATTAACTTACACCACATTCATTACACTACAAAGCTATGCACTATGTACCACATTACAGTATATAGTAAATTACACTATATACTACACTACACCATATAGTAAACTACACAATATACTACACTACTAGTACATTACGCCATATTCACTTACACCATACTCAGTATACTACGAAGCTACACACCATGTACCACACTACATTATATACTATACTACAGTATATAGTAAATTACACTATATACTACACTACACCATATAGTAAACGACACAATATACTACACTACTAGTACATTACACCAGATTAACTTACACCATACTCAGTACACTACAAAGGTACGCACCATGTACCACACTACATTATATACTATACTACAGTATATAGTAAATTACACTATATACTACACTACACTATATAGTAAACGACTCAATATACTACACCACTAGTACATTAGGCCATATTCACTTACACCATACTCAGTATACTACGAAGCTACACACCATGTACCACACTACATTATATACTATACTACAGTATATAGTAAATTACACTATATACTACACTACACTATATAGTAAACTACACAATATACTACACCACTAGTACATTACGCCATATTCACTTACACCATACTCAGTATACTACGAAGCTACACACCATGTACCACACTACATCATATACTATACTACAGTATATAGTAAATTACACTATATACTACACTACACCATATAGTAAACTACACAATATACTACACCACTAGTACATTACGCCATATTCACTTACACCATACTCAGTACACTACAAAGGTATGCACCATGTACCACACTACATTATATACTATGCTACAGTATATAGTAAATTACACTATATACTACACTACACTATATAGTAAACTACACAATATACCACACCACTAGTACATTACGCCATATTCACTTACACCATACTCAGTATACTACGAAGCTACACACCATGTACCACACTACATTATATACTATACTACAGTATATAGTAAATTACACTATATACTACACTACACTATATAGTAAACGACTCAATATACTACACTACTAGTACATTACGCCATATTAACTTACACCATACTCAGTACACTACAAAGGTACGCACCATGTACCACACTACATTATATACTATACTACAGTATATAGTAAATTACACTATATACTACACTACACCATATAGTAAACTACACAATATACTACACCACTAGTACATTACGCCATATTAACTTACACCATACTCAGTACACTACAAAGGTACGCACCATGTACCACACTACATTATATACTATACTACAGTATATAGTAAATTACACTATATACTACACTACACTATATAGTAAACGACTCAATATACTACACTACTAGTACATTACGCCATATTAACTTACACCATACTCAGTACGCTACAAAGGTACGCACCATGTACCACACTACATTATATACTATACTACAGTATATAGTAAATTACACTATATACTACACTACACTATATAGTAAACTACACAATATACCACACCACTAGTACATTACGCCATATTCACTTACACCATACTCAGTACACTACAAAGGTACGCACCATGTACCACACTACATTATATACTATACTACAGTATATAGTAAATTACACTATATACTACACTACACTATATAGTAAACTACACAATATACCACACCACTAGTACATTAGGCCATATTCACTTACACCATACTCAGTATACTACGAAGCTACACACCATGTACCACACTACATTATATACTATGCTACAGTATATAGTAAATTACACTATATACTACACTACACTATATAGTAAACAACACAATATACTACACTACTAGTACATTACGCCATATCAACTTACACCATACTCAGTACACTACAAAGGTACGCACCATGTACCACACTACATTATATACTATACTACAGTATATAGTAAATTACACTATATACTACACTACACTATATAGTAAACGACTCAATATACTACACTACTAGTACATTCCGCCATATTAACTTACACCATACTCAGTACACCACAAAGGTACGCACCATGTACCACACTACATTATATACTATACTACAGTATATAGTAAATTACACTATATACTACACTACACCATATAGTAAACTACACAATATACTACACCACTAGTACATTACGCCATATTCACTTACACCATACTCAGTACACGACAAAGGTACGCACCATGTACCACACTACATTATATACTATACTACAGTATATAGTAAATTACACTATATACTACACTACACCATATAGTAAACTACACAATATACTACACCACTAGTACATTACGCCATATTCACTTACACCATACTCAGTACACTACAAAGGTACGCACCATGTACCACACTACATTATATACTATACTACAGTATATAGTAAATTACACTATATACTACACTACACCATATAGTAAACTACACAATATACCACACCACTAGTACATTAGGCCATATTCACTTACACCATACTCAGTACACTACAAAGGTACGCACCATGTACCACACTACATTATATACTATACTACAGTATATAGTAAATTACACTATATACTACACTACACTATATAGTAAACTACACAATATACAACACTACTAGTACATTAGGCCATATTCACTTACAACATCCTTACTCCGCTACACTACAATGCACTATATACTACATTACATTATATAGTAAACTAACTATATATTACACTACAATGCACTATATACTACATTACATTATATAGTACACTGCACTATATATTACACTACAATACAATATATACAACAGTACACCACACTACAATACTACCTCGTAGGATCAATCAATCAATAGTTCCGTCCTCTAGTCGAGGGTTGGATGCAATGGTTCTCCACTTGTCCCGATGTTGTGCTGTTCTGATAGACTGTGAATAATTCAAGCCTGTCCACTGTGAAATATTTGTAAACCATGATGTTCTTGGTCTCCCTCTGTCCAAAATAAATAAGTTTCTTTGTCTGTATAGTAGCAAACAAGCGTTTCTTATTTTTAATTTTTCTGAGAACTTCTTTGTTGGTGATCTTCTTTGGCCATGATATTTTCATCATCCTTCGATAAGTCCACATCTCAAATGCTGCTAAACGTTTGTACATTTTCTTAGAGATTGTCCATATCTCTGCCCCATACATTAGAGTAGACCACACATAACACTGAAGAATACGCTTCCTTGTTTGTATTAATATCTTACTTGATGTTAACACTCTATATATTTTGGAGAATGTTGTTCGGGCTATTGTTATCCTTCTTTTAATTTCTTCCCCGTAGTATAATTGCTTTAAATCATTTGTTTGACTCACCCTGGGCTGGAACCCAGGGTTGGATTACCACGACCTGCCACATGAGAGGTGGGAGCTCAACACATTCAGCCATCCCACCAGGATTTCTTTTTCGTGAGTTATTGATATTCACATTATAAATAAAATTAGTACTCTTTCTTTTATACCAAATCCAGTTATTTTTTTTCTTGGAAAGGTTTTATATACAGTCAACTCAATTCAATCCAACACACATTTAATTAAGAAATCTCACTATCACACCAAGTCAGTCGTTGAACCGACTCGCACCATCCAACCAATGCATTGGGGGTGGATTAGGGTCTAAAATCACTCATCCACAAAATCTTGGCTAATCCCAAAAATTGGGTGCTGGGATCAAAGTAGTCCGGATTGATGAGGGTTGACTGTACGTACTTGGAATTTTCCAGACAGCAGCACTGTGTGCCGAGCTGCATAGCTAACAATATGCACGCGGGCCTGTAGATGGAATTGCACTTTAATGTCTGCAGCCAACCTTTGCGGCGCCAGGCTTCTTGTTTTGGCACTATTCAGTATACAGGGCACAGTGCTGTAGATTCTAATCTGCGTTCAAATTCTTTAAGGCGTGCTGTCCGTGTGGCTTCTTTACGCCACAGGGGGGCGTGGCGGTCGCCGTAAAGCTGCACAGGGGGTACAGGAGTAAGGCAGGCGGCGGAAGGGGTGTATTGGGGGAGTGGGTGAGGTTAGTGTGGAGGGTGATGGTGAGGGTAGGGGTGGCTTGGTGAGTCGGACACTGGAGGAGTAGGAGTCCGGATGGTAGTGAAGAGAAAGGAGAGGGAACGAGAGGGAACGAGAGGGAACGAGAGGGAACGAGAGGGAACCAGAGGGAACGCGAGGGAACGAGAGGGAACGAGAGGGAACGAGAGCGAACGAAAGGGAACGAGAGGGAACGAGAGGGAACGAGAGGGAACGAGAGGGAACGAGAGGGAACGAGAGGGAACGAGAGGGAACGAGAGGGAACGAGAGGGAACGAGAGGGAACGAGAGGGAACGAGAGGGAACGAGAGGGAGAGAACCAGCTATTCGAACATACCCTGTTGGTTTTTATAGACACATTGTTGTTCCCCCTAGAATACTCTCCCCCCCGACTCCATCCAACCCAGACCTCTAGCGAAATAATCAGGAACTTCCTTCCGGTTATATGGACTGTATTTTCAAACCAATTAGACATTGCCATGTGACGAATATAAACCATGCTAATCCCCAATGGGAAATAAGGAATGAGAAGCAGTCCTAATTACTGGTGCTGTTTGAAGAGGCTGCACAGCCAGCTTCCGCAGTTGAAGATTACTGCTAGTCAAGGTTATCAGGTTATCCTCCTTCGTTATGCACTGCTTAAATAGCTTATTTCTCTCCGCTCAGCGAACACTAAGTTAACTTTGCATCTCCATAACTTGGAATGCACAGAGAAACTCTACATTTTGCCCTGTGATGTTTGATATCTTGCTTCTCTTAGCCTTGTTTTGGGGTTCCTCGAGTTATTAGTTTATAGTTATTGTGTATAGTTATTGGAACACACTCTGTGTGCAGGGCGCACTGGACCTGTTGTGTCCTAATTGGTAGAGTCCCAGGTTTCCCATGCGGAAGGTCAGGATTTAGAAATACTCGGTTGAGTCAAATCAATGACTTACAGAATTGATACTTGTTGCTAGCTAGCCTGGCGCGGGACATTGTTAGGATAGGGCAAGCACTGGTTAGCACAGTATTGGAATAATGTTATTGGGTGGGAAAATGGGTCATGGTGCTGGCCGCCTGGTCTCCCATTGGGGCAGCACTAGTATTAAGTCAGCAAAAGTCAGTGCCCATCTTGATATGACCTTCCATCCTGATATGACCTTCCATCCTGATATGACCTTCCATCCTGATATGACCTTCCATCCTGATATGACCTTCCATCCTGATATGACCTTCCATCCTGATATGACCTATAAAGCCCCGTTCACACACGCACCTTAAATCGCCTCAACTAGTTCACCTCATCTAATCCATCTCATGAAGCGGTTTACTTGAGGCGAACTAGTTGAGTCGAATCAGCCCTAATTCGCCTCAGCTGCGCATTCACACACACGTTTTGAGCCGACTTAGAAATGAGGCAAACTAGTTGAGGCGACTTAAGGTGTGTGTGTGAACGGGGATTTAGAGGTGTCCATGACGTAAAACTCGAACAATCAACTTGCAAAGTTTATGTATCTCTGAACAATTGATGGTATTACATTCTATGTTGTATCAAGATAAGAGTTTACATTAGATTAAATTGAAGTAGTTGTCAGAGAACTTCTCCACATATTCTTTATAAATATATACTGTCAACTATCTACTTCTAAAATCACTTGTTGGGCCCAGTATCTGAAATATCACACAAGAAGACAACAATATTGTACTCACATGGTTTAATCCAAACTAAAGTTGACACAAACACATGTTATACACAGATCTGGACTGGCTGGTAGTGGTAGTGAGAGAGAGTGCGCATCTGACCTGCACCCCTATTTATATCGAGTTATTAGTCATGTGACCTAGCTTTCTTGTACCTGGCACCCATTTGCTTGCAGAGTGATGTATACGGTAGCTATCACATAGAAACCCCTTTTCTGTGAAATAGTCCCTTTATTACTGTGCAACCACATTAATAATATTTATTACCTCTATATCATTATATGCACATACAACATGCTCTTAGAATATTCTTTAGCTACCCCAAAATTCCGAAATATTTTACAAACTGATATGACCATAGATGTTGCCAAGATGTGAACCTCCAAGAAACAAACATAGCGCATTGTGCATGTGTATGTTATTTTCACGTGTCAGGTTGGCGGTGTTAGAAGTGCAGGGATGGCGGCACTTGGGGATGTAGGTTAGTAAATGACCGCGGGTAAAATACGCGAGTTTGGTCCTCTTGCTCGCCCCCAACTGGCCGCTACTATTTCACACTCTCGTCTAATTAGGCGCCCCTTCCTGCGCCGCCCAGTCCCGGCCGCCAGCCGATCCTCGCGAGATTGCCGCGTCACGTGGCCGAGATCACGTGATAACGCAGCGGTCGTGTCCGCGTCTGCTGCGCTACATTTTACCTGAGATACGTCCTGATTACGCGGCTCAACCCCCCCCCCCCCACCTTGTACCCCCACCTTGTACCCCCACCTCACCCCCCACTCATCCCGCCCGCCCCAGCTTCCCCCATCCATCCAACTATCCAAGCACCCCTTGCCCGCATCAACTACATCCACCCGCTACCCCACCAACTCCACCCTATCACTATCCTACAACCTCCACCAGCCCCCACGCCATCCTCCCTGCACCACACACACCATACCCACACAATTCCCTCACCACACACAATCCCCTCACCACACAATCCATACACCCACCCACTACACACCGACCACACATGCACCACATCCACCACATCCTACCAACCCTTTCAGTCCCTCCCACCAACGCCCACGCTATTCTCACTCCACCACCAACTCCAACCACAGTCATACCCTCACCACAACTCATCACACTAACACGCCACTACATGCACACCCACACGTCCCACCAACTCCTCCAACCAACCCCTCACACCAACCCCCACCTTATCCTCACTCCAACACCATCTTCACCCCTATCCACTCCCTCACCACATCCGTCCCCCGGCCAGTTGGGGGGGGGGCAGTTGGGGGTGGATAGTGAGTGGGTATATAGCGTTGGGGTTGAGGTCGTGACAGAGTGACTGGGTGAAGGAATGAAGGAATGACAGAAGGAATGAGTGGTTGCACCGGGAGCTGTATGAGGATTAGGAGCGGGGAAGGGGTGTTAAACTTGCAGGATGGTATGGAAAGAGATCCCTATCTTAGCTGAAAAATAAGAGCAACTAGGATCAGGAAGCCAAGGTCTGTGTGTGGGTATGGTGTGGGTGTGGGATGGTGGAGTGAGGATGGTTGGTGAAGAGTGAGGGATGACGGGGTGAAGGTGGGCGGGTGAGGCGGGAGGGGGAATGTGAGGGGATGGAGCGTGGGGGGAGAAGACGGGGACGAGACAGGATTACAACAGATGTCTACTGCGAATCAGGAAGCCGAGAAGGTTGTCCAGGCCGGGCAGTGGGGACAAGATCTGAGTTTTGTGTATGCACCACAAGGGATGGTGGGGGGGGGGGGGGGGAGTATTAAAGGTAGAAGGGTGGAGAAAGGTGGGGAAAGGATGGTGAAAGGTGAAGGTGAAGATGCTGAAGAGAGTCTATTCTCAAATCAAATCGCAGATTTCCGTACAAAAAAGATCGGCTGAGATTCTTGATGACCATGAAGGTATGTTTGGATCTGCCTGTTCTGTGTGTGTGTGTGGGTTAGAGGTAGGAGTTGATGGTAGGTAGGCAGCTGTCACGAGGAAATTAACAGCACAACCCGGAGTATGGTGGGACAATTTGTGAACATATGAGACGGATTAACTTGACGGAACTGGGTATTGCAGAAAAGGATTTCAGGGAAGACTTCAGGGAAAATTCAGCATAAACTACCCCGGCAGGGAGGAGGAAGGGTGTGATATGTTGGAGCTTTATGTCGTATCAATAGGTAAGGCAATATCAAACGGATACCGATTCATGACTGACTGTAGGCCCGGTGACTTGATAGTTCTGCCCTATTGGGAGACTGGAATGCTGGCACCATGAACCGATTGGTCGGTTGGTTGGTTGTTGGAGTTTTACGTCCTGGCAACAGCTAAGGTCATACCAGGACGGGTACCAACTTGTGATAGTGTGCACTCATGGCACCATGTTAGTGCTGCCCCTACTGGGAGACCAGGCTGCCAGCATGATCTGATATCTCACATTATCCTGACACTAAAGCAAACATTCCTTGCCCTATCCTAATAATGATAAGCGCCTGGCTAGAAAGTGACAATTATCAATTTGTAAGACATTGGTTTGACTCGAGCAGAGTTCGAACCTAAGGGTTCGAATCCTACGATCTACCCTTCCCCTGTACCCCCACTCATACCCTTACCCCTTTAACCCCACCCATAGCAATTACCCCTGCCATCAACCCGACCCACACCTCTACACACACCCTACCATCGCCCGTACCCCTACCACACCCCTACCCCTACCACACCCCTATACATACCCTTACCGTGAGATCCAAGCGAGGCAGGGGTGTGATACCAACGCCTCACACTACCCCTACATCTGGATCCACCATGTACAGTGTGTAGAGGCAGCTTAGTTTCTGCTAGAGGCGGGATTGATCTTTTAGTAGGTATGTTCTAATCTAAGCAGACATTGGTGCTGATTAGACGATAAGGTGTGCTAATTGCACAGGGTAACTGCTTATGATAGGCATAAAAAAAACTAGCAGGAGGTGTATATCTCACAACCCCTCCCTCTCCAGCCCTCGGGTAATCAAAGCAGGCAGATGAGGCGATAGGGATGACACCTGGTAGATAACACCCACCACCCACACCCTATCACGCACATGGGCAGATGTACACAGTCATGTACACATGTACACGTGTACACGTGTACACGTGTACATGTGTACATGTGTACATATACATGTGTACACAGTCATATACACATGTACCCATGTACATGTGTATGCGTGTACATGTGCACATATGCACACATGCACACCTGCACAAATGTACATGTGTACATGTGTACATGTGCATGTGTGTACATGTGTAAACGTGTACGTGTGCATGTGTCTACATGTGTACACGTATACGTGTGCATATGTGTACACGTGTACACATGCACACATCCATAAATGTACATGTGTTCATGTGTACATGTGTACACGTTTACATGTGCATGTGAGTACATGTGTACATGTGTCTTTCTGCATATGTGTACACGTGTACGTGTACATGTGTGTAGAGGTGTACACATGAACCCGTGTACGCGATTCCACATGTACACGTGTACACATGTACAAGAATACACACATCCACGCATACGTATATACACATACACCTACCAACCCAGGACACAACGATATCCGCTACAGCAGAAATCACATTGCTGACACGCTGCCCTACCATCTGCCACCACACCCACGTAGGGGACTGGGAGGGAGGGGGAAAACCGGCTGGGGAATGGAGGGTGGCGAGATCAGCTTGCCGTATCTGTCAACGGTCCCATATGAGCACCCCCCTACACTTTCCCATTAACCCCAACACCACAGCGCATTGCATCCCATTTAGACGCCCCCCTCCACCTCTCCCCCATCCCTCCACCTCTCCCACATCCCTCCACCTCTCCCCTACCCTCCACCTCTCCCCCATCCCTCCACCTCTCCCACATCCCTCCACCTCCCCCATCCCTCCACCTCTCACCCATTCCTCCACTTCTCCTCCAACCCCTCCACCTCTCCCCCATCCCTCCACCTCTCCCCTACCCATTCCAACACTCTCCCCCCATTCCCTCCACCCTCTCCTCCCATCCCTCCACCTCTCCCCCATCCCCTCCACCTCTCCCCCATCCCTCCACCTCTCCCCCATCCTCCACCTCTCCCCCATCCCTCCACCTCTCCCCCATCCCTCCACCTCTCCCCCATCCCTCCACCTCTCCCCAACCCTCCACCTCTCCCCTTTCTCTCCATCACTCCCCACCTTCCCTCTCTTCGTCTGTTTCTCTCTGCCTCCATCCCTCCCTCCTTTAAAGATGCTTAGTTCGATGAAAGCATCACATTTTCTAACCAAGTCATTGACTAGATTTGATCCTACACAATAGATATACCTACTGTTTTTGCCCCTATTAAACATCCATTTCTTTTGCATAGAATCATTATTAAATTAATTAAATTGAACCTATCACGGATTGATTGGTTTGCTCAGTGTCAGGATAACGTGGCTGAGTGGGATCTCGGGTCCTGGTCATGGCGGCCTGGGCTATAAAGTCACCATGAGTGCGCACTGTCACAATTCGATACCTATCCTGATATGACCTTAGATGTTTCCTGGACGTACAACCCCAACAAAACAACAGCAACAACCCGTCACCACCGCACGACAATCACAACGCCATCCACCGCTATAACCTGAGACACAACACACCAGTTGGGATGGACAAGGAGATGGATAGAGCTTTCACTTCCCATGCGGCAGGTCATGGTGGCAATCCTCAAGTGATGGGTTCGATCTCAGGCAGAATGCCTGTTGCTTAGTTTTACTAGGGCAGATCGGTTAGTGGTGGGTTCAGTGCCAGTATCATGTAACTCGGCTTCAGCGAATAATCTAGATTACTGACAATATACCACCCACGCCCAACCCCAACCCTACCCCCACCTCCACCTCAGCCCACGCCCACACCCACACCCACACCCACACCCCACACCCACACCCCACACCCACACCCCACACCCACATCCCACACCCCACACCAACACCCCCCACCCCACCCCCCCACACCCCACCCCCACACCCCACACCCACATCCCACATCCCACATCCCACCCCCCACCCCACCCCCCACACCCCCACACCATACGCCACCCCCCACACCATACGCCACCCCCACACCCACCCTCCCACTCCCCACCCACCCACACCCACCCACACCCACAACCACAACCCACACCCACACCCACACCCAAACCCACACCAACACCCACACCCAAACCCACCCCACACCCACACCCACACCTCAACCCCAACATCCCACATCCCCCCACCCCACATGTACACCCCCACACCCACCCCACCACGCACACCCCACAACGCCACCCCACCCACCCCACTCGCACACCCCACTCGCACACCCCCACACCCGAAACCCCCCACACCCCCAAATCCCCCACACCCCACCCTACACCCACACTCACACCCACACTGATGCCCACACTCACACCCACACCCACATACCACACCCACACCTTCCGCCGCACAAAGTCAGCCAGCATTAAAAAACCACCATGTATGTGCGTTCCTAACCTAATAGACCTTCACCAATTGCTTTCACCTGAAACCCCAATCAAGCAGTTAAAAATAAAACCAGCTCAACCACAATCACCAGGACAACCACTACGACATATCAGCAGCATAGCCGAGCAACAATGCCATTGTATAAATCACCTTGCAATCGAAACCATTTCAGGGCTCGATCAAACGCAAGGCCTTCTTCTCAGACAAAAACCGGACATCAATAGGATAGGGCAAGGAATGTTTAGCTCAGTGTCAGGATAATGTGACCGAGTGGGATATTGGGTCATGGTGCTGGCGGTCTGATTTCCCAGTTGGGGTAGCACTATAAAGTCACCATTGATGCGCACTGTGACAACTCGATACCAGGTCCTGGTATGACCATAGATGTTGCCAGGACGTAAAGCTCCAACAACCAACCAAAGATCTCAGACAGAAAGGTCATTCCTTTGTTGCTGGTAGGTAGCGGGCAGTTACTTACTCCCCGACTCACACAGATAAGGTGGGCGTGGCCACTAGTGCATTAACATTGGAATGACAGCTTAAAGCGCAACATAAATGCAATGAGCTTAGCCAATAGAATGGCTGTAATCAGTTTATCAAGTGCTAACTGCATCGCAGTTCTCAACGACCGGGGACCTAGATAAAAGATTCACCCAGTACTTTGGGTACCCGGGTGAACGACAAGGTAGTGTAAATATGGGCGAAAATAGCTTTAGTATAGAACAGGAAGTAGAATGCCTGCCTCCAGTATCAAATGGATACTTATATAGGCACAGAGTTGAGGAAATGGGAGAGAATGCAAAAAGACAAGATGGCAGCCATAGAACGCCGTCGATTTCACTTTTAAATCTGATTAAACTAGATGTTTTATTATATTTGTCAATTCAAAGGTAGCTGGTAAATATAAAAACATATATAAAGAATATATGTTGCTTCTTAAATTAAGACATTATTCACTCAATTAATTTCCCCAGCATGTCGAAATTCTTTGCCAGCTTTTCTAATGGGTTGGTTTTCACCCCTGTGCTGTCAGTACGGGGTGAATCTTTTATCTACCGGGGACACTGATGGCATTACACATCGTTGCCTGTGTCTTTGCACTCCGTAGACAATCATCAACTGACCACGTGACCGTGGTTTAGGGGGGGGGGGGCAGACTTGGGGTACTCAGTGAATTGTGTAGGAGACATTGATTTGGAAGGCGGTGATCTAGGTCTGGGGTAGATAGACCGATGCTGGGTTAAACCAATGATGAACAATTAAACTGGGTTGTACGCTCTCCTTCCAGACTGGCTGTAATTTGTTTGTCTCCACCCACCCACCCACTTACACGCCCCACCCCACCCCACCCAAAAGTTACTGGAAATGTTATTCCACAAAATACTGGCATATTTAATGAAACAAAGAAAAGGTTTTGTTTGTTGGAGTTTTATGTCCTATAAACATCTACGGTCATATCAGGACTCGGGTTGCGTAGTGGAGTGAGATTCCGAATATGGCCCGTCCCGGCATGCAATGCTCTGTGCTGATAAGGACTATCAGTGTGGATAGATATCGCCATATGTATGTACTGTCCGTGGACGCCAAACCAATGACTTACAAAAGTGATGACTTTCACTGCCTAAGCTATGGCTCGGCATGAATAGTAATGATAGGTTTGCTTAAGCCCCAGTCACACATACCCGGATCAGGGGCCGGACGAGCCCCGGACCGCCATCCGGGGTGGTCCGGCCTTTGGTCCGGGGCTCGTCCGGGAAGGTGTGACTGCGAGGCAAAAATCGACAAAAACAGTGATTTTATCCGTGGCGGTCCGGGTCGTTGGTCCGTGGGTGGTGCGGCTCAAAATCCGGGGCTCGTCCGACTATGTGTGACTGGGGCTTTACAATGGGATACCGTCAATGAGTGGGATATCAGATCATCCTACCAGTGTCATTGTCTCCCAGTCGGAATAAACTATAAAGTAGCCCCGAGGGTCTGCTGTCAGAACCTGGTACCCGCACTGATCCTCATATGCCCATAGATGTTGCTAGGACCTTATACCCCAACAAATAGACAATCGACATACATTTGTAACTGTCTGAAAGACGCCAGCTTTGTCTTAGGGGAGTAAAGTGCTAAATAAGTGATAGTTAAAAAAAAGAAAGAAGTTGAAATAGATCTAATTATTTTAGGGTATGATTAAAAATAGCTAAATTAAAAAACACTCAAAAACATTATCAAACTGTTGTGCTTTCCATATCAGCTTCATCAGATAGAGGAAATAAGTGGACAGTGCACTGGATATAAACGTAGATATCATGTCTAAATAACATGCCACCAACAACGATTTAGAAATTTAAAAATGAGGTAAGGTGATCGACTATTCTTACATACAGAAACTCCAATCTCCCAGACTCCGAGGTTAAATTCTGGGTCAACTGCTTTTCATTAAATATATTCATAATGTTCATTTGATTCCTTTGATTAAATGGGGACTATTTCAACGTGAAATTGACAATAGAAATTAAGTACATGTATCTAAACGACTACGCATGTCATACAAGTATGCAATATACTTGATGATCATGTGAAACTTTGAGATTTCTTCTTGTCATTGTGATCGTTTATCTCCTGTGATTGATTGAGTAATTGATTGGTATTGGTATAATGCCTTAGTCATCCGCCAAGGCGAAACATTACTGGCATTTATTCTGTCACATTTCTTTCCTCCAAAACGATGTGTTACTCAGATTGATATATTTACATTGAAATTTACAGGGAAATCGGAAACGGTTAGGTTTGTGTAAAATGACAGCAAAAGTGATCTCATATGCAATTTTGAAACTGGTAAATTAGTGTCAAATGAGAGCAAAATTTAAGTTACATTTAAACTCCTATTAAGACAAGTCTGGTCACTTCTCTCCAATTGAGACTATTTCTGTTAACCTCATGATAGTACAGTCATTCCACCCCCCCCCCTTCCAGGTTTTGAACTGGGTGCCAATAGGGATGCTGGCAATTCAATTTGTAACTTTTACAACCCCAGGGAGCCGAATGGTGTCGGAACCATAAACAATTAGATGGCTCTGGTTTTATTGCCCAAAAGAGCCTCAGTTAATGAGACTGTGCATTCAGGCAAGGTAATTGTCCACAGTAAGCAAGTCTGCACAGTCGGTTGCCTGAGCCTGTGCCGGGTAATATCATGCTGGTTTGGGACTGCACCTGAAAGGTTCAAGTATATATATACATGATAGTTGGCACCAGACGCGATGGCTGAATCGGTAGAGCGCAGGCTTCCCATGCAGAAGGTTGGGAATTTGAATCCCAGCCCAGTCAAACTAATGTCTTACAAAGGTGATACTTGTTGCTACCTAACCAGTATAGTTGGTCTAGTGGACTTTTAATTTTCATATTTCACAATTACAGTTTAGTCAATGTCAGAATACAATAACCGGGACCGCGAGTGAGCGATTGGTCATCTGCTCAGTGCTCATCTCATCCATCTGCTCACCTGGTGGTGATGGTCAGGTGGGAATCGAACCCTCAGCTCTATCAATTTTCTCATATCTATTGGTGTGGGTGGGTGGGTTAAGAAAGCTGGGTCGATGTTAGGCTGATGGCAGCTGCGATGGTTCTATGGACGGTTTGAACTCGGCAGGGCCAGGTAATGTACACATTTCGGTGGCCAAGTTCTGGTCGTTGTCGCCACCTATCGGGTTGTTCAGGAATCACATAATATTCCTCCAGGTGGCGGGTCAGTGCTATCATTTCGTCCAGTCTCCGCCCGGGAATTACCCATGTTAATTATAACATGTACAGGGCAAGGACTGGTTAGCTCAATGTATGGATAATGTGACTGAGTCGGAAATCGGGTCTTGGTGATGGTTGCCTACTATCCCAGTGGGACAGCACTATACAGTTGGCATGAGTGCACACACTGTCACAAGTTGGTACCCATCCTGATATAACCTTTGATGTTGCCAGGATGTAAAACCCCCCTAAAACAAACACTATGCGAATATATAAAAAGGACACTAGTAATATACCGTCTTTGGCGCCATAGAACTGAAATAGAGGCCGATAGTTCCTACGCTTGCCACTGCGGCGCCACCTGAAGGTGGTTTGAAACTACTGGCATATTTGAAACTTTACATATATATGTATGTTTGTATATATCGGTCGTTCTCAGAAATTGTGTACCATTTTTGTGACATGGAAACGAAAAGTGAATTCATTCCAAATAATAACAGAAAATATTCCAAATAGTAGCAGAATACATATTCATATGAATCTTTATGTGTTGTGCATATGTTAGAGTTTATATTTTCCCTCTAGCATACAATCATATAGAAGCATATTTTGTTATGCATTTTGGATAGATTGTGTGGGGTAGATTAAATAAATATAGTATTGCTAACATACTTAATACACACAATGAATAATAACTATTTGACTTAGTCAAATAGTTATTATTTGACTAAGTCAAAGCTACGTCTTGAACTTAGTCAAATAATAACTTAGTCAAATAATATGTGGACACTCTACCGCCTGAGCTACGTCCCGCTCCCCAGCGATGAAAAAAAAATTCCCTAGGGGGGAGCGGGACGTAGCTCAGGCAGTAGAGTTTCCACATATGAAGCTGTTGGTCATCGGATCGATCCTGCTCAGTGGACCCATTTGCAGTTTGGGCTATTTTCCATTCCAACCAGTGGTCCACAACTCGTTCATCAAAGGCTGTGGTATGTGCTGTCCTGTATGTGGGGAAAGTGCATATAAAAGACCCCTTGCTGCTTATCGGAAGGAGTAGCCTATGTGGTGGCAGTGGGTTTCCTCTAAAGAAATGTGTCAGAATGACCAAATGTTTGATGTCCAATAGCCGATGATAAAAATCAATGTGGGCTAGTAGCGTCGGTAAATAAAACAAACTTAATTACCCCCCAAAAAGAAGGCGGAATCATACAATATGTAACGTGGAAACCAAACATGTGGTACACAGTTTCCGAGAATGACCCATACAAGGATGACCCATACATGAATGAGCCATACATGAATGACCCATTCATGTCAAACTAGGCTAGTATGTCTGGATACAATGGTATATTTAAAACAAAGATCAACTGGACCAACCCAACATTCCGTTTCCTGATAACACTTCTAGAACATAATATTGCTTTCCTTGGTAGAAATATGTAACCACTGTCCATATATCTCCCTGCTGTAAATTCTTTCTGTGGATCTGCGCTGTTCTGAATGGAATAAATCCCGTGGCCAATTTACTCCCCTATATTAGGCGCTGATCTGAGGAAGGGTCGTGCGAGGTGAGGCTTGTTTAAGTAGCACCGTGCTCATTAATGTAAAATAGCATTCATGACTGTAGGATGCGTGACCCGGTGTTTAAACAGCCACACAGCCACTGACCTTTCAATAATTCATAGTTAACCGCCGCGAATTGGATTAATACCTTTGAGTGTGTGATGAGTGTGTGTTGGGTGTGTGTTGGCTTGTGTGTGTGTTTGTTGTAGAGCATTATCTCTGTCTGTATGTGCGTGTGTGGTGGGTGGGTGGGGGGTAATGTGTGTGTGTGTGTGTGTGGGCGGTGGGGGAGGGGGGGTAATGACTATGGCCCGATGTGCTGGTGATATGATATCCTTTCGGTGGTGGATGACCTCTAGGGTCAGTCCAGTGGTCAGCCCAATGGTCAGCCCAATGGTCAAGGAGAGGGGGGGGGGGCGGGGGAGAGGAGAGGGGTCAAAGGTCAGGAGCTGACACCTGCCTCTGTTCCCAGGACAGGGGGTCCTCGTGGGTACCAATACTTGACCGCTCCCCCGGTTGCTGCTGTTTCTACGCAGACCACCCGCCACGTGCCGCTAATGTCCATAGATATAACATAGGAAACTAGCATTTTCATATTCATATAACGAAATTTTATAGCAGATATATATGATTATAATAATTATGCGAGTATAAATAATGTTTATATACATGAGACCCACATATATACATATATGATGGAAAAAAAATCCATAGATATAACATAGGAGACTTGAGATTTTTATATTCACATAATGCAATTTTATACCAGATATATATGATGTATAGTAATTATGCGAGTATAAATAATGTTTATATACATGAGACCCACATATATACAAGTTATCACTTCTATGCGTGTTTTGAGGTGTTTGAATATTATTGAATGCATACTAGTTTTGGCATACCCTGCTGCCATTACACACAATTAAACCGGGCTCGGTGGCCGAATCGGTAGAGCGCAGAGCTTCCGTGCAGAAGGTCGGGAGATCATTTCCCGGTCGAGTCAAACTAATAAAATTGATACTAGTCGCTTATTGGGTAGGCACTCGGCATTATTATGAGAGGGCAAGGACTGATTGGCTCAGTTTCAGGTCATGGTGCTGGCAGCATGGTTTCCCAGTGGGGCAGCACGATAAAGTCGCCATGAGGGCGGCACTGGCCCAAGTCGGCCCCCCTCCTGAAAGGACATTATATGTTGCCGGGACGTAAAACCCCAACAAACAACCAACCATTTCCTCCCATGTGACAGGTCGTGGGCTACTAACTGGCCGAGTCAAACGGATGCCATAACAAATGTATACTTTTCGTTACGTAGCTCAGTGCTCAGCACTAAGATAGGGAAAGGAGTATTGCATTGGGCATGACCAAAATTGTCTGTGATTAAAATATCCCCGGCCTAATCGACAAATATAATTAGATTTAGATTAGCAGCTGTAGATCACCCTCGACCATCAACCATCAACCATCAACTATCAGCCATAAGCCATCAGCCATCAGCCATCAGCCATCAGCCGTCAGCCATCAGACATCAGCCGTCAGCCGTCAGTCATCAGCCGTCAACCGTCAACCGTCAGCCGTCAGCCGCCAGCCGTCAGCCGTCAGCCGTCAGCCGTCAGCCGTCAGCCATCAGCAGTCAACTGCCAACTGCCAACTGCCAACCGCCAACTGCCAGCTGCCAACCACCAACCACAAACCAGCAGCCGGCAGCTGGCAGCCGGCAGCCGGCAACCGGCAACCAGCAACCAGCAACCAGCAACCAGCTACCAGCAACCAGCAACCAGCAACCAGCAACCAGCAACCAGCAACCGCCAACCACCAACCGCCAACCCACAACCACAACCAGCACCATTATCCCCTTTCTGTTCTTCTCAGTTCAAATCAATATATACGCACTAATGTGCTGTATGAGGCACTGCGCGGTAATAATAACAATCCCATTAACTAAACCATGTTGTGCTGTAGCTAGTTCCTTGGTGCGTGGTGGAAACAAACCGCCGTTACGCATACCCATTAGCCCAGCTGTACACCGTGGATATGTCTCATCTATCAGCTGAGAGCTGAGGGGTTTGGGTGGAGTCCCCAATCACCAAACAAGCCGCGACCATATCAGCCCCCACATGGGAAAGGTCAAGGTTGTTTCCTCCATGCGGGGGTGGATAGAAGCCCCGCGAGGACCTCCGGCTCGACGCCCCGGAGGTGATGAGCTCCTCGTGGTGTACTGGTCCCGGCTCACTAACAGGCCACCGAGCATTCCGGGCCACTCCCATTGCGCCAATTTACCAGCCCTGCCATCGCCAATTTACCAGCAATGCCACTGCCAGTATAACCACCACCAGTGTCAGTATCACCACCACCACCAGTGTCAGCATCACCACCACCACCAGTGCCACCATCACAATCACCATTTGCACCAACAGTGCCATGATCACTATCATCACCAGTGCTACTGCCATTATCACTGTCACCACCTCCACCAATGCCACTACCATTATGACCACCACCATTGCCACTATCACCATCACAAACAATGCCACTGTCACCATCTTCATCACCACCACCACCAGTGCCATTACTACCATCATCATCACCACCAGTCCCACTAACACTATCATCACAAGTGCTACTGCCACTATCACCGTCAACACCTCCACCAATGCCACTACCACTATGACGACCACCATTGCCACTATCACCATCACAAACAATGTCACTATCACCATCACAAACAATGTCACTATCACCATCGTCACCTCCACCACCACCACCAGTGCCACTACTACCATCATCACCACCAGTGCCCTTGCCACTATGACCACCACCAGTGTCACTATGACCATCACCACCTCCAACAGTGCTCTTGCCACTATGACCACTACCAGTGCCACCATCACCATTACAACCAATCCCACTATCACCATTACAACCAATCCCACTATCATCATCACCTCCACCACCAGTGCCACTATAACTATCACAACCAATGCCACTATCACAATCTTCACCACCACCACTGCCATTACTACCATCATCATCACCACCAGAACCACTATCACCACCACCAGTGCCACTATCACCATCACAATCAATCTCACTATCACCATCTTCACCACCACCACCAGTGCCACTACTACAATCATCATCACCACCAGTGCCACTATCACCATCACCACCTCCAACAGTGCCACTACCATTATGACCACCACCAGTGCCACCATCACCATTACCACCAGTGCCACTCCAATCACCTCCACCACTGCCACCACCATGAGTGCCATTTCCACTTTCACCACCACCAGTGCCACTATCACCAGACGGAATGGCCGAATGATTTGAGCTTCCGTCTCCCATTTTGGTAGATCGTGGGATTCGAGCCTACGTGGCCGAATGCTGATCGAGTCAAAACTGTCACTAAAAAATGTATACTTGTCCATTCCTAGCCAAGCATTCGGCATTATTAGATAGGGCAATGACTGGTTTGCTCAGTGTCAGGATAATGTGACTATGGGGGGGGGGGGGGGTATCAGGTCATGGTGCTGGTAGTCTTTTCTCCCAGTGGGGCAGAATTGTCATGAGTATGAGCTGTTATAAGTCGGTACCCGTTCTGATATGACCTTAGATATTGCCAGGACGTAAAACACCAACAATCAACCAAATCACCAAACCCCCACCGCCACTACTGCCACCAACAGTACCACTACTACTAGGTCACCACCCCCTTGCTTACTTATTTACCCCACCACCAAACACACATTCCCACCAGCCACTGCCACCACCACTACCCATTGCACCACCCACAGTCACCACAACCCATTGCCATCAGCCACCACAAGCCACACACTGTCATCTCTACCATAACTACCACGCTCTATCACTGATTAGTTTGTTTGTTGTTGTTTTACGCCCTAGCAACATCTAAGGTAATATCACGACGGGTACCGACTTGTGACAGTGCACACTAATGGTGACTTTATAGTGCTGCCCCACTGGAAGACCAGGACCATGACCTGATATCCCACTCAGTCACATTATCCTGACACTGAGCTAACCAGTCCTTGCCCTATCCTAATAATGCCGAGCACCAGGCTAGGAAGCAACAAGTATACATTTTTAAGTCCTTGGGTTGACTCGACCCCACGATCTACCAACATCGTAGATGGACGCTCTACCTCATTCGGCCATCCCGTCTGGTCCTCACTGATTAGTACCAATACCCAAATACCCGTACCAAATGTCACAACCACCACTACCACCACTACAACTACCACCACTACCACACGCAGCCGAGACCACTTTCAGCAAAACTACTGCACTAAGCGCCAGGTGTACAACTATAGAACCAACACTACACCGTATGACGTCATAACCAGCATCACTTAGGCATTCTCCCAATCACGGCTCCCCAAAAAAACACAAGAAAATCTAACGAAAAGCAGAAACAATAGAGAGAGAAAAAAAGGTGACACCACCAGATTTCTACGTTTGCCCACTAGGGGGCGCCTTGGTTATCTTCTCCCACACGGCTCCATGCCGATCCATAGGAGGCGCCACCGACGGTTGGCATGGGGATGACCTCCACGGTGCCGAAGGTCAGCACGCGATCGACGCGATCCCTAGCGGCGACTTCTTACATAAGACAACATCGGGGCCACTAAGGCAGGGCTCGAGTGGTTCCACGACCGCCCGCCGCGTGACTCTGGTGTAGATGGCGCTGGTGTAGCAGCGGTGAACTGCTGGTGACGCGGTGATGGCGGTTTTGCTAATCACACACCGATCAGTCACGTGGTCTAAATTATATGTTGCTACCGATATCCAATGTTTACACATACCAGTGTATACTACATATATACTTTCCACAATCACCTAGAGACACAATCCCTGCTACACATTGAGACCGATACATATGCAACATGTAATATTGGTTGTTGTTGTCTTACATCCTAACAACATCTAAGGTTTTATCAGGACGGGTACCGACTTGTGACAGTGTGCACTCATGGCGACTTGATAGTGCTGCCCCACTTGGAGACCAGGCCGCTAGCACCATGACCTGATATTCCACACAATCACATTTTCGTGATAATCATTGTCCTATCCTATTAATGCCAAACATCAGGGACGAGACGGGATGGCCGAATTAGTTAGAGCGTCCGTCTCCCGTGTTGGTAGATCGTGGGATCTTAGGTTGGAACCCTGGTCGAGTCAAACCAATGACTTAAAAATTGATACTTGTCATTTCCTAGCCAGGCGCTCGGCATTATTAAGATAGGGCTGGTTGGCTCAGTGTCAGGATAATGTGACTGAGTGGTATATCAGGGCATGGTGCTGGTGGCCTGATCTCCCAGAGGGGCAGCACTATAAAGTCACCATGAGTGTGCACTGTCACAAGTAGGTACCCGTCCTGATATGACCTTAGATGTTGCTAGGACGTAAAACAACAACAAACAAAACCAAACCTCAGGCTAGGTATTGACAACTATCAATTTTGTAAGTCATTGGTTTGACTGGGCTGGGGTTCGAAGTCACGACCTTCCGCATGGGAAGTCTATGCTCTACCCTTTCGGACACCACGTCTGGTTGTAATATTAACAATGTATACAGACACACACATGCATACAGTATATGTATAACCATCAATGCAGTGAAATGGCAACAGTGTGGGGTCCCCAGTGACATAGCTGCAAATCCTGCCTGCCAAATCCGACGTTGACAGGACGCAAGTGTGTGCTTGAATGTTGTTTAGTGCTACATCCCCCACCCCCCAACCCACCACCCGGCGGTGATCACAGGTGTAGCAGGAAATCGAAAACCCTGTAAATCGCAAACCCCCACTTGTGATTTCCTAGGAAATAGCAAACCCCCATGCCATATATGGGCATGGGGGGTTTGCGATTTCCTAGGAAATCGCATATCCCCCCTGGAGATCGCAAACCCCCCATTCTGAGTGTTAGCCTTACCATGATCTGGTAAGGCTAACACTGGCACTGACACTCAGAATATCCCAACTTTCACTATTATCTCTGTTTTTAATACTTTCAGATAAAATTGCTCTTAGGTTAAATTAAATACCTCAGATCTTCCTCTTCAATCGCGCATTGAGATATTTTTAATCGATTCGATGAAAGTTTTTTTATTTATTTTACAAAAATAAATGCTCCCCATAGACATAGCATTGCCGCAGCACACATCACGGCGTATTTTACCCTTCGTGGGCTAGTTTCCGGGGTTGTGACGTCATGCCGACATCGAGAATAAACTAGATCACGGTTCCGACTGCGCATGCGCTGAAAACGGCCTTGGGAGCAAAGCAAAGGCGTACGGCCATTGACTTTGCCTGTACGCGCATTGAAATATGTCAGTTTTATTCAAAATTAATAGAAATCCAAAACCCTAACCGTATTAATTTAATATAATCGTTTTGTTAAACATGTTTTCTATATGTGTTCCAAGCGGTTTGTGCCTAGGTGGTGTCGTTTGATCAATATTTTACTTTTTCTGTATGGAGATTGCTCACTGCCATTGACAATGCATTGAGTACACTGGCTATGGCTCTAACACTAGTCTGGGTGCCTAGATCTTTCTAAATCTAAATGCACATGGCATAAGATGTGCTGATTATATTGATGTAAATGCAATGCTGGATAACAGATTAATATCTTAATTTATTCTATATATGTTTAGTTAGTATTCTATGTTTCAAACAAGAGCTGAGATGAGCTGAAACTAGCACATTTCACAGCTGCACCCAGTGTCTTAGCACTGGGGGGTTGTTTTGCTCTGATCCATCCCACAATGCACCGCGCCACTGGAACCGTGATGTAGTCTATTCGGCGGCGGCGGCGATTTGTTTACTTTACGTGCGTCGATTCGAAAATATAACTGCTAATATCTCCGCCGTTACGGCGGTAGCCTTAATAACGCTTCGAATTTAGGGTTAATTTAATGAAATTTCACGATTTGAGTATGTAATTCTGTTAAATATGGTCGCATTGAATAGATTTGGCCCGAATCAGTCCCAAAACACAGGGGGGTTTGCGATTTCCAGGGGGGGTTTGTGATTTCCTAGTAATTCGCAAACCCCGGGGTGTGCAATTTCCAGGGGTTTGCGATTTACTGCCACACCGGGTTACTTGCTGGAAGTGTGTATATGTGTGTGTGGGGGGGGGAGCGATAGATGCGCATGCGCATTAGGCGAGCTGCTTCAATGCGTTCAGCAGGCCAGTAGGCGATGCGATGCAGGCTGCTGGGTTTGTAAGCAGGCTGCCTGGTTTGTAAGCAGGCTACCTGGTGTGTAAGCAGGCTGCCTGGTTTGTAAGCAGGCTGCCTGGTTTGTAAGCAGGCTGCCTGATTAGTAAGAACGCTGCCTGATGTGTAAGCAGGTTTCTTGGTTTGTAAGCAGGCTGCCTGGTTTGTAAGCAGGCTGCCTGGTTTATAAGAAAGGTTGCCTGGTTTGTGAGCAGGTTGCCTGGTTTGTAAGCAGGTTGCCTGGTTAGTAAGCAGGTGGCCTGGTTTGTAAGCAGGCTGGTAGGCGGAAGCAAATTGATACTAAATAATGGGCCGCGAAAGTGGGTCGGGTGAAAGCCACCTAGAGATTTGATGTTGAGCCGACAAATTTATATTTTGCTTAAAAATAAACAGCAGCCATAGAAAACACAGGGATTCATTAGTACTGATGGTTCTTTAAGAATAATTGTATTTAAAAACAATCCCTTTATTAAAATTCCCAATAAGTCCTGGTTTACCAGCCATATGATATGCAGTAATGCACATGACAGATATAGAATCAGAATGGTTGAGTGTTAGGGAGAGTGGGGGGTCGGTGGATACTGTCATCCTGTCATACTGTCACACTGTCACACTGTCATACTGTCACACTGTCACACTGTCACACTGTCACACTGTCAGAACATCTGCACTGGGACCTGCCACTGTCACTCATAATTTAACACCATCAATGGATTAGTAGCACACCCCACACACATCACATTCATGACACTCAACGCACACTCTCATTCCACACTCTCACCCCCACTTACCACCACTCACCACCACTCACCACCACTCGCCCCCACTCTCACCCCACTCACCATACTCTCACCCCGACTCAGCACCACTCAGCACCACTCACCCCCCACTCTCACCCCCACTCACCCCACTCACCCCACTCTCACCCCACACTCTCAACTCTCACCCCCATGCCCCCCACGCACTGACTGCACACATTCACCCCATACACTCATCCCACACACACCACCCACGCATCCTACACCTGCACCCCACACGCACACCCCAAACACGCCCCCTACTCACACACCCCTCGCATTCTCCCCACGCACTCCACTCACCTCACTTACTCCAATCATTCCATTCACTCTGATCACTCTGCTCTCTTCATTCACTGCACTCAATCACTGCACAGTTTTCACTCTCCACTCTCTTCACTCTCTCCACTCAACCCACTCAATCCCCTTATTCCCCTCACTCCCCTCAATCCCCTCACTCCCCTCAATCCACTCAATCCACTCAATCCACTCAATCCACTCAATCCACAATCCACTCAATCCACTCAATCCACTCAATCCACTCAACCCCATCAATCCAATGAATCCCCTCAATCCATTCAATCCAGTCTAAGCAACTGAGTCCACTCAATCCACGCAAACCACTCAAGTGCACGTAATGCACTCAATCCACCCATTCCACCCAATCCACTCAATCCATCCAACCCGCCCAATTCACTGAAACTACTTAACTCACTCAATCCACACAATCCATTGAATCCCCTCAATCCACTCGATTCTCCCCAATCCAATCAATCCAGTCTAAGCAACTGAGTCCACTCAATCCACTGAAACCACTCAATGCACTCAATCCACCCAATCCAATCAATCCACCCAACCCACCCAATTCACTAAAACTATTTAACCAACTCAATCCACCCTATCCACACAATCATTGAATCCCCTCAATCCATTGAATCCCCTCAATTCACTCAAATTCATCCAATCCATTCAATCCACTGAATCCACTCATACCACCAAATCCAACCAATCCACTTAATCCACTCAATCCACCCAATCCACCCAATCAACCCAATCAACTCAATCCACCCAATTCACCCAATCCACTTGATTCCACCCAATTCCACCAAATCCACCAAATCGACTCAATCCTCCCCTCCTTCCCCTTCCTCCCTTCCCCTCCCTCTCCTCCCTCCCCTCCCTCTCCTCCCTCCCGTCCCTCCCCTTCCTCCCTCACCTCGCTCCATCCCCTCACTGCCCGACTGCCTCCTGCCGGGCCCGGTCCCCACACCCATCCACACGTCCAGTCACTCACTCCACTCACTCCAGTCCCTCACTCAACATCCCTCCACTCATTCCGCTCACTCCATCCCCTCACTTCCTCCCCTCCCTGCCCGAGTGCCTCCTGCCGGGCCCGGTGCCCACACACCAGTCCACACATGCGCCCCACGCCCGGCTTTAATATGGAGATGGCAGATCCACCGGGGATCGTTTCCCGGGAAACAGTTCAAAGGCGGGGTCCAAATCGTCAAATTAGATGTTGCGCCGCGGGTCGACCTTTACCCTGAAGGTCACTGCTCGCAGCGGCGGCTTCCAGGGCCTCCTTTGACAAACACACCGTCGACACACACACCCCAAAATATAGCAAATCACCGAACTCCTCTCGCAAAACAAAACAAAATCAAAACCACCCACCATTATTATCATCACCTTCAGTCTACTATTACTGTATTTTAATTTGTTCACAACAATTTACACTAAAATGATAATTAGTGCATCAGGTGCGGCTTGTGTATAATTATGCCCGTACCAACAGGAATAATGTAAATGACTTCCGGTCCGACATTAGTGGTGAGTTCAATCAGTGGTTTACCACAGTCTCGGTTTTTGTTGTTGTCAATCCTCCCTTTCCCCCCTCTTTCCCCCTCTTTAAAACAAATCATATATATATATATATATTAAATCCTGATGGTCAATGGGTAGGCATACAGAGGCTCAAGTCAATATGTGACAAAAATGATATATATTTTTTAAAGTTGGAAATCCTGATGGGGACAGAGGCTTAAGTGGCGTATTTGCACAGCTGTGTCTGTGGACCAGCCGTTGGAGAGGCTGCAGAGGCTGCATCCACAAGAGGGAGGGGAGGGGTATGGAAATAGCTCTACCATAGCGAGCTTTCCTTCTTGACCTTCGGTGCGGCGAGTTATTTCAGTCAACCGCTTTTAATACATTTTGCAATCGTCACTGGCCTCAATTCACAGGACCAATTTGATTAATGAATTCGAGAGGCCATTTGCAGAGGTTTGGCTGCATGTTTTTGTGGTTTATCAGCCTTTCAAGCTGCCTGTTTACTTTTTAATTTGCGATATTTGCTAGCACTAGTCTGATTCGCAGTAATGGTCGTGCTAGATCTGTTGTGATATATAACATAAAAAATGCTTCTTTCTCTCTTTTTTTTTTATCAGAACCCATCACAAGAGGGCAGACATCGAGATCTAGTAAATAGATGGTTAGTTTTTGGAGGTTTACATCCTGGCAGCATCTAAGGGCATATCAGGGAGGGTCCCGACTTGTGACAGTACGCACTCATGGCGACATTATAGTGTTGCCCCACTGGGATACCAGGCTGCTGGCACCATGAGTTGATATGATATCCCACTCAGTCACATTATCCTCACACTGAGCCATCCAGTTCTTGCCATACCCTAATAATGCCGAGCGCGTGGCGAGGAATCAACAGGTATCAATTTTGAAGTCATTGATTTGACTCTAGCAGGGTTCGAACCCCACGATCTACTAAAACGGGTGCCGGACGCTCAAATCATCCGGCCATCCTATCGGGTCCACAATAGACAAGTTTCCTGGCATTGACCAGACAGGTAGAATGTAATGTCCTGTCTGTGGGAGGGTGGGCGGGGTGGGGGGGGGGGGGGGGGGCGAGTGCCTGCTAGGAAGGCATGACACAGTCAACCCTAGGGACTGATCCTGCAAGCCTACTACCAGCTGTTGCTACTTCTTAGCAAACAAGGGTTACCAGAGGTACTGCTGGTGCGGTGCTGTATTGAGGCTAATTATTGATAACTATAATATATTGAGGATTTGCATCTGACGTAGGCATCACACTACTCCTGCTTCATGGTTGGATAGAAGCAGTTCATTCTAGTATCAGGTGATGTAAATAAAACAAAAAACACAAATCTATTCACTGCTACGATCTAATTCTGTTATTTAGAACCATGAAAATTCAATCGGGGGTTGAAGTAAAGTTATTTATGAGAATAGCTTATTCAAAAAGTGAAATTTGGTCAAATTAAACCCCACATTCAAGCGATATTAATGCTGCCGCCGCATCGGAGTCGATATTGTCGAAGGTAAACAAAACAAAGAGCACAAATCTATTCACTGCTACAATCTTAATTCTGTTATTTAGAACCATGAAAATTCAATCAAGGGTTGAAATAATGTTATTTATGAGAATAGCTTATTCAAAAAGTGAAATTTGGTCATTTTAAATCCAAAATCCTGGTGATATTAACGCCCCCGCCACATCGGCAGTGTTATGCTGTACTTTCTATCCAACCATGGTGGCCGACGAGGCACTGGTCACGTGGTGTTAATCGTTTAATGCAAATCCTCAATAGTGGTCATTCTATATTCTTTACAAATCATTGAATATTCAGTTCTGGGAAGGTTTTCACAGGTTTTCGCTATAGCTCTTTTTCCGTGGAGCAGACATAGTAAGCTGCTACTCATGAAATGATTTCTTCCTACAGCCATTTGCGGATAGGTTGGTGGTGGGAATTGTAGGATTTCTTCTTTGGGGCATGCCGCGAAATGAGATGCTAGTTCTTCCCATTGCCGCCAGAGGGCGAGTTGGTGGCGGGAGTTGTCTATAATAGTGCCCGTAAGGACTGTAATTTGGACATATACACAGAAATGGTATATATAACCATGTTTTGGCATGAGGCCGATTCCTGCAAACCCACGTTCAGTTAGAAAGCCCGGATGCAATAAACTTCACGCAACATGAACGCTTATGAGAGCACATCTCGTGCTCCCACGTGAGCACCTCGATATCGGTGTTTGCTTGCCTTCATGCAAACCTGGAGATCACCAGGCTGCTCAAGATTAGTACCATGCACAATATTCAGGATAATGTGACTGAGTAGGATATCAGGTCATCGTGCTGGCTGCCTGGTCTCCCAGTAGGGCAGCACTATAAAATTGCCATGAGTGTTTCACTGTCGCAAGTCAGTATCCGTCCTGATATGATCTTAGATGTTGCCGGGACGTAAAACTTCAACAATCACCCAACCATGCACAGCACTCGTAATCCTTTTAGTAAGTGGTATTTTTGATCAGGATACTACAGGATAATTAAATTAAAAATAATATAACCAAACTAAATTGTACAACATGGTCTTGCAAAGTTCACACTTGTAATATTTCTAAGTATTTTTAATTCGTGGTCAACCGCTAAAATGTACGTTTACTTTGCTGATAAAATCACCAACCTAGAACCACAACCCAAAGCTGTAGATCCTAGTGATGGTAAATACCAGTCGCAAATATTTCACTATGCTACTTACACTTGTGATGGGGAAGGTGAGCTGCGAGTTCCCATGTGACAGGTCGTGGGTTTGAACCTTGGTACCCTAGACACATGGAATAGCTTCAGTCACTGAGAGAATTACAGTCATTTGTTGGATTAGTTGGCTGGTCACCGATCCGACTCACTGCAGGTATAGCTGACAGCAATAGCCCCTCTCAGTGAGAGTAGAGCAGGGCATCATGTGAGGTGGTGCTTGATTGGTTAGTTCATTGTCTGCTGTGTGTGTGATCAAAGACCCTATAAAACTAAGACGGCTCACTCAGCCTGTACTATGTAATCAAAATGATCAAACCCACCAGTTGGTGCGCTGGCTGTTCTGTTGGTTAAACAGGTGCTATATTATATGTATAAATGTATATCTGAATGTTAAAGCTGTGCGATGATGGCGATGATGATGATGATGCTGATGATGATGTGTATTTGTTCATAGCAATTTCATATTGATGTGTATTCATACTTACCTATCTCATGTATAATATAATTGTATGTGTCTACATGTGAAACACCAACCAGCAGCCAGGCTGATCAAACCCACCACAAGGTGGCACTGCAAAATGTACATTACCATGGGAGAGATAGGGAGTGAGCGTCTTAGTATTCTAGGGTCTTTGGTGTGACTGAGTTGCCATGCATGTGAAGTGGTGAAAGTGGATAGATTCAGGGTGGCCATGTCAACGTGAGTGAGTCAGGCTACAGTTACCATCAGGTGACGCGGTGCCCGTCAACTACCTGGCTGAGTCAACCTAGAGTTGACACTCAATACTCCCTGTGAGTGAAAGTATTAGATGTGTCTCTGGTGCAGCTGGCCACTTCAAACCAAAGATGTAAGCATTGATACGTGTAGCTGCCTAGGTTAGTAATTGGTTGGTTGGTTGTTGGAGTTGTCCGTCCTGGCAAAATCTAAGGTAAAATCAAGAATGCGCTAGTACTTAGCATTATCAGGGCAGGGCAAGGGAGTATTGGAATGATGAAGACCGATATGAATATTTCAATTTCTGCTGATCTTTCAGTACTGCCTAAAGGTGAGAACCAGCTCACAGCGTTGATGGCGGGATGGCCCTCTTTCAAGCCAGCTCCTTCACTGTAGAAGTTAGACCCTTTATTTTGACTCACTTTGCACCTATAACCACGTTCCTCCTGATAACCAAACTTGGTCGTTTGTTTGTTGTTTTACGTCGTAGCAACATCTAAGGTCATATCAGGACGGGTACCGATTTGTGACACTGCACACTCATGGCGACTTTATAGTGCTGCCCCCATTGGGAAATCAGGCCACCAACACCATGATGTTACATCCCACTCAGGCACATTATCCTGAAACTGACCGAACCAGTTCTTGCCCTATCCTAGTAATGTCGAGCGCCAGGCTAGGAAGTGACAAGTATCAATTTTTAAGTCATTGGTTTGCCTCGACCGGGGTTCGAACCAACGACCCCCAATCTCCCAAAACAGGGGACGGACGCGCAACTCATTCGGCCACCCCGTCTGGTCTCCAAACTTGGTCGACTTTTTGCCATAGACTTGGTTCTACTGAGGATTCCGGTGAAATTGTCCTAACCAATATTTTAGATCACATAAAGCTCCTAAAGATTCCGGTGAAATTGTCCTAACCAATATTTTACACGACATAAAAAGCCACGTCCTGTATCAGGGAGTATATGTATTCACCACATCCCACACCTTCCGCCAGGTAAACTATAGCTGTGACCCAGCATGCTTGCTCTGAGTGTCAATCCTTCCTGAGGGACCAGCGAAATAAAGAACCATTATGACCAGCGAAATTAAGAACCATCAAGAGAAACCTGAAGCTGAGAGACATTAAGCCCGACTGATGGATGCAAGTCTCACAGCAGAGAGCTAATTGGAGAGCGGCAGTCAAGTAATGAAAGCAGTCTTTGTCGCATCGCGACCGACAGCATGATGATGATGATGAATATCCATTTCGGTTGTGCATGAAAGTTCCTCTCCGTACTTACCATTATTAAAAGTGGAGAACCACTTCTAATCAAGTAGAACCTACCGATAATGTTGGGAACTCTTTTTTTTAATAGGCTTTCTATTTAATAGCTTCCCCAAAATATGCAAATTATGCCCATTCCCGGTGAGGCCTTGTTATTTGTGTATGTTTGTTTAGAAAAGGTGGTGTGTTGGGTATAATGTCTGGGATGTGGCAGTAGGAGGGAGGGCTTGGACATGTCGACTCTGATCTCTAACCAGAGTAAGCAGTAAATAATCAAACTGGGGACCTATAGCTAGCTGGCCATTGGCTGTCCATAAGCAGTAAGGCATACGCAATAGGAAAGAAGCAATATGCAATAAGTGAAGCAGCTAATCTCAGAGACGGCCTGAATACAGATCTCACTGACCACCCCCCCCCCCCCCCGTCCGCCGCCAACGCCCTCCGACAGCGGAACAGCAAGTAGAGAGTACGGTGTCTGTGTGAGGGGACAGGGGGATGGGGCGGAGGGGTGACAGGGAGGGACAAGGGGGGGGGGAGATTGATTTATCAATACCTGGGCCAGGATGAATTGGTTGCAGGGTTGAGAAGTCCAGACATGAGGCCCGGGGGATCGGCTATCTAATAGTAGCTGAGGGTCTGGGGAGGGAGAGCATGGAGGGTCGAGGAGTGTGAAGGGGTGTACTGGGGGTGTGAAGGGGGACGGCAGAGGGAGTGGGACGGGGAGCGGGGAGCGGAGCGTGAGCGGGGAGCGTGAGGGGAGCGGGGAGCGTTAGGGGGAGCGTTAGGGGGGAGCTTTAGGGAGGGAGCGAGATAGGGAGCGGGGATGGGGAACGGGAAGGGGGAGTAGGAGAGGGGAGTAGAGAGGGGAGTGGGAGATGGGAGTGGGAGAGGGGAGTGGGAGGGGAGTAGGGAGAGGGGGAGTGGGAGGGGGAGGGGGTGGGGGGAGGGGAGGGGAGGGGGAGAGGGGAGAGGGGAGGGGGAGACGGGAGGGGGAGAGGGGAGTGGGAGAAGGGAGAGGGGAGGGGAGGGCTAGAGGGGAGTGGTAAGGGGGAGGGGGAGGAGTGGAGAGGGGAGTGGGAGAGGGGAGTGGGAGGGGGGAGAGGGAGTGGGAGAGGGGAGGGGAGGGGGAGAGGGGGGAGTGGGGGAGGAGGGGAGGGGGGAGGGGGTGGGAGTGGGGGGAGAGGGAGGGGAGCCGGAGGGGAGGGGGGGGGGAGCGGGAGGGGAGTGGGAGGGAGTGGGATGGGGGAGGAGGGGAGGGGGGAGGGGAGTGGGGGGGGAGTGGGGGGGGAGTGGGAGGGGAGTGGGAGGGGAGTGGGAGGGGGAGGAGGAGGAGTGGGAGGGGAGGGGGAGGGGAGCGGGAGGGGAGCGGGAGGGGGGGGGGAGGGGAGCGGGAGGGGAGGGGAGGGGGAGGGGGGGGGGGGGGAGGGGAGGGGAGGGGGGGAGTGGGGAGGGGGGGGAGGGGGGGGGAGGGGGAGAGGAGGGGGAGGGGAGGGAGGGGAGGGGGGGGGGGGGAGGGAGGGGGGAGGGGAGGGGGGGGGGGAGTGGGAGGGGGGGAGGGGGGGGGAGTGGGGGGAGTGGGAGGGGGGGGAGGGGAGAGGGGGGGAGGGGGGGGGAGGGGAGGGGGGTGGAGGGGAGGGGGGAGGGGCGGGGGAGGGGAGTGGGGGGGAGTGGGGGCGGGAGGGGGGAGGGGGAGGGGGGGAGGGGAGGGGGGGGAGGGGAGGGGGAGGGGAGGGGAGAGTGGGGCAGGGGGGGGGGAGGTGGAGGGGGGGAGGGGGGGGGAGGGGAGTGGGAGGGGAGGGAGGGGGGGGGAGGTGGCAGGGGAGGGCGGGGGGAGGAGGGGCGAGGGGGGGAGGGGGGGGAGGGTGGCAGGGGAGTGGAGGGAGGGGAGGAGGGCGGGAGGGGGCGGAGGGGAGGAGTGGGAGGAGGGGAGTGGCAGGGGAGGGCAGGGGAGGGCGGGAGGGGAGCGGGAGGGGAGTCGGGAGGGGGCGGGAGGGGGAGGGTGGAGGGGAGCGGGGAGGGGAGCGGGAGGGGAGCGGGAGGGGAGCGGGAGGGGAGGGGGGGGAGGGGGGGGTGGGGGGGGAGGGGAGGGGAGGGGGAGGGGAGGGGAGGGGTGAGCGGAGGGAGGGGGAGGGGGAGCGGGGGGGGGGAGAGCGGGAGGGAGAGAGCGGGGAAGGAAGAGCCGGAGTGAGGAGCGGGAGGGTGGATCGGGATGGAGGAGCGTGAGGAGGGAGAGGGAGGGGGAGTGGGAGAGGTGGGCTGGAGGGGACGGGATACTTGTACGATTATCAACGGTATGGAGGAGGGAGGGCGAAGGGACTTGTGGGAAAGGTTACTGGGGACGATGTGGATATGCCTGATATGACCTTAGGTGTTGCTAGAACGTAAAACAACAACAGCAACAAACAACGATGTGGACATGGTTTTGATGAAGCAGGCTAGAGGGGGGAGCGGTGTGTTTATGGTGGTCGTGTGGAGTTAAGGTGGAGATGATGATATCGGGAGGGTGCTCTGTTCCGGATATGTAACAGGAGCCCGGGCTGTGTGCTGCTGCGAGGCGGGCGGCTTGCTGATATAGATGGTGAATGTTAATGAGGTGTGATGTTTCACTGGATGGATGGCGGAGGACTCATGTGTGTGAGTGGAGCTCATTGCATTCAAGCCAACGAACCATGATTCCCATCATCCTGGCAGTAAAGTTCGGGCCTCTGTGAACCTTACCACTACCTCACCACCAGCTCACCAACACCTCACCTCACCACCAGCTCACCACCACCTCACCACCACCACCTTATTACCACATCACTACCATCATGTCATCATGTCATCACCTCATCACCTCCTCACCTCACCCCTCATCACCGCATCACCACATCACCGCATCACCGCATCACCGCATCACCGCATCACCGCATCACCGCATCACCGCACCACCTCACCTCCTCATCACCTCTTCACCTCTTCACTTTTTCACCTGTTCACTTTTCCACCTGTTCACCTGTTCACCTGTTCACCTGTTCACCTGTTCACTTGTTCACCTGTTCACCTGTTCAATCTCATCACCTCATCACCTCATCACCTCATCACCTCATCACCTCATCACCTCACCCCCTCACCCCCATATCCCATTATCACCCCATTACCCATCACCCCATCACCCCATCACCCCATCACCCCATCACCCATCACCCCATCACCCATCACCCCATCACCCATCACCCCATCACCCCATCACCCCATCACCCCATCACCCCATCACCCCATCACCCCACCACCCCACCACCCCACCACCCCACCACCCCACCACCCCACCACCCCACCAACCCACCGGCCCATGACCCCACCGGCTCACCACACTCATCACCTCATCACCTCACCACCTCATCACCTCACCACCTCATCACCTCATCACATCATCACCTCATCACCTCAGCACCTCAGCACCTCAGCACCTCAGCACCTCAGCACCTCAGTACCCATCCTGTTGCCACATCACCAGCACATTTTTACCACATCACTACCATCTCATCACCTCTTCACCTCATCACCCCACCACAACCAGCACCCCCTCACTATCACCACCACTTCACCACCTCATCACAGCCACCTCACCCTCACCACCACGTCACCGCCACCTAATAGCCACAGCCACAACCACACCCACACGCACCCCCCAACCAATATCCACACCCACGCCCACGTCCATGCCCACACACCACATCCCACATCCCACACCACACACCCCACACCACACACCCCACATCCAACCCACATCAACATCCACAACACTAAAATCTTCTCCCATATCTGCCTGGTGGTAGCTACTTGCATAGAAACCAAACAGTCAACTACAAACAAAAGCAGCAACAACAAAAAAGAACACCAAAAAAAACAACCAACAACAACAACAAAACACAACATAAACAACAACCTACCGCGCCTATTGCGAAAGTTTGGTGTTCGGTCGATCTCCGATGGATTTTATTATGTGACCCAATCCATCTGACCCAACATGGGCAGGTTCTGGTTAGAAATTGCATTGGCAAAACGGGGAGGAGCCCTCGTAGATCAAGACAGCCGTAAACAACAATAAAAACAGACACACGATTGACTGACCCAACCCACTCCGACTGCCAGTACAGGTTTAGTTTGTGGGAGTCAACCGGAAACGGTGGGCCTGGCGATGCGCCTGCAGGATGTGTGTATATTTATGGGTGGGGGGAGGGGGTATAGGGGGGGGGGTGGAGACGCTCTGGGGATCACAGCGACATCGGTTCCAGTTTTGGGATTATTATTGGTAATGGCTTTGGTCCATTTGAAACCATTCCTCCTCGACACGAGTGAGCTAGAGCGTCCGTCTCCCATGCTGGTAGATCGTGGGGTCGTGGATTCGAACCCTAGTCGAGTCAAACCAATGACTTTAAAATTAATACTTGTCACTTCCTAGCCAGGCGCTTGGCATTATTAGGACAGGGCAAGGACTGGTGTGCTCAGTGTCAGGATAATGTGACTGAGTGGGATATCAGATCATGGTGCCAGCGCCCTAGTTTCCTAGTGGGACAGCACTATAAAGTCGCCATGAGTGCGCACTGTCACAAGTCGGTACCCATCCTGATATGACCTTAGATGTTGCTAGGACGTAAAACAACAATAAACAAACAAACACACACACTTATTCTTGGTGTATATTAGTTGATTAAGCAGGGGACATTTTAAACGCGGACAATTCGTCTTTCTCAACATGACTTGTTTGGAAAATATATTTATTTTTCCGAATAGTTTGAAGGACTAGTCCTCCGAATGTTGTTCAATGTTACAATTATTTAAACTTAAGATTTGATATGCACAGTGCAAAAGGCAGGATACGCAATATATGTTATTTATTTACAAAGTTGGCTGGGTTTAGCGTAATGGACTACCTATATTTGGGTACAAGTACAGGACCAGTCCGATGTCATGACACTGGTGTATCATGATTATATTATTGCATGTATTTATTTGTTTCTTTTGTTTGGGTTATACGTCCTAGCAACATCTATGGTCATATCAGGATGGGTACCACTTTGTGATGGTGCGCACTGGTGGGGACATTATAGCATTGTTCCACTGGGAAACCAAGTCATGGGCACCATGACCCAATGACTCACTCAGATACATTATCTTGACACTGAACCAAACCTTATCCTATTAATGCCAAGTGGCAGGCTAGGAAGTGACAAGTATCAATTTTACAAGTCATTGGTTTTGCATGTGTGATATTGAGGTGCTTCCAATATTTAGTTGTATAAGACTGGTTGTCGTCTGACATCAGAATGGTTGAGTGAGTGTATGCGCTTAGAACGGTAATACTAATATTAAATAAGCTTGATTGATGGGTTGATGAATTGATTAATATGTCAGCAGTAATGACTAAATTCATGGCAAAGTGCTATTGCCTTATTCCATTCGGTGTCATTTACATTTTAAAATGTGCCCATCACATTCAATTATGTACAGGAAAAGGCACACACTATTCCAGTGCTCTCAAAGGTTTTCTCACAAACCATAAATACAGCAATTACAATTAGTGACAGAGAGCCCAGTTGTCCTTAGGAATCATCATGTGTTTTCATGGTTTTACCATTGGTAGATATGTTTCAAATTTTAGAAGAGGAATCGCCTTTCTACATTGGTGGAGGGGTTTCAAGGGGGATTGGAGGGGTGTGGGGGGGGGGGGTGCAGTGACTGGAGTAGAGAGAGACCGGGCGCGGTGACTGAAATCGCTAGAGCGCAGGCCTCGTATGCGGGAGATCGAGAGTTTGGTTCCCAGCGCTCAGCATGAATAGGATAGCGCAAGGACTGGTTGGTTCAGTGTCAGGATGATGTGACTGAGTGGGATATTGGGTCATGGTGCTGGTGGCCTGATCTCCCAGTGGGGCAGCCACTTTAGAGTTTCCATGAGTGTGCACTATCACAAGTCAGTTCCCGTCCTGATATGACCTTAGATGTTGCCAGGACGTAAAGCTCCAACAGCCAAGATCAAACCTGGAGTAGAGAGAGTGAACTGAGGTCACTTCCTCTCCTTGATTTCGCCACCGCTGCTGAGTCGATCCAGCATTGACCTTTGACCTCAGCCGGCGTCGCCTGTGTCTGCTCTTTACACTCTATCCTCTAATATAAGCCGTCGCGTTATTGAACCAGGTCGCAGTTTTTAATCATAGCTCACCAGGCCACTTTAGCGTGCCTGCTAACCGTGCACGTGGTCATCGGAGCGTGACGCAGCCGCCACCCCAACCCCAACCCTCCCCCTACCCACCCAGGCACCACCCACCCACCCTCCCACGTACGGCTTGTGTATTAAAAGTGCCAAAACTATACCACCCCGTGCAACTGCCAGTATTTGAAGTAATGTTATCGAGGTGGGGTTTGAGGCCGGGTGGGATCGGTTTAGGCGATGCTCTATTTGAGAAATAGAATACGGGCAGATTCTAACTCCATCTCTAGTTTGAACATTCATTAAATAACCCTCCTCTCTCCTAACAGTTTCACCCCTACACCAACATACGCGCAACGTCTAGTCTGACCGGCTCGAGGTTTATATCTTTATGGGGGAGAATATAACAAGAGAGTGTGTGTGCCATTGTTATATTGAGGCGCAGTGCATAATCTGACTATATGAAATGGATGCATGATCCTGCGACCTCTCCTCTCCGCTCCTCCGCTCCTAACCTCCCCTTGTCCCCTCTCCTCTCCTTTCCCTCTCCTCCCTCCGCTCTCCCGTTCACCCCTCCTCCTCCACTCTCCCCGCCTCTCCTCTGCTCCCCCTCCTCCTCTCTCCTGCTCTCTCTCCTCCCGCCCCTCCCACCCCATACCCGCCTCACCCGTCCTCTTCAATCCCATCCCATTCCCTCCTTCCCTCAACTCTGCCCTCCCCTCCCCTCTCCCCTCCCTTCCCCCCTCCCCTCCCCTCTCCCCTCTCCTCTCTCTTCCCCTCCCCTCCTCCCCTACAGCGCGTACTGATAGGACCGATTCAAGCCCTCAATTTACAAGTTTATATTCCACTCATGCCCCCCTCCACGCCACCCCGCCCTCACTGAATATAGCTGAACTATGGACACAAGCCTGCCTGGCGTGCCCGGATGGAGCAGGTGATGAGGCTCCTGTTATCTGGAGATATGATCGGCGAATTCACACGATGTTTGCAGTCAGCAAACAGTCCCAGAATGCACCACAACCCAGCACAACACGGGACTCCTCTAACCCGTCCTCTCCCCTCCCCTCCCCGACCCCACCCCGCGTCTCCCACTCCCCCGTATCCCACGTCCAGATGGCCGCGACACGCATCGCCGCTCACAGACAACACTCGCCCAATTATCGCCCACCACATCCCATAATAATCTCCCCGAGAGATTTCGTCCGAATCTCGTGCCCCGACGAGATCCGGCGACGGCGGTCTATGCAAATGTGTGTGTGCGTGAAGAAGGGGAAGGGAGAAAAGGGGAGGAGGGAGGGGAGGGGGGGGGGGGAAGGGGGAAGGGACGGGGTGGGTGGAAGGGAGGGGTAGGGGGGAGGAGAAAACTCACGCGAGACTCCACGTGTTTTTTCAGCGGCATGTGGCAAGCGTTGATGGTAAATACGGGTATGGTTCACTGGGTGGGTATGGTGGGCGTGTGTGTGTGTGTTTGTGTGTGTGTGTGCTCTGTGTGCTCTGTGGGCTCTGTGGGTTCTGTGGGATCGGTGGGCTCTGTGGGCTCTGTGGGCTCTGTGGGCTATGTGGCCTCTGTGGGCTCTGTGGGCTCTGTGGGCTCTGTGGGCTCTGTGGGCTCTGTGGGCTCTGTGGGCTCTGTGGGCTCTGTGGGCTATGTGGGCTATGTGGGCTGTGTGGGCTATGTGGGCTCTGTGGGCTCTGTGTGCTCTGTGTGCTCTGTGGGCTCTGTGGGCTCTGTGGGCTCTGTGGGCGTGCAGCTGTGCAGCTGTGTAGGGTGGGTGTGTACAGGGGAGAGATCTGTGTGTGTGTGTTTAGGGTGAGTGGGATACGAGGGCAGTGCTCCCTACCTCATTGGGTATGTCCTTGTTTCGTCAGCGACGCTGGACTCCTGGGACGCTGGAAGCGCGGCACTAAAAGTATCCTGTTTATTGTGATGGATGACTTCTGCGTTAGGGTCACGGTCTCGCGACTTTATGGCGCCATATAAAGGGGCCACGTCCCAATCACCAGTGAGATGTAATTCGGCAGTTTATACATAAATATAGCGGGGCACTTTGTGCTGTGTTATTCTGATATAAGGGCAAGAATATCCTTCGACAGTGTGGCCATATATATATATATACATGTATGTGTGTATATATATATATATATATATATATATATATATATAATAAAACCTCCCTAGCCGACCACCTCCACAGCTATGCCACTCCCCTATATCTACCGCTTAATTTGGGTCCCAACAATACCATTGTAACCATATTCTAACTCCCTAAACCGACCACCTTTTTAAATGGACCACTTAAAGTCCGTCCCAACGTCGGGCGATTTCGAGAGGTTTTAGTGTATATATATATATATGTGTGTATAAATATATACATAACTATAAGAATGGGAGAAGAGTCATAATCTCTGACCAGACTGAATTATTGATATTCTTGTTATTGATCTGGTAAAATGCAATATCTTTGTAAAGATACCCTCCCGCCTAGCGACCTACAAGGAAAGGAGTGCACTGCGGGATAATTTTAGTCCTATTCAAACTACCAGAAATGAGCAGAGAGAGAAAGAGAGAGAGAAAACACCACCAGCACAACCATCACATGACATGAATGATTACCTTCTGCTATTGTGTCAAATTCACCGGTTAAAAAAGGGCATGGTTAATTATTCATTGGTAAATGCCCGTATGTAGCATTGAAATGTACTGATGCGTTTGAGACTGGCTGGCCCGCAAACACGATCCTGTTTACCGATAGTAGTTTTGCACACACACAAAAGGGGGAAAAAGCCGCCTCCTCATCACTGAATTGCAATGTGATGACTGGGTGTGACGGACTGGAACCGAGGTGTCAATTGTTCCCGTTCTAAGCGCTTGTAGACCGGACGCGGTGGCCTGATCGGTAAAACGCGGGCTTCACGTGCGGAAGGCCGGGAATTTGGTTCCTGATCGAGTCAAACCAATGACTTATCAAATTGGTACTTATCGCTTCCTAGCCTGGCGCTCGGCATTAATAGGATATGGCAAGGACTTCTTACCTCAGTTTCCGGATAATGGGACTGGCTAGGATATCGGATCATGGTGCTGGTGGCCTCATTTCCCAGTGGGGCAGCACTATGAAGTTGTCATGAGTGCGCACTGTCACAAGTCGGTACCTGTCCTGCTATGACTTTAGATGTTGCCAGGATATAAAACTCCAGCAACCACCCAACCAACTAAGCGCGTGTGCATTATGAATTAACCCACATGGACTCTGGCTGTCTTATCTTACTGCAATCGTCAGACGCTAAATAATGTACACTCTAGATATGCTTTCTAATTGTAGTTTCAGCAATGGGGGTTCGGTTTCCCTCCGCCATCCCGCCCCTCTAGGACTTGCAAGACAGTTTAGAATGTCGAGGGAACATTTATACCAGACACAAAGGAATCGTTGCTTAAAATCAATTATAGAATGGACTATATTAAATTATGGCTGTCAAGGTTCCTTGTGCCAGTGTTACTCTGTTATTGATTGTGTTCCCATATGTCATTATTAGTGCATTATATTCGGTCACTTCGGAAAGTGACTAGGGGATTGGGCTAATTTTACGCGCATGCCATGTTCTAGTCTCTTCTCTCTCCTTTACCTTCTCTCTGTGCCTACTCTCCATGTTATCTCCCCCCACACTACCCCCACTCCCCACGCCCCCACACTCCCGCCACACTCCCCCCCTCCCACCACACTCACTCACACTCCCTCCACACTCCCCCCCCCACACTCCCCCCACACTCCTACTCTCCCTCGTTCACCCCATCCAACGAATGATGTGAATATAAATTCGTGCATTAATTATATCAAGGACGCGTTGGTTTTTTTCTTTTCTTTGCTCATTGGAATCGTTGCATTTTGGTGCCGCGGCCCATAGCAATATAAACTGACAGATGTGTGAAAGAATTGTGCCTTTGACGATACAAGCATGGAGTTTGGCACACTGTTCCTGCTAGAGCATGCCCTAAGGAAGATTTATTTCTCTTAGCGATATCACCATCGCATATTTGTCCCATGACCATAATGGCGGCTATTATGTCCATGAGACAAATCTGCAATGGCTCTTAGCTATAGGACCATCGCAGATTTGTCCCATGGACATAATGGCCGCCATTATGGTCAAGGGACAAATGTTTCCTATAGCTAAGAATCTACCTCATGGCATACCTTAACAATGTACCAAAGCTCATGCTTGTCTCGTCAAAGGCACAACTCCATCAAATATAGCGCATATCTGCCGGGCTAATAATAGCGCTTGTACCTAAATATCCCCAGGTCTGTAGTGGCGGTTGTTGTGCCTTTATTTTTTATTGATATATATCTCTTTTTTTAAACACTCAACGAAATTAAATCTAAATTTGGTTTTTGATGTTTATCAGTGGGTGTGAGTCATATATTTACACACTCTTGCCGTAGTCACGTGGTCCACTACGTGAGCTGGTTACTACGCATACGCATGCGCATGTCTGCATCACCGCTACCACCAGCCACCATATATAGATATTGCTTCAGCCCATGTGCAGTTCTGTTCCACTCTACATCAACGTAGGTTGTAATAAAGTGCACAGCCTCTGTTGCATACACAATGGATTAATTTAACCTGCATATGAAAGCATCATTCTTTTTCCAAAACCAAACCACTTGCGTAGATTTTATCCTAAATATCCAACTTAAATACTAATGCATTATTTAAACATTTGTTTCTGCATAGACAGATATATATCCGGATATATATCCGGATATCAAAAGCCAAGTTAGTATAACCTGTTACTGTATCCTATGGGATCAGAACTTTGACGCCATTGACAACATAAAATTTCGATATTTTCACTTGGAATTATCGCCAGAGTTAGGCATTCAAAATAAGTCACTTCAGACTAAAGTAAAGCAAGTTATAATGATAAATATAATGTATTTATCTCAGAAAATGGCAGTATCTCAAAAGTAGCGAGCTCTGCAACTTTAAATTGCAAATAGGTATTAACATAAAATGGGTGTTGTATCTTCGGACTTTCTTCCATCTGTCTCAATCTACTGGGTCTGCCAAATGTGCTGGCTTCAATGTCCCCTTTGGGTATGCTACTCACACGGACAATGGTTCTAGATTTACTCGCATTACCCTTCTACAGTAAGGACACTTCTAAGAAATACACCTGGACACGGTTACCTAATAGGTAGAGTGCAGACCTATCGTGTGGAAGGTTGGGAGTTCGAATCCCGGCCGATTCAAACTAATGACTTACAAAATTTATAATTGTCCCTACCTAGGCTGACACTCAGCATTGTTAGGATAAGGAAAGGGCGAGGTAGCTCAGTAACAGGATAATGTGACTGAGTGAGATATCGGGTCATGGTACTGGCAGCCTGATCTCCCATTGGGGCAGGATTATAACGTTGCCACTATTGCGAGCTGTCACAAGTTGGTGCCCGTCCTGATATGACCGTAGATGTTGTTAGAACATAACACGCCAACAAACAAACAAAGATATAAGAAATCTAGGTTCCTCACTGCGTCAACCATCGCACTCTACACCTCGCCTCCACCACCAGAGGGCAGGAGTCAGATAGCCGCCTTGCGTCACGCCTTGTCACCCATTGATCACCTATTGACCAGTTATCGATTGATTATTGATACGGCGCCAAGCAGAACAACCCGCTAGGTGTCGCAACGGTTGGTAGGGCCGCTTAAGTCGCGGGCAACAAGGTGTGCGAGCCGGATGTTGCATCAATGATTCATACTACACTGAGATTCTGTAAACAATGAGCTAATGAGACTGAACGGCGCAAATGAACTCTGACCGGGATGGCTGGTTGGTTGTTGGAGTTTTATGTCCTGGAAAGATCTAAGGTCATATACGGATAGGTACCGACTTGTGACGGGGCACACTCATGCTGGTGCCCCACTGGGAAATCAGGCCGCCAGCACCATGACCCAATATCCCACTCAGTCACATTATCCTAATATTGAGTAAACCAGTCTTTGCCCTATCCTATTAATGCCAAGCGCCAGGCTAGGAAGCGACAAGTATCAATTTAATAGGTCATTGGTATGATTCAACTGCGAACCGAACTCCCGACCTTCCGCACACGAGGCCCGCGCTCTACCGATTCGGCCACCGCGCCCGGTAACCGGGATGGCTGATGCTGAGGCGGCCGGAGAGGGGGGGGGGGGGGGGGGCAGACAAGAGTTTAAGGGGAAGGGGTGGTGTGTTGGGCTCCCGGTGTTAGATAGGCTGCCATCTTTGTCCATGATATATTAAAGTTGCATAGTCCGAGTCTGAGTTTCTGCCCTTTTCTGAGATAAATACATTATGCTGCCGTCCTGATATGACCTTAGATGTTGCTAGGACGTAAGACAACAAACAAACAAAACATAACGTTATTTTGAAGTAACTTTGAATTGAAATGGCTAACTTTGGAGGTATTTGACGTTAAAACATGCCAAATTAATTTTGGCAAGCATGCCAAAACTCTGACACCATATACTTCAATACTAACAGGTTCTATTAAATTGACTTATTACGACCTTCTATGCATAAATAAATTCTTAATAAGTTCACCAGTATCTAAGTTGACTTACACAATGACTGTGACTTACAAAATGAATACTTGTCACCAGCTATCTTGACGCTCGTCATTAGTAGGATAGGAAAAGGACTGGTTTGCTCAGTATTAGGATAATGTAACTCAGTGGGAAATCGGGTAATGGTGCCTGCAGCCTAATATCCCACTGGGGAAGCACTATGAAGTCGCCATGAGTGCGCACTCTCACAAGTCACCTGCATCTAGAGTTGTCCTTTGAAGACAAGTGATACTGTATTCATTTCAGGGTAAATCCGTTGATTCTTCGCACATAATACATTCTATATCACAATTGTGAATATAAGTATTAATCCCGGCGTCTACGTGAAAACGATGCTCTAGCCAGGCGTAAGTATGTAATCAACATCAAGTAATTATTTACCTATTTTGGCATTGGCTATTTCGTAATTTTAATGAGTTTAATTTTTTGTCATCACGTAACTGGAAAACATCATGGTCCATTCGTTTTAACCCACAGAAAAACGGCATCACCAACACGCGATTAAAGAGCATATTTGTATACCAATCTGTTTAGTGTTGCTTTAATAATTCACAGATTATGTGCTTAGTAGCGTCACCACTTTAAGTGCCGAGAGCTCAAATTTAAAAAAGAAACTGCCTGGAAATAGCAAATCCCTTGCGCATATCCGCTGTTTCTCCACTCCCACACCCACACCCACACCCACATCCACACCCACCTCCACACCCACACCCACACCCACACCCACACCCACACCCACACCCACCTCCACACCCAGGCCCAGGCCCAGGCCCAGGCCCAGGCCCAGGCCCAGGCCCACGCCCAGGCCCAGGCCCAGGCCCACGCCCAGGCCCAGGCCCAGGCCCACGCCCAGGCCCACGCCCAGGCCCACGCTCACACCCATGCCCACACCCACACCAACACCCCTCACCCACACCAACACCCCTCACCCACACCCACACCCACACCCACACCCACACACACACACATCTACGCCCACACCCACGCGCACACCAACGCACACACCCACACCCATATCCACACCCACACCCATCTCCACACCCACCTCTACACCCACACCCATACCCTCACCCTCACCCACACCCACACCCACATCCACACCCACACCCACACCCACAACCACACCCACACCCACACGCACATCCACACCTACACCCACACCCACACCCACACCAACACCAACACCCACACCCACCTCCCCACCCACACCACACCCACAAATTGAGAAGGCGCGCATTGCCTCCCATGTCTTTTATGCTATTCAAATTACTTTAAACAGCTTTGAACACTTTTGTTCCTGCGCCCAAGTTCCACCAGGCCGGGTAATGACAGAGCATGCGCGGTCGAGGTTCCCATTAAAGTCTATAACAAAAATGATAGCTCCACAACCTAGCGCCCTGTCGCTACAACCAGGTACTGGCACACTGCGCGTGCTAACACTCGCCCTCACCCCCACCCCCACCACCACACACCTACGCTGTCGCCTTGGTGGCCGGTCGGCTTACAGTTATGAACTTACATATTTCTGAAAGCTAAGAAAAGCCCCCCAGGCTCAAACATCTAACGGGAGTGGACCTTCTGATGTCGGTAGTCCAGATTCAAGTGTTGTAGTCGCTGTGCATATCTGCGTAGATGAGAGTTCAGTTGAGAGAGTTGTATGTTTGTGGCGGGGGGGGGGGGGTGGAAGTCCTTTACATTCCTTTTAGTTTACTTTCATGTGTGTTTGGAACGTTACACTGTCGATCAGATGACACTTAGATGAGGACGGATAATAGGGTTATTGATGTGTGGGGCTACGTGTTAGGCGGTGAGGCAGTGTGGGTATGTGGGTGTGTTGGTATAATGGTGTGAGGGCAAAGAACCTATAATACTAAGATGGCTCACTCAGCCTGTACTGTGTAATCAAAATGATCAAACCCAACACTTGGTGCGCTGGCTGTTCTCTTGGCTAAACAGGTGCTATATTATATGTATAAATGTATATATGAATGTGAAAGATGTGTGATGCTGGCGATGCTAATGATGATGTGTATTTGTTCATAACAATTTCATATTGATGTGTATTCATACTTACCTATCTCATGTATAATATAATTGTATATGTTTACATGTGAAACACCAACCAGCAGCTGGGCTGATCAAACCCACCACAAGGTGGCAGTGCAAAATTTACATTACCATGGGAGAGATAGGGAGTGCGCCGTCTTAGTATTATAGGGTCTTTGGTGAGGGTGTGGCTGTGTGTGAGGGTGTGAATGTGTGACTGGATCTGTGAAGGTATGGTGGTGTGAGGACGTGAGAGCATGACCGCTTAAGGGGGTGTGAAGATGTGTGAATGTGTGTGAGGGTGTGTGAGGAGGGTGTTTGATAGGTGTGTACAGGTGTTTGATGGGTGTGTGAATGTGGGTGAGAGGTGAATGAAGGTGTATAAGGGGTGTGTGAAGAGGTCTGAAGGTGTATGAGTATGTGTGAGAGGATGTGAGAGGGGTGCGAGAGGGGTGCGAGAGCGGTGCAAGAGGGGTGTGAGAGGTGTGCGAGAGGGGTCTGAGAGGAGTGTGAGAGGGGTATGACAGGGGTGTGAGAGGGGTGTGAGAGGGGTGTGAGAGGGATGTGATAGGGGTGCGAGAGGGGTGTGAGAGGGGTGCAAGAGGGGTGCGAGAGGGGTGTGAGAGGGGTGTGAGAGGGGTGTGAGAGGGGTGTGAGAGGGTGTGAGAGGGGTGTGAGAGGGGTGTGAGAGGGGTGTGAGAGGGGTGTGAGAGGGGTGTGAGAGGGGTGTGAGAGGAGTTTGAGAGGGGTGCGAGAGGGGTGCGAGAGGGGTGCGAGAGGGATGCGAGAGGGATGCGAGACGGGTGCGAGAGGGGTGCGAGAGGGGTGTGAGAGGGTGCGACAGGGGTGAGGGTGAGGATCCGTGGAGTGTGAGAGGGGTGTGAGAGGGGTGTGAGAGGGGTGTGAGAGGGGTGTGAGAGGAGTGTGAGAGGGGTGTGAGAGGAGTTTGAGAGGGGTGCGAGAGGGGTGCGAGAGGGGTGCGAGAGGGGTGCGAGAGGGGTGCGAGAGGGGTGCGAGAGGGATGCGAGAGGGATGCGGGAGGGGTGCGAGAGGGGTGCGAGAGCGTTGCGAGAGGGGTGTGAGAGGGTGCGAGAGGGGTCTGAGAGGGTGCGAGAGAGGTCTGAGAGGAGTGTGAGAGGGGTGTAAGAGGGGTGTGAGAGGGGTGCGAGAGGGGTGCGAGAGGGGTGAGGGTGAGGATCCGTGGAAACACGATGGTGTGAGGTTCTGAGGGTTTGAAGGTGGTGGATGTGATACAAATGTGAAAACCTTCCAAATAATAGCAGGAAACATTCCAAATAACATAATTCCAAACGACAGAATTAATTTTCACATATCCGATATAGATATTTCATTTAATGATCTTTAAGTTATACCAATTGAACAATACGTTAATATCGTTAATGCAACATGGAAATCAAACACACATCGAGCCCCGCGCCCCGCGCCCCGCGCCCCGCGCCCCGCGCCCCGCGCCCCGCGCCCCGCGCCCCGCGCCCCGCGCCCCGCGCCCCGCGCCCGCGCGCCCGCGCCCCGCCCGCCCCGCGCCCCCGGCCGCCGCCCGCGACCCGCCCCCGCGCCCCGCGCGCGCGCCCGCGCCCGCGCCCGCGCCCCGCGCCCCCCGCGCCCCGCGCCCCCGCGCGCCCCCGCGCCCCCCCGCGCCCCGCGCCCCTGCGCTCCTATAGCCCCACATCCCCCGTGCTCCCGCCCCACAAGCCTTCACCCGCCGCGTGGATCACACAGTCCCGCCCTCCCTTATCCGAGGTCGGGCAGCGGTCGACTGCCACTTTGCGTCGCAAGCTATGCTCCTCATCCCGGAACCCAAGCTCGCCCCACGGGAAATCTGGACATCAGGGTTGCAGTGCGTTGTGTGTGTGGGGGGAGGGGACATGGAACTGAGGAAGGTGCCCCGTCTGTACCTCTCCCCGGCTCTACCTCACCGCCTCCCCCCACCCGTACTCAGCCCCTGACCGCTCCACATCCTCCCCGACCCACCCGTCGTCCCTACAAAGTAGGCAAAGCTACGATGTCACTGCACCCCTAACCCTCATCTCAAGGTTACGGATTGCTAATGTTAAATGGATCCAACGAGTAGTTTCGCCCCAAATGTTTAATCAGGGGCCAGATGGGCAAATGTCTAATCGCTGTTACATCATATATTGATGTGTAAGTCAATGAGTGTTTTCTATATACATTTATATTGATAGGTATGTCTTCCTAGATATAATCACCATCGTAGCAATATAAAATTACAGAGTGTCACCTTGGCACCTTTCATCAACCTACTGTTAATGGGCAGCCGCAGCTAGTGGTATCGGGATGTGCTTTCCAGGCTCACTCACATTAAACAGTCATGTGTACTATGTAATGCATTATTATTTGACTGTACATAACAAATGTGCCTAACCCATTTTATTGTAACTTTCATCGCCTAAATTCAAATTGCCATCTGGGTACTCCTGGGGCTAACTCTGTATGTTGTTGTCATTATCACTGTCTCTGTGAATCGCCCAGTCGAAGCCACCTCCACCATATATACATTGTGTTCTATCAAAGCTGCCTACTCCGATGAATCATCAAATTTTCGAAACCCAAACAATTATTAATATATAATTCTACATATTTAACTTAAGATACTATTGCACTTATATACCATGTATTGCCATATAGAAGGGAATACTGAGTCAATTTAATAGAACCTCTTCCTGCAGAAACTAATTTTACATGCTTGCCGAAACTAATTTTGCATGCTTATCCTTCAAATATCTAAACAATTAGCCATTTAAAATCAAAGTTACTTCAAACTAAAGTAAGGTATATCATGAAAATCAGTTTAATACATTTATCCTAGAAACGTGGCACAAAATCAAAATCATTTGATTATGCAACTGAAAGGATTCGTGATTGATTGATGATGTCTATGTGCTGTATTGGCAGCGTAAGGCAGAGTCTTCTCGAGCTGTCTAAGAAAATGATAGGAATGCAAACACTGGCACTATTCAGTTGAAATTCCTCTAATGTCAACTGGACAACATGTCATCTGATATGCTATACACAGCAGTCCTAGTTTCCACTTCTCCCACTGCAGCGCCACCTGTGAGTGAATATTTCACCAATCTAGCTGGGACGACAAGCCGGACTTTAAGCATTTGTAGGTAGCCTGTTTTGGATATATTGCCGAAAACTAAATATATATTCCTCGACAGCATTTATTCTACAGTTTTACTGTACTGCTTTATTGTACTGCGTTACTGTACTGATTTACTGTACTGCTTTACTGTACTGCTTTACTGTACTGCTTTACTGTACTGCTTTACAGTACTACTTTACTGTACTGATTTACTGTATGGCTTTATTGTACTGCTTTACTGGACTGATTTACTGAACCACTTTACTGTACTGCTTTACTGTACTGCTTTACTGTACTGATTTACTGTACTGCTTTACTGTACTGCTTTACTGTACTGCTTTACTGTACTGCTTTACTGTACTGCTTTACTGTACTGCTTTACTGTACTGCTTTACTGTACTGCTTTACTGTACTGCTTTACTGTACTGCTTTACTGTACTGCTTTACTGTACTGCTTTAAATACCTGCATTACTGTACTGCTTTACTGTACTGCTTTACTGTACTGCTTTACTGTACTGCTTTACTGTACTGCTTTACTGTACTGCGTTACTGTACTGCTTTATTCCAGTGATTTACTGTACTGTTTTAATATACTGCTTTAAAGTGCTGTTTTACTGAACTGCTTTACTCTACTGTTTTACTATACTGCTTTACTGTACAACTTTACTGTACTGTTTTACTGTACAACTTTATTGTACTGATTTACTGTACTGCTTTGCTGTACTGCGTTACTGTACTGTTTTACAGTACTGTTTTACTGTACTGCTTTACTCCAGTGCTTTGCTAGACTGCTTTACTGTACTGCTTTACTGTACTGCTTTACTGCACTGCTTTACTGTACTGCTTTACTGTACTGCTTTACTGTACTGCTTTACTGTACTGCTTTACTGTACTGCTTTACTGTACTGCTTTACTGTACTGCTTTACTGTACTGCTTTACTGTACTGCTTTACTGTACTGCTTTACTGTACTGCTTTACTCTACTTATTTACTCTACATATTTACTCTACATATTTACTCTACTGTTTCATTCTATTTTATTCTAATGGTTTATTCTACTGTTTCACTCTACTGCCTTGTTCTACTGCCTTATTCTACTGCCTTATTCTACTGCCTTATTCTACTGCTTTATTCTACTGCCTTATTCTACTGATATATTCTACTGTATTATTCTACTGCATTATTCTACTGCCTTATTCTACTGCTTTATTCCACTGCTTTATTCTATTGCCTTATTCTACTGCTCTATTCCACTGCCGTATTCTACTGCATGATTCTACTGCATTATTCTACTGTATTATTCTACTGCATTACTCTACTGCTTTAGTCATCTGCATTACTCTACTGCTTTATTCCCCTGCATCACTGGACTGCATTACTATACTGCTGTACAGTACTGCAGGTCTGTACTGTTTACTACAGGTCTGTACTGTTTACTACACTGATTTACTCTATTGCTTTACTCTGCTACTTTACTCTTCAGCCTGACTATGCTGTTTTATTGTACTAATTTACTATACTGCTTTACTATGCTGCTCTGCTTTGCTATACTGGTCAACATCGCTTTATCCTACTTCTTTAGTGGATGGCTTTTCTTGGCGGCCTTACTCGAATATGCTTTTCGGTACTGATTTTTATTCAACTGGCCTTTTCCTTACTGGTTTACTCGCTTTATCCTTTTGAAAAACTCCACTGTTTATGTATATATCGACATAATTATATAGGACTTGACCATTCTTTATTCTGATTCTCTTCTTACCCGGCCATACTAGCGAAACCGCCAATTGCGATTCGACCCCATAGGTTGAAACGCTGGTCAAGTCAAACTTGATGATTTAAAAATTGATACTTGTCGCTAACTAGCCAGGCGCTTGGTAATATTAGAATAGGGCAAGGACTGGTTTGCTCAGTGTCAGGATAATGTGACTGAGCAGGATATCACCTCATGGTGCTAATGGTCTGGTCTCCCAGTGGGGCAGCACTATAAAATCACCATGAGTGCGCACTGTAACAAGTCGGTACCCGTCCTGATATGCCCTTTGATGTTGCCAGGTCGTAAAATTCCAACAACCAACCAACCAAGCTTTACTCATATCGCGTCATCTGTTTAGCAAAGTCCACTGCTCATGAATATACATAGATAGGACTTCAAGCTTATTTGTACTGGTTCTCTTCCTACAGGGCATACTAGCAAAACCATCAATTGCCGAGGTAACTGGTAACCGTTAGTGCCACGCACCCGGCTGGCTGACCCCATTTTCGGGGACTCATTTGTTATCATCTGTGAGCGGCTCCCGATCTGCTCTCAGGCCGTCATCAATGGGTTGACGAATTGCGCCCGGAGCTGCTCTTTGCCGGGGGAGGGGGGTGGCGGTGGTCTGGTGGGGGGGAGGGGGGAGGCCAGCATTAGGACCCAGAGATTCCGCGCGGATCTGAAAGGTCGCGTCCAGGGAGTAATGGCCGTGGGTGGACGGGAAGGCGAAAGATAGAAGACTTATCATCCCTCACGAGGCGAAGCGTGTACGCTGATTGGCTAGTTGCTGCATGTTCAGTTAGATGTTAAGTGCTTCCGGTGATGGATTTGTATTCATATTGAAGTTATGTCTACTGTTTTATATATATAACTAAATATATATATATATATATATAGTTTATATATAATACATATACATATATAGGTATACAGGTATGCAGGTATTGCAGGTATTGCAATACCTCATGGAGTTTGATGCCCCTGCCCTGCAGAGTTGTAAACCACTGCCTTGTGGTACAGGTTCTTGACAGAACCGAAGGCTAAGGGAGCAAACCCTAAACAGAAAACCATGTCACTGTGGCACCATTAAGGGGAGTTGATGTATGAAACTCCCAACATCTCCCAACCAGCCACTCCAGGGACAAATAGTATTGCGCCTGTCTTGACATGTTCTTGCCAGTGTGAAACCTCTATTTGCTCACCGAGAGAGTGCCGCTGGTAACTTTCAAAAGCCAGCAGCACTTCAACACTTTTGCAGGCAGCTTTCATGGAATGAAGACCGACTCATGGACATCACTCTCACAGTGGCAGTCAAGTAATGAAAGCAGTCTTTGTCGCATCACGACCGACATCATGATGATGATGATTATGACATACATAGAGAGAGAGCGAGAGAATTGTGTCTACTGTTATATATAAATTTTGTTTGTTTTGTTGTTTTACGTCCTAGCAACATCTAAGGTCATATCAGGACGGGTTATATATATATATATATAATATATATAACATATATATAATATATAACATATATATATCTATAGAGAGAGAAAATTTCCCCCAGATTGTTTTTTGGTATTTAATGTCCCAGCAATACCCATGGTATTTATTTCAACATGGTCACTGCATATACAGTTGATATTTATATCAGTAATGTTTCACATCAAAGAGGAGAAACCGGAAGTACAATGAGGATGGGCGCCAGATTGTGACTATATACATTCCTGGTGACTTTATAATGGTGCCCTACTGGAAGACCGGACCACCAGCACCATAACCTGCTATCCCACTCAGTCACCGTATGCTGATACCTAACAAACCACGTCATGTCCTATCCTAATAATGTCAAGTGCTACGCTTGATAACAACAAATATCAAGTTTGTAAGTCACGCCTTCGACTCAGCCGGAGTTGGAACCCACAAGCTCCTGCATGCGGAACTTGGCAATGCTCTTAGCGATTCGGTCAACCTACCCGATAGCTTACCTCGTGTTCAGACACCATCGCTGTTAACCATTAATAGCTTATAGGATAGTCCCCCAGCGAATTATGATTGAATGGCGCCCTTTGCGTGTACGATCCATATTCATATACAGTATAACCCCGTTAGACCAAACTTGAAGGGACCCTAGAAATTTGTTTGGATTAATCGATCATTGGTTTAACCGAGCTCTGGCTTTCACTTTGACTTGACTTTGACTTGGGTGCATTATGAATGTAATAATATACAATATATGTGGACACTTTGATTAGTGTTTTATATATATATATATACAGTATAACCCCATTAAAGCAAGCTCGGTTAAACTAAGCGATCGGTTAATCCAAACTTTTTTTCGGCAGCCTGGCAAAATACTACCATTTATCATATTATCTGCGCTAAGTGGTCATAGTAATAATACTAATAATAATAACAATAAGGACGAGAGTTATATATGTAAATGGAATGAGTAAATAGACTCTGGCTGGCCTGTAAGTCCCCAATCTTTATTAACGAACAAATCAGGTAGAAGTGACCAACCGGTGTTAGGACAGGAAGCACTTGCTGACCAGCTGCCTTGCTTACCTGCCCCAACAAGCAACAGGGCTCCAAGCCGCCCTAGCTGTACCATAGAACCTTCCAGAATCAGCCCACAATAGATTCACCTTAACCGCTTATATAATATTTGGATAAAGGTAAACATTTATACATACACATAAAAAAGTTGGTGGGGTCTCTGATGACCTTATAACCACATGACAGTTTGGATTAACCTACTGGAAGTGGCCTGGGGCCCTACAATTTTGTTTGGATTAACCGATAATTTGGATTAAACGACTTTAATTTAACCAACTTTTTTATATGATAAATGGTAGTATTTTGCCGGGCCGTCGAAAAAAGTTTGGATTCACCGATCGTTTGGTTTAACTGACCTTGGTTTAACGGGGTTGTGCTGTAATATGAATTCATCTTTAACCAAAATCCAAATGCGCCACATCTGCTATGCCTATTTCCTCGCCGACTTTCGGGTGCAGATGGTACATTAAAGAACGAAATGGATCAACAGACAAGATCGACAACATAGTGATCACAGATAATGCCCCCATGATCTACCAAGCGCGAAATGCGATATATGAGAATAGCCACAAATTTATACACGTGGACAGCAGTGCCCGCGAAATGGGATATATGAGAATAGCCATCAGGGTGGTGAAAGGGGTTCGGTTTGAACTATGAAGAATGACACGACATCGCAGTGCAGGTAACACGAATTTATACACGTGGACAGCAGTGCCAAAGTCCAGCCCTCCAGCAGAAGGAAAGCCACACATGGTAGTCGGGCCAGTGGGTTGGAAAGACGGTTGGTAGGTTGTCGGAGTTTTACGTCCTGGCAACATCTAAGGTCATATCCGGATGGGTACTGACTTGTGACAATGCACACGTCCTGGCAACATCTAAGGTCATATCCGGATGGGTACTGACTTGTGACAGTTTACACGTATGCTGACTTTATAGTGCTGCCCCGCTGGGAGACAAGGCTGGCAGCACCATGACCTGACATCCCACTCAGTCACATTATCCAGACACTGAGCCAACCAGTCATGCCAGCACCATGACCTGACATCCCATTCAGTCATATTATCCAGACAATGAGCCAACCAGTCATTATCCTATCATAATAATGCAGAGCACCTGGCTAGAAAGCAACAAGTATACATTTTTAAGTCATTGATTTGACTCGACCAGGGTTCGAATGCGTGGGTTCTAATCCGACGATCTACCAAAACGGGAGACGGACGCTCAACTTATACTGGCATCCCGTCTGTGTGGAAAAGAAGACATGGTAAAGGAGTAGTGTAAGTGTGTGCAAGAGTGCAGTGCCAGTAGATGTCTAGGTATGAGAGTACAGATAGTGGACTCGCCCATCCACCCAAGGAAGAGTCCAAATCACAGTTGGCAGGGAAGGAGGAGTGTCATTGCAGCTGAATCAAATACAACACTAACATTGCCACCAATCATGCAAGACCTTCTCTCATCTATATCCGCATAAGTCCTTATAGATCACCTATATCAAGTGTTAAAACAACCGTTGCCGACAAATCGTGGGTAAGTCTGCCACATAATTACTGACATTCATATATCTAATCAGTAGCTGCCACCTTAATGCTACGCAGTTTGGATTCTTTTACTTTTAATTAAGTTTCTTTTTCATATATAAAATAAACATTTTGATTTTGCTATGGAACTCATTAGAATATTTATTAAACTACCCCCAATGTTTTCACACCATGATTTGAACAGTATGCATAAGGAATGTCACAGTATTTCATTTCAAAGTTTGCTGCGCCAGTTTGCCTCTGCCCTCCTGCTGTCGCTTCCGGTGTGTTTGCTTGAGTCAGATCCATGCTTATTCAATCACATCCACCTGCCACTCACCCTTTTCTCCCACTGACATCAGCAACACTGCTCCCAAACCCTTCCTTCCCTGACCTCATTCATCACTGACCCGAGCTTTCCACGCTAATCCCCACATCCACATTCAAACCAGAGTCACGTCGGACTACCACCATCGGACGCAGTGCCCGAATCGGTAGAGCTCAGGCTTCCTGTACGGGAGGTTGGGAGTTTAAATCCCAGCCCCAGCCAAGTCAAACCAATGACCTATAAAATGTGATACTTGTCGGTAACTAGCCTGGTGCTTGGGTTTAATAGGACAGGACAAGGACTGGTTATGGTAGAAAATATCTCACCCAAGCCTTGATAATATGATAATATATTCAGCTCTTCAATAGTTCAGAAACTGCGGGACATTTCCGTATACTACTCGCGCGGTTTCACACGGTTTGTGGGTCCTGCCGACCCCAGCAATGGCATGGGTAACCAACCCTTGCTAGTGTGGAGATAATAAGATATTTATTTCCACATGATTATTATACATACAGGCTGATATTTGTATAAGTAATGTTTCACATGTAAAAGGAGAAAGCAGAAGTACAATACTGATGAGGCACCTTCCCCAGTAAAATAACATATATACATTACTAATACTATAAAAATAATACTTTTTGTTTAAAGTAAAATGTAAAAAGTATATTAATATTACCGTTAAACACTGTAAATGACATCTCATTGTTTATAGATATGTGTTGGTTGGCTGTAGCTTCATTGTACGTCTAGTACACAATCGAAATACATGATTTTGCATTGAAATATGCGTCTGTCATAGACCGACTGGGAACAGGGCGTGGTGGCCGAATCGGTAGAGCGCAGGCCTCCCATGCGGGAGATCGACGCCTTCTCCTTGAACATCCTGCGACTGCGTTCGGTTCTGCGTCACCCGCTCTGCATATAGTGCACATCACCCGCTCTGCATATAGTGCACATCACCCGCTCTGCATAAAGGTTGCGTGCAGCAGTCGTAGTCTAAACTAGGCCGGCCGACTGGTGATTGGGGGCGGGCCAGTTTTGCATGTTTTTTTGTGTGTGTGTTTTTGTTACTGGCCGGGCGTGCGTTTTAAATCATCCGTAATTAACTGACGGCCAACCCCAGGCTTGGCAACCGGCTTCCGACGACTGTCTGCACAGGTTCACTTAAAGTTCCGGCAAGGTTCAGGCAAGGTTCAGGCAAGGTTCCGGCCAGGTTCAGGCAAGGGTGAGGAAATGTTCACGCAAGATTCAGGCAATGTTCACGCAAGGTACACGAAAGGTTCAGGCAATGTTCAAGGACAGTTCAAGTATGGCTCAGTCAAGGTTCAGGCAAGGTTCATGCAAGGTTCAGGAAATATTCAGGCACTGCTCAGGCAGTTTTCCGGCAATGTTCAAGCAACGTCCAGGCAATGTTCCAGCAACGTTCCAGCAATATTCCGGTAAAGTTCCGACAAGGTTCAAGCAAGGTTCGAGAAAGATTCTACTTTTATCCTAGCACAAATGTTGGATTAGCCAGATGGTAAAAAAAGCGGGCTTCACTTTAAGTAGTTTCAAGTGTAGAAGGACAAACTTCATGGTCATTCATATTCGATCCATGCTTTGGTCAGATACCGATATTTCCTGATTATCTAGACTCAATCTTACATGAGTTGTCTGTATATGTATATAATATCTAGGTCATTATATGCATATACACAACAACGGGATTAAACCTAATTTGGCATATGCTATCAGTAATTTTAAGCGTTTTTGATACATATCTGTACTATATAGCCGCTCCTTTTTTGGGGAATTGGAAAAATATGTATTATGATGATTTAAAATTGAGGTAATGGGGGTATCATCAGAAAGGTGAACCACACTTCAAATATTTGCCTGTGCATTTCCTCTTTCCTGAACTCCATTGAAAATACATTAAGTTGTATGTTGTGCCAGTGAAAGTTATTTGCCATACTTTGCTCAATAGTGGCCACGACTGTAGATCCACACATGCATATATATATATAACATATATGTATATATGTGTGTATATATTATATATGTGCAGGGAGGAAAGTGGTATCCGGCGAAAGCCGCGTAAAACAAGCCGACGGTGAATTTCCGTGAAAACGTGAATTTTACCCCATATCATTAGCACCATCAACTAATCGCGGAAAAATGTCGGAAGTCAAGTTTCAACTATCCTTCTTGTGCCTTTATTATCGCCCATGCTTCACTCATTATTGTTTGGATTGTATGTTCTAGTAACATCTCATGTATTATAAGAATAGGATTCAAACCAACCAATGTTGTCATATACATCGTGATTCCTTAGCATTTTGTTTAACAGTAATCGGTCAATATTGTTTAAAATCGCGGAAAACCACAACATTTCAGAGATCTTTCATCCCTCTATGTGTGTGTGTCTAGACATAAAATATCACCTGAAGTTGTGTGAAATTGTGCTGCTCAACTAGGCACAGGAGTTCTATTAATTTTCATTCCGCTAGCAGATTCTGATGGAGGAGTTGAATGCAAATGGCAGAATGGGCGTCGTGTCGCATGAATCAGTGATTGCCCTAATAATGTGCTGTCCACCTACATTTATCAATCTGACAATACTGGGACAATAGCGCGCTGAATTGAACACCGCCCCTAAGACAATCAGTGCTTTAAATCACCACAGGGGAGGAGTGGTGGGGTGGGGTGGAGTGTACGGGGAGGGGGTAGAGTGTGTGGGTGGAGCGGGCGGGGAGGTAGCAAAGATTTCCACGTCAGTTCTCGCCAAAATGAGTGTCACTGTCAGTTTCGAGGCTTAAGCAACCAGCTGTCATGACACTGTCAGTAGAGAATGATGCGATCAAAAGGCTGTGTTTGGACGCCTGCTTAATCTAGCTCCGAAGGAAATGGAGTCTTGGGTTGAATGTGGGTATTCCCATGCATACGTTCGATGGTGATGGAGATGTGATTGTAACTTGGAAGCACACGCCCCGCTTGTATCCGGTTGTCTGGGTGGAGGGGGGGGGGAGGGGGAGTGGGGAGCGGGAGGGGAGGGAGGGAGGGCGTGGGGAGAGGGATGATGGAGGGGGAGGTGGCGGAGGAGGATGGAAGGGGAGGGGGGTTGATGGGGAGGCGCAGGGGGATGGGGAGTGAGGGAAGGGGAATGGGGTTGATTGGGAGGGGGAGTGGTGTTAAGGAGGAGGGAATTGGGTTGAGGGAAGGGGACGGGGGTTGAGGGGGAGGGGGAGTGGGGGAAGAGAGGTTGAGGGGAGGGGGGGAGTGACGGGGGAGTGAGCGGGATGGGGAAGTGAAGGGAGGGGAGGGTGAGGGGGGTGGCGGAGGGAGGGGTGGTGGAGGGAAGGTTTCGGGGAGTGAAGTGGTGAGAGGAAGGTGGGGGAGGTGGGGGGAGGGAAGGTGGAAGGTGGAAGGTGAGTGGATGGGGCAGGAAAGGGATGGATGTAGGAGTGGGGGCGTATGTTGTATGTGGGAGTGGCGGAGAGTGGAGGAGGTGGAAAGGAGAACTATTAGCGAGAGGTGCTGTGTATGAGTGAGGGGAGGCGGGAGGGGGGGATTAAGAAGTAGGTGGGGAGTGGGGCGGGAAATAGGAGACAGAAGGGGAGGGGACTGGGGATGTTGGTATGGAGAAGGAGGAAGAGGGGAAGGATTATAGAGGGATGGTGTGAGGTCGAGGGGAGGAGGCGGCAGGGAAGTGGAGGAGGGGAAAGGGGAGAGGGGTGGGGTTGGTGGGGCTGAGGGGTGGGGGGGGGGGGTTGAGGGAGGCGAAAGCGGGAGGGAGGAGGGGGCTGCCAGTTTTTGTCGGTAGTCTACTTAATCAAGACCTGGCCGGCTGATAAGATCTAAATGTTGGTATTGAGGGCGGTGGCTATGGGAGGGCGTGGACACTGGCAAAGGCATGTGCCACTCAACATGGCCGATAGGGCAGGGGTGTGTGGGTGTGTGGGTGGGTGTGGAAAGGATGTGTGTGTGGGTCATTGTGGACTGGGTGCCATGAATAGACGTGGTGCTGGATTCAAAGGCGATTATGACTTCTACTCACTGGGACCATCAGTGCCACCACCACCGCTACAATGAGTTGGACTAGGAATAGTGTCATGTGTGTTTTAAATTACTAAGTGAAATCAAGGAATCTGGCTGGTAATTTGACACTTGCCTCATTGATTATTTTGATCTTCAATAAGTCAGCGACTCAAGTAGACATCAGCATTGGGCAGTACATATTGGCGTGTAATTGCATCGAGTAATGCATATGGACTAGTATTAGTGATGTGTCAGTGGCGACAGGATATCGGAGAAGAGGACAGATATTGGTAATTTGGAGGCTGGGAATTTTGGAGGCTTGGCATTTTGGAGGCTTGGTATTTTGGAGGCTTGGTATTTTGGAGGCTTGGCATTTTGGAGGCTTGGCATTTTGGAGACTTGGCATTTTGGACACTTGGTATTTTGGAGGCTTGGTATTTTGGAGGCTTGGTATTTTGGAGGCTTGGTATTTTGGAGGCTTGGTATTTTGGAGGCTTGGCATTTTGGAGACTTGGCATTTTGGAGGGTTGGTATTTTGGAGGCTTGACATTTTGCAGGGTTTGGTATTTTGCAGGCTTGGCATTTTGAAGGCTTGGCATTTGGAGGCATGATATTTTGGATAATTGGCATTTTGGTGGTTTGGGATTTTGGATGAATGGCATTTTGGAGACTTGGTATTGTCGTGAGGGTGATGGCAATGGAAAATATTAAGCCTAGAGCAGGATTGGAACCAACAATTCTAGCCACTAGGGGGCTAGTGTCCTAACCGACACTACTTAGACTCCCTGATGCAATCATCCTATCCCCACCTACCAGAGGGGATGGCCGAATGAGTTAGAGCGTCTGTCTCCCGTGTTGATAGATGGTGGGATTGTGGGTTTGAATCCTGGTCGAGTCAAACCAATGACTTAAAAATTGATACTACTCGCTTCCTAGCCAGGTGCTCGGCATTACTAGGATAGGGCAAGGAGCAGTGGAATGAGGAAGACCAGACGTCTGCGACTGACATTTCCCCTGCTTAAACAACTAATGTACCCAAAAAAAACCTACCTGTCTACGTTGCTACCAGCAGCCTTAGTGGTGAGCCTGTAGCCGGTGAGTACTGCTATTTGTTTAGTTTACATTCATCGATTCACAATATGAATAACGACACCAATGTAGTGGCTATGTTAATATCGCTTGGAATTTAGGGTTAATTTGATTAAATTTAATTATTTGAGTATGTAATTCTGTTAAATATGATCACATTCAATAGATTTTGGCCTAATCGGTCCCTAACACTGCTGGGCACCAGTGATAGTTACAGCTGAGCCTGTAGCCGGCGAGTACCACTATTTTACACTATCGCCGCCCGGGAACCGGATGTATCGCTTCATCTATACTACCTGGCAAGGTGGTTTACATCTACCGATTTATATGAATCGATTCAGCCCTAAAACGCTTCAGCGTCGTGTTTACATGACAAATGTAAATCGATCTAGGCAAGTAGTTTTATATGAAGCGTTTTAACTCGCCCGTGTAAACACTGCTTTACACTGCATTGAACAACAAAAAAATGCTCACTAGTATAATGTCATTCCGTGGTGAGAAGACCTTTATTGGCCCTATTATCATTTTTAAATGACTTATTCAATGTGAATTAACTTCTTTTATTTTCTGGCATGTATATGGTTTATTATTTAGCATTCTGCAGTAAATATATATCTACTTGGTGACATAATGCATAGATTGTCTTTTCTAGATCGTTAGCTTCCTACATCGCTGGGAAATAAAAGAAGGCAGGGGGTGAAGCTTTGATAAGAAACAAAAAAGAAAATACAAAAAAAGTGAACAGGAGGGTAAACCGCCACAGAATTTGTGACTCTAACGAGTGGTTCACGAGGTTATTGGGGTTTTTTCCCCTCCTTTCATATTTATAATCGTCTTTAAGTTTAAGTGCGTATCTATACGTGGAATGTCACGTATGTGACCCACTGACCCACATGCAGCTGTTTATTTTGGCGAGTTGCAACCTGTCTGGCTTAAAGCCAGGTCTACATTGTCCATGTTTATTTCAACATGGGTAATTGAACCCGCGAGAAAGTACATCCAATACTTGGACGTGACTAGTGGCTCCACCTATAAAGTCCTTTTTAACTAAGAAATGCTCGCTGACTGTGGCACCATCTGCTGTAATTCTCCATAACGAGCTATGACACAGTTTCATTCTAGACACTTCGACCAGAGCATTTCGATCGATAGGACGTGTTTCTCTACCTTGGATTTACTGACCCACCCACCCACCCCAACTAGAGGTTATGTTCATAGGACTATGTGCCTGGAATCCTCAAACTTTTAATCAATCAAAGATCTCATGATTTAACTGTAACAAGTAACTAGTAAGAATAAATGCCACTTTATATATACTTTATACAACTTGTCTTGAGTTGGTTCAATTACATCATATATGGGAATCACAGACAGCATTGTAGCTGTAGCAAGTGTCCGGTATTGTTGTTTTTTTGCTTGTTTCGTTCCTCAATTAAGCAGGATAAATGCAAATGGTCTTCTTCATTCCGTTGCTCCTTGCCTATTAATGCTGAGCACCACACCAGGTACCGAGATGCTTTTACATTTTCAACCAGGCGCGGTGGCCGAATCGGTCGAGTTCAGGCCTCCCATGCGGGAGATCAGGAGTTCAATTCCCGGTTGAGTCAAACGAATGACTTACCAAATTTATACTTGTCGCCTCCTAGCCTGGCACGCAACATTAATAGGATAAGGCAAGAAATGGTTAGCTCAGTGTTAGGATAATATGATTGAGTGGGATATTGGGTCATAGTGCTGGCAGCCTGATTTCTCAGTGGGGCGGCACTATACAATTGCCATTAGAAGTTGTTATGAGTGTGCACTGTCACAAGTTAGTACCCGTCCTGATATGACCATAGATGTTGCCAAGATGTAAAACTCCAACAACCAACCAACCCTCTTTGTATAATATATATACCCTCTACAGCTCTCATCGTGCAGATCCTTGACATACACACATAAGCACACACTCAGCTCCCACCACCCACTCTCTCACACAGGTGCACACCCAACAGATTCAGCTCCACCCATTCTTTCTCCCACGCAATGTATAATTGATGCGCTGGCGGTTCGCACCGGAAGCGGAAGTAGATCACCTCCGACAGAGCATGCGCAGCCGCCACCAGTTTCAATTGGGCGCGGTGCCGTCGCACTAGTATACTAATGTCGAGATGTTGGATACACTGTCCTCTGGGGAAAGGTATGCTCCTCAACCCTATATGCTTCTTGGTGCCCGGGGCCTGGTCTTCCAGTGGGGCTGCACTATAAAGTCATCATGAGTGCGCACTGTCACAAGTCGGTGCCCATTGTGCTATCATCTTAGGTGTTGATAGGACGTAAAACAACCAAGCACCTAATTAGCTTAGACATACTTAGGTTAGACTTATTTAAGTAAGGCCTAGTTAGGTTATGCTTGCTTAGTTTAGGTATGCTTAGGTTATGGTTATTCCCTTAGGTCTGCTTCTATATCTAACTTCCTATCTATTCCCCCAACCTTTTTCTTTCCTACCTCTCCACTTCTGCTCCATCAACCCTCTCCTGCTTACCGTCACTACATTTCACCCCGCCCCATTAATTATCTAAGCCCTTTATCACCTCTTCCATTATCCTGAATAGGTTTCCTCTTTCTATCCATAACCATTCCCTTTATTTACCCTTCCTATCCATTGTCTCCCATCTAATGCTATCCACTTCCTATTCTTCCTAATGCCTCAGAAAGAAATGCTTTACGCCGTGTTTGCGGCGGCCATAAGTCGCCGCATCGGCCAGACCATACGGCGACCGTATAGTGGATTGCGGTCGCCATACGGTCACTCTACGGTGTTTTTCTCAGCGCAAGGGGTTGCGTTTTTTTAAAGTTGAAGTTATCTTAACTTCGCAAAATCGCAATGCCGCAGGCGGCAAGGATTCCACAACACCATATGGTCACATTTTTTACATCAATGGATATCAATATGGTACAATATTCATGTTTGTATGATAGACATTATGAAAGTTATGTTTATATATATTAAAAACGTGTATAAAGTTAAACACAAACCCCAAAGCACCTTGCGGTGACCATACGATTTGTGAATAGATAAACCGCAGATTGCAATACCACAATATTTGCATAAACTGCAAGACACACCACAGACCGCAGCACTATACAGCGAGGGCAGCATTTGTGACCTAGACATTATCACCGACCATATTTCTATTATCACCTATTCCCCCCCTCATTTCCTCTCATAATATAAACACTCATCATCTCACTGTTATCATTACATCGCCCCTCCCGTCACCTAAGATGTACCTTCTATCACCCCTAACCGTACTGTACACACACATTTGCAGGCCAAGTAAGCATTCAGCTTTATACCATGTATAATTCCCATCCCCATTCCACCGGACGGATTGACCGAATGAGTTTAGCGTTGGTAGATCGTGGACTCGAACCCACGGGTTCGAACCCTGGTGTAGTCAAACCAATGACTTACAAATTGATACTTGTCGCTTGGTAGGGCTAGGACTGGTTGGCTTAATGTTAGGATAATATGACTGAGTGGGATATAAGATCATGGTGCTGGCAGCCTGGTCTCCCAGTGGAGCAGCACTATAATACAAAGTTGCCATGAGTGTGCACTGTCACAAGTTGGTAGCCGTCCTGATATGACCTTAGATGTTGTCAGGACGAAAAATTCCAAAAAGCAAGCAACCAACCCGGCCCATCCCACCCCATGCGGCGTCCCATAATATATGTAGCTCACGCCAGGCCATTTCGGTCCCTCTCCATTCGCTCCATAATATGTCCACTTCTAATCCAATAATTCCCCCTGCACCACGACGCACGCCGTCCCAAGCCGCCCCAAGCCGCCGCCCCTCTCGCCGCATCCGGCCGGGCAGGGGGCGCTGATACTGATAGAAAGCTTACACCCCTTAATACTTGAACAGATTGGCGTTTGTCAGGTGCAGCATCAAGCAGTGTGCACGCATGCATGCTGACCTGTATGGTTCCAAGCCTGCAATCCTGCAAACCCGCAAGCCTGCAAGCCTGCAAGCCTGCCCTGCATGCCTGCACGCCTGCAATCCTTCAAGCCTGCAAGCCTGCAAGTCTGCAAGCCTGCAAACCTACAAACCTGTAAGCCTGCAAGTCTGTCTACCTGCCCCTAACCCCCTCCCCCACGCCCACCCCGACCCTCACTCCCCTCCCTCCGCCAATACTCCTAATTACAACGATAAACACATCGGCAGTAATTAGACGGCGTCCCCGGATGCTGGGATTCCCTCCCGTCTGCAGTCCGAGTGGCTCGGGTCCAAGTGACCAGCGGCAAGTCTTACTAATAATCAGCATGCTTTACAAAAGTGGGCATTTAGCAAAACGCAACCGTGCTTTTGATATCCCCCGCTCCTATTATTATGGATTACATATATATATATATATATATATATGTTTTTGAAAGTGAGCAGAGTGACAGTTGGCTCACTGTAGAGAGGATGCGGGGAGGAGAGAATGCCTGCTCTGCAGTGAATAACACTGGTTAAGGTGGTTAGAGAGAAACAGTAATGGGGTGACGTTATTTATATCCATATAATAAATGATATAGTACATATCATCATCATCATCATGCTGTCGGTCGCGATGCGACAAGGACTGCTTTCATTACTTGGCTGCCGCTCTCCATTTAGCTCTCTGCTGCGAGAGTTGAGCCCATAGTACATATACATATCACAAAACTCTGTAAATGTAGATCCCAAAATTGACATAAACAGTGGAATCAAACATTTCGAAAATTCTTTTTTTTACATTTCTATTTGGATGTTCATTGCTCAGTTATCATTATATCGCAATAAAAGTGGAATTATTGAGTATTAAAATTAGCTTTTTGTAAAGAATCTTTTATTTAATCAAAAATAATGTTCATTCAAAGAATGTAGTTACAACGATAGCCTCCAATGTTTATGGAATGTGTCTTCAAAGATATAGATACAGTTTAAAAAATATGTTATATATATATAGAAGGAATCAAGTTGATCCAATCTAGCTAACTATTTAGACACTGTCTATGCGTATCCAGGCAATGCGTTTGTTAATTGAATCATGCTCACTTTTCTTTGATCCGGGCAGTGCATTGCTTCGCAATGGCCACAAACTCTTTGTAGACCCCTGTTTGATGGCATGACTAATATTTTCAGAAATTTACAAATATTGCGTCTGTAATTTGGTGGGTGACAGTGACAGTGATAAGTTAAGTAGATCCAGGGTTTGCGGAAGTTGACCCCCTCCCCACACACACTCTATCCGCCCCCCTCCCATCCATTTAGGAGGCAGTTTTACTCAATCGCAACCCCACCCCAAATACCTTTTTTTTTAATTGACCGCGCATTCGTGTGGATAATTGCGCTAGTTTGTTGTACAGAGTGTTGGGTCACGCATTGATGGAACTGTTCTGAAGAGGTATCAGAAGGGACTGTGAGCATTTGGTACGAGTGTAAACATGTCATAATATATGGAAACTTAGTTGCACATAAACAATATTATTTTGAAACGGCCACAGAACAATTCCGCGGCCATCTCCCCCAAACAAACCCCGCATCCCCCTCCCCCCACAAAAACCCATCCCACAAAATAACAAAAACAGCCCACACAAAAAAGAACATCACTGACAGCATGTTCCCACCATGATTCAGACTTATGCTTAGCCTATGAAGTCTGGTCTGAGATGAATAACCTAAATGTCGGTTTCACTGCTGGCGGATACCTTGCAATGTGCCATTTAGGTGACTAATGTTTGTGGAGATCAGTAAGTGGCGTTTGTTTTAGCGTCAATACAAGCCGGCAGATCAATACCCACCTTTGGACACCCGGCCTCCACCCCATGCTCCCACCGCCCCCCACCGTCACCCCGTACCCCCGCCCCCACCAGCACCAACCAGGCCATCTTAGTTGGCTATAACACTAAGAATTCACCGGTCATTTCCTCACGAATAAGACAACGCAATCATATATGTGATCATTTATATACCGTCATGCAGCACACACACACTCTCTCACTCTCTGTTAAGCCAATATATTTAAATTCAATTAGTACTGGAGCTGTATCGGGACACAATAATTATTAGCGTATATATCTTGTATGGGCGTGTTTGATCATAGTGTGCCGATTGTCTGTCGATGATTTCTTAGTAGGGCTGGCTTCAGGACGCCCCACCCTGAAACCCGAGCGGACAAGTCAACACCCGCCGGCCCTCGCGTCTCCCCTCGACCCCCCCCCCCCCACCCACCCTCATCTGCATATCAATACCTCATAATTTCCATTTCCGCAAGCGTCCGATGCCTGCGCATGCGCCTTTGAATGTGGACGCCCCCGTGTGTAGTGTTATTATGACAGCGGTGAAAAATGAGCGTGTTTTAGCAGTTACACACTGGGGAACCAACCCCAGTTGACGCGTTTTTATATTTTTTTAAAAAAGGAGAAAATATTGCTATTTTTTCTTCTAAATGAAAATAACAGAGATTAGGCGTGAACCCGAGGGACTGGATACTTAATGAATGGTTGCTGGAGTGTTACGCCCTGGCAATATCTAAATTATAAGGTCATATCAAGAGGGGATACTTAATGAAGAAATAAATGCTCATTTTGAATATTAGAGGTAGCTGGAATCATATTAATCATATTTACAATTTAACCAAGGTAAGATTGTGTAAATTTCGTTTAGCTGAAGCAAAAATTAAAATCTTAGCTCTTACTTTTCCTTTTGGTGCGGCTTTTCCCAGGAAGGATTCAGGCCGAGTTTCGTGTATTAGCAACTCACAACGCCCCCCCCCCTCTCCATACGGCGAACTGCAAAATAAATGAGTCTTGTTAATATTAGAGGTAGGTGGAATCATCATAATCATATGGACAATCTAACAGATTGTAAAGTCCTCAGCGGGAATATGTGAATCGGAATATTTTAATGGATGTAACATTTTGTAAAAAAAATATATATTTAGTTGCAGCAAAATTAAAAATGTTAGCTCGTGCTTTCGCTGTTGGTGTTGGTTGGCCGGGCGTGCGTGAGGTTGGCGGTGGGTGTGGGGTGGGGGTTGGGTGTGGGGGAGGTTCAGATCGAGTTCCGTGTATTAACAACTCAAAGCGCCCCCATACTGAGAACTGATTACAGCAGCGACGCCTCAGCCTCTGTCAGGTTAGCCGTGGTCAGAGCTGATAAGGTCTGGGGGCGACAGGCGTTCTGGTTGGCCGCCCAGTGTCAAGATAATACCTTAATAACGGAAGTGCCGACGATTGATGACCTCTAGGAGAGTGTGTCGCAGGAGCGCATGCGTGGGGGGGCTGCTCGACGTCTATTCATCACCTACGGCAAACAGTCGACGCGCACTGCATGATGGGGGGAGGTTTTATGGGAAGTATGCCCCCACGCATGCGCGTCGCGCATGTTAATGATGCGCAAACAATGTGCGCCGAGTGGACGCGCCAATCTGCGTCTTGTTATTGTAGCATTAGTTAGTTCCTCTCCCGCCCGCTGGGGGATGGACACAGACTGGGCTTTCTTCGGATGTAATTTAGTTCTACTCCCGCCCGCTGGGGGATGGGCACAGACTGAGGCTATCTTCGGATGTAACGTCATTCAAGTTCATGGCGTCGTGTTTAAGAGTTGGTTGGTTTTCGGAGTTTTACATCCTGGCAACACTTAGGGTCATATCAGGACGGGTACCGACTTGTCACAGTGCGTACTCATCGAAACTTTATAGTGCTGCCTCACTGGGAGGCAAGGCCGCCAGTACCATGACCCGATATCGCACTCAGTCACATTAACCTGACATTGAGCCAACCATTTCTTGCCCTATCTTATTAATGCTGAATGCCAGGCTAGGTAGCGACAAGCATCAATATTAAAGTCACTGGTTGAACTAGACTGGGAATTGAACTCCCGTTCTCCGGCACAGGAGGGCTGCGGTCTACCGATTCGGCCACCGCGCCCGGTACCGTGTTTAGAGTGCCCGAATTATAACTTATAGCAACATCAATATAACTTATATTGCTTATTACTTTTGCCTTAGAGTTGCATAGTCCGATGAAGCATCAGATTTTCAAAACCATAGAATTCAGCTAGATTTTCTTGCACATATCAAACTTGGATACATATTGCACTTATTAAGCATTTGTTGCCACATAGAAAGGGATACTGAGTCAATTTAATATAACCCATTACTGCTGAAGCCTATGGTGTCAGAGTTTTGGCATGCTCGGTTAAACCAAACGATCTGTTAATCCAAACTTATTTCGGTGGCCCGGCAAAATTCTACCATTTATCATATAAAAAAAGTCCCAGATGACCTTATAACCGCATGCAAGTTTGGTTTAACACTACCGGAAGTGGCCTGAGGCCTGACAATTTTGTTTGGATTAACCGATACTTTGGATTAACCGACTTTGGTTTAACCAACTTTTTTATGTGATAAATGGTAGTCTCCCACAAAATGTTATTGGTGCCGAGTCAATAAATTCATTCAAGAACAGATTAGAAAAAGCATGGGCTGATGATCCAGGGAAATTTGACCCCTTATTCACCATATGCTACTAATTATTCCTTGTGTTGCTTATTACTTGAACTCAAGCAAAAATGAGAGACAAATAAGTGTTCACACTTCCTGTCTAACATTCGCTATTTCGCTATTTCGATATCGGGTGATGGTGAAAACCGCTTGCTATCTCAGTGGGGCAGCTTTGAACGCACATTCTCACAAGTCACTAGCCGTCCTGATTGTATATGAAATGTTACGTTGATGTCCAGCCCTAAATAAACTAACTTAACACCTCTAGTGATAACGACCTGTCGCGAAATTGTCGGGTGGTATGGTATGGTTTGGTTGTTGGAGGTTTACGTCCTGGCAACATCTAAGGTCATATCAGGACGGGAGGCTGGATTGGTAACAAGGGAAATATAGTGTAAATATAGGTGTAGATGGGGAGATTTCACGTGTGTACATTTAGGTATCCAGGCAATGGTTTTGATGCGAATATTGCCAATATAGTCAATATCAATATAATGATGCTTATTTATGTGAATAGTCATCGTCAACTAATTATCTGAACTAGCTATGACATAAGTAGACTCTTCTGGGAACGTTTGTTATGCTCGGCATAAATGAGCACAATTCGAGCATATTTCAGCTTGAGAATAAGTATTTGATGAAATCATTAATTTCATGGGAGTCATTCGATTTCTTTTCCCCCCGAGTGATTTTGGGCTTCATTAGAACTCCGATTTCACTTGAAATAATTAAAACGATGCACTCTATTTTGAGTATCGAGTTTTTCTTTTGCGTAAATATATTAGTGTGATCATCACATTTCTGAACCGATAGGCTTCAGCAGTAATAACTTCAACAAAATTGATTTAGCATCATCTTCTAGGCAGTAAACATGCTGATTAAATTGAAGAATGTAAATGTTTTGGTTCTGAAAATGTGATGCTTTCATCGGACTATGACCAGACGGAGGGGGTGGGTGGCCGAATGAGTAGACGATCCGTCTCCTGTTTTGGTAGATCGGGATCCGAACCCATTAGTTCGTGGGTTCGAATCCTGGTCGAGTCAAATCAATTACTTAAAAATTGATAGTTGTCGCTTCCTAGCCTGGCGCTCGGCATTATTAGGATAGGACAAGAACTGGTTGGCTCAGTGTCAGGATAATGTGACTGAGTGGGATATCAGGTTATGGTGCTGGTGGCTTGGTTTCCCAGTGGGGCAACACTATAAAGTCACCATGAGTGTGCATTGTCACGAATCGGTACTCGTCCTGATATGACCTGAGATGTTGCTAGGTCGTGAAACAACAAACAAACATCGGACTATGACGTTTTTAAGTTCATTTCAGTCCTTCAATTCGGCAAGATTTCTTTGACGAAAATTCATTGGAATCATATTTAAGGTGCGGGCAACAAACCGCTGATAAACACACATTTAAGATGTTGACGTTACTATGAACCTAGGTAAAGGTTTGCAATAGCAGCACACTTTTTGAAGTGACCACCATCTTAGCTCATAATACTGAAGTTATAATGGTTGACCCACTAACACACTAACCACCTTCGTAATCTACTAATATGCCTTACCCATGTGTAAAATATTCCGATAATCAGCAGAGGGGGGAAATGGAAATCCTCTATTATTATTCTGTGTGGCCGGCCAAGAGTTGTGTATATGGATGTTCTGTATATATATATGGCTTGGTCCATGCTTGATGGCAGGTAAGTATAGACATAGGGATGATTGACAGGTCTGGGAAAGTGCACTCAGGGCCTGGCTCTCTGCTGAGGTAGGGGTCAATGCACATAGGGGTCAAGGTTGGTAGTGGCCACAGGTCGACCAGCTCTGATTGTAGGCAGACCATTGGTGGTCATGGTAACCAGAAATGCTGAGTCCCTATTGGAGGAACTGGGAATGCTGCATCCCTATTGGTTCAAGTAAAAGGCATGATCCTATACCAAGAATCCATGTACTATATCTATAATAAACCAGAGGGCTGGACTCTCTCTCTTACACTTTACTCTCTTCCTTTCTCTTTGTCTCTATTGTTTTCCTCATAGCCCACGTACACAGCCACAGATCCGAGCATTGGTTTATACACAAGTACGCGCTGAACTACCTATTTACAATGTAATGCAAAAGGCCGGAAACCCAGTGCCTTGCCACTGAACAAAATGTATGTTTTGATGAATAAGTATTTTACACACAAAAAACAAAAAAAACTCTTTAAAAAAAAAAACCAGCCACTTTAGAACAAATTTGGTGATATGTTTACATAGTATTAGTCATAAACGAAGCTCAGATAGAATGCTTATTTCCTGGCTATTTTAGGTGTCCATGGCCAAATCTGCACTTCACACCAATATATGCATTCAATGTCAGTGTCAGTGAAACCCGATGTTGGTTGGTTGATGTAATTTTACATCCAGTCAACATCTAAGGTCATATCAGGATGGGTACAGATACCCAGATTTGTGACAGTGCACACTCATGATGACTCTATAGTGTTGTCATGTTGCCAGTGCCATGATCTGAGATCCCACTCAGTCACATTATGCTTACACTGAACCAATGAGTCTTTGCCCTATCCTAGTAATGCTGAGCGCCTGGCTAGAAAGCGGCAATCATGCATTTTTAATTGATTGATTTGACTCGACCAGGGTTCAAATCCTACGATCTAAAAAAACGGGAGTTTGACGCTCAACTCATTCGGCCATCCCGGCTTGTCTGAATCCCAATGTGGTTGGAGGGTGTCGTTGCTTCTACTGGAACTGACGTGTTAGTCATGCATTTACAGGAGACGACAATTTAGTCACACCGTGTTGCCCATTTTGCGGCTACGCCTTTTGGAAACAACATTAGTCATTCAAGTCAAGACAGAATTACCAGGGTCACTCAGGGTTAATATAATGGTAATAACATTAGCAGTAAAAAAAAGTAGCACTGGCCGCAGTTTACAGCTGTGCTGAAGACTTTCTATTTTTAAATATTCTTTGGTAATACTTTTTGTATTGTTATTGTTTGTAAAAGGTGGGGGTTATGTGATGTACGCATGGGAAAAAATCAGTAAATATATCAGCCCTGAGCACAGGATCCTGGTTCGAGTAATAATTGTAATTTAATTAATTCCAAAGAAGGGGTAGGTAGGGCTTTTTATTGGTTAGTTTTTTGTAGATCACTCACTTACTTGTTAACCTTGCTTTCTACTTTGAAGAAGTGGGGGAAAGGACAATTAGACAAAAAGAGCTAAGAAACAGCTAAAGGAAATGCAGCAAGGTACCTGCAGTATTGCACTCGGTGAGATCCAGCACAGTGCCAATACTGGATTGTGCTTTTCTGGGAGTTTTGGGAGTCAGTGAGTCAATGTGAGCGTCTATGAAATAGCGGATTAGAGAGAAGTGGCAAAGATGATGCAGCAGTATTTGTGGCAGTGGCTGCCGGATATACTGATATCTGCTAACTCAGAATAGAACCTGCCAATAAGCTCAGCTCCCCCCCCCTCTCTCCCGCCTCTACCCCCCGCCCTCCGCGCAGACACACACACACCCCCCCCGCCTCCCGCACACACCCAGCCCCCCCCCCCCGCCTCCCCCCCCACCCTAACCGTAACTCCCAACTGCACCCACCCCCACTCCGACCCCCACGCTCAGCGTGCCAGCTATTTTCTACACGGGGCTCCGGGTGCTTGTAGTTCTCCCTCCCCGCCCCTACCCGGCCCTCATCCCACCACCACCCGGCCCCCGCCACACGTACACCCAGCCCCCATCCCGCCATCCCCCACCCTCCCACTCCCTTACCCGCAGACCGTCGCGCCGCCCCAGCCTTGTAGTAATCAGAAATGACTCGACTTAATCCTGACTTTTTACCCTCATTAAAAGTTATTCCCACGGGCCCTGTGGGAGCAGCTCTGGTGGCCCCAGCCCCCTTTCCCTCTTGATTAGGCCCGGCCTCATCGCTCCACCCCTCTTTCTCCTCTCTCAGCCCAGCTCTCTCCTCCCTCCTACCACCTTCCTACCTGCATCATCCTCCCTCCTCACCAACTCGCTCCCTCCTCCATCCTTCCTCCTCGCACCTCCCTCTTCCCTCCTCCCACATCCTTCCTTCCTCCTCCCTTCTTCCTCCTCCCTCCTCCCTCCTCCCTCCTCCTCCCTCCACGTCCTCCGTCCCCCATCTCTCTGCTCCCACCTCCGTCCGCCCACATCCCTCCTCTTAACTCTCTTCTCCTTCCGTCCACCTCCTTCATCTTACCTATCACCTCTCACCTCCCGCGGCCTACAACCCACCTCTCAGCTTTCACCTCCCATTTCCCACCTATCACCTCCCACCTCTCAGTTTCTTCGTCTTACCTACTACCTCTCTCCTCCCTCCTCCCTCCTCCCTCCTCCCTCCTCCCTCCTCCCTCCTCCCTCCTCCCTCCTCCCTCCTCCCTCCTCCCTCCACCCTCCTCCCTCCTCCCTCCTCCGTCCTCCCACCTCACTACTCCCTGCTCCCTGCTCCCTCCTCCCACCTCACTGCTCCCTCCTCCCTCCTCCCTCCTCCCTCCCCTCTCCTCCCTCCTCCCTCCCCCATCCTCCTACCTCCTCCCCCCTCCCTCCATCCCCCTCCCTCCTCCTCCCTCCTCCTCCCTCCTCCAATGCCCCTCCCCCAAATGTCTCCTCTGTGCTCATCCATGGGATTCTGTGAAAGTTGTTCTAGTTCCAAGGAAAGTGGGCAGTCGCCATTGAAATATGAGATGACTGTGAATATCAACGTTCTCCAGTATATCTGATTGCTTTGAAGCATACTAGCCATGTCACCCTATTATCTATCGAATCACGTGGTCTTATATGCGTGATACATATGTCATAATAGTCTGAGTTTTATTAAGTGTGCCTGTTGAATTAATAAAGTATACCCCTTGTTTCTTACTAACGGACATGTGCATATGCTATGGAACTATATTCCAGTGACTTGATATGGAGCGAGTGTCATTCTGCTAATAGATTTGATTATACATATCTAACTAATAGAGCGATGCACATAAATTAGATGGGAATAGTATTAGTAACGCAAATCAATCGACCCTTTACTGTTAACACCCGGGGTGTCAAAGTTTTGATGAACAAACCAAACTTATGTTGGCATGTTTGCACTTGAAATATATCTTAAAGTTAGCCATTCATGAGATTTTAAACAAAATTACTTCAAACTAAAGTGAGGTAGATTGTAATGATAACCCTAATGTATTTACCAAAAAAAGATAGAAATTAAAGGCGTGGGATTGTGCAACTTTAACACACAGATGTATAGTAGTTTTTATTAGTACTGGTAGAGTGAATTCTGAGGTTAGACGCTGGATGGTGGCGTAACTATCACAAGTGCTGAATAACTAGGGAATATTACGATGGTACTTGGGAATTTCCGCTAATGTACACTCATATTTCTCTGTATACATCATTTCTATATACCGTACGCGGTGGCCAAATCGGTAGAACGCAGACTTCACATGCAGGTGCTCAATAGTTTGAACCCCCATCGAGATAAAAAGAATGACTTACAAAATTGATATCTGTCACTTCCTAGCGAGGTATTCGGCATTACTAGGATAGGGCAAGGACTGTTCAGTTCAGTATCATGATAATGCGACGAAGTGGGATATCAGGTCATGGTGCTGGTGGCCTGGTTCCCCAGAGGTGCAGCACTATAAAGTTGCCATGAGTGCCTACTGTCATCAGTCGGTACCCGTCCTGATATGCCCTTAGACATTGCTAGGACGTGAAAGCAACAACAACAACAAAACAACAAAAAACTATGACTGGTGGCGCCCCCACCGTGTGTTGACCTAACTAACTATTCCCGATTGCCACTGTCGGTGTCAGCGAAATTTCCAACACGATTCCAGGCGTGATCTGACTCGTCCTCCCTGAAAGGCGCACCCTGCACATTCAGTTAGTGGTTGGTTGATTGGTTGTCAGAGTTGTATCCATGCATGATCTGACTCGTCCTCCCTGAAAGGCGCACCTTGCCCATTCAGTTAGTGGTCGGCTGATTGGTTGTCAGAGTTGTATCCATGCATGATCTGACTTGTCCTCCCTGAAAGGCGCACCTTGCACATTCAGTTAGTGGTCGGTTGATTGGTTGTCAGAGTTGTATCCATGCGGGATCTGACTTGTCCTCCCTGAAAGGCACACCCTGCACATTCAGTTAGTGGTCGGCTGATTGGTTGTCAGAGTTGTATCCATGCGTGATCTGACTTGTCCTCCCTGAAAGGCGCACCCTGCACATTCAGTTAGTGGTCGGTTGATTGGTTGTCAGAGTTGTATCCATGCGTGATCTGACTTGTCCTCCCTGAAAAGAGCACCCTACACATTCAGTTAGTGGTCAGTTGATTGGTTGTCAGAGTTGTATCCATGCGTGATCTGACTTGTCCTCCCTGAAAGGTGCACCCTGCACATTCAGTTAGTGGTCGGTTGATTGGTTGTCAGAGTTGTATCCATGCGGGATCTGACTTGTCCTCCCTGAAAGGCACACCCTGCACATTCAGTTTGTGGTCGGTTGATTGGTTGTCAGAGTTGTAAATCCTGGAAACATCAGGACGGATACTGGACCCCTGGTTATATCAGGACGGATACTGACTTGTGACACTTTATTGTGATGCCCCACTGGGAAATCAGGCCACTGACAACATGACCCAATATCCCACTCAGTCGCATTATCATGACACTGAGCTAACCAGTCATTGCCCTATCCTATTAATGCCAAGTGCCAGGCTAGGAAGCGACATGTATCAATTTGTTATTGGTTTGAATCGGCCAGGAACCGAACTTCTGATGTCCCGACCGCGAGGCCAGCGCTCTACCGATTTGACCATCGCGCCCCGGTTTCAGTTCGAGGTCATTGACCGTCGGTGACCTGTGCAATTTGCACACTGCTACTTAGTGCTAGTGATTGCCACGCCAACCATTCCGATTTCCACGGAATTCTTGCAACCACCAGACACTGATTCTGTCAGTTCACATGGAAGCTGGATCCTCCCCTGAAAACACATATTTGTATTTATTATTTTGTTTATGTCAATTATTTTATCTAAAAAGACTATTATTTGTAAGTCACCGGACGCGGTTGCTGAATCTGTAGAGCCCAGGTGTCCCGTGGGGAATGTCGGGAGTTCGAATCCCAGCCGCGTCAATCAATGACTTATAGAATTTATATTTAATAAGGACTGGTTCGAACAGTGGAATGATAATGTGACTGTGTGGGATATTGGGTCATGGTGCCAGATGCCTTGGTCTCCCAGTGGGGCAGCACAATAAAATCACCATGAGTGTGAACTGACTCAAGTCGGTAACCATCCTGATATGACCTGAGATCTTGCTAGGATGTAAAATAACAACAAAGAACAATTATGTGTATGTTAATGTTATTTTTAGGTCCAATGGGTGTGTTCATATCAGTCTGTAATGCATGAACACATTATACATTAAACAAATACTAATAAGTACACAACATGGACTATGAAATAGACAATAGCTGATCTTTATGTTTTCTTCTGAGAGGTACTTAAACAAATGAAAATTCATGGAAAAGCTTTTATCTTTTTCTTAAGCTGAACTGCTTACCGGTGTGTAGCCCTCAGTATCAGGCAGGGTGGGGTTTTCTTCCCTTTTTTCTTCTTTTTTTCTTTCGGTTGTAAATATGTTTTATTCTGCCGAATAAGTCTTTTCCTTACGGTGTATAGAGTAGTTGTATTGCAGTAGATCCCCACGTCCAGATAGCGCTGCTGATAGCCAGGGAGAGATACTGGGTTGTTTGTAACCTTACGGTGGTTACCAGTTGCAGAACTGCAACATTATAGAGAGGCACTGATAAATTGACCCAATCTTTGGTTGAAGAATAATCTTCTGGTGGGACGGTTGTAGAAGCTGGGGGATGTCTTTACAACGATTAAATGATGAGACGTTGGGGTGGTCCAGAAACTCCAGTGGTAGCACAGCATTTGTATCCAGCAGACAGGAGCAAGGGTTTCTGAGGAAGGGCAGGTAAAGATGGGTCCAGCGGTTCCAGCACCGAGAAGAAAGCGAGAGAAACCTAAAGGTAAAGGGCCCCACCCAAGCACACAACTCCCTTGGTCAGGGGGAGAAGTATGCCTGGGAGGGAAAAAAAGGGTAGAGTCTAGGAAAGAGAAATGAGGAGAGTTGAGTCAAAGAACCATGCCTATTTGCTCAATGGGGACCATCTAGCGAGCCAAAGACACAGACAGAGTAAGGGTAGAAAGTGAAATTCTGGTGGGCCCCCCCTCCTGGAACTCTTTTTAGACATATCAAGGAGGAAGGAGCCAGCCCAGCGGAGAGGAGATAGAGAGAGGTGTGGACGAAGTGCGGTCCGGATAGCAAGTGCACTTGCCCAGACACACCCGTCCTGCTTTAACCCCCCCCCCCCCCAATGAACCATCCAACTTGTACCAACCCTGCTCTAATCTCCTCCTACTCCCCTTCCTCCTCACACCCCGCACACCCACACACCCACACACCCACACACCCACACACCTCTACCCACACTCCCCCCTTTGCAATCCTGTACCCGACATTAGTGTGTCTGCTACAGCTCACGTGCGAAATCACGTTAGAGGCGCGCCCGCCAACCACAGAGGATGTGGGGCCCGCGCACGCGCAGCAGACCGGAAATTGGCGCGCAGACGACAGAAGGCAACGAGTGTGGTGCGTTGGCACTGCGTCGAGGTGGTTGTATGGACTGGTTGGGAAAATGGTGGGGGGTGGGGGGAGGGGGTTGGGAGTTGTAGGGGAAGGTGGCGGTTAGAGGCGTGTGTGTTGGTGGGGGGGGGGGGGGGGGATGAGCAAGGAATCCACCATCACAAGTCATGATGTGACCGTTGGGAGAGATTGAAAGGGCTGGGGGGGGGGGGGGGGGGAGGGCTACCTTGCTACTGCCTCCTGTAACGCTTACCTTCCAGTACCAGCACTCCTCAGCTTCCCTAGACAAGTTCCATGTCATTCACCTCAGCCTAAAAGGAGTAGCGCTTATTTCATGCAAAAAGTCTAATTTCGGGCGAAAGATAGGCAGGGTAAGGTGGAGAAAATGTGTCTAAGTTTAGCGTCCTATCAACATAGCAGGATGGATACCGATTTGTGACAGCGCACCCTTCCCCATTTGGATATCAGGCCACAGGCACCATGACCCGATACCCCACTCAGTCACATTATCCTGATACTGCTCTAACAAGTCCTTACCCTATCCAGCGCCAAGCTAAGTAGTTAAAATTATGAACTGATTGGACATGGCTGGATTCGAACCCCCGACCTACCACAGGGAAGTTTGCGCTCTTAGTCTTAGTCTTAGTCCACCGCGTCCTGTTCACATACCATCTTCCCTAAGTATCGCCTAAATTAAAAGGTGTTATGATGACGTGTCATATTGTAAAATCTTCCGATTTACAGCATTGGTGGGGAATGCAAATGTTCTATTATTGACCGGGTATATGTGACCAGGTGCATGTAGGTGTATATGTAGGTGCTGGTGGTGCCTGATTGAGATGTAAATAGACATAGTGATGCTGGCAGCATTGTAAGGGGCACTCAGAGCCTACCCCCTACCCCCTCTGCTAGTCAGGATCACCACACTCAGGCTCAAGGCAGATGGTGGCCAGGGGAGCCACACAACTTGGTGGTGGTGGGCAGATCACTTGTAACCATGGGGACCAGGAATGCTGGATCCCTATTGGTATAGCTAGAAATGCTTGTTTCTCATTGGGAGAATAGGGTCGGGTGATACTCTACACTGAATCCATGTACCATCTTGAATCTCTCTCTTCTTTCACACTGTATACTCTTCCTTTCTCTTTGTCTGTATTGATTTGACTATAGCCTACCTACACAACCACAGATTCGAGCCGTAGACTTTACAATATTACCTACATTGCCTTGGCACACAAGGCTCGCAAACAAGCTGATTGCCGACGGAATAAAACAGTGGGAACTTAGGGTGACCCGTGAGTAAACCCCCCCACCACCTCACCCCCACCACCTTTGCGAGATGGACCCCACCACCCACCCTCGTCCCCCCCACGCTCGTCCCCCCCACCCTCGTCCCCCCACCCTCGTCCCACCCCACCACCCTCGTCCCACCCCCTACGGAGATGCGATTTCAATTCGGCGTGGAAGACGCCAGTCAACAAATTGATTTGTATGTGTATGCAAAACAGCATCAATTTGCAGTAGCTGTGAGTGGTCTGGGAGTGGAGTATGGATGTGTGTGTGTGTAGGTGGGTGGGTGTGTAGTGAAGATGGATGGGTGTAAGTGTGGGGGTGAGGGGGGTGATGGGGGGTGAGGGTAGGGGTGGGAGACACCTGCTGGGCGACATCACGTGGACAGGACGATGGATTGGATGTGCTCTTTTGTTTTAATTGTTTCGTTTGTGTGCGTGTTTGATTTGAAAGAGAACTGGGTGGGGGTTGAGGAGTAGGGGGAGGGGAGGATTATATTGGGGGGTGGCGGTGATGTTGGAATCCATCATGAGATTGGTTAACGAGATTTAAATTGATAAAGGTTTAAAGGAAATGTGTGAATCCCATGTTGGATATGGGACATGACACATGGGGCATGACACATGGGGTACCGGGCGCGGTGGCCGAATCTTTAGAGCGCGGGCCTCGTGTGCGGGAGATCGGGAGTTCGGTTCCCGGTCGAGTATACTTGCCGCTTCCTAGCTTGGGGCTTGACATTAATAGGATAGAACTGGTTAGCGCAGTGTCAGGATAATGTGACTGAGTGGGATATCAGGTATTGGTGCCAGTGGGCTATTTTCACAGTGGGGCAGCATTATAATGTCACAAGTCACAAGTCAGTACCCGTCCTCATATGACCTTAGATGTTACCAGGACGTAAAACTTCAACAACCAACCGAGATGAGACATGGGAATTGGACATGGGCCATGGGCCATGGGATATGGGTCATGGGGTATGGGACATGGGTCATGGGTCATGGGACATGGGACATGGGGTATGGAATATGGGATATGGGATGTGGGATGTGGGATATGGACTCGAATGAACTCAGATCGGCCCTCACAAGGCCGCCTCTGAGCCGTGACCGGTCCAACATGGAAACCCTTCCACACCGCTGGGCCCGATCAATACATATCCCTGCACGTTTTATACCTGCCCACCGCCCGCCCACCGCCTGCCTTCCCCCACGGGCCGGCGGTACCAACCCGCGGGCCGCCGGTGGGCCTCCGGTACCAACCCGCGAGCCGCCGGTACCAACGATGCACCTGTCACATCCGGTGTTTTGGAACATACATATCGGCTCGCAGATTGTTTATCCGACTATTTTGTCACAATTTGTTATTATTATTTTTGTTTTAGTATTTATTCAAGTATTTATTCATCGAATAATATCTCTTGTCAGTGCCAGAGCACTGGTTTTCCGGCCATACTTTACAAACTCATTAACACATAAATGATACTACCATCAGTTGTAATAGTGACTGCATGCAAATCCTGTTTGTTACTAAAAGTATTATACATTTTATAAATGAAGTATCAGCTGTAGTAGTAACTGTGTACAAATCCAGTCCAATAGAAGTATCGTGCATAAATGAAACTACTATCACTTTATCAGTTGTAATAGTGAGTGCATGCAAATCCTGTTTGTTACCATAAGTACCATCCATTTTATAAATGAAATATCAGATGTAGTAGTAACTGTGTACAAATTCAGTCCAATGAAAGTAAGTGTATTATATACATAATTTATATACTATATGTAATATAGTAAATTATGTGTATTATATATATAATATATGTAATATATCATATACCATATACATTATATGCAGTATATGCATTATATGCATGATATGCATTATATACACTATATACATTATATACATTATATACATTATATACATTATATACATTATATCCATTACATACAGTATATACATTATATACATTCTATACATTCTATACATTATATAATCATATACCTTATATACAATATATACATTGTATACATTATATATTATATACATTCTATACATTATATACGGTATATGCATTATGTGCATTATAAACATTACATGCATTATACATATGACATACATTATATATATTATATACATTATATACATTATATACATTATATACATTATACACATGATATACATTATATACAGTATATACATTATATATACATTATATACAGCATATACATTATATACAGTATACACATTATATACATTATACACATTATATACATTATATACATTATATACATTATATACACTATATACATTATATACATTACATACATTATCTACATTATCTACATTATCTACATTATATACATTATATACATTACATACATTATATACATTATATACAATATATACATTATATACATTATATACATTATAGACATTATATACATTATATACATTATATACATTATATACATTATATAAATTATATACATTATATACAGTATATACATTATATACATTATATACATTATATACATTATATACATTATATACATTATATACACTATATACATTTATTCAAGTATTCTTCAGTGTTATGTGTGGTCTACTCTAATGTATGGGGCTGAGACATGGACAATCTCTAAGAAAATGTACAAACATTTAGCTGATATGACCTTAGATGTTGCTAGGACGTAAACCAACAACAAACATTTAGCAGCATTTGAGATGTGGACTTATCGAAGGATGATGAAAATATCATGGACAAAGAAGATCACCAACAAAGAAGTTCTCAGAAAAATTATAAATAAGAAAAGCTTGTATGCCACTATACAGACAAAGAAACTTATTTATTTTGCCCACATCATTCGTCAGAGTTCAATATACCATACATTGTTGGAAGGGAAGGTGAATGGCAGCAGAGGGAGACCAAGAACATCATGGTTTACAAATATTTCACAGTGGACAGGCTTGAATTATTCACAGACTATCAGAACAGCACACCATCGGGACAAGTGGAGAACCATTGCATCCAACCCTCGACTAGAGGACGGAACTATTGATTGATTGATTGATACATTATATAGATTATATAGATTATATAGATTATATAGATTATATAGATTATATACATTATATACATTATATACATTATATACATTATATACATTATATACATTACATAGAGTATATATATTATATACATTATATACATTATATACATTATATACATTATATACAGTATATACATTATATACAGTATATACATTATATACATTATATAATCATGCATTATATACACTGTACACATTGTATACATTATACATTATATACAGTCTATGCTTTATGTGCATTATATACATTATATGTATTATACACATGACATACATGACATACATTATATACATTATATACATTATATACACTACATAAATTATATACATTATATACATTATGCACATTATATACATTGTATACATTATATACATTGTATACATTGTATGCATAGTATACATTTTATGCATTGTATACATTGTATACATTGTTTACATTGTTTACATTGATTACATTGATTACATTGTTTTATATATGTTTACATTGTTTAAATTGTTTATATTGTTTACATTATATATACTATGTACATTATATACATACCATACAATATATACATTCTATACATCCACCGCATACATTGTATACGCAATACACATCATGTATATTATATATTATATAATGTATGTATTGCATATATTGCATATGTTATATACGTTGTGCGAATACTTTGTACATGTTGTACATGCTGCACACCCTGGATATGTTGTATATGTTGCACATGTTGTATATGTTATATATGCTATATAGTACAAGAGAGCAACCGTTGGTGGCGCTAGTTTTCTGGTTTGGGTGCACGGACATAATACACAATTATGTACAGCATACAGGCCATGAGACATATATAATGTTAGATCTATACATTACTTACATTCACATAAATAATTATACAGTGCATATATATATATATATATATATATATATAAGTGTAGTAGTCTGCACTGACCTCTCATGCAAGGAGCTGCATAGACAGCTAGGCGTGGGTAGTGTGTTGATATCAGGGAGCCTAGGTGGTGTAATGGTTAGCACACTGGCCCGGAATGCAAAGAGATGTGGGTTCGAGTCCCGCTCTAGGCGCAATATTTCCCATTTTCATCACCCCCACAACACTGGTTGCCATGACCATGATCCTGTACAAGCTACATGCTGTATAGTTGTTGAACCTACCCTGTGTATGTATGTAAGTCTGTTGCCTGTATGTATGTAATTGTAAGTATTAACAGACTTACAATTCCAGGGGGACGAGTGTAGTAGTCTGCACTGACCTCTCAGGCAAGGAGCTGCATAGACAGCTAGGCGTGGGTAGTGTGTTGATATCAGGGAGCCTAGGTGGTGTAATGGTTAGCACCCTGGCCCAGAATGCAAAGAGATGTGGGTTCGAGTCCCGCTCTAGGCACAATATTTCCCATTTTCATCACCCCCACGACATATATATATATATATATATATATATATGCAGTTAGGTACATGAATGTAGGTGTTTTATGTTAGTTTGTAATCGCTTCTGTAGCATTTGTGTAGTGACCAGTTAAATTTCTTGAAAAGGGGCTCATCGTTTTCCGTTCCATAGCATCATCTCATTAAAATTTTCTCTCCCATCAATTTATGGGTCTGCTGTCGCCATTAAAAGGAAAACCCAGCCCAGCCCACAGTGGAGTATTTCCACGCGTTCCTATTGATTAATGGTTGCACTGTGGGGACCCATATGTTTTATTTCCGATTTCCTCGACTCCTTTTAATCAGTATTTCTCAGGCTGCGATGTCTTCTTACCCCCCCCCCCCCTACACCCCGTCTTCTTATGCTGTTTATTGTTTCCAAGGTACAGTGATAAATATAAGGGTGCAAGTGGAGGAGAAGGACATTTTTAATATACATATTTATTGTAACTGCCTGCAACTACCTGTTACCACAGGGCTAATGGGCAAGCACACCAGCCTCATCTACATACATTATGGACACCACCTACAGCTGGGTTGAATGACAGCTACCCATATTGGGGGCGTCGCCACCAATGCTGTGGAGGGTGCCTGATTGGCTGGCTGTGGGAGGCCCAGTCACCTGCACCCCTTTGCCCCACCTGACCACACAAACCTAATTTTTTATATTGATTATTCTAGACACTCTGAATTATATGCTGCTACAGGAAGTACTAACACACTTCTGGATGGACTCTTGAAGTGAACACACTCTTCTCTTGGCCAGGAACACAGACACTTTGTCTGATGCTCCACCTTTCATAGACAAACTGAACTGTGTGCAACAACCATGGGACTCGGGTTCAATGGGCTGTAGGCACTGGTTCTTATACATCCTAACTAGAGTAATGAGGCTCTGTGTGGAAAGAAGGTAAGGGGTCAGGGTGAAAGATCACTAGTAGGTGAACAGGAGTTGATGCCAATAAAGCACAACTTCTTCGCTGTCAATCTTGCGTGACTTGTCTTCCCTTTCTGCTATACGAGAGATATGATATATAGATCTATTACAGATGAGTTTGTTGGAGAGGGGCATCAAGTGTGAGCTGACAGACAATTGTCAGAACGCATCTGGGAAGAGTTTGTGATACATCTGGGGCTCTGACGGCCGGGCATCCAGAAATAGTACACCACGACATGTCTATTTGTTGCCACTAGAGTCTCCAAGTAACATGTGAGGAAATCGGCATGGGCGCATGTGCAGTTTCACACATGAGGTGTATGGAACACAAGAGATGTGTGAATGGGAAGAGGGCGGGGTGCCTTTTGTGGCCTATTATTGCTTGTTTGTCCTTTAGATGTTCACCTGTGTGTGTGGTGGGAGCGGGTGGTGGGAAGATGGGCGGTGAAGATGTAGGGTGGGTAGGTGGCTGGTGGGGGATACGGTAGAAGGTGGGCAGGTACGGTTTGGATTGCATGGGATCCATGTGTACACTCTCCGTACACGCATTAAGTTCTCCAAAAAAGGAGCCCTCCTCCCCACCCCTTCGCTCCCTTCCGCCACCCCCTCCCCTCCCCATCCCATCGCTCCCCGTCCACCTCCCCCATCCGCCCCCCTCGATTCCCTCCTCCACTCCCCTCCTCTCTCGATTCCCTCCTCTCCTCCCCTCCCCTCTCCCCTCCCTTGCCCTGGCCCCTCCCCCCCCCTCCGCTCCGCCCCACTCCGCTCCTCTCCTCTCCTCCCCCCTCTGCTCCTTCGCTCTGCTCTGCTCTCCTCCCCCTCCTCTCCTCTCCTCTCCTCTCCTCTCTTCTGCTCTCCTCTCTTCTGCTCTCCTCTCCTCTCCCATCCCCTCCCCTCCCCTCTCCGCTCCCCTCCCCTCTCCGCTCCCCTCCGCTTTCCGCTCCTATCCACCCCCCCTCCTTCCCTGGCCTTTCTAATTCACCCCTACTCTGCCCCACTCACCCACCGACGCACCCCACCGCCCCTCTAAGGTTAAACCCTCCAGCGCCGTGCTGCCGGCGGCCTTTGATTCACGGCCGCCGTTCATTATTCCGCCTTGCCAGTCGCCCTTCGTCTCACTGCCCGATCGATCCGCCCCCATCCCACTCCCCGACGGACGTATGAATGACACTACGCCGTCACGTCGCCTTCAAAAAGGAGCGGTCGGGCGCGCACTGCCAACTGACAATTAGGCTACTAATGGGTATCGAGCGAAATGCGCGTTGATCAATGTATGCACGCCGGCGCCCGATCACAATAGTCAAGTTTGAGACTGAGAGACTGCCAATGCAAGCAAGCGCTGGTTATACCCTCGTCGCGGCGCGAGAAGGCGAGGGCCCCGCGCCGGCTTCCCGCGCTTCCTTAGATGTCAGGCGGGTGGGTGGGTGGATGGGTGAGTGCGTGAGGATAGGTGCGTTATGGTGATGTCACATTACAACGTTTCTCACTGGCATGCCGCCAACGTGCAAAATATTTTCAACGTGTCGAGACACGTCCAACCTTTTGGCGTTTTGGGAGAAAGTTTGATGGGGCGCAGCGTGTTAGTAGCGTGTTAGTAGCGTGTTAGTAGCGTGTTATTAGCGCGCGGCCAATGGGTTTCGATGTGCGATGGAACAACATGTCAACATCCCGCCAGCGGGTTCCCAGCATGTTATCAGCATGTCGACAGCGCGTTAATCAGGGTCGGCGGGTTCCCATCGTGTTATCAGCGTGTTATCGGCGTGTTGTCGGCACACTGTCGGTGCATTGACAGCATGACGGGTGCCATCATATACTCAAAGCCAAAACGCTGATGAAAAGTTGGCAGAACGCCGGGAAACAGGCGCATGGGAGACGTGCCAGCAACACATCCAGATGCACCAGCAACACGTCCAGACATGCCAGCAACACATCCAGACGCGCCAGCAACACGTCCAGCATGTCGAGAAACGCTTGAACAACACCAATAGCGCACCCACTACACGTCGATGGAACGTTACCGACGCGTTGACGGACCGCTTGCGGTTTGGCGATAAATGGCCAATGTCTGTCGACGTTGATTTACTAGTTTGGTTATGTCAAGTAAATCAGCAAATCCCAAAAGCATCTGAATATGCAAATTTGAGGAGATATGCATATGCTTAACAGGGTCTTTGTACCGCGAGGGCTACATGACGCACCAACTGCTGATTGTGTACTGAGTGAACCTAATTTGAAATAAATCCTGGATAGCTAAGTCCTGAAAGCTGATTGATGCAACCCTCGCTTCCAACAGCACTACCACCACCACACTGTCCCTTAAGGCCCTGTCACACTACGATGTATGGCGCCGGCATGTGCATAACGTGTTGAAATAAATTTCAAACCAAATTAGGTCGGGATACACCAAACTTTTCAAGCTGCGAGGGATAAAAAGGGCGTCCACACAATGTACACACAACATACACACAACGTACGTAACGTATGCAGAACGTATCTCTGACCTATTGAGAGTGGTCATTTGCCTCACAAAATGTTCGCAAAACGTTTGCATACTCTGATGATATGCTGACCAACGTTAGGTATATTACTCCATCGCTAGAAGTATGGCGCATACGTTAAGTATGCTGGAGATATGGCAGACATATATTCGCAGTACATTTGGAGTAGGTTATGCATCTGTCACATACTGCAAATTCCCAACAGGCTGAACATACAGCTAACGTGTTCCAACCTATCCCGACCTAGCCCTAACGTGTGCATAATGTACGCCGACATAAGTCGAGCTTACATCTAGCGTATGAGAAACATCTGAGACATACGGCGACATACGTTGAAAATTTCGAACAAGCACACAATTTTTTAGCAGCTCGACCTATGCCAACATATGATGACCTATGACGCCATATCCCGAGTGTACTCAATGTATGCCTAACGTATACATAACCTATGATGCCATATGCCGACGTGTTGGTCGAAAATCGCATACGTCGGCATACGCTAAGGCCATACGTCGTAGTGTGACAGCCCGTTTAGCACCGGACGCAGTGGTCAAATTGGTAGAGCCCATGCTTCACCTGCGGAAGGTCGAGAGTTCGAATTCCAGCCGAGTCAAATCAATGACTTATCAAATTGATACTTGTTCCTACCTAGCCTGGTGCCTGGCATTAATAGGGTAGGACGAGGACTGGTTAGCACAGGAGCGGGTTAATGTGACTGTGTGTGGGATATCGGGTTGTGGTGCCGACGGGATGGTCTGCCACTGGGACAGCACTATAAAGTTGCCATGAGTGTGCACTGTCACAAGTCGGTACCCATTCTGATATGACCTTAGATGTTGCTAGGATGTAAATCAACAACAAACAAACAAAAACAAACAAATACAACTCTGTACCCGTCCTTAGATGTTGCTAGGGTGCAAAACAACAAACAGAATAAACACATAGTGCGGTAGCTCGCCCATTTCGGGTTGGGCCTCCCTCCTCAACTAACAGTGAGGAGATTGCGGTTGAACGATACCTAGATGGTTATGCTGGTCATTATCTTACCATTCATTATGGAACCTAGATTCAGCAGATCGCTAATGGACACCTAATTGAGACCTGGATTCCAGCCACCAGAATCCGGGCATAGATGGTCAGTGGAATGTCACAGCAAGATATCACTTGAGTTGTTGGGACTTACAACTCCAATCAGTAACTCACCCCTTTGTGGGTTATTGTTAGCTGGCTGTAAACTTACCTGGATGTGTGTGTTGTTGTTAAAACAAACAAAATCTCCATAACTCCGTTTACAAGGCTATTTTTATTCCACACGCTATATTGAAGGGGTTTAGTGACAATGTGTAAACTGCACGTGGAGGCTGAATCGGTAAGACTTATGCCCGGTACACACCTCCCGTATATGACCTAAAACTGCCCGTTTCACGACTAAGTTTGAGTTTTAGTCGTTAGGTGTGTGACCCCTAGCACACCAGAGCCTTGCGATTTGCGACTTAAAACTCAGTTTTAGGGGTTAAAACTGAAATAGCAAGGGATTCGAAAAACGAATCAGGCAGTTTTAGATCGTATACGGGACGGGTCGGGGTCGTGATGCGCAATCAGTTTTAGTGCGTGAATCATAAACGGGAGGTGTGTACCAGGCATAAGAGCACACACTTCCCAGGCAGAAGGGCGGGAGTTTGAATTCTGACCAAGTCAAACCAATGACTTACAAAATGTATACTTGTCGCTACCTAGCCTGACATTTGGCTTTACTAGAATAGGGCAAGGACTTGTTAGCACAGTCTCAGGATAATGTGGCTGAGTTGGATATCGATCGGGTCATGGTGCTGGCGGCCTGATCTCCCAATGGAGCAGCACTATAAATCTTATCATGACTGCACACTATCACAAGTCTGTTCGCATCCTGATATGACCTGAAATGCTGCCAGGATGTAAAAACGCAACAAGCAAACATCTAACTTAGATATGTAAAATCAAATCTAGATAAGTATTTTAGTTTTTCAAAAGGTTGATGTTTTGACAATTTGATATTTGACCTGTCCTTGCGGCTGTGAAATGTTGTAGTACGCCAGTATATGGGAAGGCCGTGTGTATATAATATATATATACATATATATATATATATATATATACAGTAAAACCTCTCTAACTGACCACCTCCACAGATCGACCACTCCTCTGTTTCGATCACTTTATTTGGGCCCAAACGATCGTCCATACAATACGATTATAATGATAGAAAAACTCTGTAAATCGACCACCTCCCATCAGTCCCATGGAGGTCGATTTAGAGTGGCTTTACTGTATGTGTGCAGTGCGTCACTGTGTCAGTGCTGGATATTGTGCGCAGTGTAAATAGACAATCGGTCTGCCGAGCCATCCACAATAACAATCTTTGTGCAATCCAAAGAGGACTGAGAGACCTATGCAAATATAAGAGAGAGACCTGGGTGAGACGCCGGGTGAGACCCCGGAGAGACCTCGGAGAGAACCACGAGAGACTTCCGAGTAACTCACAACTGCTCACTCATCCCTCCCTTCTCCTCCCCTTCTCGCCCCCCCCCCTCCACCTCCTCCCCTTCTCCCACCATCCCTCAGAGACAACAAACACTTCAGTATAAACCGGCCACCCGCATGCTACAGTTATCCTAGCACAAATATTGGCTTTGTAAAGTCATATAGCCTATATGTTACACTGTCTGTTTGGATCCAGTTGGATACTGCCCAGAAGTGCAACCTTACCAGTTTTCTTTTTGCTGGAGGAGACGGAGGAGCTGGGATGGGTATGTGTGTGTAGTGGTGGTGGTTGTGTGTGTGTTATGATATATTCCCAACTGTGATTCCACAGCTAAACTGGTCAACAGATATGTGTTTGCACGAATATATTTACAGGACTGGATTAATTAATTAATTAATTAATAATTGTATCAACATTTAGGTAGAGTTGAATTGCTACGATGTATATGTTATGCTTTGTATATACATATATAACCATACACAACATTATGTATATATAATGGTTATCACAACAATGTGTCACTACTAAATGATTATAATATACATGTATTTAATAAATATAAAAGATGCAAAATATATGCCTCATATTTAATTGAATTGCATTAGGTCTCAGTTTCCAGAATATCGCTCATATTAATGTTGCAGTCCGATGGTTTTAGCTTTCTGTCATTCTTCTGGGATAAAAATATTAAATTGATTGTTATAATCTACCTTACTTTTCCTAGCTTTTGAGATATTTGAAGTGCAAACGTGGACAATTAATTTTGGCAGCCAGGCTAAATCAATAATAGGTTAATGCATGAATAGATTCTATTAAATTTAACTCGATGTCTTTCGAGGCAAAACCAAGTGCTTATGTATAAGTATCTACGTTGTATAATCAAATTTAGGTCAGTGGCTTAGTTTTGAGAAATTTGATGCTTCATCGGACTTTAATTTTATTCTCAGATCCATGAACCTAGGATTTACGCAAGTGGCATCAATCACTGATGTAGAGAGAGATGTGCAAAGGGAGAACCAGATCATGTGTCAGTGTTATGAATAGCAAGGAGGAGAGGGTGAGAGAAAGTGCGAGTGAGACAGATCTAGAGCGAGCGAGAGAGTAGGACTGACAGAAACGAGAGAACAAGTAATAAGAGAAAGTGAGCGATAGTGAGATACTTCCAGGGAACATACGAAATGGTGGCGACGGGAGAGAGCGAGATAAAGGCAGAGAGACATTGGAGCATACAGAGAGTGAACAACGATGAGAGATGGTGAGTGAGATACAGTGAGACCGAGAGACACTGGGGCATACAGAGAGTGAACAACGATGAGAGATGGTGAGTGAGATCTAGTGGCAGCGCGATACAGGTGGACATAGCGAGAGACGATTAGAGACAGCTAGAGACGCCGGGAAATAGTATTAGACAGGGCGATGCAGCGAGAGGTGGCGCGAGGCGGCGCGAGGCGGCGCGAGGCGGCGCGAGGCGGCGCGAGGCGGCGCGAGGCGTCGCGAGGCGGCGAGAGACGGCGCGAGGCGGCGAGAGACATCGCGAGACGGCGCGAGACGAGAAATAGTCAAATATAGCAAAACATACCAAATGATAGCAAGAAAGTGCCACCCCAGAGACTGACAACGACGACAACAACAACAACAACAACAACAAAAAGTCCAACCCAGCTGTGAATATTTAGTGAAGCGGTGTATTTAGTATCGTTTTATTATCTGTTTGTAGAAATAAAATATCGCTCATGCGAGTGCTGACATAAACCTATCACGTGACCTGACTGCCATTTGTTAGTGTTGCGGGTAGCAGTGGCCGGTGTTCCGCTCCGCCCGTCGCGGCTTGTGTTCAGCCTCCATTTGTGTGCTTTGAGTAGTTGTGTGTTTGTGGGCTGTCCGCTTTGTTGTTATGGACACCCGAGCATGTATCGAGACTGGCCCGCCGCTGGCTGGACGCTTAGTTACATACATTTACTTCCGGTACGAATTGTATGTTTGGTTAGTTGGTCTGTTGTAGTTTGCATACACCAACCAGCATGGTGTATAAATAAATATATTTATTTATATATAATATATTTATATACCGTAAAACCTCTGTATACCGACCCCTCAACAGTTCGACCACTCCCCTATATCGATCGCTTTATTTGGGTCCCCGAAATACCATTGTAACTGCAAGGATATTCTATTTCTAACTCTAAATCGATCACCTCCCTAAATTTACCACATAAAGTCGGTCTCATGGTTGGTAGATTTAGAGAGGTTTTACTGTATATATAATATTTATTTATTTATACAAATGCATACACACATAATGCTGCTTGCTGTACAACCTTGCATGTGTGGTGTATAGCGTGTTATGGGAGTATATAGGTGCACCAGCGAACTACTTCATTATTATATTGTTGTATTATGTTACTTCTATGTCCACCTTCCTGTACCTCCCTGATACGACCTGTGGCGCCGCCACTGGTTGTCAGTGTAGAGGACGCGGGAACTTCACTCCCACTGGAGGATTTGAGCACCCCTTTATATTTATATATATTATGTTCGTATAACATAGGAATGCATATATTGCACTGTGTACTTTAAAGATGTACTTTGTAGGCCTACACGGATTATCCTGTGTAATTGTTCAAGATTCTATTTGTAGCACCAACCCTGCTTTACTTACCAGGCATGGATTTATTGGTAGACACATGCCTTAGTTGACATGTGTCTTAGTAGCCGTGTCTCTTAGTATAGATCTGTCTCGGTAGACATATTGTAAAGTGCACGGCTGGAATCTTGTGTTTGTGTAGGCAGGCTATGGTGAAATCAATACAGGCAAGAAGAGAAAGGAAGAGTATAAAGAGTGAAAGTAGAGAGAGAGCCAACCCCTCAGGTTTATTATTTATAGTGGTACATGGATCTGGTATGGCACACCACCTGACCTTATTCTCCAATGAGAATCAAGCATCTCAAGCTCCACCAATGAACATCAAGCATTCCTGGGTTAATAGTAATTATTGATTGTGTGTCTTAACAGTCATGTTTATTACTATGCAGGTGCCTTCGTATGCATTTACCTTAACAGACATGCACACTTATATGCACCAACAAATGCTTAATAATGTTGCCACAACTGTCTAGCATAGATCTGTAGCATCAAATCTTGCTCAGCATTTTGGTGTACAAACTCTGATCATTTCCTCTGACAAGGCAGCTTTAAATAATCCATTGTATCAACATACAATGTGCCATTTTTCAGAGAAGGTAAACCATTTAATTTACAACCCAAGCAAACTAGGAATACAGGGAATGCTGTGAGTCTGAAACAAATATTGGACACTACATTTCACAATCAGAGTCCCGCTGGTACCTCAAGAGGGTTGGGGATTCTGAGCCAGCGCTCCTCGTCACAGCTACAGCTTATACCCCAGTCACACTACAGCTTGCGACCACTTTGCAACCACATTAGACCAAAGAACCCACAGTCACCAGTGACGCCAGGACTTCGGCCACCATTGTTTTGGTAGCAAGGACGTCACAGGTGAATGTGGGTTCTTTGGTCTAAGGTGGTCGCAAAGTGGTCGCAAGCTGTAGTGTGACTGGGGTATTACTTGGCAGAGTGTGAGCGGGATCTAAAATCGGGAAGGCCCAAACTCGATGAGCACTTCATAGTGACTAATTTATTCAGTGGGCTGTCTACCCCGCTTTACTTCCATGACGTCATTAGGTCCAGTCTGAGGATGTGCTGAATACACAGACATAAAGTACTGCCACCGAACAGAACTTTCTTTCATATCTTATATAGAAATTCTCGGTGGCAGATCCTGTACATTATTCTCTTTGTGTGTTTTCTGTGTGTGTTACTGTTAGTGACTCAGTCAAACCACAAGAGTCGAAAACAGAAATTAAAAACGTGGTCCCAAAAAACTCTCCACCCTCCCCTATCTGCATATCTCCCCTCTCAAATACCCCTGGGGAAAAGGACAATAAATAACGACACCGAAAGTATAAACCTGCACCCTGTAACACCTCACCGAACTAATAAAGCATGTACTAACCACAAAGTTTTATTTGACCAAGACGATATAAATTAATCAAGCAAACATTATTTGTATAGTCGCTAATCCACTACTAACTGTACCAGCAAGTCACATCAATTTTATTAATGTCTCCTCACGGGTATGATTAGCAAATCAATTATATCGTCTAGAGGCAGATGATATCCCCCAGTCTACATGGACAAAATAAGAAGCTCGCCATAATATTTGTAATGGCTGATTGCTACCTGCTATTGTATATATGTAGAGTTCAGGCACAACACTCCGTAAACGCCAATCCAAACATTGAGCTAAACATTGGAATCAAACCGTCAACAATTTAATGTTGTTCAAATTCCTGCTTTTTTTGGTTCATTTTTCCATAAGCATGTGATCATAAGAAAAGTGGAATTAGTCAGATTAAAAATTATTTTCAGTTAGAAACTTTTATTTAAACTACATTTATGGATTGGCCTTTACAGGGACTTTTGCACCTGAACTATTCATCTTGGTCATATACCAGTTCGTCATATCATCCATAAATAGTTCATAGGCACCATAATTGCTAAGGTTGGCAGACCAGCTCCCCAGTGCTGAAAAAAAAGATGCTATTCAACTGGAATACAAATTATGGATGACTAACCCCGTTAATTTCTCCTTATTTGTTTTGTGGTTTTTCTGAAAGTAAATGGCCAATTTTAACTCTTCACCAAAAAAAGAGCACCCTTTGAGTTTAGCGGCTGTTGTGGTGTAAAGGAGGAGTGCACCTTTTATCAGTTAATCCCCCCCTCCCCCGCCCCCACACGCATTCCTCACCGTACACCTCTATCCACACACCCCATCGGCTTAGTGAAGTAACTTCCAGCAACATCCCACACCTCAACACCACATCCCACACCTCAACACCATGCGCTACTGACCAAAATGGGCCCCGAAGCTGTTAGGCTTAAGCTTAACTTAAACTGGCTCAACTCTTCAAATAAAGCCTGGGAGGGTGGGCTGGGTGCAAGGGAGGAGAGGGGGGGTCTACTTCTGGTAATACAGTGAATTATATATTTTGCACACACATATATATAGGACTGTCTCAAAAGGTGCTAAGCAATATGGGACAAAACTTTGTCCATAGTAACGATCAACACACTATCTACTTATGCATTTGCTCAGGGTAAACTTATTTGTTTTTTACCTGGTGTTTCATAATCCCAATAGAATACATATTGATTTGAAGCAAATGTCCTTGTGTTTTCAGTGTAACCGTTTCTGTGCTGTTTTGTGTCAATCGTCACCATGGACAAAAAAACGAAGAGCTAGCACCTTTTGAGGCTCATATTCATGTGTATACACATATTCGTGGGAAGAGTGACTGAATGTGGCCAAACAAGTTACCACTTTTGCAGACAGGGGGCGCCATAATCGGCCCGGGTGTATAGTCGATGGACAATTAAGAGTAAGAACAATACAATGAATGGGTTAGGATAACAAAGGAGTGAAAGCTTCAGATTAATTATACTTGAATAATGCTTTATACATCAACAATATTACAAATCACTAGCCCAATAGAATAATAGGGCAAGTATGCGGAAGGGCCATACATAATAATGTCTCTAATTTGTATCTTTGTGGTAAATGTATATTTATTAGGTTTTTCTTTTATTTTGGCAAAGGCACTGGCCGTGTGGTCATGTGGTGTTTGCGGGTTCTGTATACCGCAGAAAGTTTGTTTTATAAATCTTTGCGATGGTGCTTACTTTGGGAAAGATCACAATAAGGAATATTCGCTGGAATTGAATGCGTTGTGAGAGCAAGGGACGATCCGTGATGAGAACAGGCTATTTGTTATTATTGTGATTTTTGTTGGTGGTAAATATGTTTTTGGTGGTAAATATATTGATAGTAGTTTGCTGGTCCTGTGCTAGACAATTATGGTTGAAAATTGGTAAACAAAGCCTAGATCTAGCATTTCGACATGCACACCGAAATTACTTTGATGTGTTTTCAATATAAGCATCTCCCAAGGTAACTATTTAAAATAGTAGTTACTAAACATGAAAATAGAGTAGATTATGAGGATCGACCAAATTTGTGAATCTATGCTAAATATGGCAGAAATTCAAAACGCTCGGATTATCCAACAGCTTATATCAATTATATATGTCTAGAATGGCAGTTTATTTATTCTTACTTAAAGTTGCATAGTCCGATGAATTTTAATTTATGCCATTTTTGGAGATAAACATATCAAATCTGTTATTATTATGGACCTTACTTTCATTAGAACTAAGTTTTATTTTAAATGGCCAATTTTTTAAATATTTGCCAATTTTGGCAAGCTTGTCAAAACCCTGACACCATAGGCTTCAGCAGTAACAGGCTCTTAATATATTGACTTAATATACTCCCTTTTAGGAGGCAACGCAGGCTTAAAAAGTGAGATGTGCATTTAAGTGAGATGTGGAGACCCAAATTTAGATAATTATTTTGGAAATGTGATGCTCCATCGGACTATGCAGCTTTAATGAAACATCCACCACATACATCCAATGTACACGGTGGGTGTTATGCAGGAAACCATCAGCAGACAATGGATGCATCTTTTTAGCGTTTGCTTTCTTGTTGTTTTACATCCTAGCAACATCTCAGTTCATATCGGGATGGGTACCGACTTGTGACAGTGCGCACTCGCGGCGACTGCATAGTGCTGCCCCATTTGGAAATCAGACCGCCGACACCATGACCCAATATACCATCCAGTCACATTATCCTACCACTGAGTTAACCAGTCCTTACCCTATCCTATTAATGCCGAGTGCCAGGCTAGGAAGCGACAAGTATTGATTTGATAAGACATTGGTTTGACTCGACCGGGAACCGAACTCCCGACATTCCGGACGCGAGGCCCGCGCTTTATCGATTAAGCCACCACGGCCGGTACCTTTTAACGCACTCCCTTCTAACTAAGTGCCTTCAAATCTCAGATATGCTTCTGGTGTGATTGAGCACCAGGCATAATACTTAGCGTAATGCCCACTGCCAACATAAGCTATTCGCCGGCAATACCACCACCTACTAGGGATATCAGTGTGTGGACAGCTTGTATTTACCCTCGTCCTTATATTCAAATGTGCTGCCTCTACACACCACCTCACCGTCGACTCCACCCGCAAGGCCTGTTTAGCCAACTCTTCGCCGATTAATTCCGCACAAATTAAAATTGTGTGGACCCACATTCGGCGTGTGCGTGTGCGCGTGCGCGTGTGCGCGTGCGCGTGTGCGCGTGCGCGTGTGCGTGGGTGCGCGCGTGTGCACGTGTGCGTGTGCGTGTGCGTGTGCGTGTGCGTGTGCGTGTGCGTGTGCGTGTGCGTGTGCGTGTGCGTGTGCGTGTGCGTGTGCGTGTGCGTGTGCGTGTGCGTGTGCATGTGCGTGTGCACGTGCGTGTGCGCGTGCGCGTGCGTAACATGCTTGTCTTTTATTAATCAATGAAGATGGAAATCTTCCGGCATAGTTCCATAAGCCGCCGATACCCGGAAGTGGCGATATCCATCCTCCTCAGTTTCACGCAGCCATGAGATGGCGCCACTCAGCTGCTCCTCCCTCCCCTTCATACGTATCAGGTGCCAGAGTTTGATCCTTTAAAAATGTAACACTAATAATATACGTTTTTTAAACATAGTTTTAAGAATAGTATATATCGTGCTGATCACATGCGCAATGCACATTCTGCATATGTCATGTTTTAAAATGTGATATTTAATTGAATTTATGTGTTGGTGGGCTGCTGGGTGATGGTCTCTTTGTAGGACAGGGGAGGCTTAGTTACTGATGGCCCTTCTTTTGCCTATGGGCGTTGGGGGATGTTGATTGAGGAAGTTTACCTTTCTGACCTCTAAGTCCTAATTATAATGCCGTAATCTGAGGTAATCTCAGATAATATGTCCCACCTTTACCCCCCCCCCCTAACCACTCCACCCCCACCCCCATCCCTACCACTACCACAAACCCTCAGAGACCTACCTACACAGACACACTGCCCCCCCCCCCCCCCCCCCCCCCGCCTTGCAACCCTTCTCATTCAGCGCGCAACCCAACACCATCGGGACCTCTCGCACCTGGTGTTTCTATGAGAGATGGCGGCGGGAGTGGTGGGATGGGCCGGGGAGGGAGAGGGGGGAATGTGGGTGTGGGGAGGGGAGAGCGGAGAGAGGGGAATGGGAGGCACTGATGATACCCGTCACCAACACTGAAATAGCAAATGTTGCATAGTGTGTGTGTTTTTTTATTTTATATAAGTTCTTATTGTTGTAAGAATATGGAAAGATTCATCAGCAATAATATCTAATTAACCAAAACAAAACAACAATTGCTATTGGTGGTGGGGGATGGTGTTGGTTGATTGTTGGAGTTTTACGTCCTGGCAACATCTAATGTCATCTCAGGACGGGTACTGACTTGTGACAGTGCACACTCATCAGCTCATGGTGACTTTAAAGTGCTGCGCTACTAGGAGACCAGGTTACCTGATATGTTTCTCAGTCTCATTATCCTGACACTGAGCCAACCAGCCCTTGCCCTATCAAAATATTGATGAGCGCCTGGCTAGGAAGCAACAAGTATCAATTGTTAAGTCATCGGTTTGACTCGACCAGGGTTTGAACCCATGCGTTCGAATCCCACGATCTACCAAAACGGGAGACGGACGCGCAACTCCTTTGGCCATCCCATCTCATCAGCGTCGGGGGGTGGGTGGCGGGGAGCTTTCTCCTAAAGGAAGATGATGTATGGTGGACCTTGGGAGTTGGCTGCCTGGAGTGCCTGAGGTTGATGTACAAAGGCAATGGGTCCGTGTCAGGCGCAATGCTCTACGTCCTAAATCAGGCGAAATTACCAATGTTCTCGAACTCGTCCTCCTACCAGATGCAGTGGCCGAATCGATAGAGCGCAGGTTTCGTGTGCGGAAGGTCGGGAGTTGGAACACTGGCCGAGTCAAAGCAGTGACTTACAAAAATTATACTTATTGCTATCCAGCCTGCCGTTAAATATTAGTAGGATACGGTACGAACTGGTTAACTAAGATTCAGGATAATGTGACTGAGTGGGAAATCGGGTCAGGGTGCCGGCGGCCAGGCCTCCCAGTGGGCCAGCACTATAAAGTCACCGTGAGTGTGCTACTGTCACACATCGGTACACACGTCCTGATATGACCTTAGATGTTTCCAGGACGTCCAACTCCAACAAACAAACAGGACTTTTTCTAATGCTCTGATCGGGCGCGGTGGCTTAATCGGTAGAGCGCGGGACTCGCGTGCGGAAGGTCGGTAGTTCGGTTCCCGGTCGAGTCAAACCGATGACTTTAAGATTGATACTTGTCGCTTCCTAGCCAGGTGCTCGGCATTATTAGGATAGGGCAAGGACTGGTTAGCTCATTCTCAGGATAATGTGACTGAGTGGTTTATCAGGTCATGGTGCCAGTGGCCTGATTCCCCAGTTATAAAGTCACCATGAGTGCATACTGGCACATGGTGGTACCCGTCCTGATATGACCTTCGATGTTGCCAGGACGCAAAACTCCAACAACCAATTAACCTCCTAATGATCTGCATTCTGAAACGGCGAGCTGCATCATGATCAGAAACCTCATGGCATACCGTCACCACATCTCACTCTCCGCCCTCATACTGGATCGGTGTGGCCGAATGAGTAAGCTAAGACTAAGAGCTCTGTCTGCCTTCCCATGTGAGAGGTCGTAGGTTCGAACCGGACTGAGTCAAACCAATAACTTACCAAATTTATACTTGGCGCAACCTGGCCTGGTGCTGGGCATTGATACGATAAGGCAACCACTGGTTTGTTCAGTATCATGATAATGTGACTGAGTGGTAAATTGGGTCATATTGCTGGTGGCCTGGTCTCCTAGTGTGGCAGCATTGTGAAAATCACTATGAATGTATACAAAGACCCTATAATACTAAGACGGCTCACTCCCTATCTCTCCCATGGTAATGTAAATTTTGCAGTACTACCTTTTGGTGGGTTTGATCAGCCCGGCTGCTGGTTGGTGTTTCACATGTAAACACATACAATTATATATTATACATGAGATAGATAAGTATGAATACACATCAATATAAAATTGCTATGAACAAATACACATCATCATCAGCATCATCAGCATCATCATCACCATCACCATCACCACACATCTTTCACATTCATATATACATTTATGCATATAATATAGCACCTCTTTAACTAAGAGAACAGCCAGCGCACCAAGTGGTGGGTTTGATCATTTTGATATACACAGTACAGGCTGAGTGAGCCGTCTTAGTATAATAGGGTCTTTGGTGTATACTGCTACAAGTCGCTACCCGTCTGGCACACTCGTAGCGACTATTGATATTAGATCTAAATACACTAGATGGTACTGTGGTATAAAACCCAAACAAACCTTATTTGAACATTTTATTAGTTTTCATGGTTGGGTAGTTTTCAGTATTTGTTGATGACGTGCTTGTCTTCTTTTACGTGAACCGTCGGCGAATGGTTGGTTGCTTGTTGGAGCTTTACATCCTGGCAACATCTAAGGTAATATCAGGACGGCTTATGACAATGAGCACTCATGGCAACTTTATAGTGCTGCCCCACTGCGAAATCAGGCTGCCCGCACCATGGCCTGATATCCCACTGGGTCACATTATTCTGACACTGAGCTAAGCAGCTCTTGCCTTATCCTATTAATCCCGAGCGCCAGGCTAGGAAGCGACAAGTATCAATTTCCCAAGTCACTGATTTGACTCAACCGGGAACCGAACTCCCGACCTTCCAGACGCGAGGCCCGCGCTCTACGGATTCGGCCACCGCGCCCGGTCCTGTCGGTGAATTATTTGGTAAAGGATACCCCCCCCCCCGCCTACCACCACCCCCACCACCACGACTACTCAGTCAGAGAGATCAGTGTCAGTCTGCACCACCTGGCCCCAGATTGTATCTGTGTCAGTTCACATATGCAATTTCCGCGGACACTGAAGGTCCCTCCGGCCGAACTGTTATGTGAGAAAACTATTACAGCAACTGAGATCTTCTATCAAACGTGTGTTAATAGATGCATGCCAACTAAAGCCGTCTACCATGCATTGTTATAATTCTGAAAGTGGTGTATGGAACCCTCCTCATCCCTTCCTCCACCCACCCCCCAACACAAAAAAAAACAACAAAAAGCAAAAAAAAACAGTAAAATAATACCCAGCCACAAAGAAAAACTGGTTTAAAAGGGTGTGATCGGGGATATAATTGTATTTCCTCTGTCAACTGCATTTCTTTTTTTTAGCTAAAATAACAACCACAAGAAAAGGTAATGGGCGATGCTTTTTCTGTTTCTAGTTTGATTATTTTCTTCGCATGCAAAGGTTCCAAAGTGGTTAAATTTAGGCGGGAATTCATTCATGAGTCACTGATTTAAAGCTGTAGAGTCAGATCAATCATACCATTTTCAAAACCAAAACAATGATCTCGATTTGATTCAACATATTGTAGTGGTCTGCACTGACCTCTCAGGCAAGTAACCACATAGACAGGTAGGCGTGGGTAGTGTGTTGATATCAGGGAGCCTAGGTGGTGTAATGTTTAGCACACTGGCCTGGAATGCAAAGAGATGTGGGTTCGAGTCCCGCTCTAGGCGCAGTATTTCCCATTTTCATCACCCCCATGACACTGGTTGCCGTGATCAGGATCCTGTACAAGCTTTGCGCTGTATGGTTGTTGAACCTACCCTGTGTATGTATGTGTTAGTGCATTGCCTGTATGTATGTAATTGTAAGCATTACAAGACTTACAATTCCAGGGGGACGAGTGTAGTGGTCTGCACTGACCTCTCAGGCAAGTAACCACATAGACAGGTAGGCGTGGGGAGTGTGTTGATATCAGGGAGCCTAGGTGGTGTAATGGTTAGCACACTGGCCCGGAATGCAAAGAGATGTGGGTTCGAGTCCCGCTCTAGGCGCAGTATTTCCCATTTTCATCACCCCCATGACACTGGTTGCCGTGATCAGGATCCTGTACAAGCTTTGCGCTGTATGGTTGTTGAACCTACCCTGTGTATGTATGTGTTAGTGCATTGCCTGTATGTATGTAATTGTAAGCATTACAAGACTTACAATTCCAGGGGGACGAGTGTAGTGGTCTGCACTGACCTCTCAGGCAAGTAACCACATAGACAGGTAGGCGTGGGTAGTGTGTTGATATCAGGGAGCCTAGGTGGTGTAATGGTTAGCACACTGGCCCGGAATGCAAAGAGATGTGGGTTCGAGTCCCTCTCTAGGCGCAGTATTTCCCATTTTCATCACCCCCATGACAATATCTAACTTAGATACTGATATACTTAGTAGGCATGTGTTGCAACATAGACGGGAATACTGAGTCAATATAATTGAACCTGTTACTGCAGAAGCCTATGGAGTCAGAGTTATGGTGTCCTTGCCCAAATTAATTTGACATGTTTGCACTTCAAATATCTCAAAAGGTAGTCATTTAAAATAGAAGTTCCTTCAAGCTAAAGTGGGGTAGATTATAACAATCAACTTAATATGAAGAGTTCAGGTGCAAACCCCCGTAAACGCGATGTGATGAAAATAAAAGATTTGAATATCAAGCTCATTTTAATTCTCACTAATTTCACTTTTCTTGTGAAGAATTGGTTATAATAAAGCAATGAACAAAAATATTAGAATATAAAATTAACCTTTTGAAGGTTTGACTCCAATGTTGACCTCAATTTTTGGATTGGCGTTTACGGGATTTTGCGCATGAACTCCTCATATATTTATCTCGAAAAATGACAGAATCTCAAAACCATCGGACTATGCAACTTTAAGGAAATATGAAGTAACACAGTTTTACCCGTCCTGATATGACCTTAGATGTTGCTAGGACGTAAAACAACAACAAACAAACAAAAACGTATATTTCGTGGATTTATCGCCACATTAAAAGGGAGTGGATGGTCAGGAACTGGTCTTTGTTGAAAAAAAACAAAAAAACTGGTAATACTGATAATAATAGTAATGACAATAAGAAGAATAAGGATTAGATGTTTGTTTGTTAGAGGTTCAGGTCCTGGCAACATTTCAGATCATATCAGGGCGGATAACCATTAGAAGAATGTATGAGATATGGCTTTTGGTATTTAACTCGAAATACACTATCGTAAGAGGTTGCTAAGTTAATGTGTATATTCAAGCCAAATGACAATTGAGGATCATATCAAAATATCAGTGTGCAGTACTTGGTTGAGGGATGGAGGGTTTGAAAATTAATATTCAGTGCATGACCATTAAAATGGTGAAAACTTTGGATGAACCTGAAGTTGTCATTTTGTGACAGATGGCCGGTGTCAGTCTTATTTGCTGTTCAGGCCCATCGCCGACACTTTTTACTCTAAGAACTAGTTTTTTTTTACCTGATATTTTGCCCGTTTTTTTCTCACACAAAAATCAGGTCGGCTCATAAAATCCAAGCCACAGATAGATAGATGTTCAGTTTCATTTCACGAATACACACTAGGAGCAGTATGTGTACAGACTATGTGTAATCCGTGCTTGCCTTAGAGGTTTCATCTTAAGGTTGCATTGTGTGTGGATTTAGATTTTCTGTCATTTCGTTGAGAACAATATATTAAATTGATTGTTATAATCTACCTTACTTTCCATTGAATACTTTTTTAAATTTTCAATTGCTAACTTTTGAGTTATTTGAAGTGCAAACATGTACAATTTATTTTTGGTAAGAATGGTAAAAAGCTGACACCATAGGCTTCTGCAGTAACGGGTTCTGTTAAATTGACCCAGTCAATGTGGCAACAAATGATTAGAAAGTGCATCAGTATCTAAGTTAGATATGTAGAATCAAATCTGGATAATTGTTTGGGTTTAACAAATTTGAAGTTTCATCGGATTGTGCAGCTTTAAATAATATTCTTCTTGTCTAGGTCTGGGAGACCAGGCTGCCAGCATGATGATCTCATATCACATTCAGTCACATTATCCTGACACTGAGCCAACCAGTCCTTGCCCTGTCCTAATAATGCCGAGCACCTGGCTAAGAAGCGACAAGTGTCAATTTCCAAGTAATTGGTTTGACTCGGCAAAGCTATAAACCTGTGGGTTAGAATCCAACGATCTACCAAAACGGGAGAAGGACGCTCAACTCATTCGGCCATCCCGTCTGGTCTTATTGCAATGACCTAAAACAATAACAAACAGCAACTATGTGAATCACAATCTCGGCGCGCCGTCCACTCTTCTGGACATTGTAATGTCAGTTTTCCCAGATGACAGCCATTACTGCATAGGCTGTCACATAGCTGACACCGACATACACAGGTAGGTGTGCTGACAATGGCGCCTATGTTGGTGGGCCGTATGTGATAGCGCTATGTAGAGTATGCTTTCCAGAAGGCCGAAGCCATCAAGTAAACAAACACCTTGCGTTCATAACAGAATTCCCAGGTAAGATATGTCATGCATGAGACCCCCCTGTTGAAACCTAGAATATCCATGAAAAAAAACCACTAAAATTTAAAAGAAAACTCACCAACGTCGCTTCCTAATCCACTGCATATTTATTTCAGTTGCAATAGTTTATATTTTAATTCACATATATATTTTTATATTTTCATCTCGCATAGAGTTGGGGATGAGCATGTATCTGAATTGAATCGCAAAAAAAAGAAGAAATATGAGATGTAGTTTATCAGTGGCCAACTTAGTGAGTCTCCAGGCATTAACTTGCACCTGTCTCCAGGCGGTATGACCATTGTGCGCATGCGCGTGACGTAGATGCATTCTCCAATCACTGCTCTCATACTTCTACGCTGGGCAACTAGGTGGAGGTGTCTCATAGACGTAAACTCATTATATATGTATTGTTGGTGAATTGAAGGCAAAACAAAATAAGCTATGCAGGTTAGCAGCGACTACAATAATGAGTATCCACGCATTGCTACCGTTGTGCGCATGCGCATTTCTTATTTGTAGTCTCCAATAATGGCTGCATACTTCATCACACATCTGAATGGTAACTAGATGCAATTGCTTAATTGACGTAATAACGCATTATCTATATAGCATTGGTTTTGACTAGTTAAGTCTATACAAATAAAACACGAAAACACGCCAGTATATTTAAATTCTGCCATGTTATGTTTCAAACGTCACACATTGGTAGTTGATTAAAGACTTACAGTGCTTGTGTGGTTGCTTCGCTTTGTTTTGCATCAGAAGGTTTTTCCATTCTGCAGCTAATAGCCCTGTCACACTATGACGCTTCTCTCCAACGTGTGTCGACGTGTGTAATTCTTTGCCGAAATGGTGGAAAACATCGGGAAACAGGGGGATGTTATGCGAACGTCGGTACACGTCGGTACACTATCCTGGACGTTGACAGTCGCCGGAGGACGTCGGCGAGCATAGAAGGTCGCTAGATGTTTTTAGCATGTCAAAAAAGCGCGACGACCGACAACGCGGTGCCAATATTATGGCGACGTCAGAAGCACGTCGACAGCGCTGGAACATCATTATGCGAATGCTAGGCAGACGCCGCGCGCGTGTGAGGGTCGTTCCGACACATTCCGCCAAATGGTTGCTTTGTTGTTTTACGCCCTAGCTACATCTAAAGTCATATGATGCCGTCACGCCAAACTTTTTTTTTTTTTCCCGCATGCGTCGACACACATTGGCCACGCGCTAATAACGCGCTACTGATACGCTGCACCAACGTCCAATTTCCCCATATTTCCCCTAAAAGTTTAACGTTTCTCGATGCTTTAATTTTATTTTCAATGCTGACGGGTCGCTGGTGAGAAACGTTGTAGTGTGACAGGGCCATAAGTCATGAATATAGAAAGAAACCATCCTATCACCTCTGCCACTTTGGAGTTCCACCGCTGTGTATAACTTACAGCGTCATCAAAGGCCAGTTGCTCTCATACCATGTCTATGTGGTGTGGGAGGTTAAAGATCACTTGAGCCAGTAAAAGTGTAGGCTCGAGCTTTCTTCGACTAACCGTCTAATGTTGCAAGACTACTCAGATATCTCCATGATGGGACTATAAATCTTCAATAAAGAAAAAGCAAAGGAACTGAGTCAGTTTAATATAACCTGAATTGATAGAACATGCTATTTCTGAAGCTTATGCAGTTAGCGGTTTGACAAGCGAGCTAAACTTAATGTGGCAGATTTGCCTTTCAAATATGTCCTAAGGTAGTAATTATAAGGAAAGATATTGGTGCACCTGTTAAGCATTTGGTGCTGCATATACGGGAATACTGAGTCAATTTAACAGACGCTTCTTATCGGTGAAGCCTATGGAGTCAGAATTTTAACAAGAATGTCAAATTAATTTTGTATGTTTGCCCTTCAAATATTTCCTAAGTTAGTAATTTTAAAGCAAAGTTACTTCAAACTAAACTAAGATAAATGATATTGATCGAACAAATAATGAGGGAACCTCAAAACTAAATGTAAATACCTAAATACCTGTAACACTTACGGTCGGAAGGCCAGTGCTACGGCACTGACAAAATATAAACATGAATAACATTAATTTACCCCCCAAAAAGCAAAAGGAAACCTATCGGCCTAGGCAATTTTAATATCCATCGATCATCTTTTGATATATGGACTTCATCGCGGTGGGTGGTCCCCTACGTGGATATAACCCTGCACAGCTGGACACATATAAACATGCCTTAAGCCACCAGTATGCCGGACGCGTGTGTGATGCTGAGATCGCACGTCACGTGACCGACACGTGACGCACATAGGCGACACGTGACGTACATACGTGACGTGTCTTGGTGACAGTGGGACCCATTGACTGTGGTACGTCAGATGGGGAAAGGGAATGAATACCTGTGGCCACCTGTACTACTGTTTACCTTTCTTACAGTGCTGCTGACTAAACATACCCCGAGTAGGTCATAATGTCAAGTCGCCAAGAGCCACTGTTGAGTAAGCACCGGAGGCGATTGGCATTAAAACATTTTCGGGCATCGATATGCAACTGGTAACTAACTACTGCATTGTCATATAGAGTATTGACCCTTGGTGATAGCATAATTTCACTGAAGTCTATTAAGAGTGTTAATTTGAAATTTTACTAAAGATAAACTATTTGCAAGATTCATTGTGACCACTTTGACCCAATGAATTCACATTCATTTGAAAAGAATCAATTCCTCCTCTACCATATCTAGATACCAAACGGGATGGCCGAATGAGTTGAGCGTCTGTCTCCCGTTCGTTAGATCGTGGGATTCGAATCCATGGGTTCGAACCCTGGTTGAGTCAAACCAATGACTTACAAATTGATACTTGTCGCTTCCTAGCCAGGCGCTCGGCATTATTCGGATAGGGGAATGACTAGTTTGTCCAGTGCCAGGATAATGTGACCGAGTGGGATATCAGGCCATGGTGCTGGCAGCTTGGTCTCTCAGTGGGGCAGCACTATAACGTTGCCATGAGTGCGCACTGTCATAAGTCAATACCCATCCTGATATGACCTTAGATGTTGCCAGGACATCAAACTCCAACAACCAACCGAGCATAGCGTAATTTCAGTGAAGTACATTAAGAGTGTTCAATTTAAAATTCTGCAATGATAATGTAATGATTCTGAAAGATATAACTATTTGCAGCGTTCTTTGTGACCAATGTGACCCAATGAATTCACATTAATTAGAATAGAATCAATTCCTCTACTACCATGTCTAGATGGGATGAGCGAATAGGTGAGAGCACTGGTTGACTTCCCATGGGTTTGAACCCTGACTGAGTCAAGCTCTACTTATATTTACTGCTATCTAGTTTGCCGAGTGGCATTCTCCGATAGGGAAAGACTATCATTCATCAGAATCAAAATATGTTGACAGAGTGGGATATCAGCCCAGTCTTCCAGGGAAGCAGCACTATAAGGTGGACATCATTGCACAGTGTTACAAGACGGTGCTCATCCTAATATGACATTAGATATTACTAAGATGTAAGAACCCATCAAACAAAATACAACCATACATTTATTACTTCTAAGCAACGAGGGAAACGGGACGTAGCTCAGGCGGTAGAGTGTCCACCTGTGAAGCTGTCGGTCATCGGATCGATCCTTCTCAGTGGATCCATTTGCAGTTTGGGCTATTTTCCGTTCCAACTACTTGTCTACAGCTGGTTTTTCAAAGGCGATGGTATGTGGTGTCCTGTCTGTGGGAAAGTGCATATAGACGACCCATTGCTGCTTATCAGAAAGAGTAGGCTATGTGGTGGCAGCAGGTTTCCTTGAAATAAATATTTCAGAATGACCATATGTTTGACGTCCAATATCCGATGATAAAAATCAATGCGCCATAGAGGCGTCGTTAAATGTAACAAGCTTTACTTTACTTTTGCTAACCAACGAAGCTATTACTAAAAAGATTTATTGTGAACCATAGTAAATCCAGGCTGTGAAATAAGGGCAACAAATTCTGATCTTAATGGATGGCTGAGGATAGTAATGATTGGTTATTGGAGTTTTACGTACTGGCAACATCTAAGGTCATATCAGGATGGATAGTAATGATGTTTAGTGGTCAAGTATCTAAGCATATGTCGCTACACATTGTGTTCTATGGCACTGCAGTAGCAGCGGTATTAGTTGTGTTTTTTTTGGGGGGGGGGGGGTGTATTTCCTTACACATAGTTCATGAAACATGACCAATTGTGACTATGTATCCGGAGAGCATTGGAATCTAATTTTCTACTGCCGGAAATAGCTAGCTAACATATCGGAATAATTTATTTAAATAATAACCCAAACGGACGGTGCAGAATAGCGGTCAAATGTGGCAAGAAAATATTAAAGAAAAGTGTTGCTATGAAAGCAGGTGTTAGACTTAAAGAGTGGTGTAATCTTCAGTAGTTGATGTGGAATAGAGGACATTGCTAATATAGGGGGAGGTGGCTGTATATGTGCCAGGCACCATCACCCGTTTCCATGTGCTACTTGTGCACCCCACAGCCAGTGTAGCTTCACCACCCGTTAAAGCTGCATAGTCCGATAAAATATCAAATTTTCAAAACCAAACCAATTATCTAGATTTGAATTTACATATCTAACTTAGATATTGATGCACTTATTAAGCATTTGTTTCTGCGTAGAAGGCAATACTGAGTCAATTTAACAGAATCTGTTACTGCAGAAGTCTATGGTGTCACAGTTTTGGCAAGCTTGCCAAAACTAATTTTCCATGTCTGCACTGAAAATATCTCAAAAGTTTACCATTTAAAATAAAAGGAACTTTGAACTAATGTAAAGTCAATATTAGTGATTGATCTAATATATTTATCTCAGAAAAAAATAACGAAATTCAAAACCATCGGACTATGCAACTTTAAACTGGCAAATGGATATCCGTCGCTTCCTAGCCTCGTACTCATCATTATCATGATCGGGCAAGGATTGGTTAGCTCAGTGTCAGGATAATGTGACTGAGTGCGATATTGAGTGATAGTGGCAGCAGCCTGGTCTCCAACTGGACAGCATTATAAAGTTGGCGTGAGTGCACACTGTCACAAGTCGGTACCTGTCCTCATATGACCTTGGATGTTGCTGCGATGTCAAACCACAACAAATAAACATCACCAATACCGATGGACACATGCGAACACACCAAACTTCGTCATCTACAGCTGCTTGCGATTGTAAACTTATCAGATTATTTTTAACTGATGAATTTTTCCACCGAATGAAAGTTAATTATTTTAAGAAAGCAGGCACAACATAGGCGTTATTTACTCCATGTCAATGACAGCTAGTAAAATATCCTGTTCGATTCTGTAACAACACAAAACAACGATAAACAAAAACAAAAAAAAACGAACACATATAAATTAACGGAGCATAATCCGGTGAATGCATCACATTTTCAAATACAAATCACCAACCTAGATTGGATGTTGTTGTTGTTTTACGTCCTAGCAACATCTAAGGTCATATCAGGACGGGCCTAGGTTGGAGCCTACGTATCCAACTTACATACTATTCAATTCAATTCTTTATTTCAGACTCAGGATTATGGTAGTTACATAATTTGGTCCATAGTAGGTAGATATAAAAATGTATGTGAATAGGATATCAGTAATAGTATGAATACTACCATACTAACCAATATCAAAATGTTGGTCTACATACAGTAGTTTGTACCAATGCCTCCATTGTGGGGGTGGTGAAAATGGGAAATATTGCGCCTAGAATGGGACTCGAACCCACATCTCTTTGCATTCCGGGCCAGTGTGCTAAGCATTACACCACCTGGGCTCCCTGATATAACCACACTACCCACACCTACCTGTCTATGTGGATACTTGCCTGAGAGGTCAGTGCAGACCACTACACCTCCATATGGCAGACGTAAATCTGAGATCACTCTCTTCTATTTTTACAAGTCCCTGTATTACAACATTTTCCGACTTGTCAAGTCTAGTAATAAATTTGAATATTAGATTCCTGATAACAGCCTGGAAGGCTGGCACATCAATATTGGCAAACAACTAGTTCACTTATTAAGTATCTGTTTCTGAATAGAAAAGATTGCTAAGTAGATTTTAATTAGCATGTTGCCACTGAAGCCCATGGGGAGCAGAATTTGTATGTGCATTCCAAAATTAATTTGGCATGATCTTACTACAAATATCTAAAAAGATAGCGATCTATAAAACGCGTTACTTCAAACTATAATAAGGTATGTTATGATAATTAAGCTAATATATTTATCTTTAATAATTCAGAAAAAAACATCGAACTATACAACTTTAAAATAACATCGTTGTGATCTTGGTTTTCCTAGTTATGGCGGTTTTGTGAAGTATGACAGATCGCGTGGGTTCACCGAAAGAAATTACATTTACACATCTCCATACATAAATTCATTATATGAATATAAACAATACAGTTTATTCAGTGTTCTCAACAGGATAACTACTGTTTTTACAATATAATGTTGCTAAACAGCAATTTCCACTGTTATACATTAGTTACATTTATCGTGGTGATGGCTGTTGAATCAAGTCGATGGTAACTAGTAGTACGCCTGTTGTCTCCTAGGGAGCAGCACTTTCCAATGAGCTCATCCATGGTGTTCCTGGCCACTGGAGGAACAGGTCAGAATAACGCATATGTACGTGTCACTGGTGTTTACAACTAGTACAAGCTGTCGCCACGATATGTTTGATTGTTTGGGTTTTACATCCTAGCAACATGTATGGTCATATCATGACGGTACAAACTTGTGACAGTGTACACTTCTGGTGACTTCATAGTGCTGGCCCACTGCGAGGCCATGCCACTGGCACGATGACCCAATTTCCCACTCATTCATATTATCCTGACATTAAGCTAACCAGTCCCTGCCTTATCCTAGTAATGCACAGCACCAGGTTAGGTAACAACAAGTATACCTTTTCTAAGTCATTGGTTTGAATCGGCCGGGATTTCAAGCTCCAGACCAATTCACTCTTACCGATTCGGCCACCCTGTCTGGATGGGAAGTCTGTGTGATAGATATATAATTATTACGATGCTCTATAAATGATTTACTTGCCTTTCTCTCGTGCGTCGTCTGTTCATTCTCTATATCCCCGGTCACTACGTCACATGTGCCGTGCAGAAGGCCATACGGTCCCTGTGTCCAACCGATAGGAACGGCCACTAAAGCCCCAGTCAAACCGGATCAGGGGCTGGACAAGGCCCGGACCGTCATCAGGCGTGGTCCGTGGCGAGCTGGGGTGATCTGTGGCTCATCCGTGGCTGGTCCTTGGTGATCTGACGTGATCCGTGGCTGGTCCGGGGTCGTCCGGGGTCCGCCCCGGACGTTTTTAAATGTTTAAAACATCCAGGGCGGCCCAGGGCATTTTGCGATCCTGGCTCGATCCGGCATGGTCCAGGGCGATCCGGGGGTGATCCGAGGATGGTCCGGGTAGTCTGGGGGTGGACTGGGAGTAGTCCGTGCCGCGTCCGGCCCAGTCCGGGGCAGTCTGGGGCTGTTTCACCCTGGATTAGCCATGGTTCAGCCACCTTTTAACCCCGGACTTGCCCAGACTAGTCCCGACATAGCGACGCACCACTCCCGGACTGCTCGGATAAGACCTAGACATGCCGGATGACCACGGATCAGCTACGGATCGCCACGGATAGCCCGGTTTACCCCGGATCAGTCCAGGATGAGCCCCGTTTTTGTATATATATAGCAGGATCAAGTCCACTTCCAGTCCAGGACTGATCCGTGACTACTCCGTGGGTACACCAGGTAATCCGGGGGTGGTCCGGCTAAACCAGGGGCTAGACTGGGGGCTAGACCGGGGAGTAGACCATGTAGGTATGAATGCGAGGCCAAAAACGACCAAAATAGCGATTTTATTCGGGGCTTCCGGGACAGTCCGGGCAACTGGTCCGGGGGTGGTCCAGTTAAAAATCCTGGGCTCGTCCGGGTAGGGTAACCAGAAGGGATGGCTGAATGAGTTAGATCGTCCGTCCCCCGTGTTGGTAGATCGTGGGGTCGTGGGTTCGAACCCCGGTCGAGTCAAACCAATGACTTCAAAATTGATACTTGTTGCTTCCTAGCCTGGCGCTCGGCATTAATAGGATAGGGCAAGGACTGGTTGGCTCAGTGACAGGATAATGTGACTGAGTGGGATATCAGGTCATGGTGCTGGTGGCCTGGTCTTCCAGTGGAGCAGCACTATAAAGTCGCCATGAGTGCGCACTGTCACAAGTCAGTACCCGTCCTGATATGACCTTAGATGTTGCTAGGACGTAAAACAACAACAAACAAACAAACGTCCGGTTAGGTGTGACTGGGGCTTTAGCAAAGCAGAAATTCTTCTGCAAACTAAACAACATTATAAATATATAGATGCTATGCTCTGGAGATAGGCAATCACATGTTATATTAGCGGTTTGCATGGGGTGTAGTTGGACATCTTTCAAGAATCAACAGACCGCTAGAACTAGAAGTCTGGTCGTCGGAGGGGGTGGGGTGGGCCTTTGGTGTTGCAGTGATCTTCAGGGTAACCTTTGGTTGGGCCACTGCACGCTGTTGTCGAATCGGTAGAGCGCAGGCCTCCGGTGCGGAAGATGGTAGTTCGATTCCCGGTCGAGTCCAACCAATGACAGATATAATTGATTCTTGTCGCTACCTAGCTTGGTGTTACTAGGATAAGGCAAGTACTGGTTAGTTCAGTATCAGGTAATATGAGTGAGTGGCAGATCAGGTCATGGTAGTGGTGGCCTGCTGGTCTCCCAGTGGGCAGCACTATAAAGCCGCCATGAGTGCACACTGTCACAAATCGGTACCCGTCCTCATATGACCTTAGATGTTGCTGGGCCGTAAAACTTCAACAACCAGCCAATCAGGTTGGGCCCATAGATCTTGTCTCTAGAAATGTACAATTTTTGCTTCGAACTTAAATGGTTCTAGGACATAAAACCACAACCCCTCATAGAGTTCCTCAGTAAAGACAAACGCATTTATTATTTGGCGAGTTGTTGTGGAATCCTTGTTCTTTTAAAAAGGCGTTTGCTGTGGGAGTGGTTTTGGAGTGATTTTGTTTCTTTTTTGGGTGTGATGAGCTGCTGCCCCCCCCCCTCCTCCTTGTTCATATCAGTTACGTCTCACCCAGTTCCGTTTCCCCAGTTAATGCACACAGCGGGCTAGTACTGGATGAGCTCTCCCTAAAAACTGTGCACATTGCGATCAAATATTAAAGTGCCTTACTTAGCTGGGAAGCCGGAGATGGTGTATTGTGGAGTGGAGAGTGTGTGTGTGGGGGGGGGGGTGTATGTCAGGGGTGGAGTGGCGGCGGGATGGCGGGATGGCGGGGTGGCGGGGTGGCGTGATGGCAGGGTGGCGGGGTGGCGGGGTGGCGGGGTGGCGTGATGGCGGGGTGGCGGGGTGGCGTGATGGCGTGATGGCGGGGTGGCGGGGTGGCGGGGTGGCGGGGGCGGCGGGATGGCGGGATGGCGGGATGGCAGGATGGCGGGATGGCGTGATGGCTGGGTGGCGGGGTGGCATGATGGCGGGGTGGTGGGGTCGCGGAGTGGCGGGGTGGCGGGGGTGGCGGGATGGCAGGATGGCGGGATGGCGGGGTGGCGGGATGGCGGGGTGGTGGTGTGGTGGGGTGGCGGGGTGGTGGGATGGCGGGATGGCGGGATGGCGGGATGGCGGGATGGCGGGATGGCGGGATGGCGGGATGGCGGGATGGCGGGATGGCGGGATGGCGGGGTGGTGGGATGGCGGGATGGCGGGGTGGCGGTGTGGTGGGGTGGCGGTGTGGGGGTGTGGCGGGGTGGCGGGATGGCGGGATGGCGGGGTGGCGGGATGGCGTGATGGCGGGATGGCGGGATGGCGGGATGGCGGGGTGGCGGGATGGTGGGATGGCAGGATGGCGGGATGGCGGGGTGGCGGGATAGCGGGATGGCGGGATGGCGGGATGGCGGGGTGGTGGGGTAGCGGGATGGCGGGATGGCGGGATGGCGGGATAGCGGTGTGGAGGGATGGCGATGTGGCGGGGTGGCGGTGTGGCGGGGTGGCGGGGTGGCGGGATGGCGGTGTGGCGGGGTGGCGGTGTGGCGGGGTGGCGGTGCGGCGGTGCGGCGGTGCGGCGGTGCGGCGGTGCGGCGGTGTGGCGGTGCGGCGGTGTGGCGGGGTGGCGGGGTGGCGGGGTGGCGGGGTGGCGGGGTGGCGCCGGGGTGGCATTGGAACCAGGATCTGCTATATTTGGTTCCAGCGGTCCTTTGGGAATACTGAGCAAGTCCTGCTTGGTAGTACTGTGAAACACCTGTAATGTCATTCAGATAGTATCCTCATGAAAGCAGGGCAGTCTACCTAGTTCCAGATTGGTGTGTTTCATTATAGCATCAGAACAAGATCCTGCCAATGGGTAAACCAGGTCGGATGATGGAATCGGTTAAACTTAAAGTGCTGGCTGGCATCCTAGGCAGAAGATTATGAGTTTAAAAGCTAACAGAGTCAAACTAAAGGTTCCCAAAATTAAACATTTGCCCCTACCTAGTTTGATGCTTAGCGTTAATATGATAGGGCAAGGGCTGGTTTGCTCATTATCTGAATAATTTGGCTGAGTGGTGTATCAGGTGCTAGTGACAGAGGACAGCTTAACACTATTAAGTCGACATGAGTGTGTTCTGTCCCACAAGTAAGTTCACATCTTTATAACACTAGAGATGTTGCTAGGAGGTAAAGCCCCAACAAATAAACCAACAATCGATGGGGAGAAAACAAGCCGTGAAAACAAGACAGTGTTAGCACACTCGTCCGTTATGAACAGGGTAAATAAATTGATCAATAAAGAAACCAATAAAATAAAACAATCTTAGTCATAATCTTTACCGATAATAACAAATTGGACAATTCTATGCGATGCAGTATCCACCAGTAAACTTGATAACGGATTAAAACAAACAAAGTTATTAAACAGTGAGTGACATTGGTAGAAATACATAGGTAATATTATCACTGGAATATTCAGTAAGGACTTAAAGTTGCACAGTCCGATGGTGTTGAGTTTCTGTAATTTTTCTGAGATAAACAGATTAACCTGATCATTATAATTGACCTTACTTTAGCTTCAAGTCCTGTTTCTTTTAAACAGTTATGTTTTGAGATATTTAAAGTGCAAACATGTCAAATTAGTTTTGGCAAGCCTTGCCAAAACTCTGACACCATAGGCTTTAGCAGTAACAGGTTCTATTAAATTGCCTCAGTATTCCCTGCTATGTGGCATCAAATGCTTAATAATAATACATGCATCAGTATCGAAGTTAGATATGTAGAATCAATTCCAGATAAATGTTTTGGTTTAACAAATTTGATGCTTCAACGGACAATGCAGCTTTAAAGTTGCACAGTCCGATGATTTTGAGTTTCTGTTATTTCCTGCGATAAAGACATTAGGTTGATCATTATTATCTACTTTACATTAGATTGAAGTAACTTTTATTTTAAATGGCTAACTTTTGAGCTATTTGAAGTGCAAATGTGGGAAATTAATTTTCGCAAGCTTGCCAAAACTCTAACACCATAGGTTTATGCAGTAGTAGGTTCTATTAAATTGACTAAGTATTCCCTTATATGTGATAATAAATGTTAAATAAGTGCACCAGTATCTAAGTTAGATATGCAGAATCAAATCTAGATCGATGTTTTCATTTTGAAAATTTGATGTTTTGATCGGACCATGCAGCTTTAAGCAGTAAGCATAAAGAACTCACTATTTCCTCTCTGAAGTGCCTACCATTTGTCAAAAAACACCTCATGGTGAGGGCCTTAGGCGGTCTATAGCATGGGGCATTTCACGTTACCTATTTATAAACTTCTGGTAGATCGGACACCTCGCAATAAATGCCAGATTTCTCTCTATTGCTTCATTAGCGACTGGGCATCTGATGACCTTTAGGAATCTGTAATATCGAGCGTGCTTGTGACAGATTATATAACCTTCGGAGAATCTGAATCGACCTGAGCGACACTCACCTTGGTGACCAGGTGACCTGGTTATCGGACAGAGATGTGAAACGGCGGCTTTCCTGCTTAGGGAAGCTGGTCTTGGTTTATTAGGGGTTTTGCTTCCTAGCAACGTGACCGGACGCGGAGGCCGAATCGGTAGAGCACACCCTTCCCGTTTGTGAAGGTCGGGAGTTCGAATCCCAGCCAAGTCAAACACATGACTTATAAAAATTGATCATCATCATCATCATGCTGTTGGTCGTGATGCGACAAAGACTGCTTTCGGTATAGTGTTTTGTGTGGTTGTACATTTCATGAAAGCAGCCTGCAAAAGTGTTGAAGTGCTGCTCGCTTTTGCAAATTACCAGTGGCACTCTCTAGGGGAGCAAACCGAAGTTTCGCACCAGCAAGAACATGTCCAGACAGGCGCAAAACTATTTGGCCCTGCAGTGGCTGGTCAGGAGATGTTGGGAGTTCCATACATCAACCACCCTTAATGCTGCCACAGTGACATGCTTTTCTGTTTAGGGTTTGCTCCCTTAGCACTTGTGGTTATTTAGCCTGGCACTTGGAATTTGTGTATGCTCCAGTCTACATGTACAAAATAAGATCCTCATGATATTTGTAATACCTGATTGCTACCTGCTATTTTTTCATAACATGATCCCATCCATAAATATTTCATATGTACCATAATTGCTAAGGCCGGAAGACCAGTTACCCTCGGTGCTGAAAATAATATTTTCTTCAACTGGAATAAACAATTTGAACAAAAAGAAAAATGCGATTAAAGGAAACACATATTCCAGCTCACCAAGGCAGCAATATGTTGATTCCTTTTGGCTCCTCACATATTTAATATTTCTCCTCTCCAATCGCTGATTTCAGTGAACTCAACAATGGGCTTTCTCCTTAGTGCTGGACGCATGGAGGGTTTTCCTTGCTTCTCTCTATGAGACATTTAACAGAAAAGTGTAATTGGTAATGGGAGAGCCTCAAATATTGCAAGAGAAAGCTGCAATTAGTTGTGTTTTGACCTGGTCAGGTAGGTTATGTTACCTACCGCTTTCCACGGTGGCCGAATCGGTAGTGCGCAGGCCTCAGGTGCGGGAGCTTGGGAGTTCGGATCCCGGTTGAGTCAAACCGATGCCTTATCAAATTGATACTTGTCGCTTCCTAGCAATGTGCTCAGTATTAATAGGATAGGGCAAGGACTGGTTAGCTCAGTGTCAGGATAATGTAACTGAGTGGGATATCGGGTCATGGTGCCATTGGTATGATAGCTCATTGGGGCAGCACTATAAAGTGAACATGAGTGTGCACTGTCACAAGGCAGTACCCATCCTCATATGACTTTAGATGTTGCAAGGACAGAAAACTCCAACAACCAACAAACCAAGGAAATGAGATAATAGTGATTTCCTTGTTCTTAACAATTGCCACTTGTTCTGCATGTTCTTACATACCTGCGCTTCTTCTTTGATGCCTACCCAACCTGCTGTTTATTCCGACTTGGCAGATAACTGGATATGTGTTGTGAGGTGGCCTTGATGGTGCGCAGAACAAAGAATGATGCTTGCGCCATCCTCGTCGTAGCGGTGTAGGAGGGAGGTGGCGGTGCCTTAGTGAGAGGGTGTATGGGTGGTGAGAAGGTGTAGGGGTGGTGGTAAGATGTAGGGGTGGTGAGAGGGTGTAGGGGTGGTGAGAGGGTGTAGGGGTGGTGAGAGTGTGTAGGGGTGGTGAGAGGGTGTAAGGGTGGTGAAAGGGTGTAGGGGTGGTGAGAGGGTGTAGCGGTGTTGAGAGGGTGTAGCGGTGTTGAGAGGGTGTAGGGGGTGTGAGAGGGTGTAGGGGTGGTGAGAGGGTGAGAGGGTGTAGGGGTGGTGAGAGGGTGTATGGGTGGTGAGAGCGTGTAGAGGTGGTGAGAGTGTGTAGGGGTGGTGAGAGGGTGTAAGGGTGCTGAGTGGGTGTAGGGGTGGTGAGAGGGTGTAGGGGTGGTGAGATGGTGTAGGGGTGGTGAGAGCGTGTAGAGGTGGTGATAGTGTGTAGGGGTGGTGAGAGGGTGTAAGGGTGGTGAGTGGGTGTAGGGGTGGTGAGAGGGTGGAGGGGCCTGTAGCGGTGGTGAGAAGAGGTGAAAGTGGTCAGAGGAGGTCAAGGGCATAAGAGCATGTCAAGGTTGTAAGATGAGGTCAATATGGTAAGAGGAGGTCAAGGTGGCGAGATGTCAAGGTGGTGAGAGGCGGGAAAGATACATATTTAAATTAGTACACTCCCCCCCCTCTCACACAACCCCTTACACGCTCTCACCACCCCTACACACACACAGACACCGCACATACACAATCCCTCTCCACCACACCCCACCACACCCCACCCTCCCCCTCCGCACTCAACTCCACAACACACCGACTTTTGCTTCCGAGTTAGAAGGAAAACAGTTTTGATATTTAATCTCAGTGCCCAGAGGTATCAGTGAGATCTATTCCAATGCCACCTTCCACTTTAATCCACCCTTACCCATGTGGTATTTTGAGTTGTTTTGTAATTATATACTTATTGGTGGGAGTAGCATGGTACCGTCCCTTTATGGGTGCATTGCTTTAGGTTTGTGCATGAATAATCACAAGCGCTGGGCGACAGTTCCGGTGGAGTTAGACATGAATTATTCAGTAAACTACAAACAATGCAGTGTGTGCACCGTGGCTCATATGTTGCGTTGTATTCGCGGGGTGTCAGCTAGAAAGCAAGCCTGAGACCTACCCGGTCCAGGGTGAATCATGAGTGAGTCACTCATTACCCAACTCATTCACTCACTCAGTCACTACCAAGCTCATTCGCTACCCACCTCAGTCAGTCGGTACCCACCTCACTCAGTAGCCACGTCACTCCAACCTCACTCACCCATACGTCAGTCACTACCAACCTCGCCACTCACTAACCACCTCACTCACTACCGATGTCACTTACTACCCATCTCACTCAGTCACACCTTACTCACTACGCATCTCACTCAATACCAGCCTCACTCACTACATACCTCACTTCACATCAGTCACTACCCATCTCACCCACTACTCACTACTCACCTCACTCACTACTCACTGCTCACATCACTCACTACCCACCTCACTCACTGCTCAGATCACTCACTACCCACCTCACTCACTGCTCACATCACTCACTACCCACCTCACTCACTGCTCACAGCACTCAGTACCCACCTCACTCACTGCTCACATCACTCACTACCCACCTCACTCACTGCTCACATCATCATACCACCTCACTCACTCTCACTCACTCACTCCCACCTCACTCACGCTCACATCACTCAGTACCCCCCTCACTCACTGCTCACATCACTCACTACCCACCTCACTCACTGCTCACATCACTCAGTACCCCCCTCACTCACTGCTCACATCACTCACTACCCACCTCACTCACTGCTCACATCACTCACTACCCACCTCACTCACTGCTCACATCACTCACTACCCACCTCACTCACTGCTCACATCACTCAGTACCCCCCTCACTCACTGCTCACATCACTCACTACCCACCTCACTCACTGCTCACATCACTCACTACCCACCTCACTCACTGCTTGCATCACTCAGTACCCCCTCACTCACTGCTCACATCACTCACTACCCACCTCACTCACTGCTCACATCACTCACTACCCACCTCACTCACTGCTCACATCACTCACTACCCACCTCACTCACTGCTCACATCACTCACTACCCACCTCACTCACTGCTCACATCACTCACTACCCACCTCACTCACTGCTCCCATCACTCAATACCCACCTCACTCACTGCTCACATCACTCACTACCCCCCTCACTCACTGCTCACATCACTCACTACCCATCTCATTCACTACCCACCCCACTCACTACCCATTTCACTCACTACTCACCTCACTCAAGACCCATCTCACTCACTACCCACCTCACTCACTGCTCACACCTCTCACTGCTCACACCTCTCACTGATCACATCACTCACTACTCACCTCACTCGCTACTCACATCACTTATCACTCATCACTCACATCACTCACTATTCACATCACTCACTGCTCACATCACTCACTACTCACATCTCTCACTGCTCACATCACTCACTGCTCACACCTCTCGCTGCTCAGACCTCTCACTGCTCACCTCACTCACTACTCACCTCACTCACTACTCACCTCACTCACTACCCATCCCACTCACTACCCACCTCACTCACTTCTCACATCACTCACTGCTCACATCGCTCACTACTCACATCACTCACTACCCATCTCAGTCACTATTCACATCACTCACTGCCCATCTCACTCACTACTCACCTCACTCACTAATCAGTGCACTCACTACCCACATCACTCACTACCCACCTCACTCACTACCTCCATCACTCACTGATCACACCAGTCACTACTCACTTCACTCACTACCAACCTCCACTATTACTCACATCACTCACTACCCACCTCACTCACTACCTACCTCACTCACTACCCATCTCACTCACTACTCACCTCACTACTCACCTCACTCACTACCAATATCACTCAGTACCCACCTCACCCACTGCTCACCCCACTCACTAGCAATCTCACTCATTACTGAGATCATTCACTACCCACCTCACTCGCTACTCACATTACTCACTAGTCATATCACTCACTAGCCACATCATAAACTGCTAGACACAGTTATCCTTATAATGGGAATTGACTGGGATATTATATCCTGGTTTTTCAAAAGTGGTATCGCAACGGTGCAGAACTATAAACCCGAGTCACCTGAACCATGATGCGATATCCCACTCAGTCACTAACAGTGAGGCAACTTCGTACTTAATCTAACCGATGCTTAACGACAAAGAAGAACTAACATTCAAAAGGGAATTAAGTGATTTATTTTTAGTCCACGAGAGATGGAAGCCTCTACCCCATGCTGGTATGGCTATGCAATAATCGTTAGGATCCCGATCCATGGATCGCGTCGCCAAGCACTGACATGGGCCCGGTATCTGAGGAATGTTGGGCAAGTACCAGCCAATCAGCGACCGTCTTACATCCGTCCCCCGGCACACTACGACGACCCGAATTGACCTATGATGTATGCCTACAGTTCCCATGTGTATAAAATGTCAGTTGCCCACCTACAGACAGTGTTCGTGACCGAGTTACAGTGTGAGTGACCCAGCTACAAGACCACTGTCAGTGACCCAGCTACATGAACAGTGTCAGTGACCCACCCACAAACAGTGTCAGTGACCCACATACAAACTGTCTCAGTGACCTGCCTACAATCGGTGTCAGTGACCCACCTAGAAACTGTGTCAGTGACCTCCCTACAGACTGTTTCAGTGACCCACCTACAAACTGTGTCACTGACCCACCTAGAAACTGTGTCAGTGCCCCTCGTACAAACTATGTCAGTGACCCACCTACAAACTGCGTCAGTGACCGGCCTACAAACTGTCTCAGTGACCCACCTACAAACTCTGCCAGTGACCCAGATACAAACTCTGCCAGTGACCCAGCTACAAACTGTATCAGTGACCCAGCTAGACAAACAGTCTCAGCGACCCAGCTACAAACTGTGTCAGTGACCTACCTACAAACTGTGTCAGTGACCCAGCTACGCAAACATTCTCAGTGACCCAGCTACAAACAGTATCAGTGACCCAGCTACAAACTGTGTCAGTGACCCAGCTACACAAACAATCTCCGCGACCCAGCTACAAACTGTGTCAGTGACCTACCTACAATCTGTGTTAGTGACCCACCTACACAAACATTCTCAGTGACCCAGCTACAAACTGTGTCAGTGACCCACGTACAAACTATGTCAATGACCCACTTAGAGTGTCAATAATCCATTTGCAAACAGTGTAAGTGAAATGCCTACAAACAGTGTCAGTGACACGCCTACAAACTGTTTGTGACACACCTACAAACTGTCAGTGATTTACCTACAAACTGGCAGTGATTCACCTACACACTGTCAGTAATTTCCTAGAAACTGTTAGTGACACATCTACAAACTGTCAGTAATTTACCTACAAACTGGCATTGATTCACCTACAAACTGCCAGTGACACGCCTAGAAACTGGCAGTGATTCACCTAGAAACTGGCAGTGACACCTACAAACTGTCAGTGACACCTCAAGCTGTCAATGACACCTACAAACTGTCAAAGATTCACCTACAAACTGTCAGTGATTCACCTATAACAGTCTCAGTGATCCATCTACAAACAGTGTCAGTGATCCACCTCCAAACAATTTCACTGCCCCACATATGTAGTGTCACCGACACACCTACCTACAGTGTCCTTGACCCTGATTATATACAGTGTCATTTATTATCCATACATACACTGTCAGAACGTGAGTGATTCTACCGACATACAGTGTCAATGACCCACCTACCTACAATATCCTGGTATCTCTTCAGCCCAAACTCTATCTCAAATCATTCTGTTCAATGGCAATGCAAAATCGTTTCCACGGGATATAAAATCAAAAAGAAACACACAAAACAACCAGTCCTTTACATTCCTATTTAAGTAATTTAGATTGCAAAAGATCATCTGTTGTGTTGGTTTGTGATGGAACATTTCCTTGTTGAATGTCAGGAAAGGGCTACGTCAAGCTAGTGTTGTACATACCTCCACGGGGTGTTCATGTGGGTTCATACTATCACATTGATTATATACGATGACCTTAGATGTTGCCAGAACGCAAAACTCCAACAATCAACCAATCATATAATATACGCATATTGAGGCTCATGCGTAGGTTGATGTGTCACCACATGTTTTTTTTTTTATAATATCTATTTTTATATTTCGGGATGTCAAGTGAGTTTATTTACCTTCTAACCGCGGTTACCCTGCCACGTGACCTGTTCTTTTGATGGTTAGTGTGCACTCACAGTTGCGGCCATTGTTCACACATATAATACGCCCTAGTATATGACACCAGACTTATTTTTAAGCCTGACCACTCACCGTTTGTGGTATTTCGGCGAGCTTATATAAGCAATGGTCCACTTTGTTTCGTTGTTGTTGTTTTATGTCTATCTCCGGTGGACTGGGCACATCGTGAGGATGTCATCAGACAGGCTACTAAAGCAGATCCTCTACTCTCAACTGTCTTCTGGTTACAGAAAGAGAGGGCGCCCTCGTCTTTGGTTCAAGGATACCATCAAGAAAAACCTGAAGCTGAGAGACATTAAGACCAACTCATGGACGCAACTCTCACAGCAGAGAGCGAAATGGAGAGCCACAGTCAAGTAATGAAAACAGTCTTTGTCGCAACAGCATGATGATGATGATGATGATGTCCTAGCAACATCGAAGATCATATCAGGATGGGTACCGACTTGAGACAGTGTGCATTTAAAGTGACTTTATAGTGCTGCCCCTCTGGGAGACCAGGCCACTGGCACGATGACCCCAGACAGTCACAGTATCCAGATACACCACGGACTGCTTAGTTCAATATCAATTATCAGGATAATGTGACTGAGTGGGAAACCTGGTCATGGCCCCCCATGGGCTGGTTTCCCAGTGGGGCAGCACCATTAAATCGCAATGAGTATTCACTGTCACAAATCGGTACCCGTCTTGATATGACCATAGATGTTGCCAGGATATCAAACTCCAACAAACAAATAAGCAAATAAACAAACAACCCATATGTGATGTGTGTACAGACAATTAAATGCAAACAGTGTGAATTGTACAAACGAGTACAAGTTGAGTAGAATCCAGACACACTGCCGTGGTATTAAACTTAAAGTTGCATAGTCCGATGGTTTTGAATTTCTGTATTTTTTCTGAGATAAATATATTAGATGGATCACTCGTATCTACTTTACATTAGTTTAAAGTTACTTTTATTTTAAATGGTAAACTTTTGAGATATTTTGAGTGCAAACATGGAAAATTAGTTTTGGCACGCTTGCCAAAACTCTGAGACCATAGACTTCTGCAGTAACAGGTTCTGTTAAATTCACTCAGTATTGCCTTCTACGCAGACAGAAATGCTTAATAAGTGCATCAGTAGCTAAGTTAGATATGTAAAATCAAATCTAGATAATTGGTTTTGTTTTGAAAATTTGATATTTCATTGGACGTTGCAGCTTTAATGTTGGCGCGGTTTGGGAGGGGGGGGGGGTGTCTTTGATAACATACATCTGCAGGCATGGCTGCAATATCGCCACGATTCGCTGCACACGTTGGTGCTGCGTACCAACGTGTGTACTACTTTGCATATTGTACTATATATTACTGCTAGTGCTGATTCACGTGGGAGGTAGTTTTATTTTTAGATATATTTTTTCTTTAAATGGTTTTTGGCTTACCATAAATTATGGTGGTGTTTTTTCAGTTGGCATCCTGTTAGGTTATTCCGGGTAAACAACCAAAGTGAAGGGATGAAAACACGTGTATAAAGGTATATTACACCTTAGCTTTGTAGGTCACTATGTTCATAACAATAAGGATTACTTTTATGCTGTGGAGGCGACGTGTGGGAGAGAAACATTATCATTATCATTATCATCATCATCATCATCATCATCATCAATAGCATCACTGTGCGTGTTGTGTTGGCCGAATCAGTAGAGTGTGGGCCTCGCAATAAGGATTACTTCCTTGTTGTGTAGTCAACGTGTGGGAGGGCGGCGTTATCGTAGATCGTCGGGTTCGAACCCACGGGTTCGAACCCTGGTCACATCAAACCAATGACTTATAAAATTGATACTTGTCGCTTCCTAGCCTGGCACTCGACATTAATAGGATAGGGCAAGGACTGGATAGCTCAGTGTCCGGATAATGTGACTGACTCGGATATCAGGTCACGGTGCTGGTGGCCTGATTTCCCAGTGAGGCAGCACTATAATTTATAGTGCACACTCATGGCGACTTTATAGTATAAAATCGCCATGAGTGTGCACTGTCACAAGTCGGTACCCATCCCGATATGACCTTAGATGTTGCCAGGATGTAAAACTCCAACAAACAACCAGTCTTCGTGCCAGTACAGGGTGTACAGGGTAAACAACCAAAACTGAAATGATGAAAACACATGTGTTAAAGGGTATGTTACACCTTCGCTTTGTAGGTCAATATTACCACCAATGCCTATGTCCATAACAATAGGGATTAAATTTATGATACGTAGTCGACAGCAAGTAAGATATTAATACAAACAAGGAAGCGTATTCTTCAGTGTTATGTGTGGTCTACTCTAATGTATGGGGCTGAGACATGGACAATCTCTAAGAAAATGTACAAACGTTTAGCAGCATTTGAGATGTGGACTTATCGAAGGATGATGAAAATATCATGGACAAAGAAGATCACCAACAAAGAAGTTCTCAGAAAAATAAAAATAAGAAAAGCTTGTTTGCCACTATACAGACAAAGAAACTTATTTATTTTGGCCACATCATTCGTCAGAGTTCAATATACCGTACATTGTTGGAAGGGAAGGTGAATGGCAGCAGAGGGAGAGGGAGACCAAGAACATCATGGTTTACAAATATTTCACAGTTGACAGGCTTGAATTATTCACAGTCTATCAGAACAGCACACCATCGGGACAAGTGGAGAACCATTGCATCCAACCCTCGACTAGAGGACGGAACTATTGATTGATTGAGTCGATGTGTGGGAGAGCATCATCATCATTATCATCATCATCATCATCATCACCAGTAGCATCATCATTATTGTCCTTTATAAGCAGATTGTTCTCTTCTTATTAGCATTATTGATAGTGTTATTTGTCCGACCAGGTCATTTACGATGTTATCGACCCGGGATACAGAGGTAAAAGGGTGTGTCTTGTGAAACACGAGTGTGCCGTGTTGTGCACTGCGCTGTGCCCGGGGTCAGGGGCTGGGGGTGGGGGCGGTATGTGTGTGTGGAGAGGTGGGAGGGGTGGTGGGCGGGGGGGGGGGGGTCCAGGCACCTCAAAGTCTCCCGGCGTGAGAGGTAGGGAAGGCCGGGTGTCCTTGAGGCACACGCGTTATTGAAGATTCACCGACCACTTTCAGAGAGAGAGAGAAATGACTATAGCCTTTGTAAAAATATATGCATATATTTAGTATATGTATGTGATTTACTGTATATATTTACTATATATAATCTGCTATATATTTATGTGTATATATATTTACGATATATATGTCATCTAAAAGGGGAATGTTATTTTCGTTGGCGGTTATGTTTTGACTTTGTATAGAACTATAGTCAGATTAATTGCAGTGCATATGTATATACATACATATGTGGTAGATATAATATGATGTATATGGATAGTTTAAAAGCAACTTGTTTATTCACCCAATTCCTATTATCTTATAATTTATTTTCTTGTTATTCAAGTCCTGAATTAGGTGCATAAAGAATACATGTGGATATTGATGTGTGTAAATAAGTAATGAATGTAAATAAATCAGTATATTGATATATTTATATGTATATATGCATAGATACATATAGGCAAATATGCATGTATATACGATTACACGTGTACTCGTATATATATAGACATACACGTATAGACATATAAACGTACACACCAACAGATATAATTTTATATATGCATGTATACTCGCTTACACATATATACACATCTACATAGATATACACATATATACATATGTACATATATACACATATGTTGAGAAGAAGATGTATATTCTCTGGCGGAGATATATTAAATGCCCACCTAAAGTTAAAATTGAAGGCGTTAGGGCCAGGCACAGCTGGCATACAGTGCACAGGGCCGCTCACAGGGGGCGCCACCGTGGTCTATGTCATACTAACAGGGTCAGCTAGATAGGATAAGTGCTAACTATTACATAGGGAACTGAAGATCGGTAGTGTCCTTGTTTATATTCCCATAATGGATTATAGAGCACATATATATATAATACATATTTACATAATATAATCATATATAATTACATACGCATATATGTGCATATACATGCATATATGTACATATATGCACATACATGCACATATATGCATATATCCATATACATATGCATATATATATGAACATATATGCACATATACACACATATGCATATATATGCACACATACACATACACACATATGCATCCGTATACACATATACACATGCACACAGGTATACACATATATGCACATGTATTCACATACATGGACACATATACATATACACATATGCATCCGTATACACATATACGCATATACACAACATAGACATGTATGCACATATATTCACATACATGGGCACATATACACATATACACACATGGAGCCTACACATACATATGTATACATAGATACATATACACTCTATAATGCAGACCAGTCCATTGTTAGTAAACCTTTCACCGTCACCGTATATATATATATATATGCACCCACGTTTAGCCACGTCACACACACACCACACGTGGGCAATCAATCGCCTTGTGTCGTAGAACACACGTCACCCGTGTGTCATGCGCACTCTCTAATGAAGTCGTCAGTCTTGCGTCATGTCCTTGATGTATATTGGATAAGTCCTGCCTATCAGCATTACGCATCTGGAGCGAAGGCCCGGTCACATACACGTTAGTGGACGTAGTTGAACGTATTGGAGGCTAATGTAGTTGAACTTAGCTGAACGTAGTTAAATGTAGTTGAACGTAGTTGAACGTAGTTGAACGTAGTTGAACGTAGTTGAAAGTAGTGGAGACTAATGTAGTGGAACATAGTTGAACATGGTGGAGACTAACGTAGTTGAACATAGTTGAATGTACCAGAGAAGTATGGATGCTGATACATTCAACTACGTTCAACTATGTTCAACTACATTCAACTATGTTAAACTGAGCCCAGACGGGGTGGCCAAATGAGTTAGAGCGTCCGTCCTCCGTTTTTGTAGATCGTGGGGTTCGAACCCTGGTCGAGTCAAACCCATGACTTAAAAATGTGTACTTGTTGCTTCCTAGCCTGGCACTTGGCATTATTAGAAGAGGGCAAGGACTGGTTCGCTCAGTGTCAGGATAATGTGACTGAGTGGGATATCAGGTCATGGTGCTGGCGACTTTGTCTTCCAGTGGGGCAGCACTATAAAGTCACCATGAGTGTGCACTGTCACAAGTCGGTACCCGTCCTGATATGACATTAGATGTTGCTATGACGTAAAACAACAACAAACAAACTATGTTCAACCACGTTCAACTACGTTCAACTACGTTCAACTACGTTCAACTACGTTCACCTACGTTCACCTACGTTCACCTACGTTCACCTACGTTCACACAGGTTCATCTATGTTCAACTACGTTTAACTACGTTCAACTATGTTCAACTATGTTCAACTAGTTCAATTACGTTCAACGAGGTCAACAACGGTCAACGATGGTCAATGACGGTCAACTACGTTCAGCTACGTTCAACCACGTTCAACCACGTTCAACCACGTTAAACCACGTTCAACCACGTTCAACCACGTTCAAACCCATTCAGTGACGTTCAGCTACATTCAGTTATGTTCAGCTATGTTCAGCTATGTTCAGCTACATTCAGCTATGTTCAGCTTTGTTCAGCTATGTTCAACTGCATTCAACTGTGTTCAACTGCGTTCAACTATGTTCAACTACGTTCAACTACGTTCAACTATGTTAGCCTCCACTACGTTCAACGACGTCCACTAACATGTATGTGACCGGGCCTTCGAGTGTCTTATATGTGAGTGGGTGGTTATGTGTGGGTATGGGTGACCGCGTTTATGACGTTTGTTTTCTCGACTATTGGCGGGTGACAGCTGTCAAATGTAGACATGGGACGAGTGTAAATAAGTGCGTATTGATTGCTCTTGTGTACCTGGATGTAGGTAGGTGGTGTGTTGTTGTCTTATCTTGTAAATGAAAAGGCTATCGGGACTTATCAGAAACGGATCAAACGGGAGGAGATTGACTGCCGTCGCAATATATGGGTTAATCCATTGGTGTGTGTATTTGTTTGTAGCAGTGGTGGGTGGGTGAGGGGGAGGGGGGGGGGCACACGTGGGATTGTTGATTTACCTCATCCATACCGGACATCCCTCTCGTATCACCGCGATGTGTGATGGACATTTCAAAATGCACTCATAATGGAAGTACATTGAGGGCGGTCAGCAATCTATATAGATATATCTGCTATATATATATATAAATATATATAGTATAACCCCGTTAAACCAAACTTGAAGGGACCCTAGAAATTTGTTTGGATTAACCAATCATTGGTTTAACCGAGCTTTGGCTTGAACTTTGACTTGGCTTTGGCGAGGACGCAGGTGCATTATGAATGTAATATACAATGTATGTGGACACTTTGATTATTGTTTTTTCATGTATGTACAGTATAACCCCATTAAAACAAGCTCGGTTAAACCAAACGATCGGTTAGTCCAAACTGTTTTCGGCCGCCCGGCAAAATACTACAATTTTTCATATAAAAAAGTCAGATGACCATATAACCACATGGAAGTTTGGTTTAACTGTACCAGAAGAGGCCTGGGGCCCGACAATTTTGTTTGGATTAACTGATAATTTGGATTAACCGACTTTGATTTAACAAACTTTTTATATAATAAATAGTAGTATTTTGCCGGGCCACCTACAAAAGGTTTGGATAACCGATCGTTTAGTTTAACCGAGCTTGGTCTAACGGGGTTGTACTGTATATATAGCAGATACACACTTGTAGGGTCGATGATCGAGTCTGTGGCTCTGTAGGTACGCTAAAGTGAAAAACAATACAGATGGAGAGAAAGAGAGAAAATAAAGCAAAAGTAAGAGGGTAACAGAGAGTCCAATCCATCTGGTTTATTATATATAGTACTTGGATTCTTCATATAGGATCATACGATTCATTCAACCAATAGGGAAGCAGCACTCCCAGTTCCTCCAATAGGGACTCAGCATTCCTGGTTACCATGACCACCACTGGTCTGCCCACCACCAGAGGCCGTAATCGATTAACACGACCCGGGCGACTCGGGTCACCCGAGTCGTCTGAATTTCAAATCGAACACTGCGAGTGGAGTTGACAAAAACACGTGCCATGTGCAAAACGACCCGATGCCAGTAACCCACCTCTTGGCTGGGGTTTGCTAGGAACGATGGTGTCACACCTCAGCTGGTACCTGTAGCTACCACTACAAGTCCTATTCATTTTTTTAATGTTTTTTTTAAAATAACCCAGATTGTCAGCTTATAGGATCCTAAAATACTTTAAATCCTATTTTGCTGTACTTATATTGGTTATTAAAACAAATAATTAGGTTTTAGATTAAGCCACCATTTTTTCCACCCCGAGCGTGCAGAAGCTTATTCGGTTACTCGACCCGAGTCTGTAGGATGTGCGCATGCGCCAAAAAGTGGCTCGGGTGACCAGAGCCGATTAATCGATTACGCCCAGAGATGGTTGACCTGTGGCCACCACCAACCCTGACCCCTGTCCTCATTGACCCCTAACTCAGCAGAGATCCAGGTTCTGAGCGCACTCACCCAGACCTGGCAATCATCCCTAATTCTATAATTACCAGGCCTCAAGCATGGGCCAAGCCATATAATATATACACAACATACGTATACACACACACTTGGCCAGCCACATATAATAATAATAGAGGAGGTACAGACTTGTGACAGTGTGTACTCATTGTGAATTTATAGTGCTGCCCCAGTGGGAAATCAGGCTGCCAGGACCAGGACCCAATATCCCCCTCAACCACAGTATCCTGATACTGAGCTAACCATTCCTTACCCTATCCTAATGCCGAGTGCCAATTTAGGAAGAGACAAGTATCAATTGTCTAAGTCATTGGTTTGACTCGACCGGGAATCGAACTTCCGATCTCCCGCATGCGAGGTCTGTGCTCTGCCGATTCGGCACGGGCGAGGGAGGGAGGGGGGAGGAGGAGGGAAGGAGGAGGGGAATGCGATGAGGATTGGAGAGGGAGGTGTGGGGGGGGGGGGGGAGCTCGATACAGTCCCTCGGTTTTCTACTTGACACTAACTGCGTAACATTGTACACTCAGAAGATGTAAATAGTAAATAGTGTTTTTATTTGGGAATTATGTAGGCTTAGTGCTCTATATATGGGCTCAAAAACCAACCTCCAGGTGCATGGTAAACAAAAATAAGGTCTGTTTACCAAGTGACATGGGAAACTGGGTCACAAATTGACTTCCAGCACCATTGTTTTTTGGTGTATTGCTTAAATCCTTGTCAATTATTTAACTGAAATATCTTACGAAATATGCCATTTCTCATCAAAGTTAGTTCAGATTAAGGGTGCGTGAGTTGTACTGATCAATCTGATATACTTATCTAAAGGAACATGGCAGAAATGTAAAAACATCGGACTGTGTAACGTTAAAAGATGGCTAACTATGGATAGAAACATTAATTCACCAGATTGGTTAAAGTTGCATAGTCCGATGGTTTTGAGTTAAATATATTAGGTTGGTCATTATAATCTACATTACTTTAGTTTGGGGTAACTTTTATTTTAAATGGCTAACTTTGATATATTTGAAGTGCAAATGTGCTAAATTAATTTTGGCAAGCTTGCCCAAATTCTTACACCTTAGGCTTCTGCAGTAACAGATTCTGTTAAGCTGACCCAGTATTCCCGTATATGTGATGACACATGCTTAATAAGTGCACCAGTATCTAAGTTAGATATGTAGAATGAAATCTAGATCATTGTTTTTGTTTTGAAAATTTGATCTTTTCCTCAGACCATGCAAGTTTAATGAAATTCCATCATTTCCTTTCATATACACCCACGTGTATATCAACATGATATATATCAAGTATAAGTGTGTTTCCCAGACCTTATGGGATGCCGGAATCAGAAGGAGCGCTGGATGGCTTCCGATGCGGGAGGTTGTGGGTTCAAATCCTTGCTGAGACAAACCAATGACTAGACAAATTGATACTTGTCCCCAGCTAGGCTGATGCTTGGTATTACTAGGATGGGGCAATACAGTTTTGTTTAGTACCAGGATAACGTGACTGAGTGGACTATCCGGTCATGGTTTCGGTGTAACGATTTCAACTTCCCCCCTTCCCAAGTTCCCCCCCCCCCCCCCGGGAATCTGAAAACGTTTTTAACTTCCCTCCGGAAAAATTAAAAACGTTTTCAGATTCCCGGGGGGGGGGGACTTAAAAACAGTTTTCAGATTCCTCCCCCTATTTTCAAATTCCCCCCTCTGGGAATTTAAAATTGTTTAAAAATAAAGAAAATTCCCCAAAAATGTAAAAGTTTTAAAAAGATCGAAAATTTATGAAAAATAGTAATAGTAGTCACCAAAATTTCCCAATAAAGATTGGTTGTTAATCGAACAATTTCACTTAAAAAATTCACCCAAAAAATGTATATTTCACGAAAATAAAGAATTTCACACAAAAATTCGATATTTTTTTAATTATTAAAAAAACCACAACAAATTGAAAAGTTAAACAAATCGAAAATTTCACGGAAAATTAAAAATGTCCAGGAAGGAAAAAGGCAGCCTAAGGAGCCCAACCACAGTCCTCTGAGAGGGCCTGGGGAGGCTGGGTGGTTGGTGTAGTTTTACACACGTTTTCAAGGTCCCTGGGGGAGGGAAAGTTAAAACGAGGGAGGGAACTTGAAAACGTTTTCAAATTCCCCTGGGAGGAATTTGAAAACGTTTTCAAGTTCCTGGGGGGGAACTTGAATCAGGGGGGAATTTGAAATCTTTACACCCGCAGCCTGGTGTTCCAATGGGACACCACTATAAGTATAGAGTAACCATGTGTGTCCACTGTCACAACCAAGTCGGTACCCGTCCTGATATGACCTTGAACATTGAGGTGTACTCAAACCAATGAGTTAAAAATTGATACTTATTGCTTCCTAGCAAGTCACTCAGCATTATTACGATAGCATAAGGACTGCGTGGCCCAGTGTCAGGTCAATGGGACTGAGTGGGATATCAGGTCATGGTGCGGGTGACCTGGTCTCCCATTGGTGCAGCACTATAAAGTTGTGCACTGTCCCGAATCGGTACCCGTCCTGATATGACCTTAGACGTTACCAGGATGTAAAACTCTAACAACCGACCAACCAACTTTAAATATTTTCCTGGACCTAAATGCCCAACAACGATACAATTAATTATTGCATCGTAATTCCGTGGTTTGTAGGGCCTATGCTGGTTATATATATATATATATATATATATATATATATATATGTATATATGTATATATGTATATATGTATATATGTATATATGTATATATGTATATATGTATATATGTAGATATGTATATATATATATGTATATATGTATATATGTATATATGTATATATGTATATATGTATATGTGTATATGTGTATATGTGTATATGTGTATATGTGTATATGTGTATATGTGTATATGTGTATATGTGTATATGTGTATACTGTGTATATGTGTATATGTGTATATGTGTATATGTGTATATGTGTATATGTGTATATGTGTATATGTGTATATGTGTATATGTGTATATGTGTATATGTGTATATGTGTATATGTGTATATGTGTATATGTGTATATGTGTATATGTGTATATGTGTATATGTGTATATGTGTATATGTGTATATGTGTATGTGTGTATGTATGTATGTATGTATGTATGTATGTATGTATGCATGCATGCATGTATGCATGTGTGCATGTGTGCATGTGTGCATGTGTGCATGTGTGCGTGTGTGCGTGTGTGCGTGTGTGCGTGTGTGCGTGTGTGCGTGTGTGCGTGTGTGCGTGTGTGCGTGTGTGCGTGTGTGCGTGTGTGCGTGTGTGCGTGTGTGCGTGTGTGCGTGTGTGCGTGTGTGCGTGTGTGCGTGTGTGCGTGTGTGCGTGTGTGCGTGTGTGCGTGTGTGCGTGTGCGCGTGTGCGCGTGTGCGCGTGCGCGCGTGCGCGTGTGCGCGTGTGCGAGTGTGCGTGTGTGCGTGTGTGCGTGTGTGCGTGTGCACGTGTGCGCGTGTGTGCGTGTGTGCGTGTGTGCGTGTGTGCGTGTGTGCGTGTGTGCGTGTGTGCGTGTGTGCGTGTGTGCGTGTGTGCGTGTGTGCGTGTGTGCGTGTGTATGTGTGTATGTGTGTATGTGTGTATGTGTGTATGTGTGTATGTGTGTATGTGTGTATGTGTGTATGTGTGTATGTGTGTATGTGTGTATGTGTGTATGTGTGTATGTGTGTATGTGTGTATGTGTGTATGTGTGTATGTGTGTATGTGTGTATGGTGTGTATGTGTGTATGTGTGTATGTGTGTATGTGTGTATGTGTGTATGTGTGTATGTGTGTATGTGTGTATATACATATGTATACGTACGTATACATACGTATACATACGTATGCATACGTATGCATACGTATGCATATGTATACATACGTATACATACGTATACATACGTATACATAAGTATACATACGTATACATACGTATACATACGTATACATACGTATACATACGTATACATACGTATACATACGTATACATACGTATACATACGTATACATACGTATACATACGTATACATACGTATACATACGTATACATACGTATACATACGTATACATACGTATACATACGCATACATACGCATACATACGCATACATACGCATACATACGCATACATACGCATACATACGCATACATACGCATACATACGCATACATACGCATACATACGCATACATACGCATACATACGCATACATACGCATACATACGCATACATACGCATACATACGCATACATACGCATACATACGCATACATACGCATACATACGCATACATACGCATACATACGCATACATACGCATACATACGCATACATACGCATACATACGCATACATACGCATACATACGCATACATACGCATACATACGCATACATACGCATACATACGCATACATACGCATACATACGCATACATACGCATACATACGCATACATACGCATACATACGCATACATACGCATACATACGCATACATACGCATACATACGCATACATACGCATACATACGCATACATACGCATACATACGCATACATACGCATACATACGCATACATACGCATACATACGCATACATACGCATACATACGCATACATACGCATACATACGCATACATACGCATACATACGCATACATACGCATACATACGCATACATACGCATACATACGCATACATACGCATACATACGCATACATACGCATACATACACATACATACGAATACATACGCATACATACGCATACATACGCATACATACGCATACATACGCATACATACGCATACATACGCATACATACGCATACATACGCATACATACGCATACATACGTATACATACGTATACATACGTATATACATACGTATACATACGTATACATACGTATACATACGTATACATACGTATACATACGTATACATACGTTATACATACGTATACATACGTATACATACGTATACATACGTATACATACGTATACATACGTATACATACGTATACATACGTATACATACGTATACATACGTATACATACGTATACATACGTATACATACGTATACATATGTATACATACGTATACATACGTATACATACGTATACATATGTATACATACGTATACATACGTATACATATGTATACATATGTATACATATGTATACATATGTATACATATGTATAATGGAATGTGATCCCTGTGGTAAATTACCCTGAACGGGTTCAATAACAAGTCCCGGATACATTTGCCACGTTCTGCGCCATGTCTAGATTCTGACCCAGTCGTCTTTGTTACCAGACTTCTACGAACCAGCGCAAAATAGAGTGGCAGTGCGTCACTGTATTTATCTTGACTCTATATGCACAAGTCTCCGCCTATGCTGGTTCGGGGTGGGGGTTGGTTGTTGTTTTGCGTCATAGCAACATGTGTGGTCATATCAGGACGGGTAGCGACTTGGTTGGTTGGCTGTTGGAGTTTTACATCCTGGCAACATCTAAGGTCATATCAGGAGGGTTGTCGACTTGTGACAGCGCACACACATGGCGAATTTATAGTGCTGCCCCATTGGGAGAGCAGGCTGGTGGTACCATGACCTGATATCCTAATCAGTCACATTATCCTGATGCTGTGATAATCAATCCTTGTCCAATCCTATTAATGCCGAGCACCAGGCTAGGTAGCGACAAGTACCAATTTGATAAGTCATTGGTTTGACTCGGCTGGGATTCGAACCCCCACCATCCGCCTGTGCTGTGCCGATTCGCAACCGTGTCCGGTACGCATATGCTTAGAAATATATTTATATATATATCTCTCTCTCTATATATATATATTTCTTTTTCTACAGTTAATCACCTACCGTAGAACTACTAAATGTGGTATATACTACATACTGGTAGCCAGTCCTATGGTTAATATTTCTTCTAAATGAGTGAACCAGACAGGATGGCCGAATGAGTTAGAGCGCCCGTCTCGCTCATGATCCCATTGTCTTGGCAGACAATGGGATCATGGGTTCGAACCCTGGTCGAGTCAAACCAATGACTTAAAAATTGATACTTGTTGCTTCCTAGCCAGGCGCTCAGCATTATTAGGATAGGACAAGGACTATTTGCCTCAGTGTCAGGATAATGTGACTGAGTGGGATATCAGGTCATGGTGCTGGAACCATGAGTGCGCACTGTCACAAGTCGGTACCCATCATGATATGACCTTAGATGTTGCTATGACGTAAAACAGCAACAAACAAAAAAACATCTTTTAAATGAATTCCAGTTTATTGAACACAACAGTTGTTTACCATTTCACAACTGACATACATTTAAAACATATGACCAGATGCGATAGCCCAGTCGGTAGAGCACCGGTTACGATTGCGGCAGGTCGGGAGTTCGAATCCCAGCCGAATCAATTCAATGACTTACAAAATTGATACTTGGCCCTACATAGTCTGGGGCTCTGCATTACTAGGATAGGTTAAAGACTGCCAGCCCAGTATCCTGATAATGTTACTGAGTGCTGGCAGCCTGATCTCCCACTGGGGCAGCTCTATTAAGTTGCTATGCGTGTACACTCTCATGAATCATTACCCATTCTGATATGACCGTAGATGTTGTTAGGACATAAAAACACAACAAACTAAATATGACATGTACTATATGAGGATAGACAGTTCGATAGGTAATAATTATTTATAATGTAATCCACTACATTGAACAGAGCAGTTGTATACAACTTTACAACTGACATAGATCTATTAAATATGACAAATACTACACACTGATAGCCACTTCTATAGGGAATACTTATTTGAAATGAAATCCACTATACTGAACAGAGCAGTTGTCTACAGTTGTACAACTAGCATTGATTTACTAAATATGACAAGTACTACATAATTGTACCAATGCATACAGGTAATATTTATTTAAAATAAAATCCAGTATATTGAACACAGCAGGTGTCTACAATTGTACAGTTGACATAGATGTACATCAGCTACGTACTATTTGTACTGGTACCTTGTCCTATGTTCAATATTTCTTTTAAATGAATTCCACTATATTGAACACATCATTTGTTTACAATTGTACAACTTTCATAGATCTACCAAATATGACATGTACGATATGACGGTACCCCGCCCAAGGGTAATACTCCTTTCTTTTTTAAATATCCAGTATCTATATCTAATCCATAGGTCCACAGAAGCAGAAGCTAATAATCCTGATTTTGTGTCAGCGCTAAAAAAAACAATCAACAATCACATTACTTTTCAGCTCTTACAGAAAGAGCACCCTATGCTCCTCATCTCCATCCCATAATGAATTAACGATAATTTCATTTTGGCAACGATGGTTATTTATCTATGCAATGTGCACCCGTCTATAACCGGATGGGTGGGCAAATCGGTACCACTGTGGGCATCCCATGTGGAAGGTCATGGGTTCGAATCCTGGCCGAGTCAAACCAATTATAGTAAAAACCTCTCTAAATCGACCGACCATGGGACCGATTTTAAATGGTCCATTTAGGGAGGTGGTCGGTTTAGAGAGTTATAATATCCTTACAATGGTATTTTTGGGACCGAAATAAAACGATCGATATAGGGGAGTGATCGATCTGTGGAGCGGTCGGTATAGAGCGCTTTTACTGTAATTCCCAAATTAATAATAGTAATAGTCCCTACCTAGACAGGTACTCGGAATTACTAGGATAGGGACACGAAGGACTGCTTAGCTCAGTAGCAGGATAATGTGAGTGAGTGGGAAATCTGGTTATGGTGCTGGTTACCTGGTATATCAGTGACGCAGCGCTATAAAATCACCCTTGTTTGTGGGTTTGTTTAACGACACCCCAGAACAAAAAGTGGACATCGGCTATTGGGGGTCAGCTATAAAATCACCATGACTGCGCGTGCTATCACAAGTGGAGTACTCGTCCTGATATGATTGGAGATGATACCAGGATGTGAAACCCCAACAAAGTAATGAACAATGTACAAGTCTCTCGTTCAAGGTACAGCTAGAAGGAAGTATGACATCAGCCGGTTCGGTGGCGCCTAATGAGGATCGATGGACACTTGTGTGGTTTTCAACTGGTGACCCAAGAGGCTCCCAGCGTTCAAAGGAAGTCTGGCTTGTGTCAGAAGGTGTCTAGTTGTCAATTCTCGATGATCCGGTCAAATGTCTGGCATTCCGTTGTTACTACAATTCATAGTGTCAATCAAATGATTTTTAAAAACAGAGTAGTTTTTTAAAAGAGGGACATTTTCCTTGTTGTTGTGAATCTGTTTTATTCTGCTGAATAAGTCTTTTGTTAATGCCGAAGCACTTGTCTTCCAGACATTTGTGAATTCAGGACTATTTCCACAAAAAGGTATATGTAGTAAAGTATATGGTATATAAGGGAATAGCACAGAAAAGTGGCTGGGGGGGGGGGGGTGCAAACTCTTCTCCCTAAAATATGAGAAATGAAATGACATAGAAAATGGTTATTTATGTAAATATGCGCTATTTATGTAAATATATTACTATGCCAATGTGGTCAGGAATTTTGTATTGTTTTGAATTTTACCGTTCAAAACGTAGGTTGGATTTGGTCGGCGTTCGCTTAGGTGATGACCGGGCGTGGTGGCGGATTCAGTAGATCGCAGGCCTCCCGTGCGGGAGATCGGCAGTTCAATTCCCGGTCGAGTCAAACTAATGACTTAACAAATTGATACTTGTCGCTTCCTAGCCTTCCGCTTGGCATTAATAGGATAGGTTTAACTCAGTGTCTGCATAATGAGACTGAGTGGGATAGCGTGTCATGGTCACGGTGGGGTGGCCTATACTATAAAGTCGCCATGAGTGCGCACTATCACAAGTCGGTACCCATACTGATATTACCTTAGATGTTGCCAGGATGTAAAACTCCAACACCCAACCAACAACCTTAGCTGATGATCTTACCTATCCAGTGTGCACCCAAATGAATCCTAATAAACCTTCAGTAACTGCTAGAAAAAATTATGCAACTGCAGAATTCTGCCTGGATTGTTATTTTGACGATGGCAATGTAAAATAGCGACTGAAGAGTCAGCAGATGATATTTGGATGGACTTTGACTGCGACATGCTCTGACATGTTCCTTTATACCGGATATGGTCAGACTGGAAACCCACTAACTCGACCACGCTTTGCCGAATCTTAAAACCCCACTTGTGCTCCGAATTCTCCTCCGCAGAAAGCTGTAGTTTCGAAGGGGAAAATAACTGGGTATTTAAAATATACATATATAGGATTATTATCTCAGTTTTTGATGCTTCCAGATCTACTAAGCCCAATTCTGACCAGTTAATATTTCGGAAATAGGTTGATCATTAAACATTGTCAGTTCCTCAATCCACTAGGATTCCTATCTTATGTTAACCATTTGTACTTTCTTTCGCTTTCTTTCGCAATCACCACAATCACCACAATATTTATTAAACATCGTATGAAGCGTGTAGTTTCTTCCTTTGTTAGAGACTGACGGCTAAACCTGCCCTTTGAAAAAAATAAATGTTCATCTCCACACATGAGCAGAATATATTGAAAATATGTATTCAGTGTGCCTATCTACCAATGTCTCTCCAATAATTTAAGTATATATATATATACACTTATATATATGTTTATAAACATAGCTTCAGTACAGAAATGAGAGAGAATAAAGAAGGTCGTGGGTTGAGTAGTTTTAAACTTGCCCATGAACAAAAAAGAAATAACCCTCCAGTTTGACATTTGGTGGAAGTGAGGTTGGCCAAGATGGCACCACTGGTACAGTGTTGCATCTTAGGGAGTATAGAAATAATAATAAGTAATATTCCCTTCCGTATTTTTATACTCGCATAATGCGTTATACATCACATATATATTTATCTGTAACTGTAACCGAAGTTGGCCAGATCGGTCCATATATGAATAACTAAAACGGGTAATAGGAACATATTTCTGCGATTTTTGTAAGGTGGAAATTGCGTGCTGTAGTGTTGAGGTCTGGGTTCAGTGCTTTATAGGCAACATGTGACACTTTAGTGTCCTGCTCAAGGACCATCGAGTCACCCATCGACATCCATATCAGGACCTGGCAACAAAACAACAAAAATGGCAGACACCAGGCTGTTCCGAACACCTGCCCTTATCTGCACCTTATCTGCATCATGTCATAAGCATGTTCCGCACTCAGCATGTCACATCAATCATCACAAGCAGGTTTATCAAGAAATACAACTAATAATGTGAAAGGGACACAAGCAACACAGAGGCCATTTAAAGTTTGAAGTGGACTAAGTTTTGGGGAATTATCTTTCATGGGAGTCTCTTCAGTTATCTCAGCTTGAATAGTAGATAACCTGTATGATGACTTATTTAAGTTTCAAACAGTTAACATGAGGATCAATGTGTAAGACAGACATTGCTAAGATTAAATCTAATTGATCCTGGTGATCTACTTACTGTGTGTTCCCACAGTTCAGTTGGGTGCATGTAAACACTGAGAAGAATCTGCGTGAAGGGCCTCATCTACATCTCTTCGGCTGCATTTTTCTTGGGGTTTTACGTTCTGGCAACATCTATGGTAATATCAGCACGGGTACCAATTTGTGACAGTGCGCACTCATGGCGACTTATTAGTGTTGCCCCACTGGGATACCAGGCTGCCAGCAGTATGACCCAATATCCAACTCAGTCACATTATTCTGATACTGAGCTAACCAGTCCTTTCCATATAATAGTAATGCCGGGCACCGGGATAACTAGCGACAAGTCTCAATTTGGTAAGTCATTGAGTTGACTCAGCCGGCATTCGAACTCGTGACCTCTGAATCGGAGCCCTGTGCTCTACCGTTTGAGCGACCACGTCCAGTCGTTCGGCTAAGTGGCTGGGTCCCATTTTCTTCAACGTATAAATCACTAGTTTCAAATAGCAAAAATATCGCTATTTAAATGTGCATATTTAATATTATTAGCTCATTGCTTCAGGCTTTGCATATATACTAAAGTCGATTGTGAGTAGCTGATTATTTAAAATATTTAATATTATTAGCTCATCGCTTCAGGGCTATGGCCCTGTCACATTACGATGCTTCTCGCTGGCATGACGCCAATGCTCAAAATCACTTTTAATCGTCGAGAAAAGTCAAATTTTTCGGCATCAGCACAACGTATTGGTAGCGTGTTTTAGCGTGCCGTCCTGATATGACCTTAGATGTAGCTAGGACGTAAAACAACAATGAACAAACAAAGCAACAGTTTGGCGCAACATATGGGAATGACCCTCACGTGCACGCAGTGTGTGCCTAGCGTTCGCATAACGTTATTCCAGCGCCTCCGACGTGCTCCTAATGTTGCCATAATGTTGGCACTCCCGCGTTGTCATGCGTCAAAAGTTTTGCGCAAGCACAAAACTTTGCCGATCCATGGCCGTGCAGCACTGACCATGGCAGACCATCGCGGTGCATCAACAAATACCAACGCACGCCTAATGCGCGCGTAATGCTTCCTGACGTATCCCGACATTGCGCCAAAAAATCACATATGTCGACGCGCGTTGGCGAGAAGCATTGTAATGTGACAGCACCATAACATTAGGTTGACCATTTAAAATTGCCACTTATTCAATTAATGAAGATAATTATGTATGTTCAGATATGGATTATGTTAACATAAAGCAGTGCCGTACGGAAGGCATACATAATGGCTATTGTGAAGACAATCAGTGTGACATTAGACTGCAGTGTTTTGATGCAGTCTGTTTGAGAGACAAATAACGATGAAGACACCATCACCAGATCAATAGCTGAGAAGTATACTGTACACAATTATGCCAAAAGCTGCAAACCAAACGAGATGACTGAATCAAACCAACAACTTACAAAGTGTATAGTTTACTCATTGTGCAACACCAGACGGTGTTTGCTTACGATGGGAAGTAACCCCAAGGCTCCCATTTCTGATGATAAGTATTCGTTACCGGTTTTGGGAGATCGGGGATCCGAAACCATGAGGCTGTGGGTTTGAAACCTTGTGGCTTAAGAATTGATACTTGTCGCTTTCTAGCCTGGCACTCGGCATTACTAGGATAGTGCATGGACTGGTTCGCTCAGTGTCAGGAAAATGGGACTGAGTGGGATATCAGGTCATGGTGCTGGTGGCCTGATTTCCCAGTGGGGCAGCACTATAAAATCCCCATGAGTGCACACTGTCACAAGTCGGTACCTGCCCTGATATGACCTCAGATGTTGCTAGGACGTAAAACAACAACAAACAAACATTGTGCAACATTATCAAGACCGAGTTGCTTTGTTCAGTGTTAGCATAATATAAATGAGTCGGGTATCCCAGCATTGCAGCACTATAAATTCATGTGACTGATCTAAACTTACATGTCGTGTGACATCCAACTAATTATTCATACACACACTGGCGCTTGTGGGCTAATGTTTCCCGGCACGCATCATTACTAGCATAGAGCAGGCAAGCACTGGTTAGCTTAGTGTAAGGATAATGAGACTGATTTTGATATGTGGTTGTGGTTGCGACAGCATAGCCGACATCGGCGCTCATTGTTGGAGAGTCAGTAGCCGACATTGGATGTGGCCAAGTCAACGACCCAGAAGTGGATCAAGCAACTGCCAGGCCTGCTGCCACCTAGTCCTCCTATTACTGAATCACCACACTCACCACAATCACCATAATCACCACAATTACCACAATCGCCACAATCGCCACAATCGCCACAATCTCAACAATCACCACCATCACCACAATCACCACGATCACCACAATCGCCACAATCACAACAATCGCCACGATCGCCACGATCACCACAATCGCCACAATCACGACAATCATGACAATCACCACAATCGCCACAATCGCCACAATCACAACAATCGCCACAATCGCCACAATCACCACAATCACCACAATCGCCACAATCGCCACAATCGCCACAATCACCACAATCACCACAATCACCACAATCACCACAATCACCACAACCGCCACAAATGCCACAATCACCACAATCGCCACAATCGCCACAATCGCCACAATCGCCACACTCGCCACACTCACCACACTCACCACACTCTCCACACTCACCACATTCACCACAGTCACCACAGTCACCACAGTCACCACAGTCACCACAGTCACCACAATCACCACAATCACCACAATCACCACAATCACCACAATCACCACAATCACCACAATCATCACAATCACCACAATCACCACAATCACCACAATCACCACAATCACCACAATCACCACAATCACCACAATCACCACACATCACCACAATCACCACAATCGCCACAATCGCCACAATCGCCACAATCGCCACAATCGCCACAATCGCCACAATCACCACAATCGCCACAATCGCCACAATCGCCACAATCGCCACAATCGCCACAATCGCCACAATCACCACAATCACAACAATCACCACAATCACGCTTTCACCGTCCAATCTCCAGCCTCACCTCCAGCACCCATCATTCACACACTTCCCCCGTCATAAGTCTAAACTGGGCGTGGTGGCTGAATCGCTAGAGTGCAGGCCTCGCTCGCGGGTGATTGGGACTTTGGTTATCAGTCGAATCAAACCAATGACTTATAAAATTGGTACTTGTCGCTTCCTAGTCTAGTCCCTGTCATTAATAGGATAGGGCAAGGACTGGTTGGCTCAGTGTCAGGATAATGTGACTGAGTAGGATATCAGGTCCTGCTCCTTGTAGCTGATCTCCCAGTGGAGCAGCACTATGAAGTCACCAGGAATGTACATTGTCACCAGTCGGTTCCCATCCTGATATGACATTAGATGTTGCCAGGATGTAAAACTCCAACAACCGACCAACCTTTCATTGGCTGACAACAATTTGATGTCCAATAGCTGATGATTAAAATCAATGTGCTCTAGAGGCGTCATCAAATAAAACAAACTTTCCTTTTGGCCGACCACAAATGGCCACCAATATCACCACCCAGTCCACACTACCACTGTACCAGTATCCCTCCTCGGTCTGTCTAACTACAGTTATCTCTTGTGAATTGAATTTACTGGCACCGCTACCAGCACCAACATCAACATCCACAGCAAACACCTGCCTCACATACACACACTTCCTTCACATGGATATACACACCTCTGCCCCCCACACACATACACACCAACCCACCACATACATACACCCCCCCCCCCCCACACACACACACTACCCACATCAGTGAGAGCATTGGCTTCCCGCACGGGTTCGAACCCCAGCCAAACAATGATTTACATAATTGATCCTGTCTTGTTGATACCTGGGATGACGCTCGACATTATTAGGACAGGGAAAGGACTGGCTAGCTCTGTATCAGGATAATATGACTTAGTGGGAAATTGGGGCATAGTACCGGAGGCCTGGTCTCCCAGTTGGGCAGCACTATACAGGTACGATTAGTGCGCAGTGTCACAAGTCGCTACTCGTCCTGATAATGATATCACCTTAGATGTTGCTAGTACGTAAAACGCCCCCCCCCCCAAAAACACTGGGATAGGATAAGTTATAATGTGACTGAGTGCGATATCACGTCATGGTGCCTGCAGCCTGTTTTTCCCCCCGTTAGGGTAGCACTATCAAATCACCATCAGTCTGCACTGTTAAAAGTAAGTTCCCTTCCTGATAAGACCCTAGCTGTTGCTGGGGCATAAACCCCCAACAAACAACAACAACAACAATCTCTATACACACACCATTCCACAATCTCCACACCAATCCACACACACACACGCACACGCGCACACTCGCCGACCACCACACACACTCACCGATCACCACACACACACACACCGACCACTACACACACATTAAACACACACATAAGGCACTACACAGCTCGCGGTGCATTAGCTGCAATAAGGCCCACAATGCAATTCGGGCGGCTTGAGTTTATCGGGGCGGCCGTCATAATTTGTGCAGTGCGCTTGTAAAGCCATAAACCCCCGACGCACTGGGACAGTTCACCGAGGTTCGCCGAGGTGAGCCTGTTGGCCGGTGTTACCCACAATTCAGCAGCGATGGTCAGCAAACTGTTAAAGACACTAGACCGTCCCCTTACCCTGGCAATGAGGTTAATGTAGGTAATGTAATGGGTTACGCTTGCCCGCCTCCACAATGTAACTCCTGTAGCGCAGATGTGTTTCTGTGGTGTGGTATGTCTGGGGAGACGCGCTGGATACTTTCTATGGTAACATCCTATTGGTAGGTCTGCTTTATGGGGTGTAGAGGGCTCAATATTTCGAGCCGCCCGTGTAATAAAAGCATCATTTAATATGCCGAGCCCACTACTGCTGTCATCACTGCCCTATCAGTGGTACCAGCTCTACTGTCACCAGCAGCACCAGGCAGCTGCTTGTCATGGGCAGCGGCGAATAGCACAAACCAGCGCAAACCGGGACACCCAGGACAAACCAGCACACCGGACGCGGTGGCGGAGTCGGTACAGCGCAGACTTCCCGTGCGGGAGGTCCGGAGTTTGAATCTCAGCCGAGTCAAATTTATCAAATTGATACTTGTCGCTAACTAGCCTGGCGTTCAGCATTAATAGGATAGGACAAGGACTGGTTAGCATAGATTAAGATTAATGTAACTGTGTGGGATATCGGGTCATGGTGCCAGTAGCCATGTGATGCAGCACTATAAAGTCACCATGAGTGTGCACTGTCTCAAGTAGTTACCCATCCTGATGTGACCCTAGATGTTGCTGGGACATAAAACAACATCGGGTCATGGTGCGAGTAGCCATGTGATGCAGCACTATAAAGTCACCATGAGTGTGGACTGTCTCAAGTAGTTACCCATCCTGATCTGACCCTATATGTTGCTGGGACATAAAACAACACACTCAAACTGAGAACACACCGAGAACACACCAGAACACACCAGAACATACCAGCATATACGAGCACAAACCAGTACAAACCAGCACAAGGCAGCACATATCAGTGCGCACCGTCACAAGTTAGTGCCCATCCTGATATGACCCTAGATGTTGCCCGGATATAAAACTCCAACAACCAACCATCTAGTTAGACACAAGCCAACCTGCTTGCTATTACCCCGCGCCGTCGTCCAGGCAACCAGATCATGGCCACCCACCTACTTATATGGGTGTGTCGTAGTGAGTGATTGTTTGTTTGTTTGTTGTTGTTTTACGTCCTAGCAACATCTAAGGTCATATCAGGACGGGGGGTCCCATCCCCGCACTGTGGCATGACAAGCAAACAAAGACTATTTAATTAGGAGAACAAAAGTTTGCTTTAATTAACGATGCCTCTAGAGCACATCGATTTTTATCATCGGCTATTGGACTTCAAACATAAGGTCATTCTGACATATTTCTTTGGAGGAAACCAGCTGCCGTCTTATAGGCTACTCTTTCCAATAAGCAGCAAGGGGTATATGCACCTTCCCACAGACAGGACAGCACATACCACAGCTTTCGATGAACCAGTTGTGGACCACTGGTTGGAACGGAAAAAAAACCAACTGCAAATGTGTCCACTGAGCAGGATTGATCGCTTCTCAGTCTGGTGCTTGGCATTAATAGGATAGGGCAAGGACTGGTTAGCTCAGTGTCAGGATAACGTGACTGTGAGAGGGGTATGGATCATCGTCCTGGCGGCCTGATTTCATATCCTAGTGGGCCACCACTATAAAGATGTGTGTGCTTTGTCACAAGTCGGTACCCATCCTGGTATGACCTTAGATGTTGCCAGGGTGTAAAACTCAAAAAACCAAACATACATATTCATATATACATATATATACATATATATATACACTCATTACTTATTGCGTTGTGTACACTTTAATTTCAGAATTTACTGTACACTTCAATTTACTACATAAACCATGCAAAGAAAATGGTGTCAATACCTATATACCTCCAGGCCTGATATGACCTTAGATATTGACAGGACGTAAAACTCCAACATGTAACCTATACACATGTAACCGGAAGACCAGTGGCACGTCACTGACGAAAAATATATATGAAATCAATTAATTTTACACCAAGAAAATATATAATATATATGGAGGCAGGCTAGCCTTGAACAAATGAAGCTGAGAGATTTAATCAGTGGTTATTGAATAAGTGGGCAGGCATCCCTCAGAGCGCCGTCCTGCCCTCGGGTCAATAGAGTTAGGCCTCAGTTGCTCAGCTATCGACGACCTGCTCATTGTGAGTTCAGGCATGGCGAGCAGCTCACCTTGTCTTCGGACACTTGGCTGAGTATGTACTCACCAGGCGGGTAACCTGACCCCCACCCCCACCCCCCGATCAAAGGGGCCTTCCGAAATAGACTTGCTCACCTGACCTTACCTGGCTGTGATCGGCGTTTTCTTTTTCTTTTGAGCAAAACTGGTGCAGCGAGCTGCTCATCTGAGCTTTAAATAGATATGGGTCATTCGCTGACACTGGGCACCACATATATGGTTTCCATGTTACGAAGCTGATAATTAATTATTTCTTTTATTGATTGGAAGTTAAATAATGATTGTAGCTGATGTGTATTAAGTATGCTAAGCACAACTGCATCTATTTAATATATGCCACAAAAGATATATTAAAAGTACACACTTGAATAATTTTGTGCTGAAGGGAAAATTAATTCTTTGACTTCATGCATTTAGCTACATTTGTTTTTAATTGCTTTTATCCTTTTTTTCTTGTAAGATATGACCTTGTTTGTTGAACTATAATGAATAAAATATTGTTTGACTTTGTTGTGTATGGTAAATGAATGTTCAGGATTGCTTTTATCATTTTTTTCTTGTAAGATATGACATTGTTTGTTGAACTATCATGAATACAATATTGTTTGACTTTGTTGTGTATCGTAAATTAATGTTCAGGATGTGTCTTTGATTTTCATGTTGCATGAGAGATTACATAAACACATTACTCAATTTGTATAAGATCTAAATACAAAATTGAAATACAATTTGTTGTCAACTCTGACATATGTACAACATGCAAACCTTCATAGGAACATGGATTCTGTTATCATCTTGAATGTTTTCTGCTACTATTTGGAAGGTTTTCACTTTTGGTTTCCATGGCAAACCTTAGTGCCCAGTTTCGGAGAATGTGTCACTTGTGTCACGTGTCCTTTGAAGACATGTATCAGTGTACAACTCTGCCATCCAGGTCACTGTTCCTAGGATGACAGTGCGACAGATCCTGTACATCAGTACAAAAATGAAATGCGTGAAAAACAGTTCATTTTGCGTTGAGGACAATTATTATATTAACAACATACTCAAATTTCCCAAACTCTGTTCCTCAAATAAAAAGAGAAGCAAGCATACATTCTGGTAGCAATTCCATGCATATTTTGAATTATTTTTATAAACTGAACCGTTTATTCAGGTTGGCCAGACTTTTCGGAGCACCCTCCAGCTATTTAGAGTAAGTATAAGTATGTAGCCACAAACTAATTGTTAGATGATAAGATTATAGCAGGATGTCTAATTATCAGCTTATTACATACATACAGAGCGCTGACCTATTCAATGTGGCACACTTCAGAGCGAAGACCAAGACTACTCAGATACTGGTGAGAGAGCTACTATTCGCAGATGACAGTGCACTGGTTGCCAACTCTGCTGACGAGATCCAGAAAATAGTGGACGCTTTCTCCGATGCATCAAAGAAGTTTGGCCTGAAGATTACCATCAAGAAGACAGAGGTGCTGTACCAACCCAACTCTACAAGAACCCGAGAGGAGGAGATCATGGTTGACGGAAACAAGCTGAACTCTGTTCCGGAATTCACCTATCTCGGAAGCACTATATCAAGTGATGGACGCATTAATGCTGAAATACAGAGGAGGATGGCCAAGGCTAGTGCATCTTTCGGCCGACTACACCAGAGACTCTGGAACAACCACCATGTGTCCATTCAGGTCAAAGGTAAGATCTACTGTGCAATCGTGCTATCCACCCTACTATATGGAGCCGAGGCCTGGACAGTGTAAAGACGACAGGTGAAAAAGCTGCATGTCTTCATGATGCGACATCTGCGTTCAATCATGAGGATAACCTGGAAGGACAAAGTGACGAATAAGGAAATACTCGAATGAACGGGGCTGCCCTCTATGGAAGATCTTCTGATCAAAAAGAATCTCTGGTGGACTGGACACCTCATGAGGATGTCATCAGAGAGGCTACCAAAGCAGATTCTCTATTCTCAACTGTCTTCTGGCTACAGAAAGAGAGGGCGCCCTCATCTCTGGTTCAAGGATACCATCAAGAGAGAAACCTGAAGCTGAGAGACATTAAGACCGACTCATGGACGTAACTCTCACAGCAGAGAGCTAAATGGAGAGCGGCAGTCAAGTAATGAAGGCAGTCTTTGTCGCATCGCGACCGACAGCATGATGATGATGATGATGATGATGATGACATACATACAATATTCTCATGGAATAACTAGACATTTTCGCTCTCACATTGAACTATCGATCTGGTCTTGTACATCGAACTGTTCTGATACAATCCTCGATCTGCTCATCTGGTCACACACCTATATCGACCAGACCGGATGGCTGAATGAGTTGAGCATCTGTCTCCTGCTTTGGTAGACCTTGGGATTCGAACCCACTGGTTGGAACCCTGGTCGAATCAAAGCAATGACTTAAATATTGATACTTGTCGTTTACCTCGCCAGATGCTCAGCAATATTAGGATAGGGCAAGGACTAATTGGCTCAGTATCAGGATAATATGACTGAGTGGGATATCAGGTGATTTTGCTGCCAGCCTGTTCTCGCCATGAGTGTTCCCTGTCACACGTCGGCACCTGTCTTGATATGACCTTAGATGTTGCCAGGACGTAAACCTCCGGTAATCAACCTATGCACATACATTCCCCTACCAGTTCACTCCTTTAAGGGAGGTTATTAATGACGGTATGCAGGTATCCCAATACCTCAGGGAGTTTGACGCCCCTGCCCTGCAGAGTTCTAAACCACTGCCTTGTGGTACAGGTTCTTGACAGAACCGAAGGCTAAGGGAGCAAACCCTGAACAGAAAACCATGTCACTGTGGCAGCATCAAGGGTGCTTGATGTATGGAACTCCCAACATCTCCGACCAGCCACTGCAGGGACAAATAGTTTTGCACCTGTCTGGACATGTTCTTGCCAGTGTGAAACCTCTATTTGCTCCCCGAGAGTGTGCCGCTGGTAACTTGCAAAAGCCAGCAGCACTTCAACACTTTTGCAGGCATCTTTCATGAAATGTAAACCTGAAGCTGAGAGACATTAAGACCGACTCATGGACATCACTCTCACAGCAGAGAGCTAAATGGAGATCGGCAGTCAAGTAATTAAAGCAGTCTTTGTCGCATCGCAACCGATAGCATGATGATGATGATTAATGATATGAGTTGGTGTCCACAACATGAGCTGCTCACTTAAATGCATAGCTATGCATATCCACTCTGGTCCCAACTTAAGCCAGCTTGAGCAGGATTCGAACCCACTCTTCTTGCCATTCTGGGGCCAATATGCTAACCATTAGACTACCTGCGCTACCTGATGCAATCATCTTATCAACACCTACCAGTCTATGTGGCTCTTTGCTCCAGACATCAGTGCAGACTATTGCGTATATCTATATATAATACCAAACGGTGGTTAAGTTTTATGGTCATTCTGATCACTACTCCTCTGTTAATCGGCAGTGCCAACACGCATCGTCATACTCCACTGATGCTTCGCCATGTATGGGTTGTTAATAGCATGTTTTGTTTATGCCCACCATAACATTTGATTAATTTTGATGGTTTTTACTAACTTTGGTGACTGTGAGTGACAAAAGTGGCATCCATTTTAAGTCATATACTGCAAGTGTTGCCGACTCTGCCATTAGATAGCACCACCGATATGGCAGATGGATTTCACCAGATGGTGGCACTATATTGAAAGGAGACTGTGCACGAGACTGTAATATAGCAGAGAAAGTATATATATATATATATATTCAGTCTCTGAATATATTCAGAGACCGTGAATATATAATGACAGTTCAACACAACCCTGGTCCAGGGATTGATGCAGAGCCTGGCTTTAACCCGTGCATATCACGGGTCAAAGCTTGTATATGTATGTATGTATATATATATATATATATATGTATATATATATATATATATATATATATATGCATGTCAAGGAGCATTTGGGTGTGTATATGCTCAAATGCTCCCTGACAGACCGAGCTGCTCGGCGGGCGGCACGAGCAGCTCTCACTCACATGTTCCTCACACGTCTCACACCTTGAGCCCTCAGCTCCTCTCCGCCCCACACCATCCCACCACCCACCACCCACACCCAACCCGCTCGCCTCGCCTCGCCACCACACACGACCCACACCCAACCAGCTCGCCCTGCCTCGCCCCTGGAACCAAGCCCTTCTGCGCTGCCCGGAACTGTCTCCCAGTGGAACGCGCATTCAGGTCAGGCATTGCTCATTCCGTGAGGCTGTCCACTTTGGGTCCGAGGCCGTTTCACTCTCCGTCTCTGTGTGAACGAAACTGAGTTAAAGGGCTCCCGAGCGGCCACGGGGGACTTGTGTAACAATCGGCGAGGTGCATAATGTATGTCGGACAGCGATGCGCCACTCTCTCCATCTCCCTATATGTCCGCCCACACACTTCCCACCTGCCCGGCACACACTCGCCCCACCCTCTCGTCTGTCTTTGCCATAGAGCCAACAGCAAGCCGTCACCACCACCTCGGCCCTGTCCCCCTTTTGCGCGTGTTCTGTGTGGGTTTGTTTTCAGTGTGCCGCCACCATTGCACTAAAAGCACACAGTGATGATTTTAACAAAGAAACAACAACAACAACAACAGCAGCAGCAGTAACAACAATAAGTTACCAAACGGTAAAGGCTCTGTCACACTACGACTTTCGGTGTCAGCGCGTGCTCAACGTTAAAAAAATTGCTAGTATGTCGGCATTCATCAAACTTTTCAGCGGCGGGGGATAAAAATAGGCGTACACACAACGTACACACAACATACGTAGCATATGCAGAACATATTTTTGACCTATTGCTAGCATATGAGAGCGTTCATGTGCCTCACAAAACATTTGTAAAGCATTCGCAAAATGCTCGCATATGCTCATCGTATGCTGACCAATGTTACATAAGTTACTCCATCACTAGACGTATGGCGTATATGTTAAGTACGCTGGAGATATGGCAGGCATACATTCAAAGTACGTTATGAGTACATTATGCATCCGTTGGCAGTAGGTGGACTGTACGGGGTCTGCGCATTCCCACCGGCTGAACGTATGGCTAACTTCACGCTACCAAAGACCCTATTACACTAAGACGGCTCAGTCAGCCTGTACTGTGTAATCAAGAGAACAGCCGGTGCACCAGGTGGTGGGTTTGATCATTTTGATAGCACTGGAGTGTCAGAAGAAACAATGCTGTCGCTTGGTAGGTGTGTGGTGCGGGTCTAGGGATGTGGCGGATGTGTGGTGTGGGTTTAGGGATGTGGTGGGGTGTAGGTATGTGTGTGTTGGTAGTGTAGGTCTGTGGTGGGTGTGTGTGGTGGGGGTGTAAGTGTGGTGTGTGTGTGTGGTGGTGTAGGTGTGTGTGATTGAGGTGTAGGTGTGTGTGGTGGGGGTGTGGTGGGGGTCTAGGGATGCGGTGGGGGTATAGGCATGTAGTGGTGGGGTTTAAGTGTGTGTGGTGGAGGTTTAAGGGATGCCCTGTGGTGAGGGTGTAGGTATGTGGTGGGGGTTTAGGGATGCTCAAGATTGTGAGGTACCACTCTGCAAGACCCCGACAACTCCACCACCTCCACCTCCACCACACACACCCTACATGCCCACATACACCCCCCATACCCACCTACACCCCCACCATACCCAGCTACACCCCCACCATACCCACCTACACCCCAACCACACACACGGTCAACCCCACCACACAGAATGTGTGTATCCTGGCAGGGGTGGGTGGGATGGAGAGGTGGAGGGGCAGGGTGGGGGTAGCAGTGGTGGTGAGAGGTCTATAGGGATAGCAACACGCAACCAGTGGGGACCTCCCCCCCCCCCCGCCTACGTCAGGGAGGGGGATGGGGTCATAAGGTTTGTGTGAGAGCGCCGACTGAGGTGGGGGAGGAGGGGGAGAGTGAGTGCGGCAGACGAAGAGGGAGTGTGGGTGAGGGAGGGGGAGGAGGAGGTGGAGAGGGAGGGAGTAGGAGGAAGGGGGAGGGGGAGCGAGGTGTGGTGTTAGAGCGCCGAGAAAGGTGAGTGAGGAGAGGGGGAGAGGGAGTAGGGATAGGGAGTGGGTGGGGGGGGGGGGGGGAAGAAGGGGGAGGGGGAAGCGGAGAGGGAGGAGGAGGCGGAGAGGAAGGTGGAGAGAGGAGGAGGAAGGGGGAGGGGAGGGAGTTGTGGTGTGAGAGCGGTGGGTAAGGTGGATGAGGAGGGAGATAGGGAGATGGAAGGGTGGGGATGGGATGGGGAAGGGGACGGGAAGTGCAGTGTTCACGAGAAAATATGTTGATCATATTTATATGCTTAGACTGAAATTTGAAATTACGTTGGAAATTGCTCGGGTGTGTAACCCCAATGAACATGACTAACTTTCCCCATCTCTCCATACATCCACCCCTCCCTGTCTGTCTTTCCCTCCTTGCCATTATTTTATCATTCCATCTCATTTCCATTCCTCGACTCCCCTTAATTAATTGCTTCAGTGCTCCACATTCCCAAGCCACTCATTTCCTCAATACATGGCAGCGCCAACCTCGACCCGGTCCTCATTTTCATTTACCGCGAACTGCGCTGTCACTGCTGTTCTCTTCTGGCCACGCCCCCCCCCCCCCCCCCCCACCCATCCTTTCTCCCTGCTTCTCACCCTCCCTCCCTGCCTCCCTCCCTCTCCCATTCTCACGTCTTACTCCACCTGTCCTCGAGACGTCTCCACTAATTTAAGGCAGTTTTTTCCCTGCCCTCTAACCATCACGTCCCCATTTCCTCTTCCTCACAGCTGCTGCCCCAACACATTATTGGACACCAGACACAACACACCGAACCGGCACAATACCTTAAACCCTCACACACCCCACACCCACCAATCCGCTCCAGAACTTACTCCCCACGCCACTCCACCCTACACTCTCATCACACCCACTCCCACACCCACTCTCTATACACTCACATCCCACCCCATACACCACACCCCACTCACCCACTCTCACACTCTCCACACACCGAAACCACACTTCCCACACACCCACATCAGACTTCCCCCCCCCCACACCATACACACACCACCACACTCCCCCCCCCACACACAGCATACCCTCCAGACACCCACCTCACACTCTCCAGACACCCACACCACACTAACCACACACTCACACCACACTTCCTACACACACGACACTCCCCCGACACACACCATACTCTCCACACACCCACGCCACAATATCGACACACCCACACCACACTCACTCCACGCACACACCCACACTCAAAACACTCGCACTGACACCCACACCCACACTCACAGCACACTCGAAGTCACACCCCACTCACACTCACAGCACACTCCCCACCCACATGCACACTCCCCACACACCCACATTCACACTCTCCAAACACCCAGACCACGCTCCCCACACACACCCACAGCCACCCCCATACCCCAAACCCACACCACCCCCCACACTCCCCACCCCACACTCCCCACCCCACACTCCCCACCCCACAATCCCCACACACCGACACCACACTCACACCCACACTCACATTCAGACCCACACCCCACACCCCCACACCCACACCCACACCCACACCCACACCCACACCCACCACCCACCCCACCACCCACACCCACCCACACCCACACCCACACCCACACCCACCCCCACCCGCACCCGCACCCCCACCCACACCCACACCCACACCCACACCCACACCCACACCCACACCCGCACCCGCACCCGCACCCACACCCACACCCACACCCACACCCACACACCCACGCACCCACACACATCTACACTCCTCTCAGAAAGCCGTTACCTGTCACTCAGCAAATCTCTCTGCAACACAAATCTCCCCACTCTCCCTCCATTCCATTCCATTCTCCACTCCATTCCATTCCACTCTTCACTCCATTTTACTCTCCCATCATCTCCCCGCCCCCCTCCACCGCTGATCACAGATCCATCCCCTTGGCGACATCCCGTCCTGCTTCCCCCTTCACATTCCTCTCTACTCCCAATCCTGTCACTTCCCACTCCCCTTCCCTTTCCACTGCTACCTTCCCCCTCCCGTCCACTCCCCATCCCTTCATCTCCCTCTCCATATTTCCCTTTCCCTCCACACCAGACGGGATGGCCGAGTGGGTTGGAGCGTCCGTCTCCCGTGCTGGTAGATCGTGGGGTCGTGGGTTCGAACCATGGTCGAGTCAAACCAATGACTTGAAAATTGGTGCTTGTCACTTCCTAGCCAGGCGCTCGGCATTATTAGGAGAGGGCAAGGACTGGTGTGCTCAGTGTCAGGATAATGTGACTGAGTGGGATACCAGGTCATGGTCCCGGCGGCCTGGTTTCCCAGTGAGACAGCACTATAAAGTCGCCATGAGTGCACACTGTCACAAGTCGGTACCCGTCCTGATACGACCTTAGATGTTGCTAGGACGTAAAACAACAACAAACAAACAACAAACCCTTTCCCTCCCCCCTCCCTTCCTATCCCTCCCACCACCCTTCCTTCCTCCCCTCCCCCCCCCCCCCCACCCCGTCATCTCACATAATCCCCCCTCTCCCTCCTCCTCCCCCTTCTCCCTCCTCCCCCCCCCCTCCCCCCCCCCCCTCCCCCCTCCCCCCCCTTTCTGTTCCTTCCACGCCCCCCCCCCCGCTTCCGCCCCTGCCCCAACCCCCATCCCACGCCGCCGGTGAGGCCTGACACACTCACACTTGGCTTCGTTCCGTTCCATCCACATTGACACCATTTCTCCTTGTCCGATTCATGACGCAGGTGACCCGAGCTGAAGGTCACGGGTTCACGTGACCTCGCCACCTCCAGGTCGAGCGAGATGTTGCGTAACTCCCGTGGTGAGTCGGCGCCGAATTAGGTGGCTGCAGAGAGTGGAGGTCAGCGGTGGGGGAGCGGGGGGCGGGGAGGCACACACTCACATACACACACAGACGTCATCTGGAGCTGACTGTTAGCGAGTAATTGGTCACGTGATTGATCCTGACCAATCAGGTTACAGTCCAGAGAAAAAAAGAAATCAACACACTATTGGTACCAACCTTAATGTATATGTCAGTTTTGAACAGCTACAGTGACTCTTAATTCAAATCTGATTTAATGAAGTAGGTCAATATTCTTTCTATCCATAATGTTTGCTTGTTCTGTATTCATGTACTAGTAACATCTAAGGTCATGGCATGGATGAGCATCCACATGTGACACTGCGCCCTTATGGCTACGTCATCGTGTTGTCCAACAGCGAGACTGGGAGACCAGCATCACAATCAAATATCCTACTCGGTCACGGTATTTTGGCACTGAACAAATCAACCATTGCCCTATCCCATCAATGCCGCGCGCCAGACTGGATAGCGACAAGTATGCATTTTATATTAGGCTGGGGTTCGAACCCATGACCTTCTGCACAAGAACCGAATCAGAGGTCTTAGCGGATCGGCCATCCAATCTGACGGTTATACATGATAATTACATTTGAGCTGCTCTATTTGTCTATGTATGTGTTCGGCAATTTGCGTGAAGGACAATTCAAAATGAAGTGAAAGTGTATAGTGACACATTGTATGCTAATGTTTGTAATCCATTGGGAAGATTACATGTAGTGACTGACAAGTGGTACATTTGGTCACAAAGAAAACCCAAGTTGTCAAATGTTACATTGGAATCGTCCCGACCAATCAAAATATGAGATAGACGGAATAGCCACCAGGAAATTAGATTAAATTTGCATAATCCGAAGGTTTTGAGCTTATGTAATTTTTCTGAGATAAATATATTAAATTAATTGCTATTATCTACCATACTTTAGTTTCAAGTAATTTTTATTTTAAATTGCTAACTTTTGTGATATTTCAACTGCAAACATGTCAAATTAATGTTGGCAAGCACACCAAAACTCTGACACCATATGCTTCTGCAGTAACATGTTCTATTAAATTGGCTCAGTGTTCCCTTATATGTAATGATAAATTCTTGATAATTGCATCAGTATTTAAGTTAGATATCTAGAGTCAAATCAATGTATTTTTTTTGGCTTTGCAAATTTGATGCTTCATCGGACACATGTAAGACATGTAAACCAGAAGTTATCATGGCATCTAACTTACCTACCTCTAGTGCATTAGTTACACTAAAACATACTAGTGTAACTAGGAGACCCCCTGTGGACAGGTAGTGAAACTAAAAGGCACCCTGAGTGGCTCTCCCTGGTGGCGAATGGTAGACCCAAATGGACGACCGGAAGTGAGCTCGGACACAGAGTCTGCGCAGCAGTAGAATCCTATATGCGCACAATGAGGCGAGTTGGACGTCAAACACCTGGCAGGAGAGTAAGACCTGTCACCACTCAATCCACTGAGTGCATGATCCATCGGTTGCTGAGGTTACTCCATATAGACACCATATCATGAAAGGTTCGAATCCAGCTCAAACTTGAAGTAACTGGCGCTTACCTACTTTATATACTTTGCACAGTCTCATGTTTTTGAGGTTCTGTCATTTTCTGAGATAAATATATTAGGGTTATCGCTATAATCTACCTTAATTTAGCTTGAAGTAACTGTTATTTTAAATGGCTACATTTCGAGATATGTGAAGTGCAAACATGCCAAATTAATTTCGGCAAGCACACCAAAACTGATGACACCATAGCAGGCATAAGCTTCTGCAGTGACACGTTCTATTAAATGGCCACAATATTCCCTTTTCTGTGGCGACAAATATTTAATAAGTGCACCACTATCTAAGCGATATATGGCAAATCAAATTTAGATAATTATTTAGATTTTGAAAATTTGATGTTTTCATCGGAATGTGCAACTTTAAGTTTTAACGTGATACATTAGAGCCGAGGAGGTGTCATGTCTTACTCTATTAGTATTATGCAGGTCTTTGGTGCAGATGACTGGTGGAACTGGAGAGTTCCGGCTCGTTCGATGGCCGACAAGAGACGAGTCCTGGTTATAGCAATTTCGACAGAGGTCTCATGTACACACAAATCACCGTCTATTTACAATTAAATAAGTTGATCTGAACACACCCTGACAGTCCGCCGACAAGTATATTTGATCGGAATATGGACAAGTTACTGTGTTGGATTGTATTCATGGTATGAAAATGGGGAGCAGAGGTGTGTTTTATTCACGAATTGTTTGACTTAAATACACTTGAATTTAATTTCGCCCATCTTTGTTTACAATGATCTAGTGACATAATGAGATTCAAAAGATCGTTTTGGTAGTTGTGATCTGTTGGTAATCCGTCTAAAATGAGACCCATATACTAACACGTTGTCGCCACAATCGCATTTACTGCATGGACTGTATATTGATACATGCATCAAATCTCTGATTTGCCAACAGCTGATTCGTGAATTAGTTATATATTATCTAACATAATGCAGGTATGTGTAATGGTGAAACAGAGGAAGTTACATAATGTTTATCACGGGAACCAGCCGAGATTCAGTGAATCTCGTCGACTCTGAACTATAGGAATATGTATTTCAACCTGGTATGTTGTTTTTATTAAGCAATGAGGTTAATATAATTCCCGACATTTGGTTGAATTCTATATAGGTGTATTTCACATGACGTCAGGATAGGTAATTAGGTCAGTGCGCACGCAGCTTGGCTGCAGGACAACATACGATCACACTGCAAACTTAATGGCTATGAGCAATCTTCCTTCAGAAAAAGTGAAATATCTCTAAAACTACACCACCTACAAACATCCCGCTAGAAACACATAAGAACACATATTCAAAGAACAGATTTTATTAAATTTATAAGGTTAGGGTTCTGCATTTCTATTAATCTTGAATAAAATTGACGTTTTGCACTGCGCGTATCGGCAACCTCAATGGCAGTGTGCCTTAGTTCTGCAGCCAAGGTGCGCGCGCATACACGATGTTTTTAAACTTTGAAAGGGGTCTATAATGTACACGAAGCGAATGCAGCCCCCAGAAGACGGATTATCACCCCCCCTCCCCCACCCCCCATGTTAACTACCATGTCCCGTTACCCATCGTCACCCATCGTTGGCCATCGTAACCCATCCTTACCCATCCTTGCGCATCGCTATCCATCGTTTGTCATCATTGTTCATCGTTGACATCGTTACCTATCATTACCCATCGCTTCACTTCGTTTTCCACGGTTGCCCATGGTTGTGCATCGTTGTCCATGGTTGCCCATGGTTACCCATGGTTACCCATGGTTACCCATCGTTGGCCATGGTAACCCATCATTGGCCATCCTTGCGCATCGCTATCCATCGGTACCCATTGTTTGTCATCATTGTTCATCGTTGCCATCGTTACCTATCGCTACCCATCTTTTGCCTTCGTTTCCATGGTGTCCCATGGTTACACATCGTTGCCCATGGTTATCCATCGTTGCCCATGATTACACATCGTTGCCCATGGTTATCTATCGTTACCCATCGACACCCTTCGTTACCAGCCGCCTCCGTATGTGGACACGGACTTTTGATGAGGCTCTGCCCTCTCCATTATCCATACACATCAGAACGATCTTAACACTATTGGATGTGTTGTTTTGTGTATAAACCTGCTCCCTCATACCAAACTTACATGTGTCAGAATCTTTTAGGAAGCAAATTGCAGCGGGAAGTGGGAGAAGGTGGGGGGGGGGGTCTTATGGGGGGGGGCGCAAGTGTGGGTTTGGCTTCTTGAGAACTCATTCGTATGCACTTTACAGTCAGACCACAGCATGCCATATTGTACAACCTGGTGAAATATTTTTGTTTGTTGTTGTTTTACGTCCTAGCAACATCTAAAGTCATATGAGGACAGGTACTGACTTGTGGCAGTGCGCACTCATGGCGATTTTATAGTGCTGCCCCACTGGGAGACCAGTGGTCGGTTGATTGGTTGTCAGATTTGTAAATCCTGGAAACATCAGGACGGATACTGGACACCTGGTTATATCAGGATGGATACTGACTTGTGACCCTTTATAGTGCTGCCCCACTGGGAAATCAGGCCACTGGCAACATGACCCAATATCCCACTCAGTCATATTGTCCTGACACTGAGACAACCATTCCTTGCCATATCCTAATAATGCCGAGCGCCTGGCTAGGAAGCGACAGGTATCAATGTTTAAGTCATTGGTTTGACTCGACCAGGGTTCGAACCCACGATCCCATGCATTCGGATCCCATGATCTCCCAAAACAGGAGACAGACGCACGCTCAACTCATTCGGCCATCCTGTCTGATGGAAGATGTTGAATGATACAGATATTTTAAGAGCAAATGTTGTATGTTGCCACTTCCTGCCTAACAAATATAAAGATCGTTCCACTTGCCAGCTTAGCTGGAAATGCTGTTTACCTGTGGTGCATGGAGTGTGTTGTTACGCATTCACCCTCCCTCCCCCCTTGGCTTACAAGTGAAGCTATAGCGGCAACACGGTATACTACTTATCATGATGGATTTAATCACAGAGAAACCAGTGACCTGCCATAATGCCGGTGTGAGAAGCACCTGCCACATCATTGACTCAGTCGTGGTATATTGTGTCATTACGTTGTCCATATTAATACAAACTAGGAAGCGTATTCTTCAGTGTTATGTGTGGTCTACTCTAATGTATGGGGCTGAGACATGGACAATCTCTAAGAAAATGTACAAACGTTTAGCAGCATTTGAGATGTGGACTTATCGAAGGATGATGAAAATATCATGGACAAAGAAGATCACCAACAAAGAAGTTCTCAGAAAAATTAAAAATAAGAAAAGCTTGTTTGACACTATACAGACAAAGAAACTTATTTATTTTGGCCACATCATTCGTCAATATAACGTATATTGTTGGAAGGGAAGGTGAATGGCAGCAGAGGGAGAGGGAGACCAAGAACCTCATAGTTTACAAATATTTCACAGTGGACAGGCTTGAATTATTCACAGTCTATCAGAACAGCACACCATCGGGACAAGTGGAGGACCATTGCATCCAACCCTCGATGAGAGGACGGAACTATTGATTGATTGATTGACGTTGTTCAACAAGGGCTGGGTCATAGGGATGCCATTGAAATACATATGCACATGCATTATGTAATACCTGAAAGAAAACAACCCAGTACCTGTTAATATTAATTTGGATCTGAATAAAGACAAGACGATAACTGATTGGTTTGAGAACAATGACTGGGGCTGGCCAAAGAATATTAGCCTACCGTTATTATTTACTTGGGCAAAATTGTACGGCGAATGGGGCCGATAGTTGGTGATGTGGTCACACATGTGCTGCTCACGAGGGTTTTGCCTGCGTATTAGCAGGCCACTCGACCAACCTGAGCGGCCCAACTGTATGTGCTCATGAGTTAGTTTGATCAATAATATTGATGTATTCTGTTGTATTATATTCCACGAAATGTAAGACAGTGAATGAGGGTGACCCTTGAAGCAGGTATGTTGTGGTAGTTGTTCGATTAATGGTCAGTGTTTACTTAAACGTCTGTTATATTACTCCTTTGTGGTTCATCGAGTGTGGAAGTTTTGTATTATTTAGGATGCTCTGTACATGCAGCGATGATAGTTTGATGAGTATTACTCTGACTGGTACCTCTAAAGGCCTCTCCGTTTATCAGAAAAACAATTTTCCAGCTGATTGGAGACAGATGTGTTCCCGCCAAAAGCATGCAGATCATCCCAATCCAAGATAGGCTATTATTAAGCTTGTTTGTTTGTTGGAGTGTTACGTCCTGGCAACATCTAAGGTCTTATCAGGATGGGTACTGACTTTTGACAGTGTGCACTCAAGCGACTTTATAGTGCTGTCCCACTGGGAAATCAGGCTGGCATCACCATGATCCGATATCCCACACAGTCACATGATCCTGACTCTGAGCCAAGTAGTCCTTGCCCTATCCTATTAATGCCAAGCACCAGGCTAGGAAGTGACAAGTATAACTTTTAATGTCATTGGTTTGACTCGACCGGGAACAAAATTCCCGACCGTCCGCACGCGACGCACGCGTTCTATGGATTAGGCCACTGCGCCTGGTTGGCTATTTAGCAGTGTGTGGCTCTGCAGTTGGCATGTCAGAATTGTGCTGTGGATATGGAGAATACAATATTCCATTAGTCAGCATAGGTAGAGGCAATGATGCACTTTGCTCATATTATATTGGTATAAAAAGTTCCATGACACATAAGAAAATGGACCTCATAACGTAGTGGACCTCAAAATTGGCTTGGCTGACTTGCTTCCAGATGCTTCACGCGACATGTTGAGTGAATAGGTGGGGGTTGTGATGTGTGATTAAGAACCGACTCTACTCAACGACGTCTAGTTTCATAATGCCTTTATTCGGGTTCCACACAGCTGCTGCCGGCGGCCCGGCTTGGGTTTCGGTTTCGGGTTGTTACATACATCACATCTCCCTTTTTCACATTGAATTGACATTGTATTTATGCACTGTTATTTCAGTCTGTTCACATTTGCCGTTTCTGCGGCGGCACATTATTTCTGCCGTTCGTCGTTTCACTTTAACCGCACCATATTTTAACGAGACAACCTTGGATATGTTACGTGATATTTGCTATGGGTATGATTTGTTTTCTGCACGTCTGTGGCTTAATCTGCCTTTCATGTCGCACCCTATCTTCCCTTACAAATGCTATAGTATTTTAACTTTAAATGAACACACGCATAGATGATTGAATTCCCCTGTTGAATCCCGCGCCGTGTATCTGTCTAATACAGTGTCTACATAACAGTTTTCATGCCACATTGTTCTACTTTTACTTATTTAAACGCTACTACACATTTTAACTTTGCCACTCGGTCAAACTTACGTTGTGGGTTTGTATGACGGCTCTGGGCCGGGTACCGTTATCTTGAGTATGATAAGTTCCTTACTTGTATGTGACCCCTTTCTGTGGTCGTTTTGTTATCGTTCTTGTCGTGGTTGCTTATGTTCTGCTTTGTTTATGTTTCCTTACTGATAACCGAATCTAGCTACGGGTTTACTTTCACGGCCATGTCGGGTTATATAGTTTGTTCGGTCTGTGTGCTCTGGCCGCGGCTGAGATTGTGGGTCATGTGCGGGTTCCTGTATTTGGTTTTGCGCGTTTCTTGGGTTTCGCTTTGTCGGGAATATGTGTTTTCGGTTTCGGTTCAACGTGTTGTTGTTTGTGTTGGCTATTTCATATTCCCTACCGTTTTGCTTGTTTGCTTTTGTCACTACGCCCCTCTCCCATTTTCCTTTATGTGTCCAATATCTGACGTGCTCCCCTCTCTCTAGTTGTCTGTGCTTTCTGCCTGCATGTCGGTCAAAACATTTCTTTTGATTGTTTTGAATTTTTTCGATTTGTTTTGCCGTTATGTTTGTTACCTGGGGTTTTAACATTGTTTTTTTCTGTTGGTAGTTTCGATCTCAATCTACGGCTCATTAATAGTTGTGCTGGTGATGCCTCCAATTCGGGCAACGGTGTATTTCTGTAATTTAATAAAAACAGATTGTAATCTTTGTTTTCGTCCCTTGCCTTTTTTATCATGTTTTTTATGGTTTGTACATGTCTTTCTACTTGCCCGTTGCTTTGAGGATGCATTGGACTCGAGAATGTTGGTGTAAACCCATATTCTTTGGCAAAGTTCATGTATTCCCTACTTGAGAACTGTGGCCCATTGTCGGAGACTATTTCTGACGGGATTCCGTATCTACCAAATATCCGTTTTAATTCTACTATTACTGCCGCGCTTGTTGTATTTTGTAGCTCTACTACCTCTGGGAACTTCGAGAAATAATCTACCACCAACATGTAGTCCGTTTCGTCTACTTGGAATAAGTCTACTCCTACTTTGTGGAATGGCATGCATGGTATCTGGTGTGATTGCATTGGTTCTTTGTGTAGTTTATTTCGGTAGCGTTGGCACAGCGTACATCTCTCTACTCTGTCTTCTAGCTGCATCTGCATCCCCGGCCAGAATACATACTCCCTAGCTAGCCTTTTGCTTTTTATGATGCCTTGGTGAGTTTCGTGCAATGTGTCTAGTATTTGTTTTTGTAACTGTTTGGGTATTATTACTCTATTTCCTTTTAATAACAGACCACCAGATTGTGTTATTTCATGTCTAAATGCGTGGTAGGGAGTCGCGCATTTTGGTATGCAGTTTTTGTCCTCATGCCATCCGTTTACTACCAAGTTCATTACCTCTTTGAGCACCGTGTCGGTTTCTGTTTGCCTAATAATGTCCTTCATCGAGTCCTGCATTACCTCTATTGCCGCGATGCTTATTTCTTTGTCAAACAGTTGCTCGGGACACGTTCTACAGCTGTGTTCTCTTGAAAGCGCATCATTTGTTTTGCTTGACAGTCATTCTGCTCGTCGTGTGTTCCGATCGAGTCGATGCGTGAGATGATGCGTAGTCGGACGCATGCATCCTTTCCCAGTATCGCACACCCTTTTTCGACCACTTGAAAACGCATCCATTGTCCCCGGATTTGAAGCGACGTCTCTCCTGCAGGTACGATCTTCTGTCCGGAGTATGTGATTAGTCGACATTTTGGGCCCGTTAGTTCGGCTCCTTCGATTCTGGAGAATATGTTCATGGGAATTATATTGGCTTCCGAGCCTGTGTCTAATTTGAAATTCACCTGCAGCGGTCCTATCGGTAGGTCAGCGAACCACATGTCTGCTGATTTGTCGCCTTCCTTGGAAACTACTCCGATGAACAACTCGTCGTCTTGCTGCACAAAATCGGCTACGTCGTCGCTATCGTGTTCGTCTAACACGATTTCATTTATGCTCGTCATTTTACTACGACAGACGCGTGCAAAGTGTCCGATCTTCTTACATACCGCGCACGCCTTTCCTTTAGCTGGGCATGCGTCTCTGTCGCTTCTGTGTGAATATCCGCACCATGCGCATTCGCTCCGCACACCGGTGCTTGTGCTAACCCGTTCGCGCTCCCCTCTGGGAGCGGGTTGCCTCTGGCGCTGTGGATTCGCATACTGTCTTGATGTCTGTGTTTTTGTGTCGTATTGTCTTACATAATCCACTCCGTACTCGGTATCACTGACTTTCGTTAACTGTTTCGCCTTGTGTTCACTCATCCTACACATGTCCTCGCAGAGCTCTAAGGTCAGCTTTGGCGTTTGCAGCAACCGGTCCCGTAGCGTGTTACATTTTACACCGCTGACCAACCTGTCTGTCATTAGCGAATCCTCCAGCTCGCCGTACTGACACTGTCCTACTTTATGGCGCACTTCCCTTATGTAGGCGTCCATCGTCTCCTGGCCCTGGTTGTACGAGTTGAAGTTGTATCTCGTCACCGTGAGATTGGTCTTGCCTTCGCAGTACTTCTTGAACGCTTCCCTCAGAGGCTCGATCTTGTCTGTTTCGGTAGCAGTGAACGTCATAGATTGGTGGATTTTCTGAGCCTCCGCTCCCGCTACGTGGAGGAAAACGCAGCATTGCACTTTCTCACTCCTCGTTAGGACGCCAGCTGCTGTTGCGTAAATGCTGTAAGCATGATACCATGTCCTCCAACTGGCCGCTAAATTTCCATCTAGGTTTAGGTGACCGGGCGGCTTCAGCCCTGAAAGCGCCATTTTGATCAAGGGTCCTCTAGATCTGACACCATGTGATGTGTGATTAAGAACCGACTCTACTCAACGACGTCTAGTTTCATAATGCCTTTATTCGGGTTCCACACAGCTGCTGCCGGCGGCCCGGCTTGGGTTTCGGTTTCGGGTTGTTACATACATCACAGGGGTTGGAGTTTTATAGCTTAGCAACATCTGAAGCTTGGTCACTCTTGGATGACTCATGCATTTTTACTCAAGGGCGAACCACCCCCTGAGTGCATTGGGTGTTACTGTTAGTGGCCCACGAACACTCACACATTCTGCTCAAATGGTGTAGACTTCATTGCTTTGCTTCAGCACCGTTTTAATGTAAATAGCATGCAATACTTCTTTGCTAATGTAAAGTAGCTGTCACACCTTACCGGATTGAGCACTGGACACAACCGGACAAAGAATTTTTTAGTCCGGTGGTGTTCAGTATCAAAATGTACCGAAATGTGTCGAAATGTTGCGCTACAGGGTCAAAGGCCGCCTGACAAAAAACCCGCTAAACGGACAAGGAATGTACATTAACGAATAGCCACCGGATGATAACCGGATGATAACCGGACAACACCAGAGAACAACATATGTAACTAGACAAGCAACGGTGAACCGACGGACGAAAACTGAATGTCAAACGGATAGACCGAACATCAACCGGACACATACCGGACTGTTCATGGATGCGCCAAAAACATATAAAAAACAGACGGACCAAATTCCCACAACATCATCAACGGACTATTCAGGAAGCAAACCGGATACGTTATGGATGGGTACCAGACATGAACCGGACAAAACGGACTAAAGGGACTTAAACCAGACACCAACAGTACACGTCAGTCCGGCAGCATCCAGTACAAGTTTTGTGCATGTTCAAAGCTTGTCACCATTACAAGCCGGACACCACCGGACAGAGAACGGAAACTCAGGATGCTGACTGTATATTAACCGAACATTGACGTATTTCACCGGACAGTGTCCGGTTTCTATCCGGTTCCCCAATCAGGTCCGGTGTGACTGGACCTTAAAGGAGAGACACATCTTAGAATTCCTAAAATCAAATGGGCTTTAGAAATCAGTGTCAGGATATCCTGGTCGAGTAAAAACCAATGACGTCAAAATTGATACTCGTCGCTTTCTAGCCTGGCATTCGCCACCATTAGTATAGGGCAAAGACAAGGTGGCTCAGTGTCAGGATAATGTGACTGAGTGGGATATCATGTCATGGTGCTGGTGGCCTGGTTTCCCAGTGGGGCATCACTATAAAGTCGCCATGAGTGCACACTGTCACAAGTCGGTACCCATCCTGATATGACCTTAGATGTTGCTAGGACGTAAAACAACAACAACCAAGCAAAGTATCAGGACAAGGTGTCTGATTCGGTCTCGCTGAATGGGTGTCGCTGTCATGTTTTGCGGCGTCACATTATCCTAGTGGAACAACACTGTAAAGTCGCCATAATATCGCAGTGTCATATCGGTGATCTTCCTGACACCAACTCAGACGTTGATGGGTTGTAAAACCCCAATGACTCACTTACGCAATACATCAGGCAATGTAAGCTGGTGCCATATCCGGGGGTCGCCGGCAGGTGGCAGCAGGGTTGGTTCCGATTGGTTGGTTGTTGTACTTTTACACCCTGGCAACATTCAATATCATATCAGGATGGGTACCGACATGTGACAGTGCATACTAATTTCAAATTTATAGTGCTGCCTCACTGGGAGACCAGGCTGCCAGCTCCATGACCTGATATTCCACGCAGTCACATTATCCTGACACAATGTCAACCATTCCTTAGCATATCCTAATAATGCTGAGCACCTGGTCAGGAAGTGGCAAGTATCAATTTTTAAATCATTGGTTTGACTCGGCTAGGGTGATGGACGCTCAACTCATTTGGCCATCCCGTCTGGTCGATCCCGTTGGGAAAAGGGGGGTTCATGGGTATGAGTTGGCCGGGGAGGGGGGGGGTATAGGGGGGGAGGACCTGGATTAGAGCCAAGTCTAACACATAGCTTAAGTGTTTATCTGGTCTGGAGAAGTGTAGGTGAGCTAGAGGGCAGGTGGACACAGACGATGTGGTCTTATCTAAATGTGTTAATAACACCAGATCAACGTCGAACCGGCGCGTTGTAAATGAATGCGTTAAGCCGAAATTCCATTGACACGTAGTGTGGCATATGTGACAGTGACACGCAATATGTGAGCTACGACGTGCCATATGTGACTTACAGCATGCAATATGTGACTTACGGCATGCAAATTGCAATATATGACTTATTGCATGCAGTATGTATGCTATGGCATGCAACTTGTAATATGTGACTCATTGCATGCAATATGTATGTTATGGCATGCAAATTGCAATATGTGACTTATGGCATGTAATATGTGGCATACGGCATGCAAATTGAAATATGTGACTTATTGCATGCAATATGTGACCTACGGAATGCAAATTACAATATGTGACTTATTCCATGCAATATGTATTTTACGGCATGCAAATTGCAATATGTGACTTATAGCATGCAATATGTATGTTATGGCATGCAAATTGCAATATGTGACTTATGCATGCAACATGCAATATACGACTGGAAGTATGTGATTTGTGACTCGCTGCATGCAATATTTGAATTTGAGCATGCAATATGTAACTTACCTCATGCAATATGTGACTTATGGCATGCAATATGTGACGTATGGCATGCCATATGTGACTTATGGCATGCAATATGTGACTTACTGCATGCAATATATGACGTACAGCATGTGATTTGTGACTTACTGCATGCAATATGTGACTTAGACTTAGAGCATGCAATATATAACTTACATCATGCAATGTGTGACTTATGGCATGCAATATGTGACTTATGGCATGCAATATGTGGCTTATGGCATGCAATATGGGACTTATGGCATGCAATATGGGACTTATGGTTTGCAATATGTAACTTATGGCATACAAAATGGGACTTATATATGTTATAACATGCAATATGTGACTTATGGCATGTATAATTTGACTGATAGTGAGTGATACATGACTAGTGGCATGCAATATGTGACTTATGGCATGTAATATGTGACTTACAACATACAATATGTAACTTACATCATCTGATATGTGACTTACTGCATGCAATATGTGACTTATGAGATGCAATATGTGACTTATGGCATGCAATAGGTGACTTATGACATGCAATATGTGATGTATGGCATATGATATGTGACTAGCGGCATGCAATGTGGGTGGGCCTTTCAGCATCCAATATGTGACATGTGAGATGTGGTATCAGATATGACTATGTGGCACATACTGTATGTGATATGTGACATGCCACATCTACAATACTAGATGCATCATTTGACATGTACCATTAGACATGTAACATTTGACATGTGACTTCTGATATGCGACCTTTGACATTTAGCATGACATTGTGGCACATGAGATATGGCATGCAACTTGCGACATGCAACTTTCGACATGCGGCATGTGGCATAAGGCATGTGCAGTGCAAGTTAGTCTAGTAAAACTACAGTATGCCTCGGAATCTCTCTTCTTTCCACAGCAGGCAAGATCTTCGCCAGGATCCTCCTCAACAGACTATCTATTCACATAACACCTGATGTAGTTCCAGAGTCACTGTGGCTTCAGAGATAACCGGAGCACCGTGGATATGATATTTTGTCTCCGACATCTACAAGAAAAGTGCATTGAGCAGGACCGACCACTGTACATGGTATTTGTCGAATTCACTAAGGTGTTTGATACAGTCGGGAGGACCGGGCTATGGCAGCTACTGAGGAAGTATGGATGCCCAGAGAAGTTCACAACTATGATCGAGGCTCTACATACAGGAATGATGGCGAACGTTAGTGTTGGAGGGGAAGTCTCGGAATTGTTTGGCATTACCAATGAGGTCAAGCAAGGTTGTGTACTGGCCCCCATGCTCTTCTCCATTTTCCTATCAGCAATGCTCGACGAGGCTTTCCGAGACATGGGGGAGGCATCTATATACAGTCCAGACAGAGTGCTAACCTATTAAATGTCACACACTTCAGAGAGAAGACCAAGACTACTCGGATACTGGTGAGAGAGCTGCTATTCGCAGATGACAGTGCACTGGTTGCCCACTCTGCTGAAGAGATCCAGAAAATAGTGGACGCTTTCTCCGATGCATCAAAGAAATTTGGCCTGAAGATTAATATCAAGAAGACGGAGGTGCTGTACCAACCCAACTCTACAAGATCCCGAGAGGAGGATATCCTGGTTGACGGAAACAAGCTGAACTCTGTTCCGGAATTCAGCTACCTCGGAAGCACTATATCAAGTGATGGACACATTGATGCTGAAATACAGAGGAGGATGGCCAAGGCCAGCGCATCTTTTGGCCGTGTCCATGTGCAGGTCAAAGGCAAGATCTGCCGTGCAATTGTGCTATCCACCCTACTATACGGAGCCGAGGCCTGGACAGTGTACAGACGACAGGTGAAAAAGCTGCATGCCTTCATGATGCAACATCTGCATTCAATCATGAGGCTAACCTGGAAGGACAAAGTGACAAATAAGGAAATACTCGAACGCACGGGGCTGCCCTCTATGGAAGATCTTCTGATCAAAAAGAATCACCGGTGGACTGGACACCTCATGAGGATGTCATCAGGCAGGCTACCAAAGCAGATCCTCTATTCTCAACTGTCTTCTGGTTACAGAAAGAGAGGGCGCCCTCGTCTCCAGTTCAAGGATACCATCAAGAGAAACCTGAAGCTGAGAGACATTAAGACCAACTCATAGCCATCACTCTCACAGCAGAGAGCTAAATGGAGAGCGGCAGTCAAGTAATGAAAGCAGTCTTTGTTGCATCACGACCGACAGCATGATGATGATTGATTGATTGATTGGTGGTTGTTTTACGCCGTGTCGGCAGCATAGGCCATATTCACGGCGAGAAATGTTTGTTTTTTGTTCAAACCATTGCTTTTACATGTAAAAGCAGACAGTCATTAAATTAGAAAGCTCACAATCATATATTTGTGGTCAAGGGAAACAAATTCCCCTAGAAAAAGAAAGGTTTCATTAATAATTAATAGAATCTATTTAGTAAACTATATGAGTCCAGCTGCCCTCAAAAAGGCTAAAATGTTTTCCTGTTTTACCTTAGTAAAAAGGTCAAGCATACTGTCTGCAGTGTAGAACTGTTGGCGCAGGGCCAACAAATCAACACAACTTAGTAAAATGTGTTTGAGTGTCAGTGTGGACTGACACCCAATACATTCAGAGGGAGGTTCCCCCTTGAGCAGAAAAGCATGTGTAAGCCATGAGTGGCCAATACGGCAGCGGCTAAGGACCACTTGGTCCTGCCGACCTCCCGCATGAGTCTGTGGTGGCTTTCCCACAGATGGTTCAATTTCTTTAAGTTTATTAATGTTTTCATCCCACTCATGTTGCCATTTGGATTTTATGTGGGTGGCTATTAGTGGTTTCAGATCAGAGTGAGGGATCAAACATGGTTCAAGATCACAGTTCAGGGCCTTCTTTGCAGCCTGATCAGCTCGTTCGTTTCCTTGTATGCCAGCATGGCCAGGCACCCAGCACAGGTGGATGTCATACCCATCCGTTGTCAGTTGGTTCATTTTATAAATGACCATTGCTAGAATAGGGTGATTCATTTTCAGTCCAGCAACAGCCAGGAGCCAAGATAACAAATCACTGTATATAACATAGTTAGTGTGGTTGGATACCTCGATACACTCCAACGCGAGAAGGAGTGCTCGGGCTTCTGCAGTGAAAATCGAGCTCTGATCGGGCAAACGTACACCAAATTTTTCCCGTCGGCAGACTGCCGCAGCAGCTACCCGGCTTTGGTCTTTTGAACCATCAGTGTATATGGAGAGGTGGTCTGCAAACTGGCCTTGAATCTCTGCATGCAGTCCTTGGTACTCGAGTGGATGTGTCCCAGACTTCCTCAGTTCCGTGAGTCGGAGGATAACCGATGGCTTTCTCAACAACCATGGGGGATGTTCTGGGACTTTGGCATCCTCCAACACGTCCAAATCCACGCCTCCAAATGAGGTTTCATTCGGAGCCTCAGTGGCCAGATGTAATTCGGCCTGGCTTCATACCTGGATTTGTCATGTTGCTCGAATAGACAATTGTGTGCAGGATTCAATGCATTAGTTTTTATCTTGACTACATATTGCATGGCCAGTTTGATTCTCCTGTTGTTAAGTGATGGTTCATGATGATGATGATGATGATGATGGGCATGATGATGATGATGATGATGATGCCTCATCCACACTGATGTGTCAAACCACACATGTCGTCGCTTTGATGTAAGTCAATCTTATCGTATATGATGTGTGCGCCTGTTTGTTGGAATTTTAGATCCTGGCAACATCAAAGGTCATATCAGTACGGGTACCGACTAGTGACAGTGCGCACGCATGCCGACTTTATAGTGCCCCCCAATGAGAGACCAGGCCACCAACACCATGACATAATACCCCACTCAGGCACATTACCCTGATACTGAGCTAACCATTCCTTGGAAGTGACAACTATCAATTTTGTAAGGCATCGATTTGACTCGACTGGGAATCAAAGTGCAAATATTCCGCATGGGAAGCCTGCGCCCTATCCATTCAGCCATCACGTATGATCTTTTGGATGAATACATTTATGAATATGCACATGGTGTAGACAGATGGAATCTCCCTAATAAAGTAACAGAAGCACGGCTGTTTAGGTTACTCCATCATGCAAATAACATATCATATATAATATATTGCATGTCGCACTATGTGCTAATGGAATTTCAGCGTAATGAATTGGACGGCCGTGTCTGCCGTGCTGACGTAGTTTGTTTGCTTGTTGTTGTTTTACGTCCTAGCAACATCTAAGGTCATCTCATAACGGGGCTGACGTAGTTTGGACGTGGACCGGCAATGCGGTATACATCGCATTGATTAGCATCAGGCAGCCACTTTAATGGTCGGGTTTGCTAAATGCTAGACAATCAACTTTTTCATGGTCGGGTTTGCTAAATCCTAGACAATCAACTTTTCAATATCGCTAGCCGATCCTGGTAAGCCTGCTCCCAATGTTCTCGATAGTGGTGGATAATCCGATATGCCATAATAAGAGGCGCGTCGGCCACGAAATATATCCATGTGGCGAACTAAGTCTGTGCCATTTTGCTAATACTTAGAGTTGCATAGTCCGATAGTTTTGAGTTTCTATCATTTTCTGAGATAAATATATTAGGTTCATCATTATGTTCTACCTTACTCTATTTTGAAGTAACTTTTATTTTAAGTGGCTAACCATTGAGATATATGATGGGCAACCATGTAAAATTAATGTTGGCAAGCACGCGAAAACTCTGACACCATAGGTTTCTGCAGCAACAGGTTCTATTAAATTGCCTCTATTCCCTTCTATGTTGTTATAAATGTTTAATAAGTGCACCAGTGGCTAAGTTAGATATGTAGAATCAAAACTAGATAATTGTTTTCGTTTTAAAAACTTGATGTTTTCATCGGACTATGCAACTTTAATAGGCCTACAGCGGAAGTGGTTTCTACGTTCGCCGACTACCGATTTGTTGGTAATACAGGGATTTGCGCATGCGTGGTGTAGGTAACCCCATGAATTTGGACCACATGGACTCTGCTGTTAATCGGACATGTATGCTAGCTTATTGTGAATATATTTTTGAAGAAATTCAAAAGCCACCCCTGGCTGAGTTAAATTGTATTAATACTAATAATACATTCATAAATCAACGGTTATGTTTTTTGTATGTTTTTTTTTAATGTTTTATTTATTTATTTATTTATTAGATGAAGAAATTGTTAGGGCGTTGGGGCTTGCTTTAACTGAGTCACTCACTAGGTGATGTTTTCCTCTGAGGGTGATCGCATTGTGCAGTGGACTGGAGGAAGCTAACCTAATAAATTAACCTGTTTTCCACTCACCAGCGCCGCTTGAGCGGCTCTCGGGAGAAGGGGTGTGGGGGTGAAAGGGGGGAGGGCTACATGGCAATGGAGGTAGGTGTGTTGGTGTGTTGGTGTGTTGGTGTGTGTGTGGGTATAGTAGGGATTGCTCACTACCCACCGTGGTTGGTTGGTTGGTTGTTGGAGTTTGACATCCTGGCAAGATCTAAGGTAGATCTATATAAATATTGATATTTAAATTATATATGTGTATATATGTGCACATATGTATATGCAGTGTATATGCATATATGTATATTATGTGATTACATTTGTATATGTGTATTCAAATGTGTATACATGTATATTTATGTGTGTATATATATATAAATATATAAATATATAAAAATATATATAAATAGATATATATTTATATTTACAGTATATATGTGTGTATATGTGCACATATGTATATGCAGTGTATATTCATATATGTATATTATGGGTGTACATTTGCATATGTGTATCCAAATGCATATACATATATATTTATAAATATATATATATATATATCTATATATTTTGTAATGATGTGTAGATGTTGGAGTCTTGTTAACGAGTGTTTATTAGGTTTCGATATCAGCCTGGTGCCCCTATCGGGACGCGCGTCATACCGGCGTCCGCGGGCGAATTAGTCATGCGTGCATACATTACATACATTACATATTTGTGTATTTTAAAGGAGGATTAGACTGAAATTAAAGCCACTTAAATTGCGCAATAATAACATATGTTGAGTGGGGAGTGTGCGGGGGGGGGGGGGGGGGGAGTCGATGGCCCAGATTAGATAACCATTTCATTATCGATAATTGATCATGGTAAATAAACCGCAGCCCCTCGAGTTGCCGCGCCTAGCAGCAGCACCCTCTCCAGATGTCCAAAGCTGGCGCGAGGGGGCGCCCCGACAGGGCTCAGCACCGACCCTTTGATGTCCGAGATGCGCAATGAATATCAAGGCCAGCTGCCCGACAGCCACTTACTGACAAACGCGCATGCGCACGCGGCACGAGGGTCACGTGGAATAATTCACCACTGACCTGTTGACCAGGAGGACGGGGGTTGGTGGGGGTCGGGGGTCCTTTTGACTGTCCCAACTGACAGCCTCCCCCACCCCCCCACAAACACTTCACAGTGCCTGCCCCCACCCTGTCTACTCCCCCCCCCCCCCGCACACCCTTCACGATGCCCGCCCCCTCACCCTGTCCACTCCCCCCCCCCCTCCCCACACACACACTCACTCGACGTGACGGCCCTTTTGACATACGCTCAGACTATTGAGCCAATCTTATTTCAGCATCTGCAAGATCGGAATTCAATCACACCAGTGACCGAATCAAAGCGGTATTGCGTTTGGATCTTGGTGGTGCGAGTCGGATTGGAGGAGGAGGAGGGGGGGTGGTTGGCGGCAGGAAGTCAGTGTGTGTGGGGGGTGGGGGGTGGGGTGGGGATGGAGGGGTATTGCATGTACTTGGGGTGTGCATTCGGGGTGGTGAATGGTTGTATATATCTGTTGCAAGGCTAGCAGTGATGGTCGTGAGTACTTGACTTATTTTAGGGTTTTACGTGCTAGCAACATTGGAGGTAATATCAAGATATGCACAGACTTCTGACTGACTGAATACTCATGGTGTTCTCGACATTGCCCCATGGTTGCCTCAGGTGGTAGGGTGTACGCCTGTTGGCTTTATATATTGCTGCCCTGCTGACATATCACCATGATTCAATATCACCCCTACTGTGCACTGAGCCAGTCATTTTCATTATTATGTTAATGACAAGTGTTATGTGATGGCATCCACTATTGTCTTCTAAAATATAAACATAACTATTTGGTTAGACTCGATCGAGGATCGAACCTGCGACCTGCATGCTTGGAAGTGGAAATTGCACCGTTGCGTTTGCTATTATCATTAAAGTGTAGAGCAGGGAAGATTCGACTTATCAAGAACAAGCCATCGATTTTCTGTTCATTTTCTTCCCTGTTATATCCGAGCTCTATAATCTATTATTGGAATATAAACATGGACACTATGACTATTCAGTCCCTTCTGACTTTGTGTATACTCACCATCAGATACTATCTACTAATCCAGTCACATCCGTGATACCTATCAGAGGCTCTGACAAACTGTCATTCCAGCTGTGTCTGGTCGTTAGCGCTGACAGACCCGCTCGGATGATCAAATTTGAACTGTTATTTTAACACAAACCAAAGCAATTATCCATATTTGATTATACATATCTAATTTAGACGCTGGTGCATTTATTAAACAAGTAGCACCACATAGAAGGGATTACTGAGTCAATTTAATAGAACGAGTTTACTGCAGAAGCATATGGTGTCAGGGTTTTGGCATGCATGCCAAAAATAATCTTGCATTCTTGCACTTCAAATAATATCTAAAAATTTAGCCATTTAAAATAAAAGTTACTATTTGTTTGTTGTTTCTTATTCTTCTACATCCGAACAACATCTAAGGTCATATCAGGACGAGCACAAGTAAGGTAGATTAAAACAGTCAGAAAGGTAGATTATAACAATCAACCTAATAATATATCTATCTCACACACAAAAATGAAAGAAACGCAAAACCATCGGACTATGCAACTTTTAAATATCATGCTATCTTGATTCCTGTATCGCCTATGAGTGACCTCACGTGACCTCACGTGATCTGCGCTTCAACGAGTCGTCCGACACCGGTGGTACATAACAGATAGCGGAGTGTTGTAATCTTACCGAACTGACCAGCACCATGTGGTCAGTTGTGCGCATTTAGCTGACGTAACGCGAGGTGACAACACGGTCAGTTCTCTTACCTCAGATGCCTCCAATCCCCCAACCAACCCGCACGTGATGTATATAGTAATGTGTAGTTCCATGAAGTCCCGCTGCTCGGAACTAGCGGTGCCCTGCCAGCCCCACTGGCCCCAATGACCCTCCCCTCCCCTTTCTCCCTCCACCTCCACCTCCCCTCCGTCATCCTCCTCCACCTCCCCTTCCCTCCCCTTTCTCCCTGCACCTCCCCTCCCCTTTCTCCCTCCAGCTCCCCTCCCCTTTCTCCCTCCACCTCCCATCCCCTCATTCGTCCTCCTCCACCTCCCACTCCTCTCTCTCCCTCCATCTCCCCCTCCCCTTTCTCCCTCCACCTCCCACCCGCCGTCCTTCTCCACCTCCCCACCCCTTTCTCCCTCCACCTCCCCTCCCCTTTCTCCCTCTACCTCCCCTCCCCTTTCTCCCTCTACCTCCCCTCCCCTTTCTCCCTCTACCTCCCCTCCCCTTTCTCCCTCCACCTCCCCTCCCCTTTCTCCCTCCACCTCCCATCCCCTCATTCGTCCTCCTCCACCACCTCCCACTCCTCTCTCTCCCTCCATCTCCACCTCCCCTTTCTCTCTCCACCTCCCCTCCCGCCGTCCTTCTCCACCTCCCTACCCTTTTCTCCCTCCACCTCCCCTCCCCTTTCTCCCTCCACCTCCCATCCCCTCATTCGTCCTCCTCCACCTCCCACTGCTCGCTCTCCCTCCACCCCCCCTCCCCTTTCTCCCTCCACCTCCCCTCCGTCGTCCTTCTCCACCTCCCCTCCCCTTTCTCCCTCCACCTCCCCTCCCCTCCGCCATCCTCCTCCGCCTCCACCTCCCCTCCCCTTTCACCCTACACCTCCCTTCCCCTCCGCCCCACCCTTGTCTCTCCACCTCCCCTCCGTCGTCCTCCTTCACCTCCCCTCACCTGTCTCCCTCCACCTCTCCTCCCCTTACTCCCTGCACCTCCCCTCCCCTCCTTCGTCCTCCTCCATCCCCCCCCCCCCCCCGTCCTCTACCCCCTCCTCCTCGTTCCATGACTGATGGCCGAATGAGATGAGCGTTCGTCCCGTTGTTGGTAGTTTGTGGGACTCGAATCCATGGGTTCGAACCCTGGTCGAGTCAAACCAATGACTTAAAAATTGATACTTGTCCCTTCCTAGTCAGGGGCTCGGTATTTAATATTATTAGGATAGGGCAAGGACTGGTTGCCTCAGTGTCAGGATAATGTGACTAAGTGGGATATCATTATCAGGTCAGGGTGCTGGAGGCTAGATCTCCCAGTGGGGCAGCACTATCATGTAACCATGAGTCTGCACTGTTACAAATCGGTACCCATCCTGATATGACTTTAGATATTGCCGGGATGTAAAACCCCAACAACCAACCAACTAGTTGTGTAGTTAAATATATCATGGATAGATCACAGTGGGATTCACCTCAACTGACAGAGGTTCCGAAAATGTAAGGCTTTAGATATGTATATAAAGTGTGGCTACGTAAGGAAGGAAGGATAAAGACGCGTTTGAAATCCAGTGTGGAAGTGACTTGCCCGGGCGGATTGGTGAGAAAAGCGCACGGTGGTGGCGCTAGTAGTAGGCAACCGGGGCAAATCAGGGCAAGTCACTGATTGGACAATAATAATATATTGAAGTAACATGATGGAATAAATAATAATAATAAAATACTCCGCCTATTTATACATGCATAATAAATTATACGTACTATATATATATATATATATATATATATATAATATATATTTATTTATGTATATAGCGACTAACGGAAGGGGAGTTTCCCAAATAACTCATTCACATATGGGCCGAAATAGGGGGATTTATTGCATCGCTTAAATTCACCTACTGGTGTTGAAGCTAGGTCATTGTAATTATACAGCTAAATATACACAGAAACCCTCAATCACTATCCTAAAACATCTTGGGGCACAACCACTTTGGCTACACAACTGTAAATCTTCCTGTAAAAAGGAAGGTATATCCAACAATATAGATATATTTATTTGAATGAAACATTTTTTTTCTTTTCTTCTTTAACAAAATATATTTGATGTCAGAGCTTGTATTCCCTCATTGAGTTGGTCACTATCGGGGTCTCTGGCTGGTTTTATTTCCACTGGTCACTGGCAGCTCTCTCACCCGTTCACCTTCACCACTTGTAACCCCATCATGACGTCAGAGTATCTATATCGAGGATCTGTGGTACTAGGGGGATGTGACCTGGAGCCGGGGTCAACTGCACGGCCTAAGCCATTACCGATCCAGCTGGACACTGATATTCTAAAGCTGATATGTATATATCAGCATGTTACACATGGCTATTTTCCGCACAGTTATTTATGTTATTGTTTAGCATTATATAGCAATATATAGACATACTGGTTCCAGATCTATCAATCTGACTGACCAGACGGAATGCCTTAGTGAGTTAGGGCGCCTGTTTCCGGTATGGCAGGTCATGAGGGGTCAATTCCTAACCATATCCTAATAATGTCAAGCCTAAGGCAAGGTAACAATTTTGAAAGACTTTCAGAATTGTTACCTTGCCTTATGCTTGGCATTACTGGGATTATGGTTAGACTGGTTGAGTCAGTATCAGGATAATGTGACTGAGTGGGATATTATATGATAATATCTAGAATCAATCAATCAATGGGTGCCGTCTTCTCGAAGAAGGTTGGCTGCAATGGACCTCCATCTCTTCCTGTCATTCGTTCCTCTCACGCATTCCGCATAGCTCATTGCTGTCCACCCAGTGATGTTGTCCATCCATGTTGTTCTCCTTCTCCCTCTTGGTCTTTTCCCTTCTACCTTCCCTTCCAGTATTCTTCTCTGTGATTCCTGGTGTCGTATCATGTGGCCAAAGTATTTAATGTTTCTGTTTTTGATCGTTTGTATTATCTGTCTCTTTATTTTCATTCTTGTTAGGACCTCCACATTGCCTACCTGTCTATGTGGTTACTTGCCTGAGAGGTCAGTGCAGACCACTACATTATCATTGCTGTCCATGGAATCTAGAATATGGCGTCCCAATAAGGCAGCACTATAAATTCGCCATGTCTGAACACTGGCACAAGTGACGATCCACCCTGATGCCACTCTGAATGTGTAGTCCGCCCCCCCCGCCCCCATATACAAAAAAATATTTAAAAAATCACGAAACAAAACAAAATATAAAACATAAACAAATTAAACAAATAAAAAAAGAATTAAATTGTACTACTAAAGCCACTACAACTATAGTAATAAATGTAATCTATTTCGATGACAATCGCTGTTGGTGAACATCGCGTTGGTCTCGTTACCTTATAAATGACTCCACTACTCTCCAGGTAAACATTTTCCCGCCACCTGCTTCCCTCCAGGGGGCGGCACTACCCCACCCCCCCTCCCCCACCCCCTCCCCTACTCTCACCGCCTCCACGGTACACGCCGAGGGAGCTGACCTGAGCAGTCTGACAATGACCTTCCAGGCCTCCCGCCATCCCACGGTGACTTTTATCCGACTTGGCAGCAGCCCTGCATTTCAGGGTCATGACCCAATAAGGTTATCTTGTTTGTCCTATGGGTTCCGTTTCACTCTATGGGACTGCCAGGGCAAGGCGCGTCATATAAATAGTTTCTCGTTCGTGGTTAGCTTAGCGTAAGCATACTGATAAATTCGGTGGTATGCATATGTCATGGGGGTGATGAAAATGGGAAATACTGTGCCTAGAGCGGGACTCGAACCCGCATCTCTTTGCATTCCGGGCCAGTGTGCTAACCATTACACCACCTAGGCTCCCTGATATCAATATACTCCCCACGCCTACCTGTCTATGTGGTTACTTGCCTAAGAGGTCAGTGCAGACCACTACACTTGTCCCCCTGGAATTGTAAGTCTTGTAATGCTTACAATTACATACATACAGGCAATGCACTAACACATACATACACAGGGTAGGTTCAACAACCATACAGCGCAAAGCTTGTACAGGATCCTGATCACGGCAACCAGTGTCATGGGGGTGATGAAAATGGGAAATACTGTGCCTAGAGCGGGACTCGAACCCGCATCTCTTTGCATTCCGGGCCAGTGTGCTAACCATTACACCACCTAGGCTCCCTGATATCAATATACTCCCCACGCCTACCTGTCTATGTGGTTACTTGCCTGAGAGGTCAGTGCAGACCACTACATTATCATTGCTGTCCATGGAATCTAGAATATGGCGTCCCAATAAGGCAGCACTATAAATTCGCCATGTCTGAACACTGGCACAAGTGACGATCCACCCTGATGCCACTCTGAATGTGTAGTCCGCCCCCCCCCCCCGCCCCCATATACAAAAAAATATTTAAAAAATCACGAAACAAAACAAAATATAAAACATAAACAAATTAAACAAATAAAAAAAGAATTAAATTGTACTACTAAAGCCACTACAACTATAGTAATAAATGTAATCTATTTCGATGACAATCGCTGTTGGTGAACATCGCGTTGGTCTCGTTACCTTATAAATGACTCCACTACTCTCCAGGTAAACATTTTCCCGCCACCTGCTTCCCTCCAGGGGGCGGCACTACCCCCACCCCCCCTCCCCCACCCCCTCCCCTACTCTCACCGCCTCCACGGTACACGCCGAGGGAGCTGACCTGAGCAGTCTGACAATGACCTTCCAGGCCTCCCGCCATCCCACGGTGACTTTTATCCGACTTGGCAGCAGCCCTGCATTTCAGGGGTCATGACCCAATAAGGTTATCTTGTTTGTCCTATGGGTTCCGTTTCACTCTATGGGACTGCCAGGGCAAGGCGCGTCATATAAATAGTTTCTCGTTCGTGGTTAGCTTAGCGTAAGCATACTGATAAATTCGGTGGTATGCATATGTCATGGGGGTGATGAAAATGGGAAATACTGTGCCTAGAGCGGGACTCGAACCCGCATCTCTTTGCATTCCGGGCCAGTGTGCTAACCATTACACCACCTAGGCTCCCTGATATCAATATACTCCCCACGCCTACCTGTCTATGTGGTTACTTGCCTAAGAGGTCAGTGCAGACCACTACACTTGTCCCCCTGGAATTGTAAGTCTTGTAATGCTTACAATTACATACATACAGGCAATGCACTAACACATACATACACAGGGTAGGTTCAACAACCATACAGCGCAAAGCTTGTACAGGATCCTGATCACGGCAACCAGTGTCATGGGGGTGATGAAAATGGGAAATACTGTGCCTAGAGCGGGACTCGAACCCGCATCTCTTTGCATTCCGGGCCAGTGTGCTAACCATTACACCACCTAGGCTCCCTGATATCAATATACTCCCCACGCCTACCTGTCTATGTGGTTACTTGCCTAAGAGGTCAGTGCAGACCACTACACATATATAATATAATTGACCAGTGAGCAAACGTTCACAATGATGCCAGTCGAGTGCGAAAAGATGGCCCCGCGAATCACACAAAATGCTTAATGAAAAGTATGGAAAATGCATAATGATAAGTATGGAAAATGCATGATGATAAGTTTGGAAAAATAGGTGCGAATCCGACCGCGAAAGCCCATACATTTTACCTTTGGTATTTATTGACCTGCATTGATTCTTCTTTTTTTTAATAAAAAAAAACAACCGAACAAACATTCTAATTTATTCTCATAGATATAACTGAACTCCTAGGGTTGACCGACATAGCCGTCGCGCTGTGCATTCTGGGAGAGATGCCAACTACGTCGTTGCCCAGAGCATCGATCGCTGATTGGTCGGCCCGAGTTCCGGCCTTGGCAGTCACGTGGTCCGGGGAGGATGACGCAACACTTGGCAGCGATCCAGGGCTGGACCAGAGCACGACTGATTACACCTTGACGCGCTTAGGGATCTGTAGTTGTTATGGGGGCTCTACTTAATGATTCGGTGAGCATCTCTTAATATGATTTAGTTACTTACATTAGCAGTGACCGGAAAGTGGATGGAGTGAACTCGTGTAACCTTGCTGTAGCGACCCTTCATTTGTAGGCACCACTGATGTTATAGCAGAATAGGACATTTATATACAGTAAAGCCTCTGTAAATCGACCGACCATGGGACCGACTTTAAATGGTTCATTTAGAGGAGTTATTCGTTCATTACAATGGTATTGTATGACTATGAGCGATCGTTTGGGACCCAAATAAAGTGATTGATATAGGGAAGTGGTCGAACGGTGGAGGTGGTCGGTTAGAGAGGTTTTACTGTATACATATATATCGATCTCTGGAGGTGGTCAGTTATATATACAGTAAAACCTCTCTAACCGACCACCTCCACAGATCGACCACTTCCCTATATCAATCGCTTTATTTGGGTATCAAACGATCGGCCATACAATACAATTGTAAAGAAATTAAAAACTGCCTAAACAGACCCGCTCCCAAAATGGACCATATAAAGTCGATCCCATGGTTGGTCGATTCAGAGAGGTTTTAGATATATATATATATATATATATATATATTGCACTGTTGCACTTAATAAAACATGTATTGCTTCATAGTCGGAGGCGGTGGTCGAATCGGTAGAGCATAAGGCTTCTGGTGAGGAAGGTTTTGAGTTCGAATCCCACCCGACTCAAACAAAGTATTCATTAAATTGATACTCGCCACTACCCAGCCTCATGCTTGGCATTGATAGGATAGGACAAGGACTGCTTAGCACAGTATCAAGATAATGTGACTGGGTGGGTCATGGTGCTGGCGATCTGATCTCCGAGTGGGGCAGCAGTATTAATTTGCACATAAGTGTACACTGCCACAATTCGGTACCGATCCTGACATCACCTTAGATGTTGCTAGGACATAAAACAACAACTTATAATGCATACTTAGTAGACCATATAATTGTCAGTCTGTGCGATTCGGTGCATACACGACCATTTATTCGCCCTCGACTGACATCGCTGTGGACCAGACGAGATGGCCGAATGAGTTAGAGCGTCTGTCTCCCGTGTTGGTAGACCATGGGATCGTGGGTTCGAACCCTGGTCGAGTCAAACCAATGATTTAAAAATTGATACGTGTCACTTCCTAGCCAGGCGCTCGGCATTATTAGGATAGGGCAAGGACTGGTTGGCTCAGTGTCAGGATAATGTGAGTGAGTGGGATATTAGTTCATGGTGCTGGTGGCCTGGTCTCCCAGTGCGCAGGCACTATAAAGTCACCATGAGTGCGCACTCGCACAAGTCGGTACCCATCCTGATATGACCTTAGATGTTGCTAGGCCGTAAAACAACAACAAACAAACAAACAAAGACATCCCTGTGACAAGGAATTGTGCTCTAAGGCCTGAAGACCAGTGCTCTGGCGCTGACGAGATATTATTCATTGAATAAAATATATTTGAGTAAACCGTTAAAAAAAGTATTGAAATAAAGTCAGTAGTTGTGCGACGACTTCATCACGCTTTGTCACGGACCCAAGGTTTCTGTCGGTTTCTTTTCCTCATTATATTTTAACGACGCTACATAGGATTCCAATTTGTGTGTGTGTGTGCGGGGTGTTAGGGGGGTGGGGGTGGGGGGTAGGATAAATTCAGTTCCGTCACAAGTCTTCAGGATTGGCACAGATCCAGCGCTATTAAACAAACACAACTAGAATAATGTTCTTATCTTGATCCGCTCCTCCGTTACTGAATTTTGTGAAAGTGCCTGCTACATCTTTTATTGTTGTTGTATTGATTTTAGATAGTTCTGTCAGTCGATCCACTTGAAAGATGGTGGTTCTGTTCACATATTGCCGGATGGGGTTGGGGTGGGGGTGGGGGTGAATGTGGCGGTCTAGGGTAACGACTGGGATCAAGGTGGGAGAACCCAGCCACAGGGTGTTTGAAATCCGTCAGGCGCTAGGAGTGTTGGGATAGCATGGGGGAGGTTGGTTGTTTTACATCCTGGCAACATCTAAGGTCAGATCAAGATGGGTACTGACTTGTGACAGTCTGCACTCATGGTGACCTTATAGTGTTGCTGCTCCACTGGGAACTCAAGCCGCTGGCACCATGACCCAATATCCCACTCAGTCACATTATCCTGACACTGAGCTACCCAGTCCTTACCCTATCCTATTAATGCTGGACACCACGCCAGGAAACGACAAGTACTAATTTGATAAGTGATTGGTTTGACTCGACCGGGAACCGAACTCCCGATGTCCCACACGCGAGGTCCGCGCTCTACCGATTCGGCCACCGCGCCCGGTATGGGCGGGGGCGGGGCGGGGCGGGGGCGGGGGGGGGGGTGGTTGTGAGAGGGAGGGGGGGGGGGGGGTTACAGGCGTGATGCGTCGGTGTAGTGTATTGATCACCGCAGTCGGTTCTGTCACTCCGTAATCTCAAGCCTACTAACAAGCCTGGAAGTAAAACCAACATCAGAGACTTCAGATGCAGTTTATTTATTCGTTCATTTATTTATTTATTGATGTATGGCTGCTTGTACATGTGATGTCTGTCAGAACACAGGCGAATCTACCGTGTAATGTTTAAATTGGACGTCTACACAAGGATATCTGGATCGATTTGCGTTTTAATGGTATCCTACTGAATGGTACACCTTACACAAATGATGTGTTTATTACATTTGACGCTACTTGCAGTGATATACATAATTAAGTGATGCAAGTAAATGTTGCTGATGAAGGTCAATAAATAGAAAACGATGTCCAAATTGAATATAAAGTGAAAAATTTATTCAATACATGTTAAACCCCATTAGCAATCGCATTGTCAGTTGCTATGTCTTTTAATATATATATATATATGCATTTAAATCTCTCTATATATATCTAAGAGGAAAGACAGTTATGCATAAATATATATTACATTTATGTATATGTCTGTGTCATTCCCTTAGAATCTAAGAAAGGACTACTACAAACAAAGGGCTATTGAGAATGAATTTACAGTCATTATTCAAAATAAGTTCAGATGATAGCAATGATACATGGCAGAGTAATAATCTAAGACAAGTATTTGCAGAACGACCTTAGAGTCTATATCTATGAAGGGTATAGAAATATCGAATTCACTTGAAAATAATATTACATGTTCAAAAAACATGTATATGTTTTAAGAAAATGTATTTACAAAAAAAAATCTTTAAGCTTTACCAGAGTGAAAATACCTAATATTTTAGTACATGAACAATGAAATCTCATTTACAGTATTAAAGGTAATGTTAATATACTTTTTACTCGTATTACTTTTTATTTCATAGTATTAGTGACATATATTTTAAAAGGGGCGAAGGCGCCTCATAAGTATAATACTTCTGTTTTCTCCTTTTGCATGTGACACATTACTGATATGAATATCAACTTGTATGTACAATGAGCATGCGGAAATATATATTCGAATATTATTATTATTGTATTTAACTTCCTCAAATATTACACTCAGTTTAAGCTTTCTTAAAGAAAATTAACTCTAGATCTTTTAGACATGCATTCATTTGACACTCCCTGCCAGACGTGATGGTGTAGTGTTTAATGTGTAGACTTCCCGTGAGGTAGGTCATAAGTCCGATATTAGCTTGACTAAAAACTGAACTTACCTAGAGCAGTGTTTGCTTCCAGGTTGATTAAAGCGAAAGACTAGCAAAACGTAGTGTATATATATATATATATATATATATATATATATATCCCCGTAATACCAAGTGTAAAGCAAGGTAGGGATATATATATATATATCCCTACCTTTCTTTACACCTGGTAGTCCTGGGATATGATAACGGTAGATTAGGTCAATGAGATTAAGTAGGGTACTGCAAGGTGGTATCCCAGTGAGTATATTATAAACCCTCCGCCATGAGTTTGGGTGGACTCTCACGAGTTGGCACCCGTCTGAAGATGTTACTAGGAAGGAAAGCCACAATAAATCCATCCCAGTCCTTTTGACTCCAGAAAATTACGGCTGAATGCTTTGCTAAATAAAAACAAAGCCTTTTATTATTAATTAAACGAGGTACGAAGGGGAGCAACTTGATTTCAGTTCCTGCTGCTTCACACCTACCTGTGGAAGGTCCATGGTTATTCAGAGGTCAGCTGAACGCTCACCACCTTGCTCTATGGTGCTTCTACCTTCAAACTTGACCTACTTTTCCTGAGCAGGTTTCCATAGGAAATGCCACTGGGGCTCTTCTATGGGTGCACGTGCACTTTGTAAGTGTGAAATGCACGAAGAGTCTGTCAGAAGCTGCTGCATTGAAGGTTGTGGAGGCATTGCCCTTCTGGATCACTGTGTGTGGTATGTGCGTAAAGCAGGTTGGATATGGTGGGGCAGTGAGGTCGGATATGCCTGTACCGGACGCCATGCCCAAATCGGTAGAGCGCAGATCTCGCATGCGGGAGATTGGGTGTTCAGTTCCCAGTCGAGTCAAACCAATTGCTTACAAAATTGGTACTTGTCACTTCTTAGCCAGGTGCTCAGCATTATTAGAATAGGGCAAGGACTGGTTGGATCGGTGTCAGGATAATGTGACTAAGTGGGGATATCAGGTCATGGTGTTGCTGGACTGGTCTCCCAGTGGGGCAGCACTATAAAGTCGCCATGAGTGCGCACTGTCATAAGTCGGTACCTGTCCTGATATGACCTTAGATATTGCCGGGACGTAAAACTGAAGCAACCAACCTATAATGCGAGCATTGGGGTCCATAAAATGTCATCGCGATGTAATTACCTATAATTAATCATGAAAGCGGGCTCAATTGACTGAATTCCGGTTAAATTAAATAATTACTTCATATGTGAATGCGCATAATATGGGCATGTAAAATCGAGGTTTCATCGACATCCATCAAAAACAAAATGCCAGATATTGATATAAGTATCGGATTCATCGAACCTAGCATTTCAATGTACATTGCAATGAATATCACCTAGGATAATTAATGTCTTATCATTGTATCAACGCCACAGAGACATTCAATAAGCATGTTTATTAAATGCGACAATAATGGTGATAACAGATGAGTTGTGGTGATATCGGTTATCCATGATTATATGTATTATATATACATATCATGCATACAGATAGAGATAAACACATTTTTTCACTTGTCCCGAGAGCAAGTCTGGTGTGATTTTCACTTGTCCATCTAAATTGTCAATTTTCCCAGACAAACGGATAAGCTATTATTTCGAACGCTGTATAGTAGTGTAGTGGTCCGCACTGACATATCAGGCAAGGAGCCACATCGACAGGTAGGTGTGGGTAGTATGGTGATATCAGGGAGCCTAGGTGGTGTAATGGTTAGAACACTGACCCGGAATGCAAAGAGATGTGGGTTCGAGTCCCACTCTAGGCGCAATATTTCCCATTTTCACCACCCCCATGACACTGGTTGCTGTGACCATGATCCTGTACAAGCTATGCACTGTCTAGTTGTTGAACCTACCCAGGACATGTATATGTAAGTGCATTGCCTGTATGTATGTACTTGTAAGCATTACAAGACTTACAATTCCAGGGGGACTCGTGTAGTGGTCTGCACTGACCTCTCAGGCAAGGAGCTGCATAGACAGGTAGGCGTGGGTAGTATGTTGATATCAGGGAGCCTAGGTGGCGTAATGGTTAGAACACTCGCCCAGACTTTAAAGAGATGTGAGTTCGAGTCCTGCTCTAGGCGCAATATTTCCCATTTTCATCACCCCAACGACAGTATATATACATTTCACAAGACTGTGTCAAATACAGGCATTGCCTTATCCAATTCAGTCAGTCTTGTATTCATGTTTTGTGTATTGACTAATATCCTAAACACAACTATAAGTACACATACACTGTTCCCATTCAATATCTTATTTCACATCGAAACATGGTACTCACTGTTTTTTAATTTAATCTAATTACCTACAATTAATAATGAAATAATAACAAAACAAATATGGCATTACATATATCCACTATATACTCAGATCGGCTTTAGATAATATTGTAACGCACACACCTGGTGGTTATTATGACAGTTTATACGAAGGCGCCAGGTGAAATGTACACACTCTCCATCCAGAGTCTTGACATTGGACACAGGCGCATACCCTGCCCTGCACCTGACCCAAGGCTGGGAGAGTGCGCGCGTGGCCCTGAATGTAGTGTGTTGACCATCGCTAGGTGTCGCCAGGTGAAATGTACACACTCTCCATCCCGAGTCTTGCCATTGCTGCCCTGCACATCGCCTGTGCTGGGAGAGGGCGCGCATGGCCCTGAATGTGGTGCGTTTACCACCGCTAGGTGTCGCGTCGATAACTGTGGTCAATTCCACATGTCGCTGTATCCAGGCGGAAGTGGACCGGGCGCGGTGGCCAAATCGATAGAGCGCGGGCCTCACGTGCGGAAGATCGGGAGTTTGGTTCCTGGTCGAGTCAAACCAATGACTTATGAAATTGATACTTGTCGCTTCCTCGCCTGGCCCTCGGCATTAATAGGATAGCTTCGCTCAGTTAGCTGGTTAGCTCAGTGTTAGGATAATGTGTATGAGTGGGATATTGGGTCATGATGCTGGTAGCCTTATTTCCCAGTAGGGCAGCACTATAAAGTCACCATGAGTGTACACTGTCACAAGTCCGTACCCGTCCTGATATGACCTTAGATATTGCCAGGATATAAAACTCCAACAACCAGCCAACCATCCAGGCTGAAGTTTATATGCGCTAAACTCACACATTGCAACTGACCCGGCAGAGCCACCTATGCAGCTAGCTTATGGGCGATAATTCAGAGGGAAAATTCCCTGTAGTGATCAACGCAAATTGTTGTTTTGCATGAATATTTATATATATATCTAGCTCATGGACGATAATTGAGAGTGCCCATTCCCTGGAGTGACCAACGCTAATTGTTGTTTTGCATGAATATATATATATATATATATCTAGCTCATGGGCGATAATTCAGACTGGTTATTCACCTCTTTTGAGGGTACCTATGCATATATTGGAATAATCACGCGATTGTGTTGTTGGATAATAGTGGAAGGGGTTATTATGTAGAATGTAAAATGGTGGATCGGCGTAATGAATTTACCGTAGAATGTAGTGACCACTGCTAATTGTTGTTTTGAATGTATATATATGGTTATGTATATATGAGACTTGTCTCAAAAGGTGCTAAGCAATATGGGACAAAACTTTGTCCATTGTAACGATCAACATACTATCTGCTTATGCATTTGCTCAGGATAAACTGATTTTTTTTTTATATGGTGTTTCATTAAAGTTGCATAGTCCGATGGTTTTGAATTTCTGTATTTTTTCTGGAATAAATATATCAGATCGATCACTAGTATCTACTTTACATTAGTTTAAAGTTACTTATATTTTAAATGGTAAACCTTTGAGATATTTTGAGTGCAAACATGGAAAATTAGTTTTGGCAAGCCTGCCAAAACTCTGACACCATAGACTTCTGCAGTAACAGGTTCTGTTAAATTGACTCAGTATTGCCATATATGCAGAAACAAATGCTTAATAACTGCATCAGCACCTAAGTTAGATATGCAAAATCAAATCTAGCTAATTGGTTTGGTTTTGAAAATTTGATATTTCATTGGACTATGCAGCTTTAATCCCAATAGAATACATATTGATTTGAAGCAAATGTCCGTATGTTTTCAGTGTAACCGTTTATGTGCTGTTTTGTGTCAATCGTTACAATGGACGAACAAAAAGAGTATCACCTTTTGAGACAGGCTCATATATATATATGGCTATACAAGGTAATGCGTGTACAGACAGTGTGCGTCACTATCGGCCTGTTTTTGTCAGGGCATAGCAGTCGATGACCTGTAATAATAAGAACCTTGCAGTCGATGATTGAGGGTGAATATTAATATTAACTGGAATGGAAAGCTTCCGATTACTTGTGATCATATGATGCTTATACCTTTCATATATATACATACATATGTATCCATATATATATATATATATATATATATATGTATCCATATATTTCATATATATATTTATGTGCGCATAGTTCATGCATATATATTCGCGAGAGAAGATGATTAATTATGCAGCACATACGCAAAACTGACTAGCGAATTCAGCCTCGATACCGAAAGCAAGACAACTTATATTATAGATAATTGCAAGACATTTTAGCACGGGGTGGTTGGGCCTTGATGTGCTTGGTCAGAGGAAGGAAGCAGTCCGGCAGGTAATGGTTTCTGTCGGTCGGGCGTGCTTGTCACGTGTTTTTGCACTGCCACCATGCAGGTGACCTGCCGAGGTACACAGGTGAGCCTTTTACACCTGACCCCGTGGCCGGGATCCAAGTTGGCTTTGGGTCAGCTTCTGTTGGATCCCTGCCACACATAGTACGCGTGTCTCTTGTCGTACAGGTGGTGGTGGTGATGGCGGGGATGGTGCACTAATAATTCACCAGAGAGGATAGTAATTCTGTTAAACACAAAAACAAACAAAAATATCGCGCATTTGGACGAAGGTATCTTTTAGTGTAATGATTTAGGGGTGCATTGTCGACGTGTTAATCTTATATTATGTGACTAGTCTTAAGTTCTTTCATCGACGATGGTGGCGCCACAATATGCTGTCACAAATGGATAGCAAATAACTCCCAAATGCACTATTTGTTTCATGTATGCAGAGTTATTTCCATAGCAATAAGATTAATAATAAAACGCCACTCAGTAGAGAGTCGGCCTACTTCTCTGCTTAAATAATGTTGTTGATAACAGTGTTGTCGGGACAAGATGACAGCGTTGTCGGGACCCACTTTAGAACTGCAACAGTGTTACACTGTTGTTGTCAATGAAACATGGGTTCACAGCTGGGGCCGTGTTACAAATGTATTGTCACTCAAAACTATAAAAGAATCATCTGTCATGCTAAAGCCAACAATGCTTTTAGCATAATTTATGTTGCAGATATTGTTGTCCTCCTCTCTATCTCTCTCTCGCCTCCCTCAGTTTTTAGCTCTATTTAGTCAATCCGAGGCTCATTATGTCAAGGACCCGTCTTGATATGACCTTAGATGTTTCCAGGACGTAAAACTCCAACAACAAATCAACCAATCTGCCATTGATGAATGTGGATCTATGAGATTATTTGTATTATATATGAGAAACACTCTTAATCATTGTTTCTGGTAAGTGCAGTTAGATGCATAGGGCGTGTCCGTTAATGTTTTTGCATAGTCATTGATGGGACTGAAGGCATTTAACATTCATTAGTTTATCCGTGGGTGTACACTTGCTGTTTTCGTGAAAGTGGACAGTACAGTGTTTGCTAGGTGCCATCCTCTCCCACATCAACAATCAACACTGTAATGTGTAGCAGGAGGGACCGAGGCTAAAGGACCAATGTTCTTTGTCGTGGGTTCGGTATATTGTGAACCATTTGCACTGGTTCAATCTGTAAGGTACTCTGGTAGTATTAACAATATAAGATAATTGAATGTTGATTGTGTGTAGATATGTATATAGCTATTTACATATAAAAATGTTTATCTCTGCCTCTCTCTCTCTCTCTATATATCTATATATATATTGTTTAACCCCTGTATGACACCCACTAGCTGATGTGAACCATTTACACTGGTTAAATCTGTAAGGTACTCTGGTAGTGTTAACAATATCAGATAATTGAATGTTGATTTTGTGTATATAGTTATATAGATATTTACATATAAAGATGTGTATCTCTGTCTCTCTCTCTCTCTCTCTCTATATATATATATATATATATATATACATACATATATATATATTGTTTAACCCCTGTATGACACCCAATAGCTGATGTGAACCATTTTCACCGGTTCAATCTGTAAGGTACTCTGGTAGTGTTAACAATATAAGATACTTGAATGTTGATTGTGTGTAGATATGTATATATATATTTACATATAATAACGATTTTTATCTCTCTCTATATATATATATATTGTTTAACCCCTGTATGACCCCCCCCCCCCCCAATAGCTGATGTGAACCATTTGCACTGGTTAAATCGTTGAGGTACAGTGTTAGCATTAACAATATAAGATAATTGAATGTTGGTTATGAATAGATATAGATAGATATTTACGTATAGAGATGTTTATCTATCTATCTATATATATATATACTTATATTGTTTAAGCACAGTATGGCCCCCATCGCTGATGATTACTTTTTTGAGATGGGGTGTAGTTAAAAAAATAAGTATATGTATATGTATATCCATACATATATTCATATATATATATATATGTATATATATATATATATATATATATATATCCAATGACAATTCAATGACAGCTAAGGTGAAATTAGAATAATGAATTTAGTAGGTGTTATATGACAAATGATGACCGATCACATCTGAGGTTCAGTGTACATACCCCGCTGGAAAATGTTAATTTCATATCGTACAAACACATTCGGTCACGGTGGGATCATTATTTAAATGCAATGTATATTAAACGAGGACCTCGTCTCTTCAATTAAAACCCTACCTTCCACCATCTTTGTATTTACCTTTTCATATATATATATATATATATATATATATATATATATATATTTATCGTATTTAGATTAACAAAATGTAATTTTGTCGATGAAAATTATTATTTGTTTTAAATGCATTATTCCTGTTTAAATGCATTATTCCTGTTTAAAATCCATGACTACGTCGAGTTCAGGCGCAGGTGAACCAACTTGCTTGTTTTGTTAAACCGCACAAACCAAGACTTCCAGTGCATTTTGTTTAATATTTTAATTATTTATTTTCCAGGTGAAGATACACTTAGTGCACAGCAATTTCTCTATTTGCCAAAAAAAGAAATATGGCATATTTTGAGTATATGCCAACGAAAGGCGACACGGTACATGAAATATGGCCTGTAGAGTTGTGCAAAACAAACACATAGACAGCGATCCGAGTAAGTAGGGACACAAATAAACAAACGCATTGTTTGTGGACACACACATGGGGCCCGACAAATTCACCCATTCGAGGTGCGGCAAGAACTTTAGCTTCATCTTCGTCTTCTGTTTTCGCATTTAAATATTTATCATATATTCATGTTCGCTTCCATTTGGTTTTATTTGACCCATTTTGATTGATGGAGTTGGAGTTTTACGTCCTGGCAACATCCAAAGTCATTCAAGGACGGAGACCCATTTTGTTGTAAATGTCCAGTTAAAGCGTGGTGTTCTCTGTGGCAGAGTAGTTAGAGTGTCTGACTTTTTTCTAGGTCGGACTCCTAATCTGAGGGTCGCTGGTTCGATTCCCCGTGCCCCCACCTCTGCTAATTTGGATTTCCACTGCTGTGTATAACTTACAGCGTCAACAAAGGCCAGTTGCTCTCATACCATGTCTATGTGGTGTGGGAGGTTAAAACCCTTGGGTCAGTAAAAGTGTAGGCTCGGGCTTTCTCTCAACAAACTGTCTAATGGTGAAAGTCGATTCTGACTTATCCATGATAGGCAGTATAAATCTTCAAGAAAAAAAAGCTGTAAAGTTACATAGTTTTCTGTTATTGTTCTTCGATATATATATATATATATATATATATATATATCTAGTTGATTGCTATAATTGACCTTACTTCAGTTTGAAGTACCATTAATTATAAATGGCCATCTTTGGAGATATTTAAAGTAATAACACTCCAAATTAAAGTTGCATAGTCCGATGGTTTTGAATTTCGGTATTTTTTCTGAGATAAATATATTAGATCGATCACTACTGTCTACTTTACATTAGTTCAAAGTTACTTTTATGTTAAATGGTAAACCTTTGAGATATTTTGAGTGCAAACATGGAAAATTAGTTTTGGGAAGCTTGCCAAAACTTTGAAACCATAGACTTCTGCAGTAACAGGTTCTGTTAAATTCACTCAGTATTGCCTTCTATGCAGAAACAAATGCTTAATAATTGCAATCAGTATCTAAGTTAGACATGTAAAATCAAATCTAGATAATTTGTTTGGTTTTGAAAATTTGATATTTCATAGGACTATGCAGCTTTAATATTGGCGTCCTTATCGAAAGTCTGACACCATAGGCTTGAGCAGTAACATGTTCTATTAAAGTAAATTAGTATGCTCCTATCGATGGCAACAAATGATGAATAACTGAACAACTGAGTTGAACATGTGGGATCAAATCTAAATGAGTGTTTTGGTTGCGACAATGTGATGCTTTCATCGGACTATGCAACTTTAACTAAGGTAATTACAATTTAGCTTGCGAATCTGAGTCGACTTAGGAAATTCCCCGTGTTCAATGTTATGATCACCGCTAGCCATCCATGAGCCAATACATCTCACCTGATGGTGACCTCGCTAAGGTCAAGGTCACCCAAAGGTTACGTATGCGCTTTCGTTGATCAGTGTTGCCACTAGAATGCCTGAACGTTTAACCTTTAACGGCGCGGTTTACTAAATCTGAATTGGTGGTATTATCAAAGATTAGTTGATCGGACATGCCTTGTGTTTTGAAGGTGAACCAGTAAAGTGATAACCATTATATTACATATGTAATTAATCAATATGTGAACCGACGCTTTTCTGTTAATGATGAGGTTATAGATTGGCATGAAGCATTAATGTGATTAAATAGGCGAATTATTATTGTATTTTAAATGTTGACAACTTGCGGCTGAACAGATGCTTAAACACCCCCATGTTATAAATAGAACCACAGTGTTGTATTCTATAGATGGTATCGACATAGCTTTAAAAAATAGATGAAAGATTAATTGTAATAGGTATTTGAGGCATACACAATCTTTCTCATTAAGACCATTACATAATGTTTGACCTGCATTTAAGCTTTCAATGATTTGTTTTGTTGTTGCTGTTTTACGTCCTAGCAACATCTAAGGTCATATCAGGACGGGTACCGACTTGTGACTGTGCGCACTCATGGCGACTTTATAGTGCTGCCCCACTGGAAGACCAGGCCACCAGTACCATGAGCTGATATCCCACTCAGTCACATTATCCTGAAACTGAACCAACCAGTCCTTGCCCTATCCTAATAATGCCGAGCGCCAGGCTAGGAAGCACAAGTATCAATTTTTAAGTCATTATTTTGACTCGAGCAGGATTCGAACCCACGACCCCACGATCTAGAAACACGGGAGACGGACGCTCTAACTCATTTGGCCATCCCGTCTGGTCCAGCTTTCAATGAACATTATTGGCTTTGGTCAGAATTGTGTTCAGTTTTCTCACAGATAAACAGTGTAGTTGCGGGTCGCATTAAGTCCAAGTGTACATACCAAACTGAGGGTTTTGGTTGTTTGTTTGGATTTCACATCCCAGCAACATCTAAGGTCATATCAGGACAAGTACCGACTTTTGACATTACGCAGTTAGGGTGACTTTATAGTGCTGCACCAGTGGATTGCTTATTTGAATATTACGTCCTGGTAACATCTAAGGTCATATCAGGACGAGCAACGTCTGGTAACATTGCACACTCATGACAACTTTATAGTGCTGCCCCAGTGGGATACCAAGCCACCAGCACCAGCACCTGATATCCCACTCAGTCACATTAGCCTGACACTGAGCCAAACAGTCATTGCCCTATCATAATAGTGCCGATGGCCTGGCTAACAAGCGACAATTGTTTTATTTTATATCATTTGTTTGATTCGACAAGGGTTCGAACCCTTGGGCTCGAATACCACGATCTACCAAAATGAGGATGCTCAACTTATTCGGCTGTGCCGTCTGGTCGCTATATCCCGCTCAGTCATGTTATCCTATTACCGAACAAACAAGTCATGGCCCTATTAGCGCGATATTAGAAAGTAACAATTATCAAGAGAAGTTATTGGTTTGACTCGGCCAGGGTTCCCACACATGACTACAACGCAGCCAAATTATACCTGAGAACAATAATGATAACCACGGAGGTAAAGGATTGTTGTTGTTCTTTGTTGGAGTTTTAGTCCTGGCAACATTTAAGGTCATATCAGGAAGGGTGCCGACTTGTGAGAGTGTGCCACCATGGCGACTTAATAGTGCTGTCCCACCGGCACCATGACCTAATTTTTCACTCAATCAGATTATCGTGACCCTGCACTAGCCAGTAATTGTCCTGTCATATTCATGCCAAGTTCCAGGTTATTTAGCGACAAGTATCAATTTTGTAAGTCATTGTTTTGACTCAGCTTGGATTCGAACGCCTAACCTTCTGTATGGGAGGACGGTGCTCTACCGATTCGTCTACCGCGTCCGGTCACTGTACTTTGAATAGAGTTGCATCATTAGCAGGAGTCATGCTAATGCACTCTACAATAATATGCCATAATATATGACACATTTACAAATTGGGTACAATAATTGGAGAATAAGGTCATTGAATTTACCAGTAAAAGCTATGATAAACAGGGCATTTAGAGTTGCCACACAAAAGGGACAATCACCATATGGTTCTTTTAGTAGTTTTTTTTTTATATCGTAGCAACATCTAAGGTCAGATCAGTATGGCCATCGACTTGAGACAGTGTGCACTCATGTAGACTTTATACTGCTGCCCCACTGGGAGAACAGGCTCTCGGGACCATGACTCGATATCCCACACTGTCAACTTATCCTGATATGGTGTTAACCAGTCCTTGTCCCATCCTAGTAATGCTGAGCGCCAGGCTAGGTAGTGACAAGTATACATTTTATACGTCATTGCTTTGACTCGGCTGGGATTCAAACTCCCAATATTCCGCAATGGAAGCCTTCGCTCTACCAAATGACATCTGATATATAATAGTTAATACTCTGTCCCTCTATAGTCGTGATCCGGTAGCTGGACATAGCTCAGGCGGTAGAGTGTCCACCTGTGAAGCTGAAGGTCATCCAATCGGTCCATTTCGCCGGACACATTTGCAGTTTGGGCCATTTTCCGTTCCAACCAGTGGTCCACAACTGGTTCATCAAAGGCTGTAGTATGTGCCATCCTGTCTGTGGGAAAGTGCATATAAAAGATACATTGCTGCTTATGAGAAAGAGTAGCCTATGTGGCGGCAGTAGGTTTCCTCAGAAGAGATATGTCAGAATTACCATATGTTTGACATCCAATAGCCGATGATACAATACCAAAAATATCAATATACTCTAGATGCGCTAAATAAAACAAGGTATATATACTCGTGATCAATCTTTGCCTATAAGTGATTGGCGATAATGCCATTTTGGGTGTTGCGTTCCAAACTGCTGTAGTGTCAGTGAGTTATGGTAATTTAAAAAGAAGGTTTATTCTTCAAATAACGTCTTTAGTCAGCACTGCAACATTGGTCTTCTGCCCATGAAATAAAGCAGTTTCTTCTCTAACTATGACACAGCAACATATCAACTAGGGCATGACAACAGATCATTCAAAAAGATATTGTAGACTTGGTAACATTCCAGCCATGAATACAAAAGCCTCACAAGTCAACAACAATATCTGCAGGAAGGAAGTGTTTGTGTCCAGGGAGTTCAGCAGTTCAATACAATGCAAGCCTGTGTAAGAAACCAATCAAACTGCAGTGTACAATCATTTGAAAGGCAGCTTGCAAGGTGCTAACAACAATACCAGATTAACCTCAGCTTCCAGGATACACCCAACCAACACCGGCAGATTCAAATTCATTGCTACACATGATAAAATTGAACGGAACATCCTCACCCTGAGACCAGGCGGGATGGCCGAATGAGTTAGAGCGTCCGTCTCCCATGTTGGTAGACCGTGGGATCGTGGGTTCGAAACCTGACCGAGTCAAACCGATGACGTAAAAATTGATACTTGTCGCTTCCTAGCCAGGCGATCAGCATCATTAGGATAGGGCAAAGACTGGTTGGCTCAGTGTCAGAATAATGTGACTGAGTGGGATATAAGGTCATGGTGCTGGTGGCAGCACTATAAAGTCGCCATACGTGCACACTGTCACAAGTCGGTACCCGTCCTGATATGACCTTAGATGTTGCTAGGACATAACAAACAAACAAACAAACAAATCCTCACCCTGATGGTGGAGTCTCAAACTTGGCCTGATCATATAGCTCAAACACTCTAATCTATTTTAAACTTATCTAAGGAAGATGTCAGCTCCATACCAAATAAGAATCTAAATTGCTTGCAGCTTACTTGGATAATAAAATAAATGCATGGAATAAACATCTTTAAGATAACTACAAAAAGAAATTGCGATTTAGGCATGTTGACAGGTGGCGCCACATTATTTTCTTACGAATCGCAGTATATGAGCCTGTCTCAAAAGGTGAGAACTCTTTTTTTGTGTGTCCACATAGCAATTGACACAAAATAGCACAGAAACGGTTACACTGAAAACACAAGGACATTCAAATCAATATGTATTCTATTGGGATTATGAAACACCATAAATCATTTTATCCTGAGCAAATGCATAAGCAGATAGTATGTTGATCGCTACAATGGACAAGGTTTTGTCCCATATTGCTTAGCACCTTTTGAGACAGTCTGATATATGGAATACTACAACATTACAATATATCGTAAATAATAGCCTGAGCTACACGTGTATTAGATATAAGGGGGCATTAGATGCCACCTAACATCAATATAAGAGCAGCGGAGGCAGGATGAAGTGAATATTGCTGACATGGCATTAAATCATCAGCATTCAAATAGTGAATAAATTACATGAACAGGCTGCAGTTAAACTGTTGATCCTTGGATGTGATGGTTATCTATGCCTTCAGCATGCGTAGTTGTAGGCCAGTAGTTGTGTTATCTGGTGAAGGTCATGCCTGGTGTATTGCTAAATAGGTCCTACTCTCGAGTTGCTCTCCCTGAGCGAAATGAAACCCAATTGTACCTTAGCTATTAGGAGTCCGTGCCTAAAGTATGTCACGGCTGAACGCTGAGTGGGCGAGAGGAGGGGTGGTGGATTGTCACTATGTGGTACATAGAGTGCTGGAGAGAGGTGTGTGTTTCGCCATCCTTTGTGTTGATTTCATTTTACTGGGAAAGCTATTTATTTTTTTAACATCGCCGATGTCACACCTTAAAGCAACATGGACCTATTAAAATAGAAATCCTATACAATACATCATATAAATTATATCAAATAGACTGGATGGCCGAATGAGTTAGAGCGTCCGTCTCCCATGTTGGCAGATCATGGGAGCGTGGGTTCAATCCCTGGTTGAGTCAAACCAATGACTTAAAAATTGATACTTGTCGCTTCATAGCCAGGTGCTCAGCATTATTGGGATAGGGCAAGGAGCAGTGGAATGAGGAAGACCAATCACCCGCGATTGAAATTTCCCCTTCTTAAATAACTAATGTACCAAAAAAAAGAACATCATATACAATGATGTAGTGGAGTTTTCGTTAGCGGGCAGGGCTAAGATATGATGGGTATTGACTTCTGACACTGGACATTCTTAGCGGATGTATAGTCCTGCACCAGTGAGATACTGAATCGCTGTCAACCTGATCTGATGTCCAACTCAGGTGAGCTGGTTCGCCTCTGGGGGAGGTTCTGGGTTCAAATCAAAGCAGATTAAATCAATGAAGTACTAAAGCGATACTTGTCGCTACCTAGCCTGGTGCTTGTCATTACTATAATAGGGCAACGTCTGGCTTTTTTGTTGTTGTTGTTGTTGTTGTTGTTGTAAATATAGTTTATTCATTGAATAAAGTCTTTTGTCAGCGCCGTGGCACTGGTCTTCCAGCCATGTGACAATACAGTTATTTACAATATATGCAGCTAGCCCAAATCAGCTGAACTAACAATATCAAACATTCAAAGACTTACATATGGTATAGTTTGACAATTCACATACAAAAATAGCAGTTATATGTTGTATTCCTACACACTTGATACATACATGTGTATTGATTAGACCTTTACATTACGGCTTGCTCAGGATCTGGAGAATGTGACTGAGTGGGATATCGAGGTCGTGGTTTTTGCGCTCCGGACTTCTTGTCGGAGACTACTATATATACATAGTCATCATGAGTGTCCCACTGTCATAATTCAGTACCCGTTCTTATATGACCTTAGCGGTTGTTAGGACCTTATACGTTAATGGATAGCTACCAAATCTATTTTCCCAATCTTCTTAAGGCACAGTGATAAGCGCGATTGTGTCATGTGACAAGTTTGTAGAGGTTGATTTGGTCAGGGATCGAACCAGCACAAGAAGTAATCAATGTACCCGATAGTCCATCCTGACGAGGGATAATTAATCTGTTATGTCATCAATAAATTTAACATTAACTGGACGTGGTGACTGTGAGGGAGGTCGTGGGTTCGAACACCCACCTAGTCAAAACACTAACTTAGAAAATTGGGTCCTGACTCCCAGCATTAATACTAGGATTGGATAAGGATTGGTTTGCTGAATCAATATCAAGAGAATGTGACTGACTAGGGGTATTCAAATCGGGATTCCAGTGGAGCAGCACTATAAAGTCAGCCTTAGTCCGCATTGTCAGATATCAATACCCGCTGTAATGATACTATGTGTTTGATGTTGACAGGATAGAAACTGCCAAGAAACAAACTGATTGGCCTGATATAATATTATCATGGGGGTGGTGAAAATGGGAAATATTGCGCCTAGAGCGGGACTCGAACCCACATCCCTTTGCATTCCGGGCCAGTGTGCTAACCATTACACCACCTAGGCTCCCTGGTATCAACACACTACCCATGCCTACCTGTCTATGTGGTTACTTGCCTGAGAGGGCAGTGCAGACTACTACGCTATCAATGTAATACTAGACTCGCCATGCACACGAATTCAGTTTATTTGCAATAGCAACTTATTGACATCTACACAAATCGACTGTCACCGCTGGCTTTTCTTACAATTTGTCCAACTGGAAATCTATAAGCATTTTACCAAGGCGAAATGTGGGCTATTCAGATTCACATTAAAGTTGCATTATCCGATGATTTTAAGTTTCTGAAATTTTTCTGAGAGAAATATATTACATTGATTGCTACGATCTACCTTGAAGTAATCGTTACTTTATACCCCTGTCACACTACGACGTAATGAACCAACGTGAGCCTGACGTGATCACTTTACGTCATTACTTTGCCGTATGTTTGGTTACGTTATGATGACGTCATAATGACGTTAGACTGATGTCGAGCTACGTCACGTTACATCGTGTTACGTCGGCGCGCGTCAAGGTTTTGAACCTGTTCAAAACTTTCGACGTGATGCGAACGTAAGGGTTTACGTTCGCCATACGTTCTGTACACGTTCGGCGAACGTCAATGACATTAAATGGACATTAGTCAAACATTCCTCACTACATTCCACTACGTTCCACTACGTTCCACTCATTGACCCACATTAAAGCCGGTGGAAACGTCCAGGCGGCGTAATGGGAACGTCAGAAGAACGTCAGGAGAACATCAGGAGAACGTCAGGAGAACGTATGTTCAGCGTTTCGCCAACATTTAATGACGTAATTAACGTAAGGTAATGTAAAGCAACATAGTTCTGGCAATGGAATAATGTTCATAACGTTCCGTGAGCGTAATTACGTTGTCCTCTCTCGTTGAATGATGCTATCACTAGGCTTTACCGCCGTTACTCTCTCGTCCAATACGCTGCATCCACGTTCAACTTGTGCCCAAATTTGCATACCATGCCGAGAAGTTCAACGTTCTTCACATTCTCCCTACGCCGACGTCATTACATCGTAGTGTGACAGGGCCATTAAATGGCTAACCTTTGAGATATCTGAAATATAAACATGTAAGATTAGTTTTGGCAAGCATGCCAAAACTCTGACACCATAGGTTTCAGCAGTAACAAGTTATATTAAACTGACTTAGTATTTTCCCTTATATGTGGTGACAGGTGGTTAATAAATGAATCAATCTCAAAGTTAAATATATAGGATCAAATCTAGATAAGTGTTTGGCAGCACTATAAAGTCGCCATAGTGTTTTGAAAATGTTATGCTTCATCGGACTATGCAGCTTTAAATCACATGAGCTGATGTTTCTAAATGTACTTAGAAATAAGCGTGACCTTCTTTATATCCGGCCCTTTTATGGTGTTGCTCGAGCATACCCCAATTACCATGATGGCTAGTATTTCTCTAGGGGACATATGATAGAAACTATCCTCGAGATGTTTATCAATGATGCAGTTGCCATAGTTCGGAACCGTGACACAATTTGCATGGAAAGGAAATCTGGGTTAATATTGCATCTTTCCGAAATGAGTTTGTAATAAACACATCAGGGAATCAACCAGCAGTGCGCCCGCCGCTTGAACAATCATCTCTAATTCCATATTGTATTTTCTGTTGTGTGTATTGTACATTGAATCATGCATCTTATATTTTCATATCTTATATCTGATTCCTTATAGTTTAAACATTATACGGTAGGCCTTACACTCTATACCTTGTACCTTATACCCAACTATTTCAACTTCCACCTTATACCGTTAACTCAGCACCTCGCACCTTGCACCTCGGATCTCACACATCACACCTCATACCTCACACCTTTCTTTTCTCTAAGTCGTTTCAAAGTGTATTAGTACTCGTGTCGAGTAGATATCTCCCCACCATGTCCCCATCCTCTCTCCCCACCATCTCCCCAACCTCTCTCCCCACCATCTCCCCATCCTCGCTCCCCACCATCTCCCCATCCTCTCTCCTCACCATCTCCCCATCCCCTCTCCCCACCATCTCCCCATCCTCTCTCCCCACCATCTCCCCATCCTCTCTCCCCACCATCTCCCCATCCTCTTTCGCCACCATCTCCCCATCCTCTTTCGCCACCATCTCCCCATCTTCTCTCCCCACCATCTCCCCATCCTCTCTCCCCACCATCTCCCCATCCTCTTTCCCCACCATCTCCCCATCCTCTCTCCCCACCATCTCCCCATCCTCTCTCCTCACCATCTCCCCATCCTCTCTCCCCACCATCTCCCCATCCTCTCTCCCCACCATCTCCACATCCTCTCTCCCCACCATAACCCCATCCTCTCTCCCCACCATATCCCCATCCTCTCTCCCCACCATCTCCACATCCTCTCTCCCCACCATAACCCCATCCGCTCTCCCCATCATCTCCCCATCCTCTCTCCCCCACCATCTCCCCATCCTCTCTCCTCACCATCTCCCCATCCTCTCTCCTCACCATCTCCCCATCCTCTCTACCCACCATCTCCCCATCCGCTCTCCCCATCATCTCCCCATCCTCTTTCCCCACCATCTCCCCATCCTCTCTCCTCACCATCTCCCCATCCTCTCTCCTCACCATCTTCCTATCCTCTCTCCCCACCATCTCCCCATCCTCTCTCCCCACCATCTCCCCATCCTCTCTCCCCACCATCTCCCCATCCTCTCTCCCCCCATCTCCCCATCCGCCCTCCCCATCATCTCCCCATCCTCTTTCCCCACCATCTCCCCATCCTCTCTCCTCACCATCTCCCCATCCTCTCTCCTCACCATCTCCCCATCCTCTCTCCCCACCATCTCCCCATCCTCTCTCCCCACCATCTCCCCATCCTCTTCGCCACCATCTCCCCATCCTCTTTCACCACCATCTCCCCATCCTCTCTCCCCACCATCTCCCCATCCTCTCTCCCCACCATCTCCCCATCCTCTTTCCCCACCATCTCCCCATCCTCTCTCCCCACCATCTCCCCATCCTCTCTCCTCACCATCTCCCCATCCTCTCTCCCCACCATCTCCCCATCCTCTCTCCCCACCATCTCCACATCCTCTCTCCCCACCATAACCCATCCTCTCTCCCCACCATCTCCCCATCCTCTCTCCCCCACCATCTCCACATCCTCTCTCCCCACCATAACCCCATCCGCTCTCCCCATCATCTCCCCATCCTCTTCTCCCCACCATCTCCCCATCCTCTCTCCTCACCATCTCCCCATCCTCTCTCCTCACCATCTCCCCATCCTCTCTACCCACCATCTACCCATCCGCTCTCCCCATCATCTCCCCATCCTCTTTCCCCACCATCTCCCCATCCTCTCTCCTCACCATCTCCCCATCCTCTCTCCTCACCATCTTCCTATCCTCTCTCCCCACCATCTCCCCATCCTCTCTCCCCACCATCTCCCCATCCTCTCTCCCCACCATCTCCCCATCCTCTCTCCCCACCATCTCCCCATCCGCTCTCCCCATCATCTCCCCATCCTCTTTCCCCACCATCTCCCCATCCTCTCTCCTCACCATCTCCCCATCCTCTCTCCTCACCATCTCCCCATCCTCTCTCCCCACCATCTCCCCATCCGCTCTCCCCATCATCTCCCCATCCTCTTTACCCACCATCTCCCCATCCTCTCTCCCCACCATCTCCCCATCCTCTCTCCTCACCATCTCCCCACCTCTCTCCCCACCATCTCCCCATCCTCTCTCCTCACCATCTCCCCATCCTCTCTCCCCACCATCTCCCCTTCCTTTCTCCGCACCATCTCCCCAACCTCTCTCCCCACCATCTCCCCATCATCTCTCCTCACCATCTCCCCATCCTCTCTCCCCACCATCTCCCCAACCTCTCTCCCCCATCTCCCCATCCTCTCTCCGCACCATCTCCCCAACCTCTCTACCCACCATCTCCCCATCCTCTCTCCTCACCATCTCCCCATCCTCTCTCCCCACCATCTCCCCAACCTCTCTCCTCACCATCTCCCCATCCTCCCTCCTCACCATCTCCCCAGCCTCTCTCCCCACCATCTCCCCATCCTCTCTCCGCACCATCTCCCGAACCTCTCTCCCCACCATCTCCCGATCCTCTCTCCTCACCATCTCCCCATCCTCTCTCCTCACCATCTCCCCATCCTCTCTCCTCACCATCTCCCCATCCTCTCTCCTCACCATCTCCCCCATCCTCTCTCCTCACCATCTCCCCATCCTCTCTCCGCACCATCTCCCCACCTCTCTCCCCACCATCTCCCCATCCCCTCTCCTCACCATCTCCCCATCCTCTCTCCTCACCATCTCCCCATCGTCTCTCCTCACCATCTCCTATCCTCTCTCCCCACCATCTCCCCATCCTCTCTCCCACCATCTCCCCATCCTCTCTCCCCACCATCTCCCCATCCTCTCTCCCCCCATCTCCCCATCCGCTCTCCCCATCATCCTCCCCATCCTCTTTCCCCACCATCTCCCCATCCTCTCTCCCTCACCATCTCCCCATCCTCTCTCCTCACCATCTCCCCATCCTCTCTCCCCACCATCTCCCCATCCTCTCTCCCCACCATCTCCCCATCCTCTTTCGCCACCATCTCCCATCCTCTCTTCACCACCATCTCCCCATCCTCTCTCCCCACCATCTCCCCATCCTCTCTCCCCACCATCTCCCCATCCTCTCTCCCCACCATCTCCCCATCCTCTCTCCCCACCATCTCCCCATCCTCTCTCCTCACCATCTCCCCATCCTCTCTCCCCACCATCTCCCCATCCTCTCTCCCCACCATCTCCACATCCTCTCTCCCCACCATACCCCCATCCTCTCTCCCCACCATATCCCCATCCTCTCTCCCCACCATCTCCACATCCTCTCTCCCCACCATCACCCCATCCGCTCTCCCCATCATCTCCCCATCCTCTTCCCCCACCATCTCCCCATCCTCTCTCCTCACCATCTCCCCATCCTCTCTCCTCACCATCTCCCCATCCTCTCTACCCACCATCTACCCATCCGCTCTCCCCATCATCTCCCCATCCTCTTCCCCACCATCTCCCCATCCTCTCTCCTCACCATCTCCCCATCCTCTCTCCTCACCATCTTCCTATCCTCTCTCCCCACCATCTCCCCATCCTCTCTCCCCACCATCTCCCCATCCTCTCTCCCCCCATCTCCCCATCCTCTCTCCCGACCATCTCCCCATCCGCTCTCCCCTCATCTCCCCATCCTCTCTCCCCACCATCTCCCCATCCTCTCTCCTCACCATCTCCCCATCCTCTCTCCTCACCATCTCCCCATCCTCTCTCCCCACCATCTCCCCATCCGCTCTCCCCATCATCTCCCCAACCTCTCTACCCACCATCTCCCCATCCTCTCTCCCCACCATCTCCCCATCCTCTCTCCTCACCATCTCCCCAACCTCTCTCCCCACCATCTCCCCATCCTCTCTCCTCACCATCTCCCCATCCTCTCTCCCCACCATCTCCCCTTCCTCTCTCCGCACCATCTCCCCAACCTCTCTCCCCACCATCTCCCCATCATCTCTCCTCACCATCTCCCCATCCTCTCTCCCCACCATCTCTCCCCACCTCTCTCCCCACCATCTCCCCATCCTCTCTCCGCACCATCTCCCCAACCTCTCTACCCACCATCTCCCCATCCTCTCTCCTCACCATCTCCCCATCCTCTCTCCCCACCATCTCCCCAACCTCTCTCCTCACCATCTCCCCATCCTCTCTCCTCACCATCTCCCCAGCCTCTCTCCCCACCATCTCCCCATCCTCTCTCCGCACCATCTCCCACCTCTCTCCCCACCATCTCCCCATCCTCTCTCCTCACCATCTCCCCATCCTCTCTCCTCACCATCTCCCCATCCTCTCTCCTCACCATCTCCCCATCCTCTCTCCTCACCATCTCCCCATCCTCTCTCCTCACCATCTCCCCATCCTCTCTCCGCACTATCTCCCCACCTCTCTCCCCACCATCTCCCCATCCCCTCTCCTCACCATCTCCCCATCCTCTCTCCTCACCATCTCCCCATCCTCTCTCCTCACCATCTCCCCATCCTCTCTCCTCACCATCTCCCCATCCTCTCTCCTCACCATCTCCCCATCCTCTCTCCCCACCATCTCCCCATCCTCTCTCCCCACCATCTCCCCATCCTCTCTCCCCACCATCTCCCCATCCTCTCTCCCCACCATCTCCCCATCATCTCTCCCCACCATCTCCCCATCCTCTCTCCTCACCATCTCCCCATCCTCTCTCCTCACCATCTCCCTATTCTCTCTCCACCCCCATTTCCCTATCATCTCCCTGCACCATCTCCCTATCCTGACCAGATGGGATGGCCGAGTGAGTAAAGCATCCGTCTCCTGTTTTGGGACATCGGGAAATTGTGGGTTTGAATCCTGGTCGAGTCAAATCGATGACTTAAAAATTGATACTTGTCACTTCCTAGCCTGGCACTCGGCATTATTAGGATAGAGCAAGGCTGGTTGGCTCAGTGTCAAGATAATGTGACTCAGTGGAATATCAGGTCAGTCGCCATGTCCCTACCCTCTCTCCCACCATCTCCCCACATTCTCTCATCGACCTCTCGCCGCGTCTCTCTGTATAGCTAAGCTAGGAAAATTCCACAAATTGCTAGTTGGTGGTATCTGTGTTAATCATTAATGACCGGATATGGCCAGCAGGCCCAGTGCTCAACCACTGAGGTACTGCCAGCAACACAACAACCACCAACACCACCAACACCACCATCAACCACCCACCCATCCACCCACACTTACCGTCAGTAGCAGGAATCGACACGTATGGTAATTTGGCGGTCGCTCGATTGGAGTGAAGGTCAAGTACTGAGCAGATGGACACCATTTGGCTGAGTCAGCCAATTGCTCTCCAGAGGCCTACTGACATGAGCAAATCTAGACCTTTTCGTTGCAAGCTGCATTTTGAGTGTGAGTTCTGCATTGTTCCACAGTACCATATTACCAGACGGGATGACCGAATGAGTTGAGCACAGGCTTCCAGTGTTGGTAGGTCATGGGATTCGAACCCCCGTTGTCAAGCACTGCTTGAGTCAAACCAATGACTTACCTAGCCTGGCATTCAGCATTAATAGGACAGGGAATGGAACAATGAATTGAGGAAAGCCAATTCTTAGCGACTGAAATTCCCCCTGTGTCATCAACTACTGTACCTCCTAAAAAAATACATTTTTGACATAATGGGAATATTGTCATTTTTCATCTGGGTCCTAATTATCGGCATGCATAGCAATATAAGGCCTTATATTCATTCACCCCACACCGTGGGCGAATTGTTAAGAGCTCAGGCCTTCCGTGCGGAAGGTCGGGAATTCGAATCCCAGCTGAGTGAAAGCAGTAGCTCACAAAATTGATACTTCTCGTTGCTTACATTGGCACCCAGAGGAAGGATTGCTTAGCTCGGTATCAGGATAATCTGAATAAGAAGGAAATTGGATAATGGTGCCAGTGGCCTGCTTTGCCAGTGTGACAGCACTATAAAGTTACCATGAGTGCGCAGTCACAAACCGGTACCCGTGTGGATATGACTTTAGATGTTGTTAGGATATAAAACCCCAAACAAACAAACATCTATTCAGTCAAACAACAATACAGCATGTGGACACTGCCGGGAAACTACACATCACTGCAGATCCGTTAGGTTCCATTGCTCTTCTGGGCCTCTTTCCAGCAAATTCCCCCCTCCACTTACGCAGACTGGCATAGTGCACATGCACACTCCCCACCTGTCTCACCTCCCAGCAGGGTACACAGGCCGTATTGTTGTTTGACTGAATATATCTTTGTTTGGGGTTTTGCATCATGGCAACAGCACTATAAAGTTATCATGAGTGCGCAGTCACAAACCGGTACCCGTGTGGATATGACTTTAGATGTTGTTAGGGTCTAAAACCCCAAACAAACTAACATCTATTCAGTCAAACAACAATACAGCATGTGGACACTGCCGGGAAACTACACATCACTGCAGATCAGTTAGGTTCCGTTGCTTTTCTGGACCTCTTTCCAGCAAATTCCCCCCTCCACTTACGCAGACTGACATAGTGCACATGCACCATCCCCCCCCCCCCCCCCCCCCTCACCTCCCAGCAGGGTACACAGGCTGTATTGTTGTTTGACTGAATATATCTTTGTTTGGGGTTTTGCATGATGGCGACATCTAAGGTCATATCCAGACGGGTACCGGCTTGTGACAGTGCGCACTCATGCCATACATACTCTCATCAGCCCTCTGATCCCACTCTACTCAGATCAAACTACGGTAATTGGTGTAATGTATGGACAGATGTAGACTACTCGAGTGCTAGTGTATGACTAGCTTGACTAGCTTTATTAGACCCGTGCTGCTTACCCGCCAACACGCTCACGTGACCAGCCCCTGACCGCCCGTCAGGTTGGTAAACGTAGTTCGCATACCTTACAATTGGAGGTGGATGGTTGCATTTCTGGAGTTACTCCCGGCTGCCGGTGTGGATTCTTCAACTCATTACTTATCACATACCATTCTTAAACCATGGAGAACCTAATGGTTAGATACACCTGCCATTAGGTCTCGGCTCAAATGATATGACGACTATGCCTTTTGTTCGGTATGACCAACTTTAGGGATTAGAGAAGGTAAGAAAAACATCAGTTTTTTGCGAAAAGAAGATATTTGTTTTGCTTGACCTCTGCAACAGCTGGATTTGTCCCATTCCACAGATGACTACTTTCCATGGGGACTGGGACGCGCTGACCGAATCGGTAAGAACACATGATTCCCATGTGGAAGGTCGGCACTTAAAAAAACCCGCCCAGTCAAACCAAAGACTTACAAAATTGAGACTTGTTTCTACCTACCCTGGTGCTTACTTGGCATTACAAGGATAACAGACGGACTGGTTAACTCAGTATCAGGATAATGTGGCTGAGTGGAAAATTGGGTCATGGTGCCAGTGGCCTGGTCTTCCAGTGGGGCAGCACTATAAAGTCACCATAAGTGCACACTGTGACAAGTCGGTACCAGTCCTGATATGACCTTAGATTCTGGCTGGATGCTAACCCCCCCCCCCCCCCCCCCCCCCAAACCAACAAATAGTATCCAATTAAGGGTTGCCTCTGGCCGGTGTCAGATTGCTACTCAGAGGTAATTGGTAAGGAACCACCTCAATACCTCTAACCTAACCTAAACTAACCTAACCTAACCTAAGCTTCCTCCTCCACCCCCTTAAAAATCCTTTGGGTCAGGAAAAGTGTGGGCTTGGGCTTTCTATCATCAAACAGTCTAACAAATGAAAATAAGACTATTCAGACTTAATCATGATGGGCAGTACACATTTTCCAGAAAAACACACAAAAATGAGTTTCCCAAATAAACCTTCACGTTCATTTCCATGTGTCTATGTTCGACTAAATTTTCTTTTATATATAAGGATTCGTTAGAATGTAGCCATTGTGCTATTTCTTTTTAATCACAGTCTGTTTATACTCTGTATTTGTTCTCTCTCCTAGTTTGAGGTAGCTTAATTGGAAAATGTAATGGGCATTGCAGCTAATGCATGTCCAGTTCTGATATAAATTGGAGACTTAATTAATTAATTTGATTGTTGCAGTTGGCCTAGGCATGGAATAGTCCTTTCTCGTGGAGATTGCATGAAAAAATACCATACAATTGGCGGGCACCATCAACTTAGAGTTGTGCATAATTAACCTTAATCTCTTGTCTTTTTGAGTGTGTGTTTTTTAATACTGACAGCTCTCAAGTAGCAAACTAGGGTAGGTCTATAAAACACCAGACGCCAACCTAACAATTATTGCTTTCTATTTTAAATGTTACCAGTTAACCCTTTGTAAAATTTCCCGATATTTAGACTTTTGAGGATGGTGTGAACTAGTCTATAGTAATTACAATTGTGTATTAAAAGGTAAATGGTATGTAAAGCCAGAGGCATTAAGGTATTATGTGGTGCTGGTGATCCTTTACTGAGTTAGATAGACATTGTTTAGTTGTAGATAGTGTGAGAGGGGCACTACTTTTAGTGTGACAGGGCCTTAGCAGCTCAGCTCACATACCCCTCCCCCCAATTGTTACCGGATCACTGCACACCCAGACACAACAGGGCACTGTAGCCATCAATAACCAAGGCTTGGATACAGGCAGGTTGGATGTTCATTGGTTGGTTGCCGAATGCATAGTGCTGATTGGAGGAACTGATCAGGTGTGACAGCCATTTTGGATTCATGAGATTATATAATAATAAACATGAGGGTGTAAGCTCTCTTCTGTGCACTTTCTACTCTTACCTTTCTCTTGCCTGTAGTGATTTCATATTTAGCCTACCTACACAACCACAGCTGCCAGCCGTCGACTTTACACCTTGGTCCACCCTTACATCATTGATACCGGGCACGGTGGCCGAATCGGTACAGCACGGGCTTGCTTCATGTGTAGGAGATCGGTAGTTCGATTCCCGGTCGAGTCAAATCAATGACTTATAAAATTGATACTTTTCGCTTCTTAGTATGGTGCTCGACATTAATAGGCTAGGGAAAGGATTGGTTAGTCAGTGTCAGGATAATGTGACTGAGTGAGATATCAGGTCATGATGCTGGCAGCCTGGTTTCCCAGTGGGGCAGCACTATTAAGGTGCGATGAGTGCGCACTGTCACAAGTCGGTACCCATCCTGATATGACCTTAGATGTTGCCAAACTCCAACAACCAACTATTGCTCCAACGCGGTTGAAAGAATACAACGGGTCCCTTCAAAAGCAGCATCACACATTCAAGCTCTTCATGCAAGCCATTGAGAAAAAGGTTCAATAAAATTAAATAAAATTAAAAGAAACAAATAGCCTTATTTTAATGCAGTCATCCTGGCAGGAAGGCAATTGTGAAACGGGGCTGTGCTTCATATCTGAAGGATCTGGAAATCTCTTCTTATTTCTGTTAAAGTGCTGCCATGGTTACTGGCGGAAGCAGAAATTCTGGGGGAGGGGGGACGGAAGGATGTGTGACTGTGAATAAGACAGTGTCAGTAGGCGAATGCACGGCTTGTCCATTAATGTGGTCATAATCTCCAGTTTCATAGCAGCTTGAGACCAGGCGAATCTTGTTGATTCCCTCCCTCAATACCAGACCCCCCCCCCCCCCTCCCCCTCACCACCTGCCACTGCCACCCACTCCATTAATGCAACATTATAGCTTAATGCTGGTTTTGAATGCAGCCTCTCAGTTGCTCAGAAACAAACAAATTATGACATGTCTCTGTGTGTCTGTGTGTGTATGTGTGTGTCTGTGTGTGTGTCTGTGTGTGTGTCTGTGTGTGTGTCTCTGGGTGTGTGACTATGTGTCTCTGTGTGTGTCTCTATGTGTGTTCTGTGTCTCTGTGTGTGTGTCTCTGAGAGAGAGACACACAGACACTCTCCCTCCCTCCCTCCCTCCCTCCCTGTGTCTGTGTGTGTGTCTCTGTGTGTGTGTTACTCTGTGTGTGTCTGTGTGTGTGTGTCTCTGTGTGTGTGTTACTCTGTGTGTGTGTCTGTGTGTGTCTGTGTGTGTGAGACACACACACAGACACACACAGAGTGTGTGTGAATATGTGTCTCCGTGTGTGTCTCTGTGTGTATTCTGTGTCTGTGTGTGTGTCTGTGTGTGTGTCTCTGTGTCTTGGTGTGTCTGTGTGTATGTCTGTGTGTGTCTCTGTGTGTGTGTCTCTGTGTGTGTGAATCTGTGTCTCTGTGTGTGTCTCTATGTGTGTGTGTGACTCTGTGTGTGTCTCTATGTGTGTGTCTGTGTCTCTGTGTGTGTCTCTGAGAGAGACACACACAGACACTCTCCATCCCTCCCTCCCTCCCTCTCTCCCCCTCTCTCTCTCTCCCTCCCTCCCTCCCACACAGAGACACACACAGAGAGGCACACACAGAGACACACACAGCAACAGAGACACAAAGACACAGAGACAAACACACAGACACAGAGAGACACAGACAGACACACAGACACAGAAATACACACACATACACACACAGAGACACAGAGACACACACAGAGACACACACAGAGACACACACACACAGTCACAGAGACACAAACAGAGACACACACAGACACACACAGAGACAAAGAGACACACAGAGACACACACACAGACACACACAGACACACACATAGACAAAGAGACACACACAGAGACACAGAGACACACACACAGATTCAGACACAAAGACATACACACATACACAGAGAGACACACACAGACACAGAGACACACACACACAGACACACACATAGAGACACAGATACACACACAGAGACACAGAGACACACATACAGACACAGAGACCCACACACAGAGACAGAGAGAGACACACACACAGACACACACAGAGACACAGACACACACACAGACACAGAGACACATACAGAGACACATACACAGAGACACACACACAGACACACACACAGACACAAAGACACATACAGAAACACACACACAGACACAGAGACACAGACACATACAGAGATACACACACAGACACACACACAGACACAGAGACACATACAGAGACACACACAGACACACACAGAGACAAAGAGACACACACAGAGACACACACAGATACAGGCACAAAGACACAGAGACACACACATAGACACAGCGACACACATACAGACACAGAGACACACACACAAACACAGAGACACACACACAGACACACAGAGACACACACACACAGACACAGACACACACAGAGACACACACAGACACACACAGCCACACACAGAGACAAAGAGACACACACAGAGACACACACACAGATACAGACACAAAGACACAAAGACACACCCACATACACAGAGAGACACACACAGACACAGAGGCACACACAGAGACACACACAGAGACACACACAGAGACACAGAGACCAGTCGGCGGCTAGCACGCATATACTGTTTAAGATACGACCGACCGCACGCACCTCCCGATTTGCAATCGTCCCGATTCGTTTTTCGAATTGCTTGCGATTTCAGTTTTAAGGCCTAAAACTGAGTTGTAATCGCAAATCGCGGACGTCTGGTGTGCTATGGTCCCGCACCCACCTACTGACTAACGAGGTCGTATGCGCGAATCGCGTCGTAAATGGTAGGTGTGTACCTAGCATAAGAAGCAACATTTATTCTTTGTATATGTCTTCATATTTCCCCGCTACCTTTGAGTTGAAAAATATAATACAACATGTGGTTTAATAAGATTTAAAAGTGAAATTGACGGCGTTCTCTGGCCGCCATCTTGTCTTTTTGCATTCTCTCCCATTTCACCAACTCTGTGCCGATGTAAGTAACCATTTGACAGTGGAGCCAGGCATTGTACTTCGAGTTCCATACTAAAGCTATTTTCGCCTGTATTTACAATACGTTGTCGTGCACACTAGTGGCGAATATATAGTGGTGCCCCCCTGGAAATCAGGCCGCAGCCAACATGATTCGAAATCCCACTCAGTCATGTTACGTTGTGGAAGTTGTGTATGTTGTGTATGTTGTGTATGTTGTGTATGTTGTGTATGTTGTGTATGTTGTGTATGTTGTGTATTTTATGTTTATTATATTATAGATCTAATATAAACCATCTATACAATGTGCATAAATATGTAATTTATAATACATAACACATGGATGTATATATGTAATAAATATAGTTGGTTGGTTGTTGGAGTCTTACGTCCTGGCAACATCTAAGGTTATATATATATATGATATATGGTATATACCATATATATCATAAATATCATATATCATATAACATATATATAATATTCTATTATATTTCCTTGAGGGGTTTGGGGGGAGGTGGCGGGGTGTGTGTCTTTACTTCGGATCAGTGATCGGTGTGCACAGACCTGAGGAGGTTGGGGAGGTTGGGGAGGTTGGGGAGGTTGGGGAGGTGCAGATGGAGGGGACGGTGGGGACGCTGGGGGTGGTGGGCGTGGTGGGGATGGGGCGGGCGGTGGGGACGGTGCGGGCGGTGGGGACGGTGGGGACGGTGGGAAGATGGTGGGGAGATGGTGGGGGTGGTGGGGAGGGTGGGATGGTGGGGTGGTGGGGTGGTGGGGGTTGTGGGGAGGGTGGGGGGTGGGGGAGGGTGGGGGTGGGGGAGGGGGGGTGCGGAGGCGGTGAACACCAGGTTGGTTGGTGTTGGTTGGTGTTGGTTGGTGTTGGTTGGTGTTGGTTGGTGTTGGTTGGTGTTGGTTGGTGGTGACCAGGATGAAGCCGAAGGCGGAGTGTCGGTGAATCGGCAAAACGCTGAGAATGCGGTCGGGTCAGCAAGTTGATTGTCGCCTTATATGGGTTGGTCGGATCGGATTGGGCGGGAGAGCGGGAGGTATTGGTGAGTAGACCTTGTGTGTAGGTGGTGGTGGTCGGGGGTAGTAAGGATGAGGATATCGGGGGGGGGGGGGGTTGAGAGCAGGGTTTGGTCAATGAATTCTGATGACAAGGTCGGCGAAGGTCGTCGCCTGGAGAACGACGCGGTCAATGCTCATTGAGACCCGCCGCCCTGGAGCCATCCAAGCGGTCAAGGATCAAGATAAAGCGATGCAGGAATTGCATAAGAAATTGGTCCGCTGACCTGAGGCGGGCGTGGTGGCTGGAGGGTGAGGATGCGGGTGGGGATGGGGATGGGGATGGGGGTGGGAGGGTGGGGGTGGGGTTGGATGACGGGTGTGGCTCTGCGGATGGAGATAGCCCGGAGACCCGCTAGATCGGCCATGGCACCCACCAGGAGGTGGTTGGTTGGTGTGTGTGTGGGGGGGGGGGGGAGACAAGGGCGGCGGAGCTATCTACCGTATGGGTGCGAGTAAGCTACACTTCCATCAAATCATGTCTCCGCTTTGGGCCACCAGAAGGAATGCCGAATGAGTTGAGCATCTGACCCTTGTTTTGGTAGATCGGAGTTCGAACCCTGGTTGAGTCAGAGCAATGACTTAAAAATTCGGGATAATGTGACTAATTAGGATATCAGGTCATGCTGCCGGTAGCCTGGTCTCCCAGCGGGGCAGCACTATAAAGTTGCCATTAGTGTGCACTTTCACAAGTCGGTACCCGTCCTGATATGACTTTAGATGTTGCCAGGACATAAAACTCCAACAACCAACCAACCAATCGAGGGGTAAACCCTACTTAAATGTTTAAATAGCCTATGAACCAAGCTAAGACTGAGAAGAGAACCAACACCGACTGGCCATTCAAAGTTGGATGCGACTTTGAACAATTATGAATAATTTCCAGGAGAACTCTGAGGAGACCCATGAAGTGGTTGCTCATGCAGGCGTGGATTACCCCTTACCCCAACCTCCACCACCACCTACAACCCGGGTTTACCTGAATAATTACGCCGATTATCAGCCGTCGGTCCATCTTCATGATTGCAATTTAGAAATGCCGAGTGTTTTCAGAAAAGAAAAAGAAAAATAAGACATGAAATTAATATAACTTATAAACTTAAGGAATTCATGTGATGAAGTACGGTAGTTTCACTGTGAGTTTATTTCCCTCGAGAGGTATCGCACATATATAAAATTGAAGCCGTGAGTTGGTCGCTGAGTGGGTTTCCTCAGTAATCAGGTGTAGTGCCACCTTATGGGTTTGTCTGCGTTTGTCGGCCATGTAGTAGGATAATCCGTGAAACTGACTGCCTCTTGGGTGATACTGTTTTACTAGTAGCAACAGTCTATTGCCACTTAACTATATATATAATAGTACATATATATATATATATAGATAAATTGTTCCCTTTGGGGAAGTCATGATCTGCAACAAATTAAATCCATCATTTACTTTATATTGAGTAGTTTAGATAAGAGTATCCGTCTGGGAGAAGCTGAGATACATAAGGATATGTGTGCATATATAGTTTGATGGGGTTTTACCAGGTAAAGTTATTCAAGCTGTGTCCCCGAGAGGAGCCTTTGTGTGTACGGCTGGTGCGTCATGGCAACTGGCCCTAAGCAAGCCAACTAAATCGCCCTGATCCAGTTCATCATACCTCTCATAACCCCTCACCTCTCAACCCCCACTCCCCACCCATCACACCTCACCGCTCAGCTCGCACCACTCGCCACTCACCATTCACCCACATGGAACCGACAAGGATTGGGTTTCCCGCAGCCTGACCTGCATAGGATACGCCCACCTTCTCTCCCACCCACCCTCCCACCCACCCACCCTCCAGCCCACCCTCCGTCAAAACCACCCCTCCCGGGCGGCCGACCAGCCACTCTCCTCTCCTCTCGAAATCACTCCCTCACACCCCACCCCTCTCTCCTCTCTACCTCCTCTCTCCCTCCTCTCTCCCTCCTCTCCCGCTCCTCTCTCCCTCCTCTCTCCCTCCTCTCTCCCTCCTCTCTTCCTACTCTCTCCATCCGCTCTCCCTCCTCTCCCCCTCCTCTCTCCCTCCTCTATCCCTCCTCTCTGCCTCCTCTCTGCCTCCTCTCTGCCTCCTCTCTGCCTCCTCTCTGCCTCCTCTCTTCCTCCTCTCTCCCTCCTCTCTCCCTCCTCTCTCCCTCCTCTCTCCCTCCTCTCTCCCTCCTCTCAGCCTCCTCTCTCCCTCCTCTCTCCCTCCTCTTTCCGTCCTCTTTCCGTCCTCTCTCCCTCCTCTCTCCCTCCTCTCTCCCTCCTCGCTCCCTCCTCCATCGCTCCTCCATCCTCCCTCTCCCTCCTCTCTCCCTCCTCGCTCCCTCCTCCATCCCTCCTCCATCCCTCCTCTCTCCCTCCTCTCTCCCTCCTCTCTCCCTCCTCTCTCCCTCCTCTCTCCCTCCTCTCTCCCTCCTCTCTCCCTCCTCTCTCCCTCCTCGCTCCCTCCTCTATCCCTCCTCTATCCCTCCTCTATCCCTCCTCTCTCCCTCCTCTCTCCCTCCTCTCTCCCCCTCTCTCCCTCCTCTCTCCTCCTCTCTCCCTCCTCTCTCCCTCCTCTCTCCCTCCTCTCTCCATCCTCTCTCCCTCCTCTCTCCCTCCTCTCTCCCTCCTCTCTCCCTCCGCTCCCCCTCCTCTCCCATTTCTCTTTCCCCCTTCCATAAGTGCCTTCCAGATCCATCTAAGAATTGGAGGGGGGGATCTCGTGAAATTGGTCAGTTATCTAACACTTGGTCTGCCTCATCGTTACCTGTCAATGTGAGTGGTCAGTAAGAGGAGTGCGCTGTAGGGACTGCAAAGTGATGGTGGGTGTGGGTGTGGGTGTGTGGTTGCGGGTGAGGATGGGGGTGAGGTAGGGGTGATGAAGTGAATGGGTGTCATGCAGTGACCCGCCACCTAGCGTGCAAGTCCAGCGTCAGGTCATGTGTGTATGTCTGTTCACCTATCAGTGTGCGTCTGTATGTAGGGAGTTAATGGCGCCCCCCTGCCTTCCCCCTCCCCTCCCGCTCCCCCCCACCCCCCTGACACATCCTCTCCACATGTTTCCAGCCATTGTCGTCTCAGAAATCCCCTATATCGCTGAGTGGTCGGCTCATTTCGCGCTCTGGAGGTCACCTGTATGCAACAATTCTGTTCACCCGACTAGCTCTGACCGATATTTATTTGTAAACCCAACTAATAACTACACTTCCGGTCAATTTAATTAAACATATGCTGTGTATTCAGTCAATGATTCATACATAGCATTGACGATTTATATCCAAGGTTATTTTCTTCTCTTTTTTTCTCCGTTTGGGATGTTCATTGTGATATTGCTTGCTTGCATTAGAAACATGTAATTATATTTAGTTGGGCATTAGATCGAATTTTAGCAAACTTGCGCGAGTATTCCGGTGTGGAATCATTCGCGCACGCGCGGCATTACCAATTCCGAAACTGTTACGTAAGCACCAGAGTCCCGAAGGCCAGAGTGGGGGGGGGGGGCGAAGAGGAGAGTGGGAGGGGGTGAGGGAGGGAGAAGGAGGGAGTTCGGTATGAGTCACAGACGGAGAGAAGTTTGCGGAAACTTTCTCCTCGTCCTGAAGAGAATAGAACTAGGTTCCCTAACCCCGGAACGCCCAGATCTTATGCGCGCGCATCAATAGCTACCGGAAGTGGAAGCACACAATGCTACCGTCTGCCATTGTTGATCACGTGATTAGCGAAGTGCTGACCAGAGTCAGGTAGTAACAAAGGAACCATGAAGTTATCGAACTTAGGAGAACGCTTTGATGCTCTTGGCTTTTGTTGTGAACAATCTGGAATGGTTGTAAGTATATATATACATATATATATACACATACACAATTTTACTGGTGTTAGTAGTATTCACCAGTTGTATTCCAGTTGAATAACATCTCTCTTTGTTCAGCACCTAACTGCTGGGATTCCATCCTAAACGATTATGAATCATTTAAATTGTGTATGGATGAAATGGTAGGCATAACTTATGTCTGTTGTTTTTCCAAAGTTTGTGCTTTGTTTCCAGTTGAATAGCAATCCTTCTGATCAATGAGATACTGGTCTTCTACCAGTTAGGGTACATTATCTCCATCTCTCTCAGATGGATATTCTGAACCCAAATAGTCAACTTGAAGTTAAATAGGAAACGGTAGGATTATTCGTTGCAGACTCTGGCTTCACTAAAGGGAAGTATCTATTTATGTGTGTATGTATTTATATATATATACACAGATATATATCGATATATATATATATAGTTAAGTGACCTGCTACTGCTGCTTAAACATTATCACCCGAAAGGCAGTTAGCTTCACAAATATTCTTCCTACATGGCTGACAAAAAATACAAATGTATAAGGTTGTGCCACACCTGATGTTGTGACTAAAATGATTAGATGGTACATGTATTGTACTAGCCCATGGCTTATCATGAAACTGAATCTCCCAATGTGTAAGATCGCAACGCGAAGGAACCGGGTGGATGATGGATGGATCGGCTTCCCATGTGGGAGGTCACGAATTCAAAGCCCGACTGATTCAAACCAGTGACTTACAAATTTGACCCTAACTGGTAGAAGACCAGTATTACAAATACGGAAACTGGCCCTACTAAGTACTAAGGAATTCGAAATGACTGCGCAGTCCGTCTGGGTATGTGTACTGGCACAAACCAAAGCAGAACCGAACATGCCATGTTCATGCATCCGATTCACCCAGAAATACAAAATGGCTAACCATACAACACAACCATCCCACCTAGTCGCAGTCCTGAAGGGTCCAGGGATGTTCTGGCACACTGGTGTACTATCTAAGGACAGGGCATGGGTGAAAGGATGCTGTAACAAACCACAATGGGATGGGATCCTCTCCTGCAGGCCTGTATGTCATCTCCGTATATGTACATAGTAGGCTAAGTTATCATATACAGGTTAGGAAAATACGTAGAAAATTCAAAAAAACTAATATAGAATCTACTAACACCCACAGCTGCAAAGGTTGGCCCGAGAAAGATCAGGTAAACACTTCTGAGTGCGGGACCAGACTAATCCAGTATCACAGCTGTCCAGCATTGAAAACAAGCACCCTCACAGGAGCTTATATATTATGGGCAGAATAAAAAACTTGTCACCAAAAAAAAGAAAGAAATTGTTTCTTCCTGGCTTGCCACTAAGGCATTACATGTAGCAGGATATATCAAGTACAACATTGCTCAGCATCATCATAATATGATTGAGTTAAAAAGAACACAGGACGCTCGGAGGGATTAAAAGACTTTTTATTAAAGTCTGACTACAGGATGAAATTAAAGCAAAATATCAAACCTGTGCAGCAGGCGCGCGCTGCCCAATGGGCGCAGAGCGAGACAATGGATTAAATCACAAGCAGTAACAATGCAACGCAAGCAAATTGCGCGGTGAGATAAAGTCAGAGAAATGGTGGTGTAAACAAATTGCGCGGCCAGTTAAAGTCAATGGTGTAGACCGCAAATTGCGCGGCCATGTTAATTCAATAGGTAAAAGGTAATCGTGGGCATTGAACCCGTTACCTGCCGGGGGAAGAGGGTGGCGCGCCGGCCCGCCGGTGGGCGGCGTGCCCTCCCCCCGCGCGCTCAGCGTCCCCCCCCCCCCCCTATGTCCTGAGGGATGGGTGGGAGAGGTCAAACTCGTTCTCCGCCATGATGGCGTGAGATGCGAAATGCGCGCTAAGGGCAGAGCAGCTCTGACCGTGTGAGCTGGATGCGCGCCCACTGCTGAGTGAGTGGTGAGCCGTTGGGAGCGTTGGCGGGAGAGAGGGACCGTTGCCTCCCCCCGCCTTATCTTAATGGCGACACGGACGGTTGCGCACCGTCGTGCCTCGCCGCCGCCGGCCGGCCCGGCTCCGCGCCGGTTGACCGCTCCCAGGGGCGGCAGGCGCCCGGCGCATCTTCCTCCGCGCTGCGTCTTTTTAAATCCCAGCGGCTCGCCGCTGGGTACTTAAAAAGAACACAGGACGCTCGGAGGGATTAAAAGACTTTTTATTAAAGTCTGACTACAGGATGAAATTAAAGCAAAATATCAAACCTGTGCAGCAGGCGCGCGCTGCCCAATGGGCGCAGAGCGAGACAATGGATTAAATCACAAGCAGTAACAATGCAACGCAAGCAAATTGCGCGGTGAGATAAAGTCAGAGAAATGGTGGTGTAAACAAATTGCGCGGCCAGTTAAAGTCAATGGTGTAGACCGCAAATTGCGCGGCCATGTTAATTCAATAGGTAAAAGGTAATCGTGGGCATTGAACCCGTTACCTGCCGGGGGAAGAGGGTGGCGCGCCGGCCCGCCGGTGGGCGGCGTGCCCTCCCCCCGCGCGCTCAGCGTCCCAAGTCCCAGCTGGCTGTAGTGGTAGGGTGCGTCCGTGCGCGCTAATAATCAAGCCGCGCGGAAAGTTTATGCGCGCGGCATTGATGCCGCCAGGGCGCCGGTGGTGCGCTGAATGCCCGCGGTGTCGGCGATGATGTAGGCGGTGTAGGCGGTTGATGACCAGCCGCCCAGCTCGCGGATCTGCGCTTCCGGGATTCCCGCGTTGAATAACGCGCAGGCGCCCCCCCGCCGGAAACTGTGGGTGCCGTAGTCCACGGGCGCGAAACCCGCGCGCAGCAATGCGCCGCGGATGACCGCCCAGAACACGGGGGCGGTGAGGGGGTGCCCCTCCTGCCCATAGGAGGGGCCCCCGGGCGGGGCGCTCGGAGTCAGGGCGCAGGAGTGGTAGACGGCTTGGGTGGGGCAGAGGGGGTGCGCCGTCATGCGCGGCAGCGGGATGACTCGCGCGGGGCCGCGGCACTGGTTGGTTTTGGACCAACGTAGTGTGAGGCGGACGCCCGTGCGCGAGAAGGCGGCGTCCGCGCGGCGCAGGTGCCGCGATGCGTCGAAAGCCGCGGCGGTGGTGGGCATGAGGTTGGACCTCCGGAGCAGCCCATAGTACATTGACAGCGCGGCGGCCCAGGCAGCCGCGTGGGCGGGGATCCTGGGGTCAATGTGGCGCAATATTGCGTGGAGCATGGCCGGGGTGATGGGGGCCTTCCGGCGCGCGGCGTCGCCGCGCTCTCGGCGGATGCCGCGGATGGTGGTGGTGAGCTGGTAGTCACCCTCCAGGGGGTTGGGGAGGCCCCACTCCCGGTGTATAACGCGCACGATGTTGAGATATTGGCGTATCGAGGTGTAGCACATGCGGCGCGCCAGGTGGGCCGCGTAGCGGCAGAGGAGCGCCGAGGAGGCGGGGATGGGCGGTGAGCCCATGGCCGCGCAGAAGCGTAGGTAGGCACGCCTGTGGGTGGCGTATGCTCGCTGTGTGTTTGGCGCGTACGCGGCCTGCTGGTATATGGCCACTTCCCGGTCCAGAGCCGCGCAGTCCATCCTATCGGGGCGCGAGCCAGGAGCCGAATGTGGCCCCGGGCGGGCCCGGGGGGGGTGCGGCCCGGGGGTCGGTCATGGTGTGCGCCAGTGCCGCTTGGAGCCGCTCCGCTCCCCCGCGGAGCACGAGGCGGCTAGCCGCGTCTGCCACGACGTTGCAGATGCCCGGGTAGTATATTGCGCGCAATTTGAAATTGTGTGTCGCGGACATGTAGTAGACCTGCCGGAGGTAGGCCATAACCGTGGGGTCTTTCGCGGTGCCCCGATTGATGATGGCGGCGGCGGCCTGGTTGTCCGTGTGTACGTACACTTTTTTGTTGGCCCAGGCGTGCGCCCAGAGGTGCGCTGCGGGCACCAGGCTGAGGACCTCTTTATAGTTAATGGAGAGGTGCTGGGTGCCGGGCCAGTCGGCGAAGGCGAGCGCGAACCAGGCGCCGTTGTGGTAGCCCCCCGCCCCATCCAGGCAGGCGTCCGTGGAGATGGGCGTGGCGGGGGCTGGGTCGAGTATGGGGGTGCGCCCGTTGTGGTTGTTGGCGAATAAGATCCACCAGGCTAGGTCCTCGCGCACCGAGGCGGTAACCCTGGCGCGGTGGGAGGGGCGGCAGCAGAGCGCGCCCATGAGGTCGAGTAGACGGCGCAAATGCGTGCGCCCCCCATATATGACCTGGGCGGCCCAGTTCAGCTTCCCGCAGATGGATTGAAGCTCCCGCTTGGAGAGGCTGCGGCGCGCGGCCGCCCCCTCGGCCTCGGCTATGAGGGCCTGAAGCTTAACGCGGGGGGAGGCCTAGGGTGAAGTTCACTGTGTTGATCTCCACCCCGAGGAAAGTTATGCAGGTGCTGGGACCTACTAGCTTGCCGTAGTTAATCGCGAATCCCAACTCGCGGAGGAGGGCCATCAGCTCCCCCATGAGGCGGCGGCACTCGCCGCGGTTGGGGTGGGTGACGAAGAAATCGTCGCAGTAGACCAGTATATGGTCGCCCCAGCCCCGAGCGCGCATGACACCCAGCGCTGCCTGCGTGAGCTGGTTGAATACGATAGCACTCAATCGCGCGCCAAACATTAGCCGTGTGTCGTGTAGATATGTGGGGGCGGGGTCGCCCGCGAATGTCCATTGCAGGCCCGCGTACGCGTAGTCGTGGGGGTGTATGCGTACGCTGCGGTACGCGCTGGCCAGGTCCACCTTTCCCATGTAGGCGCCCGGCCGGAGGAGGGCGGCCGCCTGCTCAACGGTTGAGCAGCTGTATCCGGTCCCCTCGGCGTAATCATTGAGTGCGCCCCCCCTGGGGCGGGAGGCGTCGTGGATGAGGCGGATCCCCCCTCCCTCCTTGGGGATGGCGCCGAGGGCGCTGGTGATGTGCGCCGGGCCGTCGCGCCGGACGTAACGGCCATTCGCCATCTCGGCGCGCACCTGCGCCTCTACGGCCTCCCGGAAATCGGGACGCGTCGCCGAAGGGTGGTTTGGCTGCAGGGAGGGGGGGCCGTCCACGTGCGTGTTGGTCACTCTGAATCCGTGGCGCACCCCGGCCAGGATTTCCGCGCGCGGCTGGGGTGTCGGGGGGGAGCAGGCGCTCCCAAGCTTCTGGGATGAGCGCCCCCCCGGACCCCGCCTATTCCTTCTTCTGGTGCTCGAATTTACACGGGGAGTAGGGGCACTTTCCCGTGTTGGCGAACAGGCGGCATATGGTTTTGTCGCCCGCGGTGCTGGAGGCGGCGTCGGCGCGTCCTGCCCTGTGTTGTTGCTGCGCCCCTCCATGGGCGCTGCCGGGGTGACCGCTCCGTCCCTTTTGCAGAGGGGCGGGGCGCTGCCTGGGGATGAGGATTTGCATCTCGAGGTAGGTGGCCGCGGTCCCCCAGGCCGTGCCGTGCTCCGCCTGGACCTCCCGGTATTGTGTATCGTAATCGATCACGGACTGCCATTCAAAACGCGCCGCGAAGTTGTGAATGCTCGCCGTGTAGGACATGTAGTATTCTATGTCCATGCGATCCAGGTCGCCCAGTTGGAGCAGGTGGGCTGCGAGGCACTGGTTGGCCGCGCCCCACTCCCCCTGCGTCAGGTACACGCACGCGCACGAGTCCTCCTCCGTTTTGAATTGAACGAGGCCTGAGGGGGGATCGACGATCTGCAGGTACTCCTTGCGCTTTTTCGCTATGCGCTCCCGCACGGTGCGCGGGAGGTAGTCGATTATCCTGAGCGCCTTGCTTGACTTTGCGCGGACGGTCAGGTTGTGGCGCGGGTCGGGGCCGGCTCCGTGCCGACTGGGGCGGTTCGCGGGGGCGGTGGTGGGCGCGATGTATCCCGTTGCGCCGGCGGGCCGAATTGCCGGCGCGATTTGCGCGCGGGTGCGCTCCGGCGATTCCGCGTCATCGCTTCCTGTGTTGCCGAGGAGTCGGTCGGCTGCCGTGGAAGTCCAAAGCTGATCGAAGGCTGTGCCCGCCTCCAATATTGCGTGGCGCTCCTGCCGCGCCCTGTCGGTGTTCCGCTGCCGGTCGGCTGCCGTGCGGTCCGCCTGGGCGGGGGGGGGCTGACTGTCCTCCCCCCGGCTGGGGCTCGCGCCCCCACTGGTGCCGAAGCTGGCGTTCCCCAAGTCGCCCAGCGCGGCCCGGAGGAGGGCCCGCTGCCCGCGTGAGATGTCGAGGGCCGCGAAATCGGTTTTGTCGATGGCGAGCAGCGCCTCCCTCGTTGTGATGTCCTCTTGGGACATCGTGCCCGTGGTCCTTCTGCTCAGTCCGGCCAGGGTGGCCCAGCTCAAGAATTCAAACTCTTCAAACTCGTTCTCCGCCATGATGGCGTGAGATGCGAAATGCGCGCTAAGGGCAGAGCAGCTCTGACCGTGTGAGCTGGATGCGCGCCCACTGCTGAGTGAGTGGTGAGCCGTTGGGAGCGTTGGCGGGAGAGAGGGACCGTTGCCTCCCCCCGCCTTATCTTAATGGCGACACGGACGGTTGCGCACCGTCGTGCCTCGCCGCCGCCGGCCGGCCCGGCTCCGCGCCGGTTGACCGCTCCCAGGGGCGGCAGGCGCCCGGCGCATCTTCCTCCGCGCTGCGTCTTTTTAAATCCCAGCGGCTCGCCGCTGGGTACTTGAATATTGGGTCATGGTTTCACTGGCTCAGTAATGTCAGCGGGGCAGCACTATAAAGCCACACATCAGGGTGCACTATCACAAATCGGTACCCATCCTGATCCTGATGTGACCTTCGGATTTTGTGACAATGCAAAGCTATATCAAACCTAAAGCTAACGTGTAGCTGTTGCCAGGCGTCTGCTACAGGAGTTAACAGCTAAGTATTGTTGTGAACGCAGTTGGAAGTTATCAAAATGACACCGCTATTATTAAGAGGTCAGCTTCACAGAACTAGTCGCCGATAATATTTCCCATTTTGAAAATGTTATGCTTGATTATTTATATTTGCCAAGAGAGAGTGATAGCGAGTCTCTGAGATGCCATGCTTAATTGTAATTTATTAAATAATTCTTAATTAGCAATGAGTTATTGTCGAGTATTCTACCGAGAAGTATTTACCGGTGATGCGCCGACACTACTGGTTTCTGGGTTAATGATGCCGCTACAAATGAAGTATGGGCCTTGTCCTTTTGGTTTGAACCCTAGTCGAGTTAAACCGAGGATTTTGTAGTTGGGTCAGTGTCAGGATGGTTGGGTCAGTGTCAGGGTAATGTGATTTGAGTGGGATATCAGGTCATGGTGCTGGTGACCTGGCTTTGTATTTGAGCCCAAATACATAATTCTGATCTTTCATTAATGAGCGCAAATGTTCATTTACGGAATATATAGTAAAACCACGTGACCAGATCTTTAAGTTTCCTCTTTCAATGGCTTCTCCACCTCCTTTTCCTCAACCACCTGCCTATATTTCGCCACCGTTCCATTCCCATTATTCTAATATCAGCTCTCTCTGATGCTCTTCCTTTGGCCCCTTCCCCCTTTCCCCTACCCCCCCTCCCCCGGCTTGAGTCAAACCAATGACTTATAAAATTGGTTCTTGTCGCTTCCTAGTATGGCACTCGGCATGAATAGGATAGGGCAAAGACTGGTTAGTGCAGTGTTAGGATAATGTGACTGAGTGGGATGTCGGGTCATAGTGGCGGCGGCTTGATTTCCCAGTAGGGCAGCACTATACATTCACCATGAGTGGGCACTGTCACAAGTCAGTATCCGTCCTGACAAGACCTTAGATGTTACCAGGACGTGAAACTCCAACAACCTTCCAACCCTCCCCCTATTATCTATTATACTCCCTCCGTAAGCCTTGCATGGTCTCCCCATCTTCTGCATGTGGCCATTAGATAATCCTATCGTGGTTATCATGCTTGATCCTGAATGGCAGAGACCCACGGTTCGATATCGGCCTAGGCAACCTATTATATCATATTATCTCATATGTATAACCCATTACTTTATATAGTATATATATACAACCTATCCTACTACAATATGAAAACTAACTGTCTCACTGTCTCGTTGCAAAATGGGGACATACCATCGCCTACAATTTGATTTGCCTACCAAGCCAACGGATATATCAAAAACTCCAATGAGTCCGTTCCAAAACCATCATTTGTGAATAAAAACCCTAAATTAAAAACCATAGATTGGACAGTTCATATTCTTACAAGCATTTATTAAGCAGAGCAAATTTGACCAGCAAACAATTGATAGTCCTCATGTGAGAGCTCGTTGCCCTGTCAAAGGAATGGTATGCACTAGGCTACCTAGCGACAACCATCTTTATTTAAAGTCACTGATTTGTCGCAGCCAGGTTTACAACCCACAATCTGCCACATGGGGGATAGCTGAATGAGTTGAGCGTCCGTCTCCCGTTTCGGTAGATGGTGGGATTCCAACCCAGAGGTTCGACCCCTGGTCGAGTCAAACCAATGACTTAAAAATTGATAGTTGTCGCTTCATATGACTGAGTGGGATGGTGTTGTTGGCCTGGTCTCCCAGTGGGGCAGCACTATAAAATAACCATGAGTGTGCATTGTTATAAGTCGGTACCCATCCTGCTATGACCTTAGATGTTGCCAGGACGTAAAGCTCCAACAACCAACCAACCACACCACATGGGAGGCGGGTTCACACGACATTAGGACATTGCATGTGGAGTTACGGGTATAACTTGGTGCTGGTGTTGTCTTCCTTCTGCTGTGTTTAGCTCCTCGCTGCAGTGATCAGTTCCTACTTCCGGGGAGCAGGGTGGTGGCGATATGAATGCAGACAGTGAGGCATAAACCGGTGCTTAGCGTCATATCTCCTCAGTCAGTCTCCTGACCCCGTTTTATAGCTCAGCGAACAGCTCACTGGCAGAGTTGCTCATGAATACATAGAGTATTCCTGATGTACATAGATAGCTCCAAGGGAATAAAACGACATAGGGAAATGTAGTACTATCTGTACTACTCAACGCGGCTTACCCACTGTACATGAATCAAATCAGCCTATAACCCCGGAGTGACTATATTTCATCTCGTTACGGTTCGGGGGACACTCAGTGAGTACGGCTCAAAGTATAGGGTTAAGGAAGAGGTGGGGAGAGAAGGACTGGGAAGGAATGGCTGGGATGGGGATAGAGCGAAATGTGGAGGGGGTAGGTTTATTCGTTGGTTTGTTGGTTGTTAGAGCTTTACATCTTGGCAACATCTAGGGTCATAACACGATGGGTACCAACTTGTGACAATGCACACTCATGGCCATTGTATAGTGCTGCTCCACTGGGAGACCAGGTTGCCAGCACCATGATCCAAGCAATCTGAGACTGAGCCAATTCTGATCACATAACTAGGATGCGATAAGTATCAATGTTTAAGTCATTGGTTTGACTCCACCAGGGTTCCAGTGGTTCGAATCCCACGATCTCCCAAACCGGAAGACGGACGCTCAACTTATTCGGCCATCCCGTCTGGCCGAGAGGGGGTAGGAGGAGGCGGAAGACAGGTACGGGAGGGAGGGAGGGCGGATGGGAGGGAGGGAAGCCATGCGAGGGAGGGGGAGTGACGGTGGAGCTGGAAGGGATAGATGGATGGTAGGGGATGGAGAGGATGCACAGAGAGGAGGAAAAGTAATGAGAGGAACATAGAGAAAGGCCGAGAAATGGGAGAAGGGGAGGACAGGAAAGGCATGGAGCTAACGGGTGGGGGGAGGGTATCCATGAACGGGAGGGATGGGAGGTAGGGGAGAGAAATAACAGGCTGGAGGGAAAGGAGGGAGGGAAAGGCTTGCAGGATGGAAGGGAGAATGTGATCGAGGGAGAGAATGGGAGCATTAGAGAATAAAAGAATAAGGGACTGAGAGATGCAGAGAAGAGCAGAAGCATGGAAACAAGGGAGCGCCGGAGCGCCGGAGCGCCGGAGCGCCGGAGCGCAGGAGCGCAGGAGCGCAGGAGCGCAGGAGCGCAGGAGCGCAGGAGCGCAGGAGCGCAGGAGCGCAGGAGCGCAGGAGCGCAGGAGCGCAGGAGCGCAGGAGCGCAGGAGCGCAGGAGCGTTAGCTCCATGCCTTTAGCTCCATGCCTTTCCTGTCCTCCCCTTCTCCCATTTCTCGGCCTTTCTCTATGTTCCTCTCATTACTTTTCCTCCTCTCTGTGCATCCTCTCCATCCCCTACCATCCATCTATCCCTTCCAGCTCCACCGTCACTCCCCCTCCCTCGCATGGCTTCCCTCCCTCCCATCCGCCCTCCCTCCCGTACCTGTCTTCCGCCTCCTCCTACCCCCTCTCGGCCAGACGGGATGGCCGAATAAGTTGAGCGTCCGTCTTCCGGTTTGGGAGATCGTGGGATTCGAACCACTGGAACCCTGGTGGAGTCAAACCAATGACTTAAACATTGATACTTATCGCATCCTAGTTATGTGATCAGAATTGGCTCAGTCTCAGATTGCTTGGATCATGGTGCTGGCAACCTGGTCTCCCAGTGGAGCAGCACTATACAATGGCCATGAGTGTGCATTGTCACAAGTTGGTACCCATCATGTTATGACCCTAGATGTTGCCAAGATGTAAAGCTCTAACAACCAACAAACCAACGAATAAACCTACCCCCTCCACATTTCGCTCTATCCCCATCCCAGCCATTCCTTCCCAGTCCTTCTCTCCCCACCTCTTCCTTAACCCTATACTTTGAGCCGTACTCACTGAGTGTTCCCCCGAACTGTAACGAGATGAAATATAGTCACTCCGGGGTTATAGGCTGATTTGATTCATGTACAGTGGGTAAGCCGCGTTGAGTAGTACAGATAGTACTACATTTCCCTATGTCGTTTTATTCCCTTGGAGCTATCTATGTACATCAGGAATACTCTATGTATTCATGAGCAACTCTGCCAGTGAGCTGTTCGCTGAGCTATAAAACGGGGTCAGGAGACTGACTGAGGAGATATGACGCTAAGCACCGGTTTATGCCTCACTGTCTGCATTCATATCGCACCACCCTGCTCCCGGAAGTAGGAACTGATCACTGCAGCGAGGAGCTAAACACAGCAGAAGGAAGACAACACCAGCACCAAGTTATACCCGTAACTCCACATGCAATGTCCTAATGTCGTGTGAACCCGCCTCCCATGTGGTGTGGTTGGTTGGTTGTTGGAGCTTTACGTCCTGGCAACATCTAAGGTCATAGCAGGATGGGTACCGACTTATAACAATGCACACTCATGGTTATTTTATAGTGCTGCCCCACTGGGAGACCAGGCCAACAACACCATCCCACTCAGTCATATGAAGCGACAACTATCAATTTTTAAGTCATTGGTTTGACTCGACCAGGGGTCGAACCTCTAGGTTGGAATCCCACCATCTACCGAAACGGGAGACGGACGCTCAACTCATTCAGCTATCCCCCATGTGGCAGATTGTATTGTGGGTTGTAAACCTGGCTGCGACAAATCAGTGACTTTAAATAAAGATGGTTGTCGCTAGGTAGCCTAGTGCATACCATTCCTTTGACAGGGCAACAAGCTCTCACATGAGGACTATCAATTGTTTGCTGGTCAAATTTGCTCTGCTTAATAAATGCTTGTAAGAATATGAACTGTCCAATCTATGGTTTTTAATTTAGGGTTTTTATTCACAAATGATGGTTTTGGAACAGACTCATTGGAGTTTTTGATATATCCGTTGGCTTGGTAGGCAAATCAAATTGTAGGCGATGGTATGTCCCCATTTTGCAACGAGACAGTGAGACAGTTAGTTTTCATATTGTAGTAGGATAGGTTGTATATATATACTATATAAAGTAATGGGTTATACATATGAGATAATATGATATAATAGGTTGCCTAGGCCGATATCGAACCGTGGGTCTCTGCCATTCAGGATCAAGCATGATAACCACGATAGGATTATCTAATGGCCACATGCAGAAGATGGGGAGACCATGCAAGGCTTACGGAGGGAGTATAATAGATAATAGGGGGAGGGTTGGAAGGTTGTTGGAGTTTCACGTCCTGGTAACATCTAAGGTCTTGTCAGGACGGATACTGACTTGTGACAGTGCCCACTCATGGTGAATGTATAGTGCTGCCCTACTGCGCAGGAGCGCAGGAGCGCAATGATTCAGAAGGCATGTATTTGTCAGCATAACCGCATAACGTACGCCATGTGCGTCCCCCTCAGTAGAGGATTAATTTAATAAATCTGCCACCTCCCCTCCTCCCACCTCTCTGTCCCTACTCGACACGAGCACACCGTATTGCCGGTCACGTTGACCAGCCTCCTCTATAGCTAGCCGGAAAGCCATCACACACCACCAATGAAGCCTTCTTAGAGCCGCTACCCAGATGAAGCAACTTAGCGCTATATAAACATGTCATGTTGGGTGATTCAATTAAAAGATGGATAGTGAAGTGGTATCGTATTCATTTAGATGCAGCTCTCAAAGTGGATTTTAAAAAAATTCCAATTCGCAGATAAATGACTGAATCAGTCTCGGGTCGGAAATCGGTTGTGTGACCAAGCTATGTTGGCGGACGAGCGCGGACGAGAGCGGACGAGCGCGGACGAGAGCGGACGAGAGTGGAGGAGAGCAGAGGAGAGCGGATGAGAGCAGACGAAAGTGGGCGAGAGCGGGCGAGAGTGGGCGAGAGTGGGCGAGAGTGGGCGAGAGTGGGCGAGAGTGGGCGAGAGCGGACGAGAGTGGACGAGCGCGGACGAGCGCGGACGAGCGAGGACGAGAGCGGACGAGAGCGGACGAGAGCGGACGAGAGCGGACGAGAGCGGACGAGAGCACAGACGAGCCCAAATTATCGAAGAGGAGGAGAAATGATGAGGGCGGTTGGAGAACGATGACATAGAATAAGAGAATGGGATAGAGGAGGTGAGAGGAGGTGAGAGGAGATGACAGGAGGTGACAGGAGGTGACAGGAGGTGACAGGAGGTGAGGGGAGGTGAGGGGAGGTGGGCGGAGGTGGGCGGATGTGAGGGGAGGTGGGCGGAGGTGAGAGGAGGTGAAAGTGAACAAAATGAGAGTGAGCAAGCCCCTTCTGGTGGACCGGGCTTTCCTCTTTTTCCTTTCTTTTTTTGATCATCCATTGCAGTACATTGGTCTTCAGGGGAGTCTCCACGCGCCGCCCAATATTATAACAAACGAGGTCCATTATGTCGATATTAACATGAATAGCGCGCCTGACGTTGGGGGCGGGGTGAGATCCCCGGGGCACCTGATCCCGGGGGAACCCCTCGCCGCACTCCCGCCGCCCCCTCCCCTCCCCATCCCGCCCGTAGCCCCTGCCCGGCGGCATCGCCCTTAAACAAACCCCGGGGCTATAGGGCGGTTTGCCGGGCACGTCCGAACTGCTCCCCGGGTCGAGCAGCACGGCAGCGGCTCATGCAGAGGCTGCCCGCAATAACCGCTGACATATGGCTCTGTTTTGTATGAAGGATCAGCAACTGGCCAAATACAATAGTGAAGTTACTCATGGAGCAAGAGGTTCTAGATTTTCACTTGTTTCAAAACAGCCTTTTCCTGCTTGATTTTTCCTCCCCCTTATACTATATATTATAGATTCATAAAAAAAAAATTGTCTGTCGTTTGTGTAGTGGTGTTTATTTTCGTTTTCTGTTTCCCATATTTCATCTTTTTGGTTATTGTTGGGGGTTTTCTGTTGTCAAATATATAAGATATATGTTGTTTGATTATTAATAGGTCAATCAATCAATCAATAGTTCCATCCTCTAGTCGAGGGTTGGATGCAATGGTTCTCCACTTGTCCCGATGGTGTGCTGTTCTGATAGACTGTGAATAATTCAAGCCTGTCCACTGTGAAATATTTGTAAACCACGATGTTCTTGGTCTCCCTCTCCCTCTGCTGCCATTCACCTTCCCTTCCAACAATGTACGGTATATTGAACTCTGACGAATGATGTGGCCAAAGTAAATCAGTTTCTTTGTCTGTATAGTGGCAAACAAGCTTTTCTTATTTTAAATTTTTCTGAGAACTTCTTTGTTGGTGATCTTCTTTGTCCATGATATTTTCATCATCCTTCGATAAGTCCACATCTCAAATGCTGCTAAACGTTTGTACATTTTCTTAGAGATTGTCCATGTCTCAGCCCCATACATTAGAGTAGACCACACATAACACTGAAGAATACGCTTCCTTGTTTGTATTAATATCTTACTTGATGTTAACACTCTATACATTTTGGAGAATGTTGTTCGGGCTATTGTTATCCTTCTTTTAATTTCTTCCTCACATCTCCCATCATTTGTAATCTTTTGTCCGAGATATATGAATTCGGATACTTGTTCTATGTTTGTGCCATCTATGGTTATATTGATATTTGGTTTATCTGTCTTTTTACTTATAACCATTGTTTTGGTCTTCCTGGCATTCATCTTCATGTTGAATAGTAATCCAGCTTTATTGATTCTATTCACTATATCTTGTAGGTTTTTCTCACTGTCTGCTAGTATTACACTGTCATCGGCATATCTAAGATTGTTGATGTTCATGCCACCTATTGTCACTCCCTTGCAATCTTCAATGTGTCTGAAAATCATCTCTGTGTACAGGTTAAATAGACATGGTGACAATACACACCCCTGTCAAACTCCTCGTTTAATCATAACTTCATTCGATAGGCCCTGCTCCATTTATATAAATGCATGTTGTGTCCAGTATAAGTTCACAATTAGTTTAATGTCTTTGCCATTGACACCAATATCTTGTAAACATTTGATTAACATTTCATGATTGACTCGGTCGAAGGCCTTCTCATAGTCAATAAAGCAGGCATAAACATCCTGGTTCACTTCACAATAACGTTCACAAATCATTCTCATATTGAAAATCCCTTCATGTGTACCTCTTCCAGATATAAACCCACTTTGTATGTTACTGATTTGTTCTTCAATTTTCTGTCTGTTTCTCAGTAAAATTATTTTCAGGATCATCTTCAACATATGACTGATCAGGCTTAGTGTTCCGTACTCAGTACACAATATTGGTTTTAATCGGTAGGTGAGGTTTAATTCAGAGGTGAACAGCGAGTAGATGAGTGCACTTGAGTAGTACAGACAAATTTTGTTAGTCAGCATGTAGGTTAGGCTAGCGACGAGAGCCACGTCCATAAATTATATCAACTTCTGGATGCGCTGGCCGAATCGGTAGCGCGCAGGTGTCCCGTGCTGGAGATCGGGAGTTCAATTCCCGGTCGAGTCAAACCAATGACTTAAAACTTTATACTTATCACTTCCTAAATTGGGGCTCGGCATTAATAGGACAGGGCCAGGACTGGTTAGTTCAGTATCAGGATAATGTCACTGAGTGGGATATCGGGTCATGGTGCAAGCAGTCTGGTGTGCCTGTGGAGATAAAGTCTCCATGACCGCGCACTGTCACAATCCTCATCCCGATTTCCCCTGCTCCCCTGCTCCCCTGCTCCCCTGCTCCCCTGCTCCCCTGCTCCCCTGCTCCCCTGCTCCAATGAGCTCACAAGTCGGTACCCATCCTGATATGACCTTAGATGTTGCCAGGATGTAAAACTCCAACAACCAAGCAAGCGATGAACATTTTGTGAAGTGTACTCCTTATTCCTACTGCTCTCTCCCTCAGCCTGCCCCGCCTCGCCCTGCCTTCCAACTACACACACGCCCCCCTCCCCACGCACCCCCCACCCCCACCCGCACCCCAGTGCTCCCTGAGGCGGGCGCTTGGCCATCCCTCAACACCTTGTGTCTCATTGGTTTTCTTACCCTGTGCTCCACAGATGGCCATAGACACTCAGCTGGCCATTCCCACACTCCTTCCTTCGGCTCCAATCTGCTGGTGCCGGCCTGAGGCTTCCCTCCCTCCCGGCCCCCACTGGGTGACCACACCCGGACCACTGCAGGACCACTTCCAAGGGGGGAGGGCATGTAGGCTGGCTGAGAGATAACCTCACTGCTGCGATCATGATTAATAGTCACTTTCCCTGGTGGAAAATATGCCACTGTGGAAATATTAAAGCGGCATATCCCGATGAAAGCATCAAGTATTCGAAAGCGAAATGACCGGACGTGGTGCCCGAATCGGTAGAGCGTAGGATTATCGTGCGGAAGGTCAGGAGTTCGAATCCCAGCCGAGTCAAACCGATGACTTATAAAATTGGGACGTATTGCTACTTAGCCTGGCGCTTGGCATAACTGGGATGCGGCAAAGACTGGTTAGTATGAGGATAATGTGACTGTGTGGGATATTGGGTCATGATGCAAGCGGTCTGGTGTCCCAGTGAGGCAACACTATGGAGTCACCATGAATGCGCACTGTCGCAATGCTCATCCCAATTTCCCTGCTTCCCACCTCCCCACCTCCCCACCTCCCCTCCCCCCCTCCTCCCCTCCTCCCCTCCTGTCCACGCCCCTACCTCCCCTCCTCCCCTCCTCCCCTCCTCCCCTCCTCCCCTCTTCCCCTCTTCCCCTCATCCCCTCATCCCCTCATCCCCTCATCCCCTCACCCCCTCATCCCCTCATCCCCTCATCCTCTCCTCCCCTCATCCCCTCATCCCCTTCCGCTCCTTTCCTCCTCCCCTCCTCCCCTCCTCCCCTCCTCCCCTGCTCCCCTCCTTTCCACCTCCCCACCTCGCCCACCTTCCCTCCTCCCCTTCTCCCCACCTCCCCACCTTCCTCCCTCCTCCTACCGCCCGTCCCCACCCCGACTGTCATCCCTTCCTCCACTTTCTGACATTCCTCCTCCCCCTCCCCTTTCTCCCTCTCCTCCTTCCTCCCCTCCTCCCTCCTCCGTGTGTCCCCTCGTCCCTTCCTCACTTCCTCCCTTCCTTCCTCACTTCTGCCCTTCCTCCCTTCCTTCCTTCCTTCCTCCCTTCATCCCTTCCCCCTTCCTCCCTTTCCCCTTCCTCCCTTCCTCCCTTCCTCCCTTCCTCCCTTCCCCCTTCCTCCCTTCCCCCTTCCTCTTCCCCCTTCCCCCCTTCCTCCCTTTCCCCCCTTCCTCCGTTCCTCCCTTTCTCCTCTCTCCCTTTCTCCCTTCCTCCCTTCCTCCTTTCCCCTTCCTCCCTTCCTCCCTTCCTCCCTTCCTCCCCTCCCCCGTTCGTCCCCTCCGCCCCTTCTCCCCTCCCTCCGTTCGTCCCCTCCTCCCCCCTCATCCACTTCTCACCCACCCCCCTCCTTTCCTCCCGTCGTCACCCCATCAGTCCCGGGCTCCTTTCCTTACTTAAAGTTGCATAGTCCGATGGTTTCCCTCATTTTCTGAGATAAACATATTACGTTATTCATTATAATCTACCTTACTTTAGTTTGAAGTAATTTTTATTTTAAATCGCAAACTTTTGAGATATTTGAAATGGAAACATGCTAAATTAATTTTGCCAAGCTTGCCAAAACTCTATCACCATAGACTTCTGCATTAACAGGTTCTATTAATTGTCTCAGTATCCCCTTATGTATGACGACAAATGTTTAATAAGTGCACCAGCATCTAAGTTAGATATGGAGAATCAAATCGAGATAATTGTTTTGATTTTGACAATTTTATATTTTCATCGCACTATGCAGCTTTAACTCATTTCCATACGCTCCTCCCTGCAATTCGCCATCTCACGTGCACCCTGCCCCGTGCCTCCTTCCCCTTGCACGTCCGATTTAATGCAGGATGTATAATTCAAACCATTCCCAAGTTTGGGAGTTGGAGTGTTGGAGTGTTGGAGTGTGGTAGTGGGGGTGGGGCGGTTAAGCATTGAGGGAGGTTCCTACATCGTCCAGACATCAGCCTGGCGGGGATGAAAGATTCTAGTGAGCGTGCGCATCGCTCAGCAGGAGGAATCCGTCTTAAGTGACCTCCCGACTGAAGCTTGTCATCTGTTGCCGGCGACGTCCCAAACACTACCCACCTTCCCCCACTCCCCATCAGCCCCCACTTTCACCCCCTCACAACCTCACCACGACCCTCCTCCCCCTCACCTCCATCCAGCTCTCCCTCACCGCCACCCACCTCCGCTCATCACCCCTTTCATCCGTTACTAGCATCCACCTCCCCCACCTCCCCCTACACCTCACCTTCTCCTCACCTCCCCTCACCTCCGCCTCATCACCACCCTCAACCCCTGAGCTCCCCCTCATCACCACCCACATCCCATCACCTCCTCTGTACCTCCACCCACTTCTAGCCATCTCCCATCAGCTCCCCTCACCTCCCTTTCACCTTCGTTTCACCGTCTCACCTCCCTTCACCTGCCCATCACCTGCCCCTCACATGCCCATCACGTGGCCCTCACGTGCCTCTCATATGCCCCTCACCTGCCCCTCACGTGCCGCTCACCTGCCCCCCACCTCCCCCTCCCCTCGACTCAAACTCGCCTCCCCCCTTACCTCAAACTCGCCTTCCCCTCACCTCCCCCCCACCTCCCATCACCTACCGTCACTTCCCACTGACCTCTCCCGCACCTCTCCCTCACCTCCCCCCCACCCCCCTCACCTCCCCCCTCACCTCCCCCTCACCCCCATCACCCCTCCCCCCTCAAGTCCCCTCACCTCCCCCTCACCTCCCCCTCACCCCCCTCCCCCCCTCACCTCCCCTCACCTCCCCTCACCTCCCTCACCTCCCCCTCACCCCCCCCCCTCCCACTCCCCACCCCACCCTCCCCCACCTCCCCTCACCCACCCCCTCCCCCACCCTCCCACCTCCACCCTTACACTCACCTCACCTCTCCATCCCCTTCACTCACCTTCCCCTCACCTCCCCTTCACCTTCCCCTCACCTCCCCCATCACTTCCCCTCCCCTCACCTCCCCTCACCTTCACCTCCCCTCACCTCCCCTCACCCCCCCTCACCTCCCCTCACCTTCACCTCACCCTCACCTTCCTCTACCCACTGCCTCCCGCCTCCACTCACTTACACTCACCTCTCAATCACCTTCACTCATCTCCCCCTCACCTCCCCTTCACCTGCCCCTCACCTCCGCCTCACTTCCCCTAACCTCCCAATCACTTCCCCTCACCTCCCCTTCACCAATTCTCACCTCCCCCTCACCTCCCGTCACCTCCCGTCACCTCCCACTCACCTCCCACTCACCTCCCACTCACCTCCCCCTCGCCTCCCCCTCACCTCCCCTCCCCTCACTACCCCCTCACCTCCCCTCACTACCCCCTCACCTCCTCCTCACTACCCCCTCACCTCCCCCTCACCTCCCCCTCACCTCCCCCTCACCTCCCCCTCACCTCCCCCTCACCTCCCCCTCACCTCCCCCTCACCTCCCCCTCACCCCCTCACCCCCCCTCACCCCCTCCCTCTCAATCACCTCTCAATCACCTTCACTCCCCCATCACCTCGCCATCACTTCCCCTCACCTCCCCCTCACCTCCCCCTCACCCCCCTCACCCCCCGTCACCTCCCACTCACCTCTCCCTCACCTCCCCCTCACCTCCCCCTCACCACCCCCTCACCTTCCCTCATCTCCCCATCACCTCCCCTCACCTCCCCTCACCCCCCTCCCTCCCTCACCTTCACGTCACCCTCTCCTTCCTCTACCCGCTGCCTCCCGCCTCCACTCACTTACACTCACCTCTCAATCACCTTCACTCCCCCCCTCACGTCCCGTTCACCTCCCCTCACCTCCCCCTCACTTCCTCTCACCTCACCTCCCCTCACCTCCCCTCATTTTCACCTCAAGCTCGCCTACCTCTGCTCACTGCCTCCCACATCCACTCACTTACACTCACCTCTCAGTCACCTTCACTCACCTCCCACCCACCTCCACTCACCTCCACCCACTGCAGTTCACCTCCAAACACCTCCCCTGGCACTTGGCTTTACTAGGATATGGTAATGATTGGTTTGTTCAGGATCAAGATAATTTGACTGTGTCGGATATAAGTGGGAAAATAGCGTGTTGGCTGTACATAGGAGTTGTTGCAAGAAACCCTATTAACTCTTCTTACAGATTGTCTCTATGTAATGTCTATAAAATGGTTCTATTTGAAAGGAATCAAGAAGATATCATTTATACATCACAGATATTCGTCCATTCTTCCTCTCAGATAAATAACTGGGATTGCTCTCAGTGAACAATTCCACTATCGTTGGTAATGTCGCTTACCTTATTGTAACCACCCTTGATTTATTCCAGTACAGTATATAGCATGCAAACACAGGTGTGATATTTGAATACCTTCTGAGAACTGACACTAATATGTCTCATATGCAATAACAAATCGCTGTTTGTCTAGGTATCTGTTTTAATTGCACATTTGTCATATCCACTAATATTTGTGCCACGATCAACACCTTCCTAGAACATGAATTACCTGATTATTCATCCGTTAGATAAGCTTGGGGGGGGTGTAGTGGGAAGGGACCTCTCAGACAAAAGTGAAGATGCAATTTACACTGAATTGTGTGCATAAAAAAAGAAGCAGAAATCGATGTATCAATCTGTGAGTGTGGTTATATTGGCGTGCTTGCCATGATGTAAAACTCCAGCCAATGTGGTGTAATCACGCTAGTATGCAGGTATTGCAATACCTCAGGGAGTTTGACGCCCCTGCCATGCAGAGTTTTAAACCACTGCCTTGTGGTACAGGTTCTTGACAGAACCGAAGGCTAAGGGAGCAAACCCTAAACAGAAAACCATGTCACTGTGGCAGCATTAAGCGTGGTTGATGTATGGAAATCCCAACATCTCCCGACCAGCCACTGCAGGGACAAATAGTTTTGCGCCTGTCTGGACATGTTCTTGCCAGTGTGAAACCTCTATTTGCTCCCCGAGAGAGTGCCACTGGTAACTTGCAAAAGCCAGCAGCACTTCAACACTTTTGCAGGCAGCTTTCATGAAATGTACATTAAGACTGACTCATGGACATCACTCTCACAGCAGATATGGAGAGCGGCAGTCAAGTAATGAAAGCAGTCTTTGTCACATCGCGACCAACAGCATGATGATGATGATGGTTTGGTTTGATTGTTGGAGTTTTATGTCATGGCTACAAATAAGGTCATAACACGACAGATACCGACTTCTGACAGTGCGCACTCACGGTGATTTTATAGTGCTGTCCCACTGGGAAATCATCATGACCATGTAGATTATCATATAGCCTGTTACCTGCTCTTCACGGTATGCCTGAACTTATCTTGCTCATTGCCTGTTCACCCTTTTGGGCCTTTACCAGATACCATGCTGCCAGTTCATTAGTATTAACCCTACTGAACATACCTATTCAGAAAATATGATCTTCTGTGCATTGACCATACGCCTGCTGTCACTTCATTACCATATACCCTACTAAACCTATCTATTCAGCAAGTATATCCTTCTGTGTCTAGACCATATACCCTGCTGCCACTTCATTACCACAGACCCTACTGAACCTATCTATTCACCAACTATGCCCTTCTGTGCCTTGACCTCATACTGTCCTGCTCCTTCCCCTCGACCTGCTGGTTACATAAACTTACATCCTCGCCCCCACCCCCACCCCACCCCCACTAACATCTCCACCCCCCACCACAAAGCGCCACCTATTGCGATGCGCTGTCTTCACACGGACAGTTCTATCTATTCCGACTTCAGCGCCGCTGCCATCACCATGTCTCAACTCTTTCCTCGCCACAGTTATTCCAGCCCAAAGTGGAATGTTATCCCCCGCACCCTATGAACAATTGGCTTTCTGTATCATCCAACTTCAACTTTTTCTACATTGCTCAATTGAGAGCAAAAACACTAAGCATGATCCATATTTATTTCTCTGGTTATATATCTGCGTCTTTTAACTGTTATATAAAGGAAAGGAGGCAACCAATTATGTTAATGTGAGCGCAGTAGCTCTGCGCATGACATAATGGGAACAAGAAGGCCAAACATTCAGATTTCCCACTTTGGATATTCTGGTCATGTGCCGGTGTCTCCAGTGCCGAACCATGTCGCGTCATCCGAATAAAACACCAAACATATATGCTGGCCTCGCTATTCACATTTCCAATCTCATGACAAGCTACAACACCCCAGTAGAATCACACTTATAGATGTACATCTATTTTGACTTCTTTTATTTTATGCACAAGTTTCCGTATGTCAATGACATCTTCACTTCAGTCTGGGATGCCCATTCACGCTCCAACACGTGTACAAGGTTGTCACCTCACCCATGACAGGATATCATTCAACAATGTGTCAGTTCTGGGTTAATGATGCCGCTAAAGAATCTTCCACAGGGGGTGACGACTAGCCATAGGCGAAACAGTTCACCATTGGGACCGTTCCTGATAGCGTGCTGCCACCTCTCGATACTTCTTATCGACAAGTTCAGCGTCACCAAGACCACCACCATCTGGTACTGTATTCACACATACCACTAGAGTATGTTGTGTTTGTTTGTTGTTGTTTTACGTCCTAGCAACATCGAAGGTCATATCAGGACGGGTACCGACTTGTGACAATGCTCACTCATGGCGACTTTATAGTGCTGGCCCACTGGGAAACCAGGCCACTGGCACCATGAACTGGTATCCCACTCAGTTACATTATCCTGACACTGAGCACACCAGTCTTTGCCCTGTCCTAATAATGCTGCACGCCTGGCTAGGAAGCGAGAAGTATCAATTTTTACATCATTGGTTTGACTCGGCCAGGGTTCGAACCCACGACCCCACGATCTACCAGCACGGGAGACGGACGCTCTAACTCATTCGGCCACCCCGTCTGTTCCCACTAGAGTAGGATAAAGGCAAAGACTGGTTGGTTCAGTGTTAAATTCATGTGGCTGAGTAGAATATCGTATTATAATCATGCAAGCATCATGATCTCGAATTCGAGACATCACGCTAAGGCCACCGGGGCTGTCTATTGAGAGGACATCGATGCCCCTTCTGTCATGACCTCATATGTTGCTAGGTTGTAAGACCCCTTACTCCGATGAACAGTGTTTCCAGTTCCTGGATAAGGTACTAGATATTGCGAATCCTTCTCGGTTATTGAGCTACCCATACCATTGGCATACATATGGTATAAATATATATAAATATATAAATGTGTGTCTATTCATTATATATATATATATCATTTTTCGGTACACATGCTCACCTGCTTCGTCATGTATTTAGTCTCTGCATCTAACAGCTCTCAGTGTACAGGCTCTTTTCTCTGAAATATCCTTTGTCCTGCACTAAATGATTCTATGCGCATCAGTGGTTTTGAAGGCCACTTGTTTAACCAGTGAGGCGTCCATTTTAGATCGATGTGGTTTCCGATCAGTGCCTTGCTTCCTGTGTGTTGTGCTTTTATGGGGAGTTATTCTTTTTACTGGTGGAGTAAATTGTGTCTGGTGTCAAAGTAGAGGCCCGGGATTTAAGAAGTAGAGATAGGTACCCATTCTTCATCGTGCAATAATAGGCACAAGTGGCTTTAATGGCACATTTGGTGAGGGGTTGAGCAGTGCGTATAGACAATAATGTGTCCGAGTGAATATGTGCACAGTGTTGTACATTCCATGCCTACAGTTATGTGTACAGGCGTTGTGCATATTGTTGTACACAGTGCATATGTACATCTCTATTCAAAACATATGCAGACAGTGTTGCACACAGTGTATATTCATCGTTCTGTAACAACGTATGTGCATAGTCCTGTGTAGTGTTTTGCACAGTGTATATGTACAATCAAGAGAAACCTGAAGCTGAGAGACATTCAGACCGACTCATGGACGCAACTCTCACAGCAGAGAGTTAAAAGGAGAGTGGCAGTCAAGTAATGAAAGCAGTCTTTGTCACCTCGCGACCGACAGCATGATGATGATGATATGTACAGTTCTGTCCACAGGTTATATCCATAATTACATACATTATGAATGCATAGCTTCTGTTCACAGGATATATGCGCAGTGTACATAGTGTACATGCACCATTTTGTCCACATCCTATACATACCATGTTGCACACAATGCATATGAATAGTTTTGTGCACAGGCGATATACACAGTGTTGAGCATAGTGTATGTGTACACTTCTGTTCACAGATTATACACACAGTGTTGTGCACAGTATATATATATTAACAATTCTATGCCCATGGTATATGCACAGTATGTTGCACAGTTTATACCCACAGTTCTGTATACAAGCTATATGCAATGTGTTCTGCGCAGTGCATATGCCCAGTTCCGGGCACATGTCATAAGCAGGGGTTTGTGAATAGAACCGAGGTAGGACAGAGAGATTATTCCAGGAATGGAGTTCACAAATAAGGACCATCTAGCGGCGAGAGCAGAAACATACGCAGTTACTGGCTCATTTCTTAGGACACATATTTATTTTAGGAGGAAAAGTATCAATTTAACATAGACAATGTCCATTGTTTGAGACACTACATCAACCAGTGGGCCAGTGGTACGTGCTGTCCTGCCTGAGGGAAAGTGCATATAAAAGACCCCTTGCTGCTTATCAGAAAGAGTAGCTTATGTGATGGCAACAGGTTTCTTCCAAAGAAATATGCCAGAATGACCATATGTCTGACGTCCAATAGCTGATGATACAAATATCAATGTGCTCTAGAGGTGTCATTAAATAAAACAATCTTTACTTTTTAACACACTACATGTTTCTGCTTAGATTATTTTGCATGTTGTAAGTCATGCTATTTATTGCATAACAGATGCATTATATGTTATTTGCTATCTTCGCTTTTTGCGCTAATTATGAATAGAATTCAAATGTTCATTGCGGATTAAATGATATCCAAAAATAAGGCTATTTCTCACCTTTATACTAAAGTTGCAGAGTCCGATGGTTTTGAATTGATGTATTTTTTTATGAGATAAATATATTAGTTCGATCACTGGTATCTACTTTACATTAGTTCAAATTTACTTTTTATTTTAAATGGGAAACTTGTGAGATATTTTGAGTGCAAACATGGAAAAGTAGTTTTCGCAAGCTTGCCAAAACTCTGACACCATAGACTTCTGCAGTAAGAGGTTCTGTTAAAGATGCATAGTCCAACGGTTTTGAGGTTCTGTCATTTTCTGAGATAAATATATTAGGTTGATTGTTATAATCTACCTTACATTAGTTTGGAGTAACTTTTATTTTAAATGGCTAACTTTTGAGATATTCGAAGTGCAAGCATACAAAATTAATTTTGGCAAGCGCGACAAAACTCTGACACCGTAGGCTTCTGCAGTAACATGTTCTATTAAATTGGGCTCGGTATTCCATTCTATGTGGTGACAAATATTTGATAACTGCACCAGTATTTAAGTTACATATGTTGAATCAAATCTAGATCATTGTTTTGGTTTTGAAAATTTGATGCTTCATCGGACTATGCAGCTTTAAATTGACTCAGTATTGCCTTCTATGCAGAAACAAATGGTTAATAAGTGCATCAGTTTCTAAGTTAGATATCTAAAATCAAATCTAGATAATTGGTTTGGTTTTGAAAATTTGATATTTCATCGGACTATGCAGCTTTAATAAGAAACGTACTTTGTCCAGACAATTTTTTTGTCAATGGCCCGTAGCTCCTCTTCTGGACATATAACATACGATACGATGTTGTCTATAAAATGCTTCATCATTTTATTATGCTTGCTTTCCACTGAGTTTTCCTCAATACTTGGCCGAGTGCTTTCCAGATAGCCAGAATGTCCAGAAAGTGTGTGCCTTAAAAGTAGAACGCAGAGCCCCCACTTTTTAAAATTTGTTGCTGTTCCTCTGTTATCTCCAGTCAACCATATACGATGACAGAGACAGTCCAGGTAAAAATGTTAAATTTAACACCTAAATGCACTGGGATTGGTCCCACTGCTTCACTGGTCACAGATGGTCCAGTGTATTATTAACAACCCCACCCCAACAACATAATTCATAAACTCACATAACTAGCTACATTAGAGTTACACTAGAATTTTCCTAACAAACCAACATTTATATACCGCTTGCCTAACTGCAACTGAACATTAAAACTTACTACAAGTTTACCAACTGAATACAGAAGATAACTTCTGCTTACATTCTAAATACTATGTAAATACTCACATTGATCTGACTAATATTGATCTGTTTATATGACACTACTGTACCATATTGTTATGGAACTTTTGGGTTTCAGAATTTCATTGTGTTACATGGTGCAAATTGTCTATTCAACAGGTATTGTACACCTTATTCTATATACCTTTTGTGTAAATAACCCTGAATTGAAAAATGGCTGGAAGACCAGTGCTTCGGCACTGACTAAAGAATTATTCAGCAGAATAAACATATTTACAACAACAAAAAATAGCCCACCGCCAGATACGGTCTCCGCTATGCAAATGCACGACTTGGACTGTGCAATATAATCTAACCAGGAACATGTATTGTCTCACACAATGGATATTGGACACCCCACCCTCCACCCCGCCCTGTGTGTGAATGTATATAGCTATGTACACAATGCATATCATAGGATTGTGCTATGAGAAGGGCCTATCCATTGTTTATAGAAACAGGACATTCCACTGATTGATCCTGCCCTGACTTTGGTGTACATCACTTTACACTAACCACCCTGTGGGCCCTGTGGATTTAGTGGGTATGTTTTACAAATGATTTCGCCATCCAAGTTATGCTATCTGCATTTTGATTTGTTAGTTGGTGATTCAAGAAAAAGTTAGTAGGCGCCTACTTCGTCTACCAGATCTTGATCAGATTGATATTGCGTTACCTGATATATTACCTTAAATGTTGCCAGGACGTAAAACTCCCGTATTGCGCCACGACGGTGTGAGCAGTATATGGAAAGTTAATTTGCCCGCTCCAACTGGCTGCGGCGTGGATTCTTTTAGTTGCTACCGACCACCATTCTATGTTGGTTATGTACACAACTGAATCGTGAGCAGACGACTTTATGTGGTGGTCTGAGTGCAGTGTTTCCAGCGCTTTCTCCTCCTAAACTGATGGACGGGGTCAGAGACTAATGTAGATGGCGCTGGCAATCATCTAGATGCGAGACGGTGGGCTAAAGGTGAGGTGAAGAAAGAGAGCAATTGGTACTTGCTAAGCCCGTGAGCCAGGCAAGAGGTTTTTGTTGTATGTAGCTCCTTAGTCGTTACACATATTTATATAGAGAGAGAGAGAAGCAGGGGACCATAATCAGGGAGGGAGAGAGGGGGCTGAGGGAATGAGGGAGGGAAGGATGGAATGAGGGGCTGAGGGAATGAGGGAAGGAGGGAAGGAGGGAAGGAGGGAAGGAGGGAAGGAGGGAAGGAGGGAAGGAGGGAAGGAGGGAATGAGGGAATGATGGAAGGAGGGAAGGAGGGAAGGAGGGAAGGAGGGAAGGAGGGAAGGAGGGAAGGAGGGAAGGAGGGAAGGAGAGAAGGAGAGAAGGAGAGAAGGAGAGAAGGAGAGAAGGAGAGAAGGAGAGAAGGAGAGAAGGAGAGAAGGAGAGAAGGAGAGAAGGAGAGAAGGAGAGAAGGAGAGAAGAGAGAAGGAGAGAAGGAGAGAAGGAGAGAAGGAGAGAAGGAGAGAAGGAGAGAAGGAGAGAAGGAGAGAAGGAGAGAAGGAGAGAAGGAGAGAAGGAGAGAAGGAGAGAAGGAGAGAAGGAGAGAAGGAGAGAAGGAGAGAAGGAGAGAAGGAGAGAAGGAGAGAAGGAGAGAAGGAGAGAAGGAGGAAGGAGGGAAGGAGGGAAGGAGGAAGGAGGGAAGGAGGGAAGGAGGGAAGGAGGGAAGGAGGGAAGGAGGGAAGGAGGGAAGGAGGGAAGGAGGGAAGGAGGGAAGGAGGGAAGGAGGGAAGGAGGGAAGGAGGGAAGGAGGGAAGGAGGGAAGGAGGGAAGGAGGGAAGGAGGGAAGGAGGGAAGGAGGGAAGGAGGGAAGGAGGGAAGGAGGGAATGAGGGAATGAGGGAATGAGGGAATGAGGGAATGAGGGAATGAGGGAATGAGGGAATGAGGGAATGAGGGAATGAGGGAATGAGGGAATGAGGGAATGAGGGAATGAGGGAATGAGGGAATGAGGGAATGAGGGAATGAGGGAATGAGGGAATGAGGGAATGAGGGAATGAGGGAATGAGGGAATGAGGGAATGAGGGAATGAGGGAATGAGGGAATGAGGGAATGAGGGAATGAGGGAATGAGGGAATGAGGGAATGAGGGAATGAGGGAATGAGGGAATGAGGGAATGAGGGAATGAGGGAATGAGGGAAATGAGGGAATGAGGGAATGAGGGAATGAGGGAATGAGGGAATGAGGGAAGGAGGGAAGGAGGGAAGGAGGGAAGGAGGGAAGGAGGGAAGGAGGGAAGGAGGGAAGGAGGGGAAGGAGGGAAGGAGGGAAGGAGGGAAGGAGGGAAGGAGGGAAGGAGGGAAGGAGGGAAGGAGGAAGGAGGGAAGGAGGGAAGGAGGGAAGGAGGGAAGGAGGGAAGGAGGGAAGGAGGGAAGGAGGGAAGGAGGGAAGGAGGGAAGGAGGAAGAGGGAGGAGGGAAGGAGGGAAGGAGGGAAGGAGGGAAGGAGGGAAGGAGGGAAGGAGGGAGGGACCGAGGGAACGAGGGAACGAGGGAACGAGGGAACGAGGGAACGAGGGAACGAGGGAACGAGGGAACGAGGGAACGAGGGAACGAGGGAACGAGGGAACGAGGGAACGAGGGAACGAGGGAACGAGGGAACGAGGGAACGAGGGAACGAGGGAACGAGGGAACGAGGGAACGAGGGAACGAGGGAACGAGGGAACGAGGGAACGAGGGAACGAGGGAACGAGGGAACGAGGGAACGAGGGAACGAGGGAACGAGGGAACGAGGGAACGAGGGAACGAGGAACGAGGGAACGAGGGAACGAGGGAACGAGGGAACGAGGGAACGAGGGAACGAGGGAACGAGGGAACGAGGGAACGAGGGAACGAGGGAACGAGGGAACGGGGGAACGGGGGAACGAGGGGAACGAGGGAACGAGGGAACGAGGAACGAGGGAACGAGGGAACGAGGGAACGAGGGAACGAGGGAACGAGGGAACGAGGGAACGAGGGAAGGGAACGAGGGAACGAGGGAACGAGGGAACGAGGGAACGAGGGAACGAGGGAACGAGGGAACGAGGGAACGAGGGAACGAGGGAACGAGGGAACGAGGGAACGAGGGAACGAGGGAACGAGGGAACGAGGGAACGAGGGAACGAGGGAACGAGGGAACGTGGGAACGAGGGAACGTGGGAACGAGGGAACGAGGGAACGAGGGAACGAGGGAACGAGGGAACGAGGGAACGAGGGAACGAGGGAACGAGTGCAACGGGGGAACGGGGGAACGGGGGAACGGGGGGAATGGGGGAAGCTGGGAAGGAGACTGGCAGAGAGACTGACAGAGGGAAGGAGACTGGCAGAGAGACTGGCAGAGAGACTGCCAGAGAGACTGGCAGAGAGACTGCCAGAGAGACTGGCAGAGAGACTGGCAGAGAGACTGGCAGAGAGACTGGCAGAGAGACTGGCCGAGAGACTGGCAGAGTGCCTGGCAGAGAGACTGGCAGAGAGACAAGCAGAGAGACAAGCAGAGAGACAAGCAAGGGGGATAGAGGAATAGCTAAGGAAGGGCAGGGTGATAGAGGGACTGAGAAAGGGGGAGGGGGCGAAGCAAAGAACGAAAGTGGAGAGAGGTAAAATTCTACCTGTTTCAAATGTTGCTCGCACATCGAGGAAACATCCGCAATCACTCACTTTGTGTGGGGCTTGGGGTGAGAGTAAGGGAGTGTGGGGGGGGGTCCTTGCTTTGAGGGTTTTACGTTCTAGCAACAGCTATGGTTATATCAGAATAGGTAACGACTTGTGACAGTGCGCACTCATGACGAAGTTATGGTACTGCCCCACTGAGAGACCAAGTTGCTGGCACCATGACCCAATATCCCACTGCATCACATTATCCTGACACTGAACTAAACAGTCATCGCCCTATCTTAATAATGCCGACCACCAGGCTAGGAAGTGACGCATATCAATTTGTGTAAGTCATTGATTTTACTCGACTGGGACTCGGAATGCCCAACCTTCCACACGGGAAGCCTGCGCTCTACCGATTTGGCCACCGCAAATCCGGTTTGGTGGGTAAGCGAACGCGGCAAATAACACCAGGCTCGGTAATCTGCAGGTCCGAAATGACTAGGTGAGACAAGGGGGAAAACGACGTGTGTGTGTGTGGAGGGGGGCGGGTTGTCGGCGTGTCAGGGTGGGGACTGCCGGGGTGAAGGGGACCGTATGCAAGGGACTCCGAATGGGGTTGGGAGACGGGGTTGGGGTGGATGGAATGGGAGTGTGGGTGAGGATGGAGGAAAACGGGGGGGGGGTTCTTCTGAGGGTCATATTCAGGCCAAATTGAGACAAATCATAATGCGGCCACTAATGCTACATGATGGCAGCTTCGCCGACTTGCCGCCGCCTCCAGGGTGGCGCTATTGGCGGTGCTACTACTCCCTGGAGATCCCACATCCTCCACTTTGCCCCTCCTCACACGCACCCTCACCCCCCCCCCCCCCCGCCCACCCACCCACACACACACACACACCCATCAATACCCATTCCCATCCTCTCCTCCCTCATATGACGTGGGGAGGTGTGTGTGGGAGGGGGGGGGGGTTCTATTGCAATCACGGGACGCGGTGCCCGAATCGGTAGAGCGCAGGGTTCCCGTGCAGAAGGTCGGGAGTTCAATTCTCCGTCGAATCAAATCACTGACTTACAAAATTGATACTTGTCGCTTCCCAGGCAGGCGCTCAGCATCATTAGGATAGGGTTGGTTCGGTGTCAAGATAATGGGAGTGAGTCGGATATCAGCTCATTGTGTTGGCAGCACTATAAAGTCGCCGTCACTGCGCACTGTCACAACCGTAGATGTTTCCAGGACGTAAAACTCCAACAACAAACCAACCTATTGGACTGAAGTGCCTCATAATTCCTCCTCTCCTAAAACTGGAACTAGTTTATAGCCAGTCTGCTGCGTGTTAGACCTTTCAGTGCGTTCTAGTTCTAATGGTACCTTGTCCGGGACGCTCGTTATATATATATATATATATATATATATATATATATATATTCTACCTCGGTAAACAGCCTCAGGCTAGCCTCAGGCTAGGGAGAGGTAAGCACGTCCGGTACCAGCAATTAGCATATACAACTCACGACTGGATAACGTGTCGTTGGGTTGCTCCGGCAAAATTAGTCTACATACAAGCAAATACGCAGTAAGTATAATAAAAACTGTGGTGAGCTTAATTATGATGCATTAGAGCATCAATATGGAAAGTTTAGACTTTCGTTGGTCCAATTTGGACGAGTTATTTGGTTATAAACAACCAAGGATAGAACACTCGAGTGGGTTTCTCGAAGGAACCAAACCGGTCATTAGCGGTTCTGTCAACACCCGGGTCACCGTGTGACTATGGGTAGAGATGTGGGTTTCGCCCTATCTCATGTGGAAATTCTCTCGTACTCTAATAGAGAGTAATGTGGGAGATGCTCCTGGGTTTCTTTTATAGACTCCCCTAGACAAAAATATTTTCAGGCGTTTCTCCGAGTTTTGTAGCATTTTCTCCAACTTGTTGACGTAGTAGTCACAGGTGGGAGAAGTGTGTGGAACAGAGGGATGGGCGGGCCGATACACTGGTCCCGACCCCGCGTAAAGATTTGGGTTTCACCCACAATCCCCGCACAAATTTAGCTTATTACGCCTGTGTTATAACGGTATAAACACGTTCTCTAACACCACCAGATGTCCAATTGAGTTTGAAACAACCAAATTGTGACAAATATATATACCAGGACTGACCAAAAATTTGTTTACAGTTCCTGATGGCCACGAAGCGGAGTAAGCGCGGTGCAGCAGCAGCCGAGGGGCGTGTTCCGAGTGGAGTGGACGAGGAGTACGACTCCTCACCTGTGTTGTCGGCAGTGCCGTCGACACAGCCCCGGGCGCATATCCTCTCCGAGACGGACGAGGACGCAGTGCCTGATGTGCCTGCGCCTCCAGATTGGGAGGCTCGCTCTGCACGGTTGGAAAGCCACATCTTGACTTCCAAATCGCCCGTGTCTCGGAAGCGGCGTAGGCCGAGTGTCCAAGAGGATTCGTATGAGGATTTCTTGGACACAGACTCAGCGGTGGAGCTTAAGGCTCCTCCTCCTCCTTCTCCTAAACGGAGGAAGAAGAAGAAACAGGTGATTTCTTCGGGTGATGAATTCACCAAGGAGCGGGCAGAGACTGGTTTTCGCAAAAAGCGGAAGACTAAGTCCAAAAAGAAGAAGAGGAAGAGGAAATATTCTTCTTCTGATTCGTCCACTGAGTCTACTTCTACGGAATCAGACTCAGACACCATATATGAAGGTGTCTATGCGGACATTGGCACTAAAGTGGCTAAGAAGGTGGAGAAGCCAAAGGCTAAGCGGGTTAAAACCACTACGCTTATGCGCGAGACTGTGAATGGTCATTTCCGCACGTTTAAACCGGCGGAGGTTATCTCCAAGTTAGGAGATGAGTTAACAGGCATAAAGGGTGTTCCCAACTCCATCATTAAAGAAATGGAATGTCAATATGACGGATGACCGTAAGAAGTTTGAGGATGTGTTGCACACAGTGCATAAGGCAGTGTTGGCTACCCTAACAGCTATTGTTCCTGTGGCTAATAGGATGCAGAGTGAAAATAAGTTCTCGTCTTTGGCTAAGACAATGGACAAAGGCATTGCAGTGTTAGCGGCGGCAGGTAATTACCTGTCGTATCGAAGATATGAAAATGTCTTCAAGTCAGTTTGCACAGATGCTGGCAAGGAAGTGGCTCGCTCTAAGAAGGTTACCGATAATGAGGGGAAGGAGTTTACGCTTTATCTTGCTCCAGAGCCGATTAAAGGGAAACCTTTAGATAACACCAAGATGTTTGGCGGTCAACTACAATACCTCTATAAAGAGGTAGAGACTGCAGCCAAGAGTGGCAAAAACATGGATGGCAAGAAGAAACAGGAAGTTCCTCGTTTCAAAAAGTCACGAGGGGATTTTCGTCCACGACGGTTCACCAGAGGAACCAGACCGAGTTCAAACTTCGGTCAAGGGTTTCGGGGCCGGGGCGCTCGCCCAGGTTGGACCGACAACACCGCACGGCCAATAGGCCGAGGGGTCAACTCGTCGAGACCTTTCCCCAGGGGCGGGTCCAAGTAGAGGTCCAAACACAAACTTTACAAGTCCCTGCAGCCTCTAAAAATACACAAACTGTAAGCAACTTTGTGGCTGGTAATATTAGTAATCATATTTCTGAGTGGCACAAAATTACTAGTGACCAAGAAATTTTAAAAATAGTTAGGGGTGTTCACATTCCCTTCACACAAATTCCTGTACAAAGTATAATACCTTTTCCATATAACATTCAACCAGTTGAACGAGAAGCACTAACTAAACAGGTACATAAATTCTTTGAGAAAGGAATTATACAAAAAGTGACACACTGTTCAGGACAGTTTATTTCAAACATTTTCTCGAGACCGAAGCCTAATGGTGATGTTCGAATGATCCTGGATTTAACAATCCTTAATAAAAGGGTGGAATATCAACATTTTAAAATGTTCTCTCTAGATACGGCACGAGATCTGATTACACCAGATGCGTGGATGGCTAGTGTTGATTTACAAGATGCATATTATACGCTTCCCATAATGGAACCATACCGAAAATTTCTTCGATTTATTTGGGATAACCAACTCTATGAGTTTACCTGCATGCCAAATGGCTTAGCTTGTGCGCCTCGTTTATTTACTAAATTGCTTAAACCTGTTTTCTCGGTAATGGCGAGGAAGGGTCACATAATGTTTCCATACATAGATGATTCTTTTATAATAGCATCAACACAAATTGGTTGTGAGAATGCAGTTTTGGATTTATGTGCATTACTCAATAAATTGGGGTTTTATGTACATCGACAAAAGTCAGTGTTTAAACCAACAAAACAACTCAAATGTTTAGGGTTTATTCTGGATAGACAGTCCCGTACAGTGTCGATAACAGAACAAAAACTAATTAAGTTTATGACTACAGCGACTCAGCTTATTAAGTTATCAAAGCCTAAAATTAGACAGGTTGCTGTTCTTATTGGCATAATGACATCATATGCACCTGCTGTGTTATATGGGAAGGCCCATATTAAGTCGCTAGAAATACATAAAAATTTAGCGTTAGCACAAACTAAAGGCAATTTTGAGCGAAAGATGTTTATTTCGCAAGAAGGGTTACAGGATATTGGATGGTGGATGCAACATATAGCAAGTTCACCAAATCCAATCCGCATGGCGCAACCTAATACAGTAATTACTACTGATGCTTCGTTAGATGGTTGGGGAGCTCATCGAGATGGGGTCACAACAGGAGGTAGATGGCTTGATGATGAAAAATCAGACTATATTAATGCACTAGAATTGCGTGCTATTTATCTGGGCTTACGTAGTTTAGTAAAGATAAATAAATCACAGGTTAGAATACTAACTGATAATACTACTGCCATGGCATATATTCGTAACATGGGTGGAACCAAATCAAAGTCTTGCAATCAGTTATCTAAACTGATTTGGAACTGGGCACAGGCTCAACAAGTCTGGCTGACTGTAGCGCATATTCCAGGGTCACAAAATACACTTGCAGATTATAAAAGTAGAAATTTCCATGACCATTTAGAGTGGTCTCTCTCTACACCTTTGTTTAACTTCGTTTGTGAAAAATGGGGTACACCTGAAGTTGACTTGTTTGCATCACGAAATAATAACAAGTTACCCTGTTATGTTTCTTGGCATCCTGAACCGGATGCTTGGAAAGTAGATGCGTTTGCTATTACCTGGGAAAATAATTAATTTGATATTTTCCCACCATTTAGCATTATCAGCCGAGTAGTGAGAAAAATCGGCTTGGAAGGGACACATGCGATACTGGTGGTGCCCGATTGGGACACGCAACCTTGGCTGCCAGCAGTTTCACAACTGGCAAAAGATCATATACGATTCCCAAGAAAACTCGGGAATCTGACGCACCACGGACCGCTAGTGGTTCACGGCGACGTGTCAACGACGCCCCTATTGGCATTCCTTTTCTAAGGAAGCAGCTACAGCAATTTGGATTGGACAGAATTACTGAGGATAGGATAGTATCGGATGCCTGGAGGCCAGGAACTGTCAAAATGTATACAACCTATTTAAAGAAATGGGGTGTACATTGTTTGTTAATGAAAGTTAAGCCAACAAATCCAAAGATTTCACAAGTAGCTCGGTTTCTTCGTTCTCTAGAGGATGAAGGACTTTCCTTTGGATCGATTAATGCGGCGAGGTGTGCGTTATCAATTATATTACCTAGAATTGATGGCGAAACAGTTGGAAAACATTATGTTCTTTGTTATTTACTTCGTTCAATTTATCAAAGGAATGCTCCAAAACCAAAGTATAGTCGGTTTTGGGATGTTTCTATAGTATTTAAGTTGTTTCAGGCTTGGCCTCACAACTCGTGGTTAGATATAAAACAGTTAGGTTTTAAGGTCGCGGTCCTGTTATTGTTAGTAACCGGACACAGAGGACAGACGATTGTTGCTTTATCCTTAACTGGATTAGAAATAGACAAGGAACAAGCTACGTTTGATTTAGAAAAATTGCTTAAATCGAACACGTTAGGTGACCCTTTATCAACGGTTCACTTAGACTGTTTTCCGAATGATCGGAAATTATGTGTTGTGTCAGCCATACGGGCTTATATATACAAGACAAAGGATTTACGTGCATCACAACAACTATTAGTGAGCTTTATAAAGCCACATAAGGCGATTTCACGAGACACACTTGCCAGATGGACAATTACGGTGTTGAAATTGGCTGGAGTGGATACGAGTAAATACTCTTCCCACTCAACTAGAGGAGCCATGGTCTCCAAGGCACGGGTGCTTGGTATTTCTGTGAAAAGAATACTAGCGCATGCAGGCTGGAAGACGGCTAAGTCGTTCGCAAAACATTATAATAAACGACTAGAAAAGCCTACCGGCGTTGCAAAGCGTCTTCTCGCCAACTAACAAGAATAGGTGAGAACAAAAATTTAGAATGTTATAATAATAAGAAAGAATGATATTAAGGATAAAAATGAATTATGTAAAGGTCTCCCTAGCCTGAGGCTAGCCTGAGGCTGTTTACCGAGGTAAAATAGTATAGTTATACGAGTCTTACCTTGGTACAGATGATGGATAACTGTTGTTTTACCGAGGTATAAGCCTCGGATAGATGTGGGCTAGGGCCCTCCCGCCACACCCTGCCACATCTATTCCGTTGGTGTACCTTTTCGGTAAAGTAATAGTATCCATTGTTTGAAAGTCATTTTTATCCTCAATAAGTAGGTTAAGATTGCTGGTACCGGACGTGCTTACCTCTCCCTAGCCCACATCTATCCGAGGCTTATACCTCGGTAAAACAACAGTTATCCATCATCTGTACCAAGGTAAGACTCGTATAACTATACTATATATACACATATCTGCACATATATATATTTATATATAAAAAAAAGTATATATATATAAAAATATATATATATATATATTTATATATGTATGTATTTATATATATATGCATATACTTCAGGCTGTACCATTGGGTAATGCTTGTAATTAATATGTATGCGTCTGACTTGTATTGGACACTGTGTTAAACTGATATGTAGCAGTATGGCGTTGACATTGAAGCTATGTGGGGTTAGGCGGGGGGGGGGGGGAGATTCATTTTGTGGGATTTCATGCAGACGAGGTCAGAAATGGAGTCGGACGGAGTGAGGTGCCTTCTTGCACATATCAGACAACCATACCGAAAATATCTATCACACAATATTTATTATATATATATATGATTTATTTTGTTGACAACACGTTCCTGCTTCCGAAATTGATATTGTAACCAGTAACCTGACCAGTCCATTGAAACTGATATTGAACTAGCTAAGTCCAATTTGCAGAAATATACTTATTTAAAAATTATATATAAATTGACCAATTTTTAGAGATAAAAGTACTGATTTAGTTATCACATTAGCAACTCTTCTAAGAGGTCTCGATCGCTCTGGCGCGTGGGTTCTATGAAACCTAGGCTTTGATTTAGACAATACCTTATGACCTCATCGATATATCAGTGAATAAATGCTTTTGTCATGGGGGAGTTTAACTAAATGAAAAGAAACAATGGGTACCCCATGGGAATCGAACTCATACCTCTGCCATTCTGGAATAGAATGATACCCATTAGACGATATAGCCTCCCCGATACAATCAACCCACACATGCCCATCTGAGAATTTGGAATTTTAGATGCAAAGGTTGATTGGTTGGTGGTTGGAGTTTTAAGTCCCGGCAACATCTAAGGATGGCTACCGACTTGGGACAGTGTGCACTCATGGCAACTTCATAGTGCTGCCCCACTGGGAAATCAGGCCATCAGCATCATGATAAGATTTCCCACTCAGTCACATTATCCGGACACTGGGCTAACCAGTCCTTGCCCGATCCTAATAATGTGGAATGCCTGGCTAGGAAGCGAAAAGAATCAATTTAGTAAGTTACCGGTTTGATTCGACAGGGAATTGAACTCCCGATCTTCCATTCAGAAGGCCTGTGCTCTATCGCATTTGTGACAGTGTGCACTCATGGCACCTTTATAGTGCTGACCCACTGTGAAATGCAGACAATCAATACATATATCCTTGCCCCTTTGAAATTGTAAGGCTCGTGGTTAGAATTACAAAGATCCAGGTACCACACCACACATGGGGAGTTCAGTGTACCACACTATGCATATAAGTATGCAAATTTTTTTGGTTGGTTGGTTGTTAGAGTTTTACCTTCTGACAACATCAAAGGTTAAATTCCTGCGTGCGCATGCGCGTGTGTAGACAGTGTGCATTTGCATGTGCTCATGTTGTATGTGGAGATGATACGTCTAGTTGTCCATATATATGGAAGACAAAAAGTTTGTTTCATTTAACGACGCTTCTAGAGCACATTGATTTTTATCATTGGCTATTGGATGTCAAACATATAGTCATTCTGACCTATTTCTTTAGAGGGAACCTGCTGCCACCACATAGGCTTTTCTTTCCGATAAGCAGCAAGGGGTCTTTTATATGCACTTTCCCACATGCAGGACATCAGATACCACAGCCTTTGATGAACCACTTGTGGACCACTGGTTGTGACGGAAAATAGCCCAAACTGCAAATTGGCCCACGGAGCAGGATCGATCGGATGACCCACACCTTCACAGGTGGACACTCTACCTCCTGAACTACGTCCCGCTCCTGTGCGTATATGGAACGCCTGCATGCGCGTTGTGTATGTGAGTCCGTGGTGTTTGCGCGTGTGCGTGTGCGTGTGCGTGTGCGTGTGCGTGTGCGTGTGCGTGTGCGTGTGCGTGTGCGTGTGCGTGTGCGTGTGCGTGTGCGTGTGCGTGTGCGTGTGCGTGTGCGTGTGCGTGTGCGTGTGCGTGTGCGTGTGCGTGTGCGTGTGTGTGTGCGTATCCATGATGTGTGTCTGTGATGCACATGCGCGTGTGCGTACCTGTGTGTATGCGATGCCTGTGTCTGTGTGTATATCCAGAATGTGTGTGTGGTGCCTGTAAAATAGAAGTATACTTTCCTACCGGTATACCCCTTGCCCCGTGCCTCGTCCGTCCACGTGCACGCGGGTGATGGATGCGTGACGCCCGGCAGGGCCCTGCTCCGAGTCCGGGTGCGGGTGCGGGTGCGGGTGCCGGGGGCCGGCGACCGGGGGCCGGCGACAGGTGAACCTGTAAAGCCTGGATCGGCGCGTAATGAATGGACCGGTAGCGCCGTAAAGCAAGCCACGGGCGCACTATGACTGCAGCCCGCGCCCACTGCCCCCTCCACCCCGTCTCCCCTTATCCCCCAGCCCACCGCGACGCCGCGCCACATTGACGGGAACTCGCGGTAACTCGTCGAGAGGTTGGTTGATTGTTGGAGTTTTACGTCCTAGCGACATCTACCGTCATATCAGGATGGGTACCGACTTGTGATAGTGCACACTCATGGTGACTTTATAGTGCTGCCCCATTGGGAGATCAGGCTGCTAGAAACATGACCTGATATACCACTTAGTCGCATTATCCTGACACTGAGCCAACCAGTACTTACCCTATCCTAATAATGCCAAACGCCTGGCTAGAAAGCGACACATATCTATTTTCAAATTATTGGTTTGACTCGGCCAGGGTTCGAATGGGGAAGCACTCTAAGCCTAACGTGAGTTCTCCCATTGTAGAAGGGGGTATAATCTCAGGTGTTGCTGAGACATAGCCCTGCAATAAATAACAATCTACTCAAATTAAAAATAAATAAGTTAGAATTCAGGCAGGGGCTGTCCTCAGTGACATACAAGTATATAACCTTTATTCCCTTCTTTGACCATGTTTATCAATTATTCTGACAGTTTTAAGAGTGGAATTACGCCTCATACCTGATAAATGAGACCGCTCTAAGTAAATCGAGCGATGGACATTGTTTGTCATCAGCTCCTTCCTGCCGTTAACAACTTTAAATCTAATGAGCGGCTTCAAATATCAGTATGCATGAGCTATATATGTCACATTTTTGAGATCAGGAAATTCAGATAATGTCTAGTTAAAAGATTCATCAAAATAGGTTAGGTTTGCAGTTTTAGTTCAGCACGTGTATAGTTAGCGCACCGGGAGCCGAATCTAACAAAGCTGGAGATGACGGCGAATTGTTAGTACAAGGAGTCCGCGGTGATCAGTACTGGAGGCAGTCCGGTGCACTTTTACTGACTATACACCAACCTATTTCTTTTATAAACAGACCCATACACCTAGCCGCGGCTGGTAATTGTGGCAGTGATTGGTTCCTGGCGGTCTTAAAAAGAACCACACTGTCCTCATATTATTGGTGTAGCTTCGATATTAGCCAAGAAAAGAAAATGAAGGGGGCGAAAGAGAAGAAAAAGAACTTGGGCGTGGTGTTATTATATAGAGCAGACTCATGACTAACTAACTGGCCGCGGTGGTTTACAACCTAAAGGGTTCACCTGGATACTGGAGGCAGTTTGGGGGCACTGGAGGAGCACTATTTCATCACAGCGAGGCTATCCGAGGTTACGGGGTACTTTCACTAACACATCGCAAGCAACAAAAAAAAACCAAAACAAACACAAAAACACACACAAAACTATTTCTTGTGAAATGCGGTCGCATCATTGTATGTTCAGGGGCAACTGTACTTACAGATGCATAGCCTATTTGAGGAATTATCATATTTGGTTGTCTGCTTAATTTTGCGGATCGATAAATATTACATGGATTGGGTCTGGTGTGGTGTATTAGTGAACTATTACAATTATTCTCGTCTTTATTTAACTGTGAGAAAAAATTGACTCTGGCGCGGTTCAGAATGGAACTGAAAGAAACAATCAACTTTTGATGGAGCTTATCAGGGCCAGTCGCTTTTGCCGATAATATTTTTGTTCGGTTTATCAACTGGGTTTGTCCAATTGAAGTTGGTATTTTTCTTTGTGCTACATTGATTATGTTCTATTTTTTGTTATACTCCCCCCCCCATTAAATATATATATACTTATCTGTCATATATATATATATATATATATATATATATATATATAGCAGAGATAGCTCTGTTATGTAAATATAAATAAATGCATGTATATGTAACAGCAATATATCTCTTAGATATATACATGACATTTCTTTTGTAAATATGTTTATTCTGCTGAATAATTCTTTTGTCAGTGCCGAAGCACTGGTCTTCCAGCCATTTTTCAATTCAGGGTTATTTACACAAAAGGTATATAGAATAAGGTGTACAATACCTGTTGAATAGACAATTTGCACCATGTAACACAATGAAATTCTGAAACCCAAAAGTTCCATAACAATATGGTACAGTAGTGTCATATAACCAGATCAATATTAGTCAGATCAATGTGAGTATTTACATAGTATTTAGAATGTAAGCAGAAGTTATCTTCTGTATTCAGTTGGTAAACTTGTAGTAAGTTTTAATGTTCAGTTGCAGTTAGGCAAGCGGTATATAAATGTTGGTTTGTTAGGAAAATTCTAGTGTAACTCTAATGTAGCTAGTTATGTGAGTTTATGAATTATGTTTTTTGGGGTGGGGTTGTTAATAATACACTGGACTGTCTGTGACCAGTGAAGCAGTGGGACCAATCCCAGTGCATTTAGGTCTTAAATTTTGCATTTACATTTACATTGATTTACATTTACATTTACATAAATTTTACATTTACATTTACATTGATAAATAAATACATTTATGTATCTATATTCATTTTTGTAACCGCCTTGGCAGCATGATATTTGACATAGCACATGGGACAAAATCTCAAATCTGCTTTATTTTGGGAAAGCTAGTCAGCAAACCAACAAAAGTACGACATTTTCTTTCGAGAAAGGATAACTGGTTCATATGAATGGAAAAAGTAAACACAAACATATATATATAATTATATATTTTTAAAACATATATATAGAGAGAGAGACAGAAAAAAAATTGGGATCTATATATTATGTCGAGGTTCACAGATTACAATTGAAAAATCTCAAAATCCTAGATCAAAGTGACCTCATTTTATGACTTATATAAAACCGACCATGAATTGTGTTAGGATCTTTTGAATGTCGTTACTCTCTTGGTCTGTACTTTAATGAGATTAATACATTAAATGGATTGATTCCCCCCCCCCCTCCCCCACCCAAAAGAAAGCATGCGCACCAGGCTACCCACCCACTGACTCACCAACACACCCATCCACTCATTCACCAACATACCCACCCACTGGCTCACCAACACACCCATCCACTCATTCCCCAACATACACACCCACTGACTCACCAACACACCCACCCACTCATTCACCAACATACCCACCCACTGACTCACCAACACACCCATCCACTCATTCAACAACATACCCACCCACTGACTCACCAACACACCCAGCCAGTCATTCACCAACATACCCACCCACTGACTCACCGACACACCCATCCACTCATTCACCAACATACACACCCACTGACTCACCAACACACCCAGCCACTCATTCACCAACATACCCACCCACTGACTCACCAACATACCCATCCACTCATTCACCAACATACCCACCCACTCACTCACCAACACACCCATCCACTCACTCACCAACCTACCAACCCACTCCCCTCTTCCTTCCTCACCTAGTTCTACCATCACATTAAAGCTGCATCGTCCGATGAAGCATCAAATTTTCAATACCAAAATAAGTATCTCAATTTGATTCTACATATCTAACTTAAATACTGGTGCGGTTGTTAAATATTTGTCACCACATAGAAGGGAATACTGTGGCAATTTAATATAACCTATTACTGCAGAAACCTATGGTATCAGAGTTTTGGCAAGCTTGCCAAAACTAATTTTGCTTGTTTGCACTTCAAATATCTCAAAACTTAGCTATTTAAAATAAAAGTTACTTCAAATGAAAGTAGAGTAGATTATAACGATCAGCTTAATATGTTTATCTCGGAAATTCGCAGAAACTCAAAACCCATCGGACTATGCAACTTTAAGTAGTCATATCCACAGTTCTGGGCCCCTCGGCACTGAACCTCTTTTAGAGGAGTACAGCTGGGTGTTTTTTTTTTTGGGGGTGCTTAGTGTCTGATGGAATAACAGACGAATGATTCACCAATCACCAGGCTGTTTATTTAATGGTTTTCCTTCATAACAAACATGCTGCCAATTGCCAGGCATTTGTTGCCAAACACTGGGGAACCGGACGCCGTGGCCGAATCCGTAGAGCGCAGGCCTCGCGCGCGTGATTCGGTGCTTATTTGTTGGAGTGTTACGTCCTGGCAATATCTAAGGTCGTATCAGGACGGGTAACTACTTGTGACAGGGTGCCCTCTGTCACAAGAAGCATAGTCCGATGAGTTTTGAGTATCTGCCATTTTCTGAGATAAACATATTAGGCTGATCGCATTATTATGTGATTTTGCGCAAACACGTTGGTGTGCGCTGCTGTACGCTGTTGTACGCTGATGGTACGCCGTTGGTGTACATTGGTGTATGCTGGTGTATTCTGGTGTATGCTGGTGTACTCTGGTGTACTCTGGTGTGCACTGGTGTACGCTGGTGTACCCTGGTCTATGTTGGTGTATGTTGGTGTACGTTGATGTATGTTGGTGTACATTGGTGTATGCTGTTGTACACTGGTTACGCTGGTGGACGCTGGTGTACGCTGGTGTACACTGTGTACGCTGGTTTATGCTGGTGTATACTGGTGTACGCTGGTGTATGCTGGTGTATGCTGGTGTACGTTGGTATATGCTGGTGTACACTGAGACAAGTTATAGGTATGTTATGGGTACGTTTGGCATAAGTAGTATTCGTTAAAGCCCACTGGTGTACGCTGAGATAAGTTATAGGTAAGTTTGGCATAAGTCGTATTTTTGAGCATGTTCAAAATTATGCCCAATGACCACGTATGTCGGCATATGCTGACGCAATACGGCATAGTGTGACAGGGCCTTTAGGGATGGGGAGGGCCAGTGACGACGCCACCAGTCAGATCTTGCTGATCAGGATGCACAGAGTAGCAAATGGGTATATATATAATAACAATAATAATAATGGAAGTACCTTCCGTGCCTTTATACTTGCATAATACATATATATGCTGTATATGAATTATACGAGTATAATAAGCTAGAATATTCCTCCTTCCCCCATTACTCACTCAGTTTCAGCTGTCCTAGTCATCTACAGCTCCAGCTATACATTTAGTTCCCATCTGCAACCCTTGTAATCGGCGAAACTATGCCATGTGCGGACAATTTCTCAACGTCCAAACAGTTTTTGTCTCCTCTGACAGTTCCTTTGGTAACATGACACCTGCTATGTCACAAACACGGTTCTCTAGATGCACCCTTAGATACAGTTTAGTTACCATACCAGCATTTAAAGGCGTACAATCCTACATTATAATTAATATGTCCTAATAAATCAATTGTTGTTTACTGAGAATTGCAAATAATGAAACCTGTTCTCTGACGGCCTCGTAACACAAGTAAGGAATCAGGTATGATAAGGGGAATGAATGTCCGACCTGTCTGTCCTGATATGACCTCAGAAGTTTCCAGGACATGAAACTCCAACAAATCACCAACCGACCAATACCACCGAAGTGCATTCTTCCGTCCCTCGTGTTGGTACATGGTGGGATTCGATCCCATGGGTTTGTCGCTTCCTAGCCAGGGATTGCCATTACTAAAATAGGGCAAATACTGGTTGGCTCAATGTCAGGATAATGTTACTGAGTGGGATATCGGGTCAAGGTGCTGGCGACCTGGTCTCCCAGTGGGGCAGCACTACAAAGTCACCATAAGCGCGCACTGTCACAAGTCGGCATCCATCCTGATATAACCTTAGATGTTGCCAGGACGTAAAAGGCCAACACCTAACCGACTGAAGTGTATTCTGAACTGACTGCAGCCGGAGAGTGACCTATAGGGATTGGTTACCCAGAAGTCCCTGTGTAGTCGCCCCACCCTGCCCCTAGGGAGGGCCATTCCCAATCAGGCCCTTCCAGTCAGCCGCAATTTATATAGAACCGTGGCTGGAATCCCAATAGATTTCTCTGGTTTAGTGGAGTTTTCCGTCCTAGCAACACCTGGGTTCGTACTGGTAAGAGAATACACTCATGGTGAATATATTGCGTTGGCTCTCACTGGGAAATAGTGATGAACAAGTGTGTGTAGCACTAGCCGGGGCCTTTTAAATTACCTTTCAGTAATACACACTTTAAAATTATTATCTGCAGCAGTAATTTGCGTTTATTTTACTAGAAGATTATATGTATTTCGGTGTCCTATGGAAGTGTCAGACGGGTCATGTCCTTATATATATATATAAATATTATAACATGTATGTATACATATAATTATAATTTATAGATGCATCTACCTCTGTCTTCAACGGAAAACCTTGCATCCGCACAATATTGTTCTTACATCGCATGTGTCCTGTCATCTGAGGGACAATCACATGAAAAAAAGACAGTTGGTATTTAAAAAAGGTTGTTTGCATATGACTGGGGTTTTCCAACCACAAGGGTTGGGCCGACAGGTGCTACTGTATAAATATATGCATATATATATCCCTATCGTGATACTCATATACAATATACAAATAAAAACATAAACATACACACAATTATGTAAATGGAGGTGCATTGTTATGCACACATACCTGTAAAATATTCCGATAAAACGCATTGGTCGGGGAATGCAAATGGTCTATAATGGTAAATGGTATATAGTGCCAGGTGCATGAATGTTTTTATGTAGTTGCTGGTGATACTTTACTCATGGTCAATAGTCATTGTGTATTAGACAGATAGTGTGAAAGAGGCACTAGAGATAGTGTGTAAGGAGAACTTGGAGCTCTACCCACTACCGCCTCCCCCCTCTGTTAGTCACGGATCACCACACACTCAGCTCAGGCAGTTGGTGGCCAAGGGGCCCACACAGCATGATGATGGTGGGAAGATCACTGTAGCCATGGTGACACAGGAAAGCTTGATGTTCACAGGTGCCATACCAGATCCATGTACAACTATAAATAATAAACCGGAGGGCATTGTCTCTCTCTACTTTCATTCATTACACTCTTCCTTTCTCTTCTTGCCTGTATTGACTTCATTATAGCCTGCCTACACAAACACAGATTCCAGCCGTGGACTTTACATACCGATATATACACTTTATATGCAGTGTAAATATGTCGATACATCAACTCGATATAGCAGTAAAACAAGTAATTATGGGCACAGTTCCAAAAATACTTCTTCGTATAATTATATAGGTTGTATTGATTACATATATATGTAAACATTTTATATATATATGTGTGTGTGATGTATATGCATTATGTGAGTATAACAGCGAGGAAGTGAACTGTTATTATTATTATATATTATTCTTAGTCTACAATCTCACCCCACATTCATGTGACCATATATCATATATCACAGCTGATTCGGCTAGCCCAGTACCTGGATATTAATGACTTAATCATTCACTTGATCGATAAACATGATCTATACCTTCTTCCTGACAAGAAACTGTCACAAATGTGGCCTAAGCAAAACACCTGGGTTCAAAGGTCGGCGAATGATTACAGCTGTGGGATCCAGTGAGCCGGAGGCAAGGGTATTTGGAGGTCACGTGGAGGCGCTCAGATCAGCTGAACCCCCGCCCTTCCATCCCCCCACCCAACCACCCTCAATGCCCCACTCCTACACCACCCCACCACCCCTGCCCCTCCCTCACTCACTCACTCCCCCGCCCCCACCGCCGCCACCACCCCCCCCCGACACCCAGGTTCTTCCTACGTGCTGCACTATATACAGAACCCACGGCGTTTTACTGCCACGTAGCACGAGATTCCCGCTGTAGTCAGGGCATGTTTTAATAGCTGCACACCGATCACTGCAGCAGGGTTCAGAGCGGCCCTTTTGGTGTTTTTTGTTAAACGGGAAGTGAGGCGGTGGTGGGACCTCACCGTATGCATTACCCAGTATGCTGTCTGTCTGTCTGTTCATTGAACCCACAATCGGCGAAGCTGCATTCACACTGCACCTAACCTGTTTTATTTTGCATTGGATGCACCGGACCCGGTGGCCTAAGCGGTACAGCGCAGGCTTCCCGTGCGGAAGGTCGGGAGCTCGATTGCCGGTCGAGTTAAACCAATGATTTACATAATTGGTACATGTCGCTTCCTAGCCTGGCGCTCGGGATTATTATGATAGGACTAGGACTGGTGTGTTCAGTGGCAGGATAATGTGACAGAGGGGTAAGTCAGGTTATGCCAGTGGCCTGGTCTCCTAATGGAGCAACATTATGAAGTTAGAATGAGTGTCCATTGTCACAAGTCAGTACCCGTCCTGATATAACCTTAAATGTTGCCAGGACATAAAACTCTAACAACCAACCAACCAATCGATTGGATGGCTCGCGGTGAATCGCTAGTTCAGCGGGTCCCAACTTGAGTGACGTGTATATATGTATATACATATATATATGTACATATACATATATATATATGTGATGTATAACGCATTATACGAGTATAAATGCAAGGGGAACATATACTGTATATATCTATTCCTCCTTGGCGCATTGGTGGTGCCCCTCCCCCCAGCTGTCAGGGTAATTGGTGGGCAGGGCCCCCCTCGCACCACACACACTGGAGGACTATCTGATAGATAGATAGATATATATATATATATATATGATCGGGTGTGGTGCAAACAACATATGTCTCAACTCCATCATGTGAGACTTCTGATAACCATCACATCCACGCCATTCGATAGATTAACCAACTGGGATTTTATGCGGTGGTGTGGGAGGGTGATGTGGGTGTGGGAGGGTGGGCGGAGTGGCAGAGTGGGTGAAATAGAAGGGTTGGTAGGGAGAGAGGCAGTTGCAAATAGCAATATCGGCTGATACTATAGCTGTATCTAGTTTAGGATGACATAGTCAGATTTAGGTAGGTATGCAGGGATTGCAATACCTCAGGGAGTTTGACGCCCCTGCCCTGCAGAGTTGTAAACCACTGCCTTGTGGTACAGGTTCCTGACAGAACCGAAGGCTAAGGGAGCAAACCCTAAACAGAAAACGATGTCACTGTGGCAGCATTAAGGCCGGTTGATGTATGGAACTCCCAACATCTCCCGACCAGCCACTGCAGAGACAAATAGTTTTGCGCCTGTCTGGACATGTTCTTGCCGGTGTGAAACCTCTATTTACTCCCTGAGAGAGTGCCGCTGGTAACTTGCAAAAGCCAGCAGCACTTCAACACTTTTGCAGGCAGCTTTCATATGTGTAGTAAGAAAAATAAGGGATTGCTTAGAGGGGCATTGGTATAATTAGCTGGATATTATTTATTTGAATTGTGTTACATATTGTAAAGTCGCCGGCTGGTGGTGTGGAGGGTGTGGACAAGCTAATGAGAAATCAATACAGGTAATGAAGGAAAGTAGGTAAAGAGTGAAAGTAGGAGAGTGAGACTCCCTGGTTTATTATCTTATATAGGTTTCTAGAATCCAAGATGGCAGTGGTCACATGGGTTGATCCACCAATCAGGGTTCAATCTGTTGTATCCAAGGCCTTGTCATGCTGGCTACAGTGCCTTGTGGTGGCCAGTGATCCATAAATAACACCATGGGGGGAGGGGGTATGTGAGGTGACTCCTCCTCCTCTATACTATTTTACTATACAATTTCTATACCTAATGAGTAATAGTTTACCAACTCCACATATCCCTCATATGCCTTTGGATTTTATATATTACCATTTACCATTATATAGGTAAGTTGCAATTTATTATAGTAGAGTTCACATATATCCTCATTCCATTAGATCGGAAAATGTTACAATATGCATGCGATTTTTGTTCTGCGTTGACTTTCAGTTATTGAACATGCCCAGCTGAGAACATACTAGGGTATTAAAACTTGGATATAATTAGCTGCCCATAACTACAGCGTGTGGACCAAAAGGATGCTGATATCACTTTTGTCATCTGGAAGTCCCATATATCCGCGGGGAATAGTTTAATTTGGTGAGATTTATAGCAGATAGCTCCAATAAAATGTCATCCTTCTAGTGTTTCGCTATGGACGATTAATATCTTAAGATATAAATTTAAAGTTCAGTTCCTTCGGATTAAAGATTTGAAAGCTGTTTAAGTCTATTAAACGCTCAATCACCTATGATGAGGCTTCAACTGTGACTGAGGCTCCTGCACTATGGAACAATAACTGTTCAATATCGTATGAGAAGAGGAATTTGTGCGGCGTGAGTGAACCAAATTGGGAGGATACGGTTTAGTGTCTGATAAATCATATTTATTACCTCTTGTACCAGCTGCAGAAATCAAATTAATTACGCCATAATTTCCGGAAGAATCTGGTATCTTGGCGTAAATATGGAAATCAAGATGATCACCTTTATTACCATACAACGCATATCAACTTGGCACTGCATGTGTAAGTACAGTCCACATGCCTCGCTCATTATGGGGTTTTAAATCCGCGGGCCTTGGTGGGCAAATTGGTCGGTCAGGCGATGCGCTTGCGGGGTGAAGTCTCATAGCGCTATTGGCTAGGGGCATGCAATGCTGTTTTTCATTTTTATTTGTTCTCAAACGCTTTCAATGTTCAATTCGCTTTCTTTTGCCCAGGTGCAAAGAAAAGTGATCGTTTGTTGTCATATGTATAACTGATTTTGAAACAAAGGAGCTATCTAGTTTGGGGTTTCAGATAGAAGAAGCAGGCAGGGGACCAAGCACGGAACCGGGCGCGGGACCAGTCACGGGACCAGGTAGGGGACCAAATAGGTAACCAGACAGGGGACCAGACAGGGGATCAGACAGGGGACAAGACACGGAATGAGGGAGGAATTTCCACAGGCACAAATACTAGGCAGGGAATTAGGCAGGGAACTAGGCAGGTGCCTAGGCAGGGAACTAGGCAGGGAACTATGCATGGAACTACGCAGGGAATTAGGCAGGGAACTAGGCATGGAACTAGGCAGGGAAGTAGGCAGGGAACTAGGCAGGGAACTAGGCAGGGAACTAGGGGAGTGAACTAGGCAGCGAACTAGGTAGAGAACTAGGCAGGGAACTAGGCAGGAAACTAGGGAGTGAACTAGGCAGTGAACTAGGTAGAGAACTGGGCAGGGAACTATGCAGGAAACTAGGGAGTGAACTAGGCAGCAAACTAGGCAGCAAATTAGGCAGCAAACTAGGTACAGTCCACCCAAGTAGGCAGCGAACTAGGCAGCACACTAGGTAGAGAACTAGGCAGGGACCTATGCAGGAAAATAGGGAGTGAACTAGGCAGCGAACTAGGCAGCGAACTAGGTAGAGAAGTAGGCAGTGAACTAGGTAGCGAACTATGTAGAGAACTAGGCAGCGAACTAGGCAGATAACTAGGCAGCGAACTAGGCAGCAAACTAGGCAGCAAACTAGGCAGCAAACTAGGCAGGGAACTAGGGCACGAACTAGGCAGGGAACTAGTCAGGGAACTAGTCAGGGAACTAGGCAGGGAAGTAGGCAGGGAATTAGGCTGGGCACTAGGCAGCGAACTAGGCAGCAAACTAGGCAGCAAACTAAGCAGTGAACTAGGCAGCGAACTAGGCAGCAAACTAGGCAGCAAACTAGGCAGCAAACTAGGCAGCAAACTAGGCAGCAAACTAGGCAGCAAACTAGGCAGCAAACTAGGCAGCAAACTATGCAGGGGCACCATGATAAATAAGAGTTCTTCCTACCATCCATGAGATTATTTTTGTTTGCATTATTTTTCTCAGCATTAAACACTGAAAAACTGTTATCGATGAGAAGCTTGCCATGACCGGGAAACAAATGTGTGCGTGTGTGTGTGTGTGTGAGTGGTAGGTTGGGTGGGTTGCCCGTAATAGCCCTTGTCCCCTCCTCACCTCAATCCCCACTCAACCATCCACATGCCTTTACCAATAGTTGCTGTGGAGTGGCTGGGCTGGCGATGTTATTTAAGTTACGGGACATTAACCCGATTCCATTCAGGGCCCGTTCCCATATCTCACCGCACCACACCAACCACGCCACACCACACCACACCACACCACCAAACAGCCCCCAATACCAGCCTGGCGTCATATCGCACCAACTCTCCAACTAGTTCCTGAACTCAACCCCGTCACCACGCTTATTCGTCACCTGCATACTACATTTATGTACATATACATGAACTATATATTCATGTGGTATGCGGAACTATATTCATGTGGAACTATATGGTATGCGGGTAATGCAGTACCTCGGATACCTTAGGTGCTAAAATACCTCAGGCAGTTTGACGCCCCTGCCTTGCAAAGTTGTAAACCACTGCCTTGTGGTACAAGTTCTGGTTCTTGATAGAATCAAAGGCTAAGGGAACAAAGCATAACAGAAAACCATGTTATCGTGGCAGCATTAAGGGCGGTGATGAATGGAACTCCCAACATCTCCCGACCAGCCACTGTACGGACAAATAGTTTTGCGCCTATCTTGACATGTTCTTGCCGGTGTGACACCTCTATTTGCTCCCTGAGAGAGTGCCGCTGGTAACTTGCAAAAGCCAGCAGCACTTCAACACTTTGCAAGCAGCTTTCATGAAATGTACAACTGCACAAAGCGGCGGTTAAGTAATGAAAGCAGTGTTTGTCGCATTGCGACTGACAGCATGATGATATTCATAATGTAGGAAGAGTTCAAGCGCAAAAGCCCACAAACGCCAATCCAACATTTTAATTAAAATAACAGATGTTTGCAAGAAGGAAACTTGAATTCTTACCAATTCCACTTTCCTTGTAATATAATGAATATGCAGGGATGAACAACAATAGGCTTTTAAAAAACAAAGAACCTTTTGAAGGTTTGATTCCCATGTTTATCTCAATTTTCGGATTGGCGTTTATGGGGTTTCGGGCCTGAACTCTTCAAATATATATATATATATATATATATATATATATATATATATATATATATATCCATCAACACATTATATTTGGAAAGATCCATTGCAAGTCCGTCCTGATATGACCTTAGATGTTGCCAGGAGGTAAAACTCCACCACCCGCCGAACCACAACCAACCAACCACCCATTGCAAGTTCTGGCGAACTGGCCAGGTCCAATAAGAATGATATCACATTGCCAAGTTCTACTAACCCGCGTTGGTAGCTTTACTATCTTTGCCCTGGTTTGCTAGCTTTGCCCGAAGGTTAAATATATATTTCGCTTTAATTTTAGTTACTAAACAAAATGGACAAGATCTGAAAGAGCGGTTAGTAAATAAGTGCTCCGGTATCTGAACGTTGATTTAATTCTGTCAAGTTTCTTGAATGTGGATCCATCTTAGCTTCCATGCTTTACCATGCCTTACCATGCCTTACCATGCCTTACCATGCCTTACCATGCCCTACCATGCCTTACCATGCATTACCATGCATTACCGTGCCTTACCATGCATTACCATGCCTTACCATGCCTTACCATGCCTTACCATGCCTTACCATGCCTTACCATGCCTTACCATGCCTTACACAATTGATACTTGTTGCTGCCTACTTTGGCTTTTGGCGTTTATAGGATAAGAGGTTCTCAGTGTCGGGATAATGTGACTGAGTGAGATATCGGGTCATGGTGCTGGTGGACTGGTCTTCCAGTGGAGCACCACTATATAATCGCCACGAGTGTGCACTGTCACGAGTCAGTACCTGTCCTGCTATCACGTTTAATGTCGCTACCATGTAAATCCTCAAGAAACAAGCAAGCAAACGCTCTAGGCATCAATCCCCATTTTGGGCAACCACACACAAGATATTGACGTCTGCACACTATCGCTGTGAACCAATAACAATACTAACACTCCAGACACAAACAACACGGTAAGAACTCCCAAAGGCGATGAATCGTCATGTTGTCACTCGCGGGAGCGTGCAAATTAGACTAGTGTTTATTTATCACCTTTTCTGCCGAAGAGGTGGGATCGCCTTCGGGCAGAGCGGGACAGCCTTGCACCGTGCTGCTGCACTTGGAAGGTAACGCCTTGTCTCCCCATGTCTAGCCCTTTAAATGGTGGCGCCCGCCGCCCGCCGCCCGCCGCCCGCCGCCCGCCGCATGCCGCCCGCCGCCCGCCGCCCGCCGCCCCCCGCCCGCCCCCCCCCCCGCCGCCCGCCGCCCGCCGCCCGCCGCCCGCCGCCCACCTCCTCCAGTGTCTGTCGAATGCCCGTTTAGGTACCGCCGCCGGCCTCCAGCTGGCGCCGCCTCCAGCCGGCAGCAGCCGCAACGGTTTTGGTTACTCCCGAATTCATGACCATTTAGATTTCGGTAATACTCGGAGTCAGGAAAATAAGGCGAGTGACTGCTGTAAATGACACTTCAATGCAGTCCACCCACCAGCACTACACACACCACCTTCAACCCACTGTGGTCCGGTGGACGGCAGGTGGCGGTTGGTGATGGTGGTGGTGATGGTGATGGTGGTGGTGGTGGGGGGTGGGGGGCGATGGTGTTAGGGATGAGATGAAGTGTGTGCGGGAGTGAGTGGGTTAATCATGATTTTAGTGTTCATAGATTGGCCACTGTGTGTTTTTTTCTTTGAGGTCTTTGGGCATTTAAATAATCAAAACATGCAATTATATAATATATAGATATATAATATATACATTATGTATATATATATATATATGTGTGAGGTACAAACATTATACACTTATAATTAATCGGAAGCTTTCAAACCTTATTATATCCTCAGTCATCTACTACTAGTGATCTACTGTACTGATCTGTTATTAATTGTTCATTGCATTAGTTCATTAAGCAGGGGAATTTTCAATCACGAACAATTGCTCTTCAGTTCCACATTCCACTGCTCTTTCCACTGTCCTAGTAATGGCGAACACCTGATTAGGTAGCGACTACTATCAATGTTTGAGCCATTGGTTTGACTCCACCAGAGTTCGAAGACAAGTTTCGAATCTCATGAATTACCAGAGCAAGGCGCTGAACACATTCGGCAACTCCATCTGGTAATTCATATATACAGTAGAACCTCTCTAACCGACCACCTCCACACATTGACCACTCCCCTATATCGATCGCTTTATGTGGGTCCCAGCAATACCAGTGTAGGGGTATTCTAACTCCCTAATCCGACCACCTCCCTAAACGGACCACTTTAAGTTGGTCCCATGGTCGGTCGATTTAGAGAGGTTTTACTGTATATATATATAACCCCAGAAAACTGCACAATTATAGGAATGACAACCAGGTTGCGGACACATTACATGCAGTGCTCTTGGCGCATTACTTGATACTGTGGTGAGTTGTGTTTACATAAATGGCACACCGAAACCCCCATATCCCAATACCTGACCCTCACCCACACCCACATGCACTCCACACACCCCACCCCATGAACTCCCACACCACACACCACACATACTCTACACGCCCACACGCTCTACACCTACACACACTCTACATCCCACACGCTCTACATACCCACACACTCTACATCCCCACACCCTACACACTACACGCCCTACACACCACACACCATACACATCACACACCACCCTACACTTCACACATCACACATCCTACACACCACACACCCTACACACCATATACCCTACACATCACACACCACACACCCTAAACACCACACTCACTACACACCCTACACACCACACATTCTACACACCACACACCCTACACACCACACACCCTACACACCATACACCCTACGCACCACACATCCTACACACCACACATCCTACACATCACACACCCTACACACCACACACCATACACATCACACACTACACCCCCTACACACCACACACCATACATCCTACACCCCACACACCATAAACACCACGCACCATATGTACCACACCTCCTACGCACCACATACCCTGCACACCACATACCCTACACCACACACCCAACACACCACGCACCCTACACACGTCACACCCTACACACCACCTACTCTACACCCTACACATCACACCCCCTACACACCACACACCCTACACACCACACACCATACACACCACACCTCACACACCCTACACCTCACACACTACACACCACACACCACACACATGACACACCATTCACACCACAAACCCTACACAACACACACCCTATACACCACACACACCACACAACACACACCCTATACACCACACACACCACACACCCTACACACCACATGGCACACATACCACGCAGGATACACACTTCACACACATCCCACACACTCCACACACCCATGCACCCTATTAACCCCCCCCCCCCACACACACACAGTCCCCCCTTCCCCCCCCCCCCGACCACCCCCATCCCGCAATATATCCTAATGATAGGTGGCAAGCGGTCCATCTCAACAAGCCGGGTCTGAGTCTATGTGGCTAGGCGAGGCGAGGCGAGCTGGTGGTGGTGGCAGAGCTGCTCACTGTATATAGAGGTCACGTCGTGGCGCAGTCCATGAATGCCGCTCCCGTAATGGTAGCGCTGCGGTCGAGAGTGGTATTCAGGAGCAGCTCGGCACAGCAGCAGCAGTAGCTTCCACGGCCCAGGCCGGCTCGACCCAGCCCGGCCTGACCGGCCTCTACGCATGGCCTTACTGGGAAGGACGATCACCACGCTTACAGCTTGACGCCGCGCACAAACTGTTCGCCGATCAGAATCGCTAGAATATTCACAATTGGGGTTTTATCATAGAATTAAGCACACCAACATAACAACCTATATAACGTGGTAGACATCTAGTCATATATTGTCCAGAGCAACGAGGTCCTGCTAAAGGAATGGTGATAATAATGGTGCCCTTGCCCCATATGTATACATATATATATTTGTTTTAATTTGGAATTTACTGAGTGACTTGCTCGGTGATGTGTTAGGACGAGCAGCTCAGCTGGTGTTCGCCTTTGCGGAGGTTCTCTTCCCCCCCCCTCCTCCCCCTCCTGCCTCCTTCCAAGAGCCACCGCGAGCAGCTCAACGTGATCCAAATAAGGCGAGCACGGCAGCGACTGCCACCAGCCTTATTGGACACCTGTACACCACCACATGGACACAACCACAGAGCTCATCAATGGGTCGCCGCCGCGGGGGAGTTAATTCTCATAATTCCATGAATGATAAAAATCATCTCTTAAGACATTGTTTATCTATTTAAAAAAAAGGAACATGAGCGGGAGAGGAGAAAAAAAAAGTGTCCTCTCTGTGTGTGTTTGTTTTTTTCAAACCTGATAAATGAATTCCATGTAGTGTGTGGGTGTCCATTTTTAATCTTTGTTCTCTCCCCCCCCCCTCTCTGAGAAGAAAAGAACAACATCGTTTCTCCTCAATTTTGTGTGACAATCAATCTTTCAGAAAATGAAGGCCGTTTTCTGGTGGGACGCACACAACCATTGAATTTGATTCTAGTCATATCAAATGCCGTGACAAATGCAGCTTTGCATGCGTGCCGCCATCCCTGTAAGCCTCCGATTCGTCCTGTCGTTCCACCTCTCAGAGAATACGCTCGTCCTTCTAGGTAGAATGACAAGACGGGATGGACGAATGAGTTGAGCGTCCGGCTCCCGTTTGGTAGATCGTGGGATTCGAACCCTGGTCGCTTCAAAACATGCAAACTGACCTGTCATGAACTATATGTACAGCTTGTGGCCTGTCATGTACACTTCATCGCTAGGGCACTACATCGCGTCCATGTATTCATGAAATACTTAGGGTGCACACTTAGTAGGGTAGTCTCTTGATCTCTAGATGTCTTCTTTACCAAGTTATTCATTGGTCTTACTTTTCATTTCCTATACTATTGTGTTGATATCAAAGGGAGGGTTCAATTTGGTCGAATATCTAACCAAAGCAGATTTCATCTAGAACTAATACAAATACAGTAAAACCTCTCTAAATCGACCGACCTCGGGACCGACTTTAAGTGGTCCATTTAGGGAGGTGGTCGGTTTCGGGAGTTAGAATATGGTTACAATGGTATTGTTGGGACCCAAATAAAGCGATCGATATAGGGGAGTGGTCGCTCTGTGAAGGTGGTCGGTTAGAGAGGTTTTACTATGTACTTATTTCCTGTGTACTAGGTGCATTTGCACGGTTCTAAGCCGTTTTGTCTGTACACAGTGCGCATTTCTATACGGTTTTGTTAATTTCCAAATGGAATTGTCTGATGACTAGGCGGGTCTGCTGGAACAATCTGACAATATAATGCAAATTTAGTTGCGACGCATCTAGCTATATCTGTGGTACCTGAACATGCTATAGACTGTCCACATGTGTTACATTATGTGCATATTCTGCAGCCAAAGCTCGATTTAGGTTTTGAGATGGAAAACCTAAATCGAGCTAAATAGATCATAGCTGAATTGAGATATGTGTGCTGCGCTCGTAGAAGAACATCATACCAGCAGCACAATAACCTAATATTGAATGAACCAGCCCATTCCTAGCCACAGAGAGTGTCAGGCAAGGCAGCAACAAAAACCAATTTGCTGAGTCTTCAGCACTGTTCAGCTTGTTTAGCGGGAGTGAGACATAACTCAGGCCGTAGAGTGTCCACCTGTGAGGGTGTCGGTCATCCTATTGATCCTGCTCAGTGGACCCATTTGCAGTTTGGGCTATTTTCCATTCCAACCAGTGGTCCCCAACTGGTGCATCAACAACTGTGGTATGTGCTGTCCTGTCTGTGCGAAAGGACATACAAAAGATCCCTTGCTGCTTAACAGAAAGAGTAGCCTATGTGGCAGCAGTGGATTTCCTCCAAAGAAATATGTCAGAATGACCATATGCTTGACATCCAATCCAATACCCGATGATGAAAATGAATGTGCTCTATAAGTTTTGTTAAATAAAACAAGCTTTACTTTTTCCGTCTTCAGCTTGAGGCATAGACTGTGTCAACTTGAATCAGCGACCACTGTGGAATCTGAAGCCCTGCCATGTGTGATGGTACACAGTGGTGTTTTTTTCTGTGCGGGTGTCCCTTTGATGACAGGACGCCTGTGTTACGGCAGGAAAACCTTGGTCTACACGAAACTAATATCCTGAGAAGACACGTTTAGCAGAAGCATCAGAAGGCGTTTTGAATGTTCGTAGCTCGACGATTTCGAGGCTGCATACCATTAGAGCTGAGAGCTACGAGCTTTGTATAGGCTACCACAAGCCTGCATCAAAGAAGAGGATAATAATAATAATAATAATAATGACGTGGCAACTATGAGAGGTATCGGCAGTTAAGGCAAATAAAAAACCTTTGCAAATTGAAACATTCATATAGATATGTGATTATATTATATACTTTAGCCGACATATGACACAAAGTCGAAATTATTGCCTTGCGTATAATGTAGTATTTATGTTTGTTTGGGTTTTACGCCAAGCACCATCTCAGGTCGGGTACCTACTTGTGACGCTCATGGCAACTTTATAGTGCTGCCACCATGGCCCGATATCCCACAGGATCATATTATCCTAATACTCTGCTAACCAGTCCTTGCCCTATCCTAGTACTAATGCCGACCCCCAGGCTCGGTAGAAAACAAGTATCAATTTTGTAAGTAATTCATTTTACTCTGCTGGGATTCGAACTCCCGAACTTCCACGCGGGAACCCTGCACTCTACCGATTCCGCTACCGTGTCCGATGTACTATTATGCATGGGCTAATAATGCCACGTGCACATTGAAACCACTACCGTTACACAGGTGTTATGTGACCCCAGCATACATTACCTGTACCTTACCATGTGGACTATGTATTATTTAACATTGCATAGTCTGATGGTTTTGAGTTTCTGTCATCTTCTCAGGTGAAAATATTTAGTTGATCGGTATAATCCACCTGTCTTTAGTCTGAAGTAACTTCGCTTCAAAGTGACCAACTTTGGATATATTTGAAGTGTGAACATGTGATCGATTGATTGGTGGTTGCTTTACGCCGTGTCGGCAGCATAGGCCATATTCACGGCGAGACATGTGAACTTAATTTTGGCAGGCTTGTCAAAACTATGACGCCATATGTTCTATTACATTGCCCTTCTAAGCGCAATGAATGCTTAATAAAATGAACCGGTCAGGTCGCCTAGGCTGTCTGGCTTATCATATGGTATTTGTCTCTCAGTAAGTGCATGCGTTTTGCTATATCTTGTTACTGGCTCCAGTGTAGATATATTTTAATCGGAGTGAGTGAGTAAGTGATTTGGGAGGTTTACACGATGTCGGTAACTATGGCCATATTCATGGCGAGATGTTTTTATATTTCATACTTCAGTTATTTATATGTATATATATTTCTTTTTTAATGTCGACTCTATCACTCAACAGAGACGTGACGTTTTTGTTTGTAAGAGTACAAGTTTGTATAAGAGCAAAACCAAAGGTAGAATCATAGAAGTCAATACAATTCAGCTGTTTTCAGAAATACAATGATTAATTCACCTTTCACATTTTTAAATGGCATTGCAGATTTTCCGTTTGAGGCAAGCATTGTCGGTACAATTCAAAATCGCTACAATCCAATAATATCGGAGTTTTCTTTTCATCCTTACACCTGTAATAGTTGGTTTTTTTAACCCAAAAACTAACATGTTGTTGGTTGGCTAACTTTGTTTGTTTGTTGTTGTTTTACGTCCTAGCAACATCTAAGGTCATATCAGGATGAGTACCGACTTGTGACAGTACGCACTCATGGCGATTTTATAGTGCTGCCTCAGTGGGAAATCAGGCCGCTGGCACCATGACCCGATATTCCACTCAGTCACATTATCCTGACACCGAGCTAACCAGCCCTTGCCCTATCCTAATAATGCCGAGCACCAGGCTAGGAAGCGACAAGTATACATTTTTAAGTCATTCGTTTGACTCAACCGGGAACCAAACTCTTGGCTAACTAGTTGCTATGTACAAAGAATTCTTTTATTTGGCGCCTATGCTTTTGCCTAGGAGCGGAAGTATCAATACGGAAAATATCGGCTCCATTTTGTTGAAGTTTGCTTCTTGGAGTTTGTATGTCCTGGCAACATGTATGATCATATCAGAATAGGTGCCAACTTATGAGAGTGCGCAATCAGGGCGCTTTATAGTGCGTCCCACTGAGAGACCAATTAGCCCGCACCATGAGCCAATTTCTAACTCAGTCACATTATCATGATACTGAGCTAACCAGTCCTTGCCCAAAACTAGTAATCAAAAGTGCCAGGCTTGGTAGTGACAAGTATAAATTTGGTAAGTCATTGGTTTGGCTCGAGCGCGATTCCAATTCCCGACTAGTTTGTTCAGTGACTTTAGGTAACTTACTTCAGTTACTGAAATTACGGTAGTTCTGTTCTATTTGTCTGGTAATACACTAATGGTGTTATACACGGTATACAATTGTGTACAATAAAGCTGCATAGTCCGATGAAATATCAAATTTTCAAAACCAAACCAATTATTTAGACTTGATTTTACATAGCTAACTTAGATACTGATGCACTTATTGAGCATTTGTCTCTGCATCATAGAAGGCAATACAGAGTCAATTTAACAAAACTTGTTACTGCAAAAGTATATGGTGTCAGAGTTTTGGCAAGCTTGCCAACACTAATTTCCCATGTTTGCACTCAAAATATCTAAAAGGTTTACCATTTAAAATAAAAGTAACTTTGAACTAATGTAAAGTAGATACTAGTGGTGGATCTAATATTTTTATCTCAGAAAAAATACAGAAATTCAAAACCATCGGACTATGCAACTTTAATATATTAATATCATAATGCCACTTTTGCTGAAGGCAGTGTTTCATGGGTCTCATGTCTGATGCTTTGTCTGATGTTCTTTAACCTTTCTGAGTACTTTCTCTTTTGTAGTCTCCAGAACGACATTAGGGGTTAGATTTGCTATGAATTTACAAGTCTTTGGTTTGTCGTTTGTTGGAATTGGTTAACAAGGTTTGCTCCGATGTCGATGAAATAGTTACTTCGGTCACTTGTTAATTAGGAATCCTCACATCTGTATTGCCATAAACTATTTTATTATAATTTGGGGGGGGGGGGGGGGTTCAGGTAAAATTTTACGTAGCTTATTCCAATATTTTAGGGGGTGTTGTGGATGTGGTTGATAACTTGGTTGAGGTAATAAACATCCAGATTTAGCCTTTTTTACTTAGGCCTTTGCCTTCCTTCTCATACATTTGGCCATAAACCTCTCATCTTGATACTGAGATGAATCAGCTTTCTGGACACACGAATCCATCTCGGTTTGCAATTTGCCGTAGAACTTATAATATAAAAGCCATGGGAATTATTCAAGAAATGACACAGGCATTATTAAAGAAAAGCCATATGAATTATTAAAGAAATGTCAAAGGAATTATTAAAGAAATGCTATAGGAATCATTAAAGAAATCCTATAGGAATTATTAAAGAAAAGCCATAGGATTTATTAAAGAAATGCTATAGAATTTATTAAATAAAACCATAGGAATTATTTTTAAAATGCCATAGGAATTATTAAAGAAAAGCCGTAGGAATCATTAAAGAAATGCCATAGGAATTATTCAAGAAAAGCCATAGGAATTATTAAAGAAAAGCCATAGAAATTATTAAAGAAAACCCATAGGAATTATTAAAGAAATGCTATAGGAATTATTAAAGAAATGGTATAGGAATTATTAATGAAATGCCATATGAATTATCAAAGAAAGGCCACGTCGCCCTTTCCGCTGTCACCAGAGACTACACGCCCTCCTCACAATGCACGGTCATGGCCTTTCTAACTCACCCGCCCACGACCCCCACCCGACCCCCACCCGACCCCCACCTACACCAGCCCAAGCCCCACAACCCCCACTCTACCGCCATTACAGTAGTCCACGCCCCACGACCCCCACCGCGATCCCCACCTACACCACGCCCGCCGCCCCCTTCACCCTCCCACCACCCGACTACACACACGCCTCCCTCCCCACCGACGTGACCAAGATCCCCACCAAACCACCACACCTACCCTACCCCCATACCACACCCTATCCCTCCTCCAGTACATCCACACCACATTCACACCACCTACACTCCACAGCACCCCTCCACCACCACCACCACACTCACCTACCACTCACTACAAGCACACCCATCACCCACCAATTTGCCCACCTCCATCAATCTGTACCTCAGCCGAAAGCCTCCTTGTCCACTCCATCCCACCCTCCCACCCTCCCACCCTCCCACCCTCCCACCCTCCCACTCCATCCCCCCCCCCTTCCCCCTCCCACCGTTCCATTCCATCCCCCCTCCCCCTCCCAACGCCACCCTCACACCCTCACACCCTCACACCCTCACACCCTCACACCCTCACACCCGCTGTCACACTCTCACACCCTCACACCCTCACACCCTCACACCCTCACACCCTCACACGCTCACACCCACACCTCACACCCTCACACCCTCACACCCTCACTCCCTCACACCCTCTCACCCTCACACCCACCAACTCTCACACCCTCACACCCTCCCATCATCATCCCTCCCCCTCCCCCTCCCTCTCCCCCCTACCCCTCATCCCCCTCCCCTCTTCCCCCAACCCCCTCCCCACCACCCTCCCTGACCACGGAGCCATGCTAGGAGTAGGACCATGTGAACACCTTTCACCGCCCCCTACACGCCCTGCCTACACAACCGACGCCAAGCTACGCGACCTGTGTTCTGGAGGGACCCAGAACCCTGATAATAAATCAGCAGGATGGGGGTGAGGAAGGGGTCAGTGTCATTTGTCCAGGCTAAGGTTGGCAGCGAGGACCTGTCGTACTTACTGACTACTCACCATTCACGTCAATGCAAGAAACTTGCAACGTGCGTACCCAATCTCTACCCAGCAAATATCTAGCTATAGAGGGCGCTCAAAGCGCTATCTCCTGACACCATCTTCGCATGTGGTGCAGAAAGGTGGGGGGGGGGGAGGCATTTGGGCATCATTCTTTTCGAATTCAAGGGTCTTCTAAGATTAAGTGACGCGCTTACTTATTGGTCACACGGGGCGAAGGAGGCGCAATAGGCCTCCCGGGGATGGGATGGTGTTGGAGGGGGGGTGGGGGGGGGGGGGAGTAAGCCTGGTACCTGGTGAGCCAGGCTTCTGTGGTGAGAGCTGCCCCTTGAGATGCCCCAAATATCGCTCGCCCATATCCATCCCGAGGTAAGTCCGTTATGTCTGACGAGCATTTAAAGGTGAATAGTCTGATAAAAGTATAACATTTTCAAAAGCAAGACACTTATCTTGATTTGAATTGACATATCCAATTTAGATAGCAGTGCATTAAGATTAATTGTGTGTATATTAGCCAGGGCTTCTAGGAAATGCAATCTCATGTCTGTTTATACCCCTGTCACACTACGACGTAACGAGCCAACGTGAGCCTAACGTGGTCATGTTTCGTCATTACGTTGGGTTACGTCATGATGACGTCAGAATGACGTCAGAATGACGTCAAGCTATGTCACATTACGTCGTGTTACGTCGAGTTACGTCAAGGTTTTGGACATGTTCAAAACTTTCGATGTAGCTCGAATGTAAGGGTTTACGTTCGCCGTACGTTCTGTTCACGTTCAGTGAACGTCAATGACGTTAAACAGACATTATTCCAACGCTGCTCACTACGTTCAACTACGTTCCTCTATGTTGACCCACATTAAACCGAGTGCAAATGGCCACGTGGCATAATGGGAACGTCAGGAGAACGTCAGGAGAACGTCAGGAGAACGTCAGGAGAACATCAGGAGAACGTCAGGAGAACATGCATTCAACATACGTTCAACATCTCATGAGGTATCTAACGTCATGTAACGTTCTTCTGGCGATGGAATAACATTCATAATGTTCCGTGAGCGTAGTGACGTTGTTCTCTCTCGTTGAATGACGGTATCACTACGCTTTACTGATGTTACGCTCTCGTCCACTATGCTGCATCCACGTTCAACTTGTGCCCAAATTTGCATACTACGCCGAGAAGTTCAACGTTCTTCACGTTCTCCCTACACTGACGTCATTACGTCGTAGTGTGACAGGGCCATTAGATGGACACCTTCTATGGCTGGCACCGAATAGCTTACATCGCCTGAGCAGAGGAAGGAAAACACCAATGAGCATGTGTGCCAACCGGGAGGTAGGGTGGCTGGGGTGGGGTGGCTGGGTGGGAGGGTGGGATTTCTCTGTACAATTCCATGTAGGCAGATTCGGTTGCTTGTTGGGAGTTTAACTCCCGAGCAACATCTAAGGTCATATCAGGATGGTTATCGATTTGTGACAGTGTACACTCATGGTGACCTTATAGTGTTGTCCCACTAGGAGACCAGGCTACCAGCACCATGACCTCATATCACACTCAGTCACATTATTCTGACACTGAGCCAACCAGTCCTTGCCCTATCCCAATAATGCTGAGTGCCTGGCTAGGAAGTGACAAGTATCAATTTTTAAGTCATCGGTTTGACTCGACCAGGGTCCCACGATCTACCAAAGCGGGAGATGGACGCTCACCTGATTCGGCCATCCCTTCTGGCTCATGCAGGTGGATGTGTAGTCGAATCCTCTTTATATCAAATTTTGTGTAATGGTGGGTTGTACCTAAACCATAGTATTATTTAACAATTGCTTTGTCACCGGACGAGATGGATGAGTAGGTAGAGTGTCTGCCTCCCAAGAGTCACGGAGGCTGTGAGTGAATCGATAACAGCGCTCGCTGGTTCTTTGTACGGAAGGTCCAGTGCTCGAATCCTGGCGCAGTTAAAGCAATGCCGTATACAATATATACGTATCGCTAACTAGCCGAGCGCTCTGCATTGTTCTGAAATTGCAAGGATTGGTTTCCAACTCATTCGGCCACCCTATCTGCTTCACACTGGTTTCAATCAATCAATCAATCAATAGGATACAGCTATAATAGGCCTTGGACCTGTTAGCCAGTCTTAATTAATAGAAATGGAGACATTTGTTCAGATGTGGTGGATTGTAACAACTGTCACTGGCTCCAATATATATATGTAATGCTTGACCAGTATGCATCCAGTCGGGACTTGAAACAGTTCACTGAGTCTGCTGCTACGACACTCTTCGGCAAGTCATTCCACAGGTCAACCACCCTAAAGCCTCACTATTTGGTATTCATAAACTGATTATGTAGGTTATATAGCCGGAGGGTAGGGAGGAATAGAAGAGGGTCACACAGTGCAGGCCCCCCCATCCTCCACCCCTACCCTCCCCATCCCCTCTTCTTCTCCCACCACCACCAGCACCACAACAGATCGCTACTTCTTCGGTCTGTGCACCAGATCACCTTTGGCCATCGTTCGGTATCTGCCCGTCAGTCACGCAAGTAACCGATGTCTGCTAAGCGGCAACGATCCCATACAAACAGTCAACATCCGATAGTCGTCTTTAAATTTAGATGCAGCTAAACTATCACTCTCATCAAAGCGTAGGGTGTGCTTTTCTTTGTGTGTAAATATGTTTTTTTTATTTTACAGTTTTATCAAATTGTTCTTGGCAGCTATTTCGATTTCTCGGCCACACCCTTCCCGTTCCAGCCGTTAACACACCAGTAGAGGAACTCATCTAGCACCGCTACTTCATTTTCATCGTGATTTAAACGACTCATTTTATTGTTGTGAATCTTCTAGTTCTTGTTGAACACGTGCGAAAATGGACAAGTCGAATAATAAATCTGTTTAAAGTTTCCCCCCCACGTCATTAACAAGAAAGGGAATGCAAAATCATGTTAACCGCGGATATAAACCGAGTTAGATTTGTCTGGTGGGTTCACGTCGTTCGTTGGTTTGTTGTTGGAGTTTTACATCCGGGCAACATCTAAGTTCATATCAGGATGGGCACCGACTTGTGACAGTGCACACTCATGGTGACTTTATAGTGCTGCTCCACTGGGAAATCAGGCCACTGGCACCATGACTGTATATCCCACTAGTGTCACATTATCCTGACACTGAGCTAACCAGTTATTGTCATTTCCTATTAATGCCGAGCACCAGGCTAGGAACCGGCAAGTATCAATTTTAAAGTCAGTGGGTTGATTCGACCGGAAAACGAACTCTCGACCTTCCGCACGCTAGGCCCGCGCTCTACCGATTAGGCCACCGGGCCCGGTTGGATCACGTCGTAGTTACGGCACTGTGGCGATGTTTACCTGTCATGTCCGTCAGTGCGCATGTCTGTGAACAGGCACTTACTTTAAGAGAAGGCATCGTCCCTGGGCTATTTATTCTCACGCTATCTACTGTTTAAGATTAGCATTAATCCTAATCTCTCCTAGATGAAGATCGCCGGAATGAGGGTAGATTATTTAAAGATTAGCCGTCACGTCAGTGGGATGCTCATATCGGAGATTACTACCCGTCGTGAAATCGATAACGCCACAGATATGCGCAGGGTGGTACTAGTGGCGAGAGAGGGGGGGTTATTTTCATTTGGACTATTGTTTTGTCAGTCATGAATCCTTCAATGCTGACTTTACTCCTGGCATATACTGTGTATTTTTCAGTGTCATGCTCTTATACTTGTCTGCCAATATAAATTACTTCAATCTCTTATTTTGCATTCCTATTTTCTTTCTCGTTTCACTACATTGGCAAGCACAATAGTGATGCTCTGGAGGAATTAACATTTTTCCACAGGATCGTGTGCAAGGCAAGATCCTAATCCCTATGCCATTTCGGTTCCAGCCATATATATATATATATAGATATGTAATTTATTTTAGTGTAATATACTAATAACCACACACTTTCCACTCCAATCCTCAGATTTCATGCCATTTGCTGTTGGCTTTCATCAATTATACAAGGCTTAGGCCAGGCAATAAAGGGCGATGTCCTTTTCCTATTGTCGGCGAGCAGGGGGGGGGGGATAGTGCGCAATAAGTTTGAATGCAGTTGAGGTTTATATCTGACTACACAGCATAGCTATATCATTAAATGACGCAGTGGAATTAACATAAATATTTTCTTACGCCTTCCAAAGAGAGTCCCCCCCCCCACTCCCTCCTAGTCCATGGGATCGTGGCTTCGAACCCTGGTCGAGTCAAACTAATGACTTAAAACTTGATACTTCTTGCTTCCTAGCCAGGCACTCGGCATTATAAGGATAGGGCCAGGACTGGTTGGCTCAGTGTCAGGATAACGTGACTGATTGGGATATCAGGTCATGGTGCTGGTGGCCTGGTCTTCCAGTGGGGCAGCACTATAAAAGTCACCATGAGTGCGCACTGTCACAAGTTGGTACCCTTCCTGATATGACCTTCGATGTTGCTAGCACGTAAAACAACAAACAAACAAACTGTTCACCTCCTTACTTCTAATTCCCTGCCGCTACCTACTCCCATCCCTGGCTCCGGCTGTGTCCATCCCTTTTCACTAACTGCCTCTTAGTCTTACTGAACCAGCTGATCCCCAACCCAAACCTTTTCCCATCATTTCTCATCCTCCTTAGCCACTACTTCTTCTTTTTTTGAGCCCATCTCCCTCCCCGCTCACCAACACCTCATCCTTTCCCAGTCTTTTGCCAGTACGTTTCTCCAGTTGAGAATCCCTTCATCTCCTCTCCCAACCCCTCTCCCCAACCCTTACTTCTCTATCCTGTTAACCATCCCATTCCTCCACATGCATGTATCGCCTCCACTCTCACCCTCACCCCTCCGCTCCCCTCACTTCCCCATCCTCTCTCCCCTCCCCTCCAACTTCCCCCTCCCCTTCCTATCACCCCTCCTCCTTCCCCATCCTCCTCCGCCCTGCCCGCTCCCCCTCCCCCCCCCCCTCGCCCATCTCCCCATTTTCCCCATCCTCTCCACCTCTCCTTCCTCTTCGTCTTCCCCACTACACTATTCTTACATTCCCCGTCCCCCCCTCCCCTCTCCGTTCTTATTCTCATCCCCTCCCACAGCCACTCCATCTTCCCTCTCTTGTTCCTCTTCTGACCCCCTCTCATCCCCTCTTCCCTTCCCTTTCCGCCTTCTCCTGCCCCTTCCGCTCCCTCTTCCCCTTCCCCTTCCCCTCTCCCTCTCTCTTTCCCTCTCTCTTCCCCCCCCGTTCAATCCCCTCCCCCTACTCATTCCCATCCCCCTATTCATTCCCCTCCCCCCTCCCACGCTCCCTCCGTCCCTCGCTCCCTCCCTCTGCTCTGTCCCCGTCCCCTCTCACTCCCCCATTCCCCCTTCCCCACTGTCCACCTCCCGCCACTTCTCCCCGCCCCAACCCACCGCCACATACCCCGCTGTCCCTTCCCAGCAGTTATCATGCGTGGCTTCCATTACCAGAGCAGCCCCAGCGTTGTTCACCCGGCCGCCGCCACTCGCCCAGATGGCGCGCCAGGAGCGACGTCCCTTATCAAATTTAACTGTCAATTGTTTCATGTCGAATGGGCCGGGTGCACGCAAACACCGGATTGTTTACTCAACAGACGGAGCGGCCGACACGATGCTTTGTTTTTCTTTTGAATATTCGCGTGCGGTTCCTGCCGCATACCCGCATGGCCGCGGACTACTTAATGGTTACCGGGCTGATTTCGGTGGTGGCGGGAAAAGGTTTAGGAGAGGCCAGGTGGGACAGAGATTGGGGTACCTAGCAACACCCCTTACAATATACTAGTTTTCGTGATTCCGACTGCGCATGCGCATGCATTGAAAACGGCGCTGACACCAAGCCGATGCGTATGGCCATTTAGTTCTCCGATCCGCGCAGGGAAAAACTTCGATTATATTCCAAATTAATAGAAATTTACATAACAATTTGGCCTACACATGGATGCACACATGCAATATAATGATACAATGGATATAGGTAAGACAAAACTAGACAGATAAGCATTTTGAGCTATGAAACATACAATTCCACACACAACAATCAGTCACTTTAAGGCTGATACTCATACCACCATTATTAATACTTGTTCTAAATATTAAAATGCTAAATGTGTCAACAGAAACTTCTTTCAAAGAATTATGTAACCAATGTTTGATTAACCCTACTCATTTCCAAGCTCTACATCTGTCATTAACCATAGGATGTAAATAAACACATGAATAAAATAAGTAAAACTGACTCTGGCTATGGCTCTATAGTAACACTAGTCTGAGTGCCCAGATTTGTGTAGATCTAAATGCAGATGGTATAAGACTTGCTGATTAGATTGGTGTAAATATGATGCTAGATAAAAGATTAACATCTTAATTTATTATAGATTTTTTATTTTTGGTATTCTGCATTTCAAACATTAGCTGAAATGTTATTGATTCCATAGCTACACTCACAGGTTTGTTTCGCTGCCTGACATCCCACAATGCACTGCGCTGCTGAAATTATTAACTAGTCTATAGCTTCTATTGACGTACATATTGGATGACCAGAGGGGATGGCCGAATGATTTCTATGCCCTTCTCCCATTTTGCTAGATGGTCGGATTGGAACCCCTGGGTTCGAACCCTGGTCGAATCAAACCAATGACTTACACATTGATATCTGTCGCTTCCTACTCCTAGCCAGGCATTCAACATTATTAGGATAGAGCAAGGACTGGTTGGCTCAGTGGCAGGGTAATATGACTGGGTGGGATGTCGGTTAATGATGCTGGTGGCCTGTGGGGCAGCACTATAAAGTTGCCATGAATGTGCACTCTCAGAAGTCGGTACCCATCCTGATATGACCTTAGATGTTGCCAAGATGTAAAACTCCAACAACCAACCAACCATACATGTCAGTCACCTACGAATCGATATATCTTCAAAAGACAGTCAGAGTTAATGTGTTGTAAATGTATTGCACAATGTTTCCCCGGAAAATTGTGAAGTACAGCATGATGCGGATTTACCATTGAGAAGACACTTACATGAGTCGCTCATCCACTCAGCCACTCACCCACTCACCCACTAACCCACTCACCCACTCACTCATCAACATATACAGTCACATACTCACCCACCTAATGACGCACTCACTCATCAACATATAGTCACATACTCATGCACCCAATGACACACTCACTCATCAACATATACATTCACATACTCACCCACCCAAGGATGCACTCACTCATCAACATATACAATAATACAGTCACATACTCACCCACCCAATTATGCACTCACTCATCAACATATACAGTCACATACTCACCCACCCAATGACGCATGCACTCATCAACATATACAGTCACATACTCACCCACCCAATGACACACACTCATCAACATATACAGTCATATACTCACCCACCCAATGACACACTCACTCATCACCATATACAGTCACATACTCATGCACCCAATGACACACTCACTCATCAACATATATAGTCACATACTCACTCACCCAATGACACACTCACTCATCAACATATACAGTCACATACTCACCCACCCAATGACACACTCACTCATCAACATATACAGTCACATACTCACCCACCCAATGATGCACTCACTCATCAACATATACAGTCACATACTCACCCACCCAATGACGCACTCACTCATCAACATATACAGTCACATACTCATGCACCCAATGACACACACACTCATCAACATATACAGTCACATACTCACCCACCCAATGACACACTCACTCATCAACATATACAGTCACATACTCACCCACCCAATGACACACTCACTCATCAACATATACAGTCACATACTCACCCACCCAATGACGCACTCACTCATCAACATATACAGTCACATACTCACCCACCCAATGACACACTCACTCATCAACATATACAGTCACATACTCACCCACCCAATGACACACTCACTCATCAACATATACAGTCAGATACTCACCCAACCAATGACACACTCACTCATCAACATATACAGTCACATACTCATGCACCCAATGACACACTCACTCATCAACATGTAGTCACCTACTCACCCACCCAATGATGTACTCACTCATCAACATATACAGTCACATACTCATGCACCCAATGACACACTCACTCATCAACATATACAGTCGCATACTCACCCACCCAATGACACACTCACTCATCAACATATACAGTCACATACTCACCCACCCAATGACACACTCACTCATCAACATATACAGTCACATACTCATGCACCCAATGACACACTCACTCATCAACATATACAGTCACATACTCATGCACCCAATGACACACTCACTCATCAACATATAGTCACATACTCACCCACCCAATGACACACTCACTCATCAACATATATTCACATACTCAGCAACCTAATGACACACTCACTCATCAACATATACAGTCACATACTCACCCACCCAATGACACACTCACTAATCAACATATACAGTCACATACTCACCCACCCAACGACACACTCACTCATCAACATATACACTCACATACTCACCCACACAAGGATGCACTCACTCATCAACATATACACTCACATACTCACCCACCCAAGGATGCACTCACTCATCACCATATACATTCATTCAAATACTCACCCACCCAAGGATGCACTCACTCATCAACATATACAATAATACAGTCACATACTCACCCACCCAATGACGCACGCACTCATCAACGTATAGAGTCACATACTCACCCACCCAATGACACACTCACTCATCAACATATACAGTCAGATACTCACCCACTCAATGACGCACACACTCATCAACATATAGAGTCACATACTCACCCACCCAATGACACACTCACTCATCAACATATACAGTCACATACTCACCCACCCAATGACATACTCACTCATCAAAATATACAGTCACATACTCACCCACCCAATGACACACTCACTCATCAACATATACAGTCACATACTCACCAACCCAATGATGCACTCACTCATCAACATATACAATAATACAGTCAAATACTCACCCACCCAATGACACACTCACTAATCAACATATAGTCACATACTCACCCACCCAATGATGTACTCACTCATCAACATATACAGTCAGATACTCACCCACCCTCGCCCTTAGTCACTCAGACACGCCCTGAGTAATGTCCATTTAATATCTATGCACTTACCCATCCACTTATTCCTTCATTCCCTCACTCAGTCATCCACTCACTCATCCACTCACCCACTGACTAATTCATCGACACAATCATTCACCTACCGCACATTTAAGACCCACACACTCACTCACCCACCCTCTTGTTCACTGCTCTCATCAGTCACTCAATCATCCGATCAATCACTCACCAACTCACTACCCCACATACATATACACACCCACAAGTCCACACATCCACATATTCACCCACCCACACACTCATACACTTACTCACGCACCCTATTATTCACTGTTCTGATGAGTCAGTCATTCGATCATTCACTCACCAAATCACTCCCCCACAACACACACACACACTCACTCACGCACACATATAAACACACTCACCCACTCACACACACCCAGAACCACTCACCCACTCATGAAATCAACTCGCCTGCACTTCCCTCCCCCCCCCCACATTCACACCCACCTCCTACACAACCCCCCCCCCCCGCCCTCTACACAGCTATCCCAGCCACTCGCCCACTCATCGTGTCAGTGAACTGCACACTTGCTACCACTTTTCTTCATGGCAGTAATTGACAGTTTGATTGCTGTGTCAGACCTGAACCATTGATTGGTAGCAAACATGCTATCATTACAACTTGTTATAAAGGTGTTTCATTGCAGGTGCAGGATCCTTTAATTGTTTTTTTTATTTCTGACAATTTTCGAAATGAGCTCCTGTGTGAATCGATTTGATCCTGCATATATCATGAGCTGGAACTATTTAATCGGATTAGTATTATTATCCACGAATCAATAATATATTAGATTAATTCGCTTCCATGGAACAACCCACTTTCAGCATCAGACTTGAAGCTGTAATGGCAGTAAAGGCCCTGTCAGACTATGATGTTTCTCACTGGCATGCCGGCAATGCGCAAAATATTTGCAACCCATCGACACACGTCCAACTCGTCGGCAGTTTGGGAGAAAGTTTGATGGGGCGCACAGTGTTAGTAGTGTGCTATGAGCGCGCGGCCAATGGGGTTCGACGTGTGGTGGAACAAAGTGTCAACATCCCACCAGCGGGTTCCCAGTGTGGCATCAGCGTGTTATCGGCGCATTGTCGGCTCACCGGCGCGCCGACGGTGTGGGGGTAGCGTGTCATTAAAGGTTCGCAGAATGCCGGGTAACGTTAGGCACGCGGCAGATGCGCCAGCAACACATCAAGACGCGCCAGCAACACGTCGAGACGTGCCAGCAACACGTCAAGATGCGCCAGCAACACGTCCAACGCAGTTTGGCGAAAAATCCCCAGCGTTGAGGGACGGTGCTCAACGTGGTTCGAGCGGGCCGGCAACACGCTGGTACCGTGGGTCCACATCCTGCCAACGCGCCGGTAATGTGCGATCCAACAAATTGGCATGCGTTGGTGCGCGTCGAAAGTTTTGTTCAAGGACAAAATGATCGGCGCGCCCCACCGTGCGCCGACGCGCGCCGACGTGTCTATTCACACGTTGCTATCCCTCAACGTGTACTGACGTGCCGGTAATGCGCCGGTAACGCGCCGGTAACGCGCCGGTAATGCGCCGGTAACGCACAAGTAATGCGCCAGTAATGTGTCCCGAGTGTACCGACGTTTCGACCAAAAAGCCAACACGTCGACGCGCATTGGTGGGAAACGTCGTAGTGTGACAGGGCAGTAAGATAGGATGGTCACCCAGATATTAGGTGACCCTCAGATGAGGGTACCAGACACATTAATCCACCTTAACAATGTCATGAGGCCACGCCGACATGAGGTCACGTTGTCATAAGGCCACTCAGACATGAATCCTCGCAGACTTGAAGCCACCCAGCCATGAATCCATTCAGACATTAATCCACGCAGACATGAAGCCACTCAGATACGAAGCCATTCAGAAAAGAATCCAGTCAGACATGAAGCCACGCAAACATGAAGCAATTCAGATATGAATCAAAGCAGACATGACGTCACTCAGACATGAAGCTTAGCAATGTCATGAGGCCACCCCAACATGAGGTCACGTTGTCATGAGCGGCCACTCAGACATGAATCCATTGAGACATGAATCCACGCAGAGAAGACGCCACTCAAACATGAATTCATTCAGATATGGATCCAAGCAGACATGACGCCACTCAGACATGAAGCCATTCAGACATGGATCCACACAGACATGCCGCCATGCAGACATGAAGCCATGCAGATATGAATCCACGCAGACATGTCACCACTCAGACATGAAGCCATTCAGACATGAATCCACACAGACATGACACCATTCAGACATGAAGCCATGCAGATATGAATCCACGTAGAGATGACAGCACTCAGACCTGAAGCCATTCAGACATGAAGCCATTCAAAAAAGAATCCAGGCAGACATGATGACACTCAGACATGAAGCCATTCAGACATGAAGCAATTCAGAAAAGAATCCATGCAGACATGATGCCACTCAGACATGAAGCCATTCAGAGATGAAACCATTCAGAGATGAAGCCATTTAGAAAAGAATCCACTGATACATGAAGCCAACCAGACATGCAGCCACTCGGACATGAAGCCACTCACACATGAAGATACTCAGACATGAAACCATTCAAAAAAGAATCCACGTAGGTATGCATCCACTGAGGCATGATTCTACTCAGGCATGAAGCCACGCATACATGGATCCATGCAGACATGAAACCTCTCAGGCATGAAACCAATCAGGCATAAAGGCAATCAGACATAAAGCCATGCACACATGAAGTGACTCAAACATGGAACCCTTCAGATATGAGACCATTCAGATATATGAGACCACACAGACATGAACCCACGCAGACATGAATCCAGTCAGGCATGAAGCCACTCAGACCAGTAGCCACTCAGATATGAAACCACTCAAACATCAATCCATGGATATGTACATCCACACAGACATGAGTCCATGCAGACAGAAAGCCACTCAGATATGAAGCCACTGAGATAAGAAACTATGCAGACATGAGGCCACTCACATATGAAGACACACATATATGAAGCCACGCAGACCTGAAACCACTCAGGCATGAAGCCAGTCAGGCAGGACGATCCTTAGGCATGAAGCCACTCAGGCATGAAGCCACTCAGACCTGATGCCGCTCAGACCTGATGCCACTTAGAATCATCCTAACAAGATAAGCTATTGACATTGTGGGAGAGAATGATGTAAACAACAAAACTGACTACTTGACCGGGTCAGATAACTGTGTGGACTGATTGTATTTAATGTATCTAGAACTGAGTCTAAGCATCATAATAGAACTGAACTGTCAGGATTCTGAATTAACCAACATTGTCAAGTATATAAGAAGAAAAGTCATTTGGTTTCATCAGCATAAACTTACATTTTCATGGAATTTTATAGGATGAATATTTGTATTCGTCACAGTTATGTATTCACTGAACATTCACTTGTCCAAGCACACTAAATTATTGATCAAGTATTCATTTTAAGTGAATTGCTACCAATATTCTGGATATGGTTTGGAGCTACTGCCTAGATGAATGATTCATATTGATATGACCTTTCAGCCCTTTCGCATTAATTATACTTCCCTTTTGAGAATCGTTTCCTCAGCCTAATATGTATAAAACATTGCCCTATTGTCAGGAATCAGCGATGGTTCATACCTTAAATGAAATTATTTTCTAATTCCAAAATAATGTAATTGAAATGGAAATATGTGATTTCTTGCTTAGTTTCAAAATAATATAATTAAAATGATCTCCCTTTTAGAGGGCTCCCAGCGCAGTTGGCAAAGAGAAAGTTCCAAAGCTGCCACATTTAGGACAGATCATCGCTACAAAAATCAATAGTGTAATCCCTGTGGTGGTTGCTGGGGTTTTCTTTTGTTAGCGTCATCGCACCTTTCTTATCGTGACCTGACTGAATGTCAGGGTTCTTTAACCATTCACTTCCCACGTGACAGCTCGTGGATGTGATCACAATGTCATCAGTTTGATCCCACACGACCCCAGCTCCATATCCCCACTCCCCTGCAATTTCTCCATATATCCATCCACATCTACATCACCGGATGTTCCATTCTAGGTGGTTCTCTTCCTTCATTACCTTATCTGCTTCGCTTCCACAGGAGAGAAAATCTTTCAAGTCAGTACTCCCATGAAATATAGAATTGTCATTTAAAGGGAATGGGTTAATGGCAGTGAATTATATATTTCAGCCCAATTGATCAAGGTTTTAATGTATAGTATTTACGCAGCTCATCCTACTTCACTCGTATATACTGACACATCTACATCCACACATCCACACATCCACACATCCACACATCCACATATCCACACATCCACACATCCACATATCCCATATCCACACATCCACACATCCACACATCCACACATTCACACATCCACACATCCACACAGCCACACAGCCACACAGCCATACAACCACACAGCCGCACAGCCACACAGCCATACAGCCACACAGCCACACAGCCACACAGCCACACAGCCACACAGCCACACAGCCGCACAGCCACACACCCACACAGCCACACAGCCACACAGCCACACAGCCACACAGCCACACAGCCACACAGCCACACACCCACAGAGCCACACAACCACACAACCACACAGCCACACAGCCACACAGCCACACAGCCACACAGCCACACAGCCACACAGCCACACAGCCACACAGCCACACAGCCACACAGCCACACAGCCACACAGCCACAGCAACAGACAGACACCCGCCCACACACACACGCACCCACAAATCCACGCACCCACACACCAAAGCACCCACACCCACACGCACATACGTCCGCACCCACGTAAACACGCAGCCACACACCGACATAGGCATACACCCACACCCACGTACCAACAAATCCACAAAGCCACACACACAGCGACACTTCCACACACCCAAACATCCATGGACCCAACCCCACACCCACACACCAACATTCACTCTCAGACAGCCCCACATCCCACATACCCCGCCTCACACACCCACAGACACACACACTCTTGTTCGCCGAACCTCTGGTGGACTCTTTATATGAGCATAAACTAACGGGGGTACCCATTCATTCACCCCGGACCACCCAGAGCCTTCCACCGTGCGCCGCAACTTGCCCCGCCCCAATCCCGGGTCAGCCCCGCCCCGCGCCGCGCCGCCCCGCCCCGCCCCGCCCCGCCCCGCCCCGCCCCGCCCCGCCCCGCCCCGCCCCGCCCCGCCCCGCCCCGCCCCCGCCCCTCCCCGCCCCGCCCCGCCCCGCCCCGCCCCGCCCCGCCCCCGCCCCGCCCCGCCCCGCCCCGCCCCGCCCCGCCCAGCTCAGCCCAGCCCAGCCCAGCCCAGCCCCGCCCCGCCCCGCCTGCCCCGCCTGCCCCGCCTAGCCCCGCCCCGCCACGCCTGCCCCGCCTAGCCCCGCCCCGCCCCGCCCTGCCACGCCTGCCCCGCCTAGCCCCGGCACGGCCCCGGCACGGCCCCGGCACGGCCCCGGCACGGCCCCGGCACGGCCCCGGCACGGCCCCGGCACGGCCCCGGCACAGCCCCGGCACAGCCCCGGCACCGCCCCGGCGCCGCCCCAGCACCGCCCCGGCACCGCCCCGGCACCGCCCGGCACCGCCCGGCACCGCCCCGGCACAGCCCCGGCACCGCCCCGGCACCGCCCCGGAACCTCCCCGGCACCGCCTCTGCCCTGACCTGCCCCGCCCTTCCCCGCCCTGCCCCGCCCCAACCCCAAGACCGGCACCAGCTGACCTGTCCCAGAAGCTTTCGTCAAATGAGATCGTGCCAATAAATCGCAAGTGAATGTTTTACGTCGGTGGCTGAAGCTCTTTGCTGCGCTCTGTGAAGTAAAGCATCGCGTCACCAAATCTGCAATAAAACGCAGACACACATATCCAATACCAACAACAACAAAACCAAGAAAATCAGATATATGTGCTGAGGTTCATAATGTTCTTGGATACAGCTGGAAACTAACAGACTAAATGGAGTGTCAACTAGTGGGAGCTCACTAATATTCAGATTACTTCTTAATTTTGGTTAAAAGGGTCGAGGAAACCTTACTAAACGGAGAGTTTGGCCTGTGCGTAATGTTGGGCGGTAGAGGGGGGGGGGCTGATGGGGGGGGGGTGGCTTTGTCAGTGTGCCGTGGTGTGTGGTCTTCTAACCGGATTATGTCAGGTGGTCGTCCGTCCACTGTCACCCATTGGTCACCATGGAGGAGAACGAGCTGGTCGGGTGTGTGCGCGTGTGTGTGTGTGGGGTGGGGGGGGGGGGGGGGGGGGGGGGGGGGCTATGAGGTTGAAGAAGGGTGTTTTACCACCAAACCATCACTATCCTCTCCCAATTTTCATTCCCGAAATTATCTGATGTCATTATTTGTTGCTCAGTATTGTAGTAGTGAATAAAGCACATCCCCCTAGTCATTGCTGTGATTATGAAGCCAGTATTACTTTTATTAGGTATGTAGGTATTGCGGGTATTGCAATACCTCAGGGAGTTTGATGCCCCTGCCCTGGAGACTTGTAAACCACTGCCTTGTGGTACAGGTTCTTGACAGAACCAAAGGCTAAGGGAGCAAACCCTAAACAGAAAACCATGTCACTGTGGCAGCATTAAGGGCGGTTGATGTATGGAACTCCCAACATCTCCCGACCAGCCAGTGCAGGGACAAATAGTTTTGTGCCTGTCTCGCCATGTTCTTGCCAGTGTGAAACCTCTATTTGCTCCGTGAGAGAGTGCTGCTGGTAACTTGCAAAAGCCAGCAATACTTCAACACTTTTGCAGGCAGCTTTCATGAAATGTAAACAAGCTGAACTCTGTTCCGGAATTCACCTACCTCGGAAGCACTATATCAAGTGATGGACACATTGATGCTGAAATACAGAGGAGGATGGCCAAGGCTAGTGCAACTTTCGGCCAACTACCATGTGTCCATGCAGGTCAAAGGCAAGATCTACCATGCAATTGCGCTATCCACCCTACTATACGGAGCCGAGGCCTGGACAGTGTACAGACAACAGGTGAAAAAGCTAGATGCCTTCATGATGCGACATCTGCGTTCAATCATGAGGCTAACCTGGAAGGACAAAGTGACAAATAAGGAAATACTCGAACGGACGGGGCTGCCCTCTATGGAAGATCTTTTGATCAAAAAGAATCTCCGGTAGACTGGACACCTCATGAGGATGTCATCAGACAGGCTACCAAAGCAGATCCTCTATTCTCAACTGTCTTCTGGTTACAGCAAGAGAGGGCGCCTTCGTCTCCGGTTCAAGGATACCATCAAGAGAAATCTGAAGCTGAGAGACATTAGGACCACCTCATGGACATCCCTCTCACAGCAGAGAGCTAAATAGAGAGCGGCAGTCAAGTAATGAAAGCAGTCTTTGTCGCATCCCGACCGACAGCATGATGATGATGATTAATTTGATTTACATATATCGTCAATGAACTGGTGAATTATATGTTGCTCAATCATTTAATCATCCAATTCACCAGAACCACGACCACCACGACGGTCCCCCCCCCCCCTCCTCTCACTTCCTCTCCCCTCCGTTCCCCCTGTCCCCTCCCCTACCCTCCTCTCCCCTCACCTCCTATCCCCTCCCCTCCCTTTCCCTCCCTTTCCCTCCTCTCCCCTTCGTTCCCCCCTTCATTCCTCTCACCTTCCCTCATCTCGTCTCCACTCCCCTCCATTCCCCTCTCATTCTCTGTCCTCCCCTCCCCTCATCTCCCTTCCCTTCCCGTCCCCTCTCCTCCTCTTCCGACTACTCCCCTCTCCTCTCTTTCCCTCCTCTGCTCTCACCTCCACTCCACTCCACTCCCCTCCCCTCTCATCCCCTTTTCACTCCTCCCATCTCCTCGCTTTCGCTCCCCTCCACTCGCCTCTCATCCACTGCCCTCCGCCCCCTCCCACCCCCTCCACCCTGTCACCCTCCACTCCCTTCCACCCCTCCGCCCTTCTCCCCTCTCCACCCCTCCGCCCTCTCCCCTCTCCACCCCTCCGCCCTTCTCCCTCTCCACCCCTCCGCCCTCCTCCCCTCCCCACCCTCTCCCCACCCCTCCGCCACCCCTCCGCCAACCTCTCCCGCTGACTGTCTGTGCGGGATATGAACCATATTTCATGGGTGGGTGAGAACTGAGCAGTGCGCCTTTTCATACTGAGTGCGGCCAAACAAAAGGTCACTTGTTATGTCTGCAACTGTTTGATTGGGGCAGTGCCCGCTGTGAGTTACCATCACTTTATTGGATTAGTGCCTCAGTCGCCGAGTCCGCCTCACTACAAATTAGTACAATAGGTGAATTGCTGGACAAACTGAAAATACGATAATTACTCTTAAACACTGGCAATAGAGGCAATGATGTTAACGACAGTAGGAAATAATGGAATTGGTGGACACCTTTTAAATGGTTTATTTAAATGGTTGAAATGGCATAATATTTCAAATGATAATAATGATAAAATTGATTGCATTGATGAGAGTTATGGTAACTATGGTCATCGTGATAATTATGATAATGATAGCAGTCAATACAGTCATTGTGATGACATCACTGACTGAGATGGTAAAGATAGTAATGATGATAATGTCAGGAATGACGATGATGAATGCTATGAAGGTAATGAAGACAATGTACGTAACAAATGTTGGTTGGTTGGTTGTTGGAGTTTTACATCCGTGCAACATCGAAGGTCATATCCTGACATGCGATAATGAAGGTAATGAAGGTAATGAATGTACTGAAGGTAATGACAGTAATGAAGGTAATGAAGGTAATGAAGGTAATGAAGGCAATGAAGGCGATGAAGGCGATGAAGGTGATGAAGGCGACGAAGGTGACGAAGGTGAGGAAGGTGATGAAGGTGACGATGGTGACGATGGTGACGATGGTGACGATGGTGACGATGGTGACGATAGTGATGATGATGACGAGGGTGACGAGGGTGACTAGGGTGACGCAGGTGACGAGGGTGATGAGGGTGACGAGGGTGATGAGGGTGACGAGGGTGACGAGCGTAGTAAGGGTAGTGATGGTAGTGGGGGTAGTGAGGGTAGTGAGGGTAGTGAGGGTAGTGAGGGTAGTGAGGATAGTGAAGGTAGTGAGGGCATTGAGGGTAGTGAAGTTAGTGAAGGTGGTGAAGGCAGAGAAGGTAGAGAAGGTAGTGAAGGTAGTGACGGTAGTGAAGGTAGTGAAGGTATTGAAGGTAGTGATGACTAAGGAGACTAAGGAGACTAATGAGGCTAAGGAGGCTAAGGAGACTAAGGAGACTAAGGAGACTAAGGAGACTAAGGAGACTAAGGAGACTAAGGAGACTAAGGAGACTAAGGAGACTAAGGAGACTAAGGAGACTAAGGAGACTAAGGAGACTAAGGAGACTAAGGAGACTAAGGAGACTAAGGAGACTAAGGAGACTAAGGAGACTAAGGAGACTAAGGAGACTAAGGAGACTAAGGAGACTTAAGGAGACTAAGGAGACTAAGGAGACTAAGGAGACTAAGGAGACTAAGGAGACTAAGGAGACTAAGGAGACTAAGGAGACTAAGGAGACTAAGGAGACTAAGGAGACTAAGGAGACTAAGGAGACTAAGGAGACTAAGGAGACTAAGGAGACTAAGGAGACTAAGGAGACTAAGGAGACTAAGGAGACTAAGGAGACTAAGGAGACTAAGGAGACTAAGGAGACTAAGGAGACTAAGGAGACTAAGGAGACTAAGGAGACTAAGGAGACTAAGGAGACTAAGGAGACTAAGGAGACTAAGGAGAGACTAAGGAGACTAAGGAGACTAAGGAGACTAAGGAGACTAAGGAGACTAAGGAGACTAAGGAGGACTAAGGAGACTAAGGAGACTAAGGAGACTAAGGAGACTAAGGAGACTAAGGAGACTAAGGAGACTAAGGAGACTAAGGAGACTAAGGAGACTAAGGAGACTAAGGAGACTAAGGAGACTAAGGAGACTAAGGAGACTAAGGAGACTAAGGAGACTAAGGAGACTAAGGAGACTAAGGAGACTAAGGAGACTAAGGAGACTAAGGAGAACTAAGGAGACTAAGGAGACTAAGGAGACTAAGGAGACTAAGGAGACTAAGGAGACTAAGGAGACTAAGGAGACTAAGGAGACTAAGGAGACTAAGGAGACTAAGGAGACTAAGGAGACTAAGGAGACTAAGGAGACTAAGGAGACTAAGGAGACTAAGGAGACTAAGGAGACTAAGGAGACTAAGGAGACTAAGGAGACTAAGGAGACTAAGGAGACTAAGGAGACTAAGGAGACTAAGGAGACTAAGGAGACTAAGGAGACTAAGGAGACTAAGGAGACTAAGGAGACTAAGGAGACTAAGGAGACTAAGGAGACTAAGGAGACTAAGGAGACTAAGGAGACTAAGGAGACTAAGGAGACTAAGGAGACTAAGGAGACTAAGGAGACTAAGGAGACTAAGGAGACTAAGGAGACTAAGGAGACTAAGGAGACTAAGGAGACTAAGGAGACTAAGGAGACTAAGGAGACTAAGGAGACTAAGGAGACTAAGGAGACTAAGGAGACTAAGGAGACTAAGGAGACTAAGGAGACTAAGGAGACTAAGGAGACTAAGGAGACTAAGGAGACTAAGGAGACTAAGGAGACTAAGGAGACTAAGGAGACTAAGGAGACTAAGGAGACTAAGGAGACTAAGGAGACTAAGGAGACTAAGGAGACTAAGGAGACTAAGGAGACTAAGGAGACTAAGGAGACTAAGGAAACTAAACTAAGTCATGAACATGATCGCATTGAAGTTAATTATTACAATGAAGGTAAATGATGTTGATGATGGTAATGATGGTAATAATGGTAATGCTGGTAATACTGGTAATGATGACGATAGTGGTATTGCTGACACTGATGGCAATAGTGGAAATTAAGACACTGACTAAAGCAACTAATGTATCTTATTTAATTGAAGTAACCCAGATTTTCTAACACGGAAACTGGTTATCAAAATTAGATAAATCACATTACGTATAAGTACTATAGCTACCTTTTCTCATTGGTGTAGTCTCACAAAGCGTTTATTGAGTATCCTCAGAAATAAATCAAGTAAGAAGAGCATTTACCCAAACAGGTATTGAACCATGGTGAATAAAATGTTCAGTAAATCTGGTGCAACCCAACAACATTGTATTACATAGAGTGTGGGGAGGGGGGAGGTACTATGATTCCTGCCTAAGGAGATCGATCTTTTCTCAAATTGTTATCCGGAAATAATCTTGTGGACATCCGGAGATTGTGTTGCACAGAATCAAAAGTAAATTCTCAAAATGTATCCCACCATCTACAACGGGTCTCTGATGAAAACCCCCCCACCAAAAAGCCCCCAAAACCCCATATTTTTGGTGGTGGGTTATTATATTTAATACACCAAGCTTAATAACCTGACTGGGTGGGATTGATGTGTGCTCTAGTTGGTCTTGACGCTGAGTCCCCCATATGCAGGAAGTTTCATTGGAGCTGCTCTGCATTAAGTAACTACTTAATATTGGGGATCCCCCATTTAAAATTGATGGCTATGATTAGTTAGTAAAACTGCTCACATAATCTGCCATTCTCAGCCTTCTCTGCTGGTTTCGGCGTCTGTTGGCGGCGACCTTTCACTGCTTTAAGGGCCCGATCCACGAGCAACTTGCAGTGCAGCTCCAATGAAACTTTCTGCATATGGGGGACTCAGCGTCAAGACCAACTAGAGCACACATGAATCCCATCCAGTCAGGTTAATAAGTTTGGTGTATTAAATATAATAACCCACCACCAAAAATGTGGGTTTTTTGGGGGCTTTTTGCTGGGTTTCTTTCATCAAAGACTCGGTGTGGATGGTGGGATACATTTTGAGAATTTACTTTTGATTCTGTGCAATACAAGCTCCGGATGTCCACAAGATTATTTCCGGATAACAATTTGAGAAAAGATGGATCTCCATAGTCGATGCTGGGAGTGGATGCAAATATTCTGAGTTTTAGCGTCGGTGAACAATTTGTAAGAAGGGTCTGATCTGGTCGCAACTTCCGTTCAAATGGTGAACTCTAACATTTAACGAAAAGGGAAACTGCTTTTCACAGCTCGGCTGTGTATAGATCGGAAATACTTTTTTAGGGTAGGTACTTCAGCACGGCTAAAGCCTGATAGAATTATTTAGCCTCTGCAGTGCCCCTATATGGAACACCACTAAATGGGGCTTTTGCAAGGCGCTCCCTGCTGCGTTGTGATAATATTAATATAGATGTGTGATTTACGAAAATGGAGCTAATAAATACGTTGCCTTATTTCTAGGGGAGAAGTGATGTAAGATTATTAAGAAATATGTCTGCGGGTCATTGTAATTTATATTACATACATATATGAATATAATATATATAGCATAAAATATATAATATAAATAACATGCATGATATAATATGCTTAGGTATCATCATCATCATCATGCTGTCGGGCGCAATGCGACAAAGACTGCTTTCATTACTTGACTGCCACTCTCCATTTAGCTCTCTGCTGTGAGAGTTGCGTCCATGAATCAGTCTTAATGTCTCTCAGCTTCAGGTTTCTCTTGATGGTATCCTTGAACCGGAGATGAGGACGCCCTCTCTTTCTGTAACCAGAAGGCAGTTGAGAATAGAGGATCTGCTTTGGTAGCCTGTCTGATGACATCCTAATGAGGTGTCCAGTCCACCGGAAATTCTTTTTGATCAGAAGATCTTCCATAGAGGGCAGCTCCGTCCGTTCGAGTATTTCCTTATTTGTCACTTTGTCCTTCCAGGTTAGCCTCATGATTGAATGCAGATGTTGCATCATGAAGGCATGTAGCTTTTTCACCTGTCATCTGTACACTGTCCAGGCCTCGGCTCCGTATAGTAGGGTGGATAGCATGATTGCACCGTAGATCTTGCCTTTGACCTGCATGGACACATGGTGGTTATTCCATAGTCTCTGGTGTAGTCGGCCGAAAGATGTGCTAGCCTTGGCCATCCTCCTCTGTATTTCAGCATCAATGCATCCATCACTTGATATAGTGCTTCCGAGGTAGGTGAATTCGGGAACAGAGTTCAACTTGTTTCCGTCAACCATGATCTCCTCCTCTCAGGTTCTTGTTGCTTAGGTATATAATATACAGAATATACATAATATATTATACATACTGTACGCAGTATATAATACATACCACATAATACATCATATATAATATATAATATATTATATCTCTTTACTGTATTATCTCATTGCAGCATGCATGTATCTGAGATCGTCCAGATCTAGGCACATATGGTACACCGAACCCATCAGACGGGATGGCCGAATGAGTTAGAGCGTCCATCTCCCGTGTTGGTAGATCATGGGGTTGCGGGTTCGAACCCTGGTCAAGTCAAACCAATGACTTAAAAATTGATACTTGTTGCTTCCTAGCCAGGCACTCGGCATTATTAGGACAAGGCAAGGACTGGTGTGCTCAGTGTCAGGATAATGTGATTGAGTGGGATACCAGTTCATGGTGCCGGCAGCCGGGTTTCCCAGTGGGTTAGTACAATAGAGTCGCCATGAGTGCGCACTGTCACAAGTTGGTACCAGTACTGATATGACCTTAGATTGATTGATTGATTGGTGGTTTCTTTACACCGTGTTGGCAGCATAGGCCATATTCACGGCGAAATTTAAAAAAAAAATGTATTCAACCATCGCTTTTACAGAATGCAAAACACAGAACCTTAGATGTTGCTAGGACGTAAAACAACAACAAACAAACAACACCGAACCCTCCTTAGATGTTGCCAGGACGTAAAACTCCGACAACAATCAACCAAGCCAACCCTCATCGGCATATGCTGTGTTGCGTGTGTTGCGTGTGTTGCGTGTGTTGCGTGTGTTGCGTGTGTTGCGTGTTTTGCGTGTGTTGCGTGTGTTGCGTGTGTTGCGTGTGTTGCGTGTGTTGCGTGTGTTGCGTGTGTTGCGTGTGTTGCGTGTGTTGCGTGTGTTGCGTGTGTTGCGTGTGTTGCGTGTGTTGCGTGTGTTGCGTGTGTTGCGTGTGTTGCGTGTTTTGCTTGTATTGCGTGTGTCGCATGTGTTGCATGTGTTGTGTGTGTTGCGTGTGGTGCGTGTGTTGCATGTGTTACATGTGTTGTGTATGTTGCGTGTGTTGCGTGTGTTGCGTGTGTTGCATGTGTTGTGTGTGTTGCATGTGTTGCGTGTGTTGCGGGTGTTGCGGGTGTTGCATGTGTTGCATGTGTTGCATGTGTTGCATGTGTTGCGTGTGTTGCGTGTGTTGCATGTGTTGCATGTGTTGCGTGTGTTGCATGTGTTGCATGTGTTGTGTGCGTTGTGTGCGTTGTGTGTGTTGCATGTGTTGCATGTGTTGCATGTGTTGCATGTGTTGCATGTGTTGCATGTGTTGCATGTGTTGCATGTGTTGCATGTGTTGCATGTGTTGCATGTGTTGTGTGTGTTGCGTGTGGTGCGTGTGTTGCATGTGTTACATGTGTTGTGTATGTTGCGTGTGTTGCGTGTGTTGCGTGTGTTGCGTGTGTTGCGTGTGTTGCATGTGTTGTGTGTGTTGCATGTGTTGCGTGTGTTGCGGGTGTTGCGGGTGTTGCATGTGTTGCATGTGTTGCATGTGTTGCGTGTGTTGCGTGTGTTGCATGTGTTGCGTGCGTTGCGTGTGTTGCATGTGTTGCATGTGTTGTGTGCGTTGTGTGCGTTGTGTGTGTTGCGTGTGTTGAGTGTGTTGCGTGTGGTGCGTGTGTTGCGTGTGTTGCATGTGTTGCGTGTGTTGCGTGTGTTGCATGTGTTGCATGTGTTGTGTGTGTTGCGTGTGTTGCGTGTGTTGTGTGTGTTGCATGTGTTGCGTGTGTTGTGTGTGTTGCATGTGTTGTGTGTGTTGTGTGTGTTGCGTGTGTTGCATGTGTTGCGTGTGTTGCATGTGTTGTGTGTGTTGTGTGTGTTGCGTGTGTTGCAGTGTGTTGCGTGTGTTGCGATGTGTTGTGTGTGTTGCGTGTATTGCTGTGTTGCGTGTGTTGCGTGTGTTGCATGTGTTGCATTTGTTGCTGTGTTGCGTGTGTTGCATGTGTTGCGTGTGCTGCGTGTGTTGTGTGTGTTACTTGTGTTGCGTGTGTTGCATGTGTTGTGTGTGTTGCGTGTGCTGTGTGTGTTGCATGTGTTGTGTGTGTTGCATGTGTTGCGTGTGTTGCATGTGTTGCGTGTGTTGCGTGTGTTGCATGTGTTGCGTGTGTTGTGTGTGTTGCGTGTGTTGAGTGTGTTGCGTGTGTTGCGTGTGTTGCGTGTGTTGCGTGTGTTGCGTGTGTTGCGTGTGTTGCATGTGTTGCGTGTGTTGCATGTGTTGCGTGTGTTGCGTGTGTTGCATGTGTTGCGTGTGTTGCGTGTGTTGCATGTGTTGTGTGTGTTGCATGTGTTGCGTGTGTTGTGTGTGTTGCATGTGTTGTGTGTGTTGCGTGTGTTGCGTGTGTTGCGTGTGTTGCGTGTGTTGCATGTGTTGCGTGTGTTGCATGTGTTGTGTGTGTTGCGTGTGTTGTGTGTGTTGCATGTGTTGCGTGTGTTGTGTGTGTTGCGTGTGTTGCATGTGTTGCATGTGTTGCATGTGTTGCGTGTGTTGCATGTGTTGCATGTGGTGTGTGTGTTGCGTGTGTTGTGTGTGTTGTGTGTGTTGCATGTGTTGTGTGTGTTGCTTGTGTTGCATGTGTTGCGTGTGTTGTGTGTGTTGCGTGTGTTGCATGTGTTGCATGTGTTGTGTGTGGTGCGTGTGTTGTGTGTGTTGCGTGTGTTGCGTGTGTTGTGTGTGTTGTGTGTGTTGTGTGTGTTGCGTGTGTTGCATTTGTTGTGTGTGTTGCATGTATTACGTGTGTTGTGTGTGTTGTGTGTGTTGTGTGTGTTGCGTGTGTTGCTTGTGTTGCGTGTGTTGTGTGTGTTGCGTGTGTTGTGTGTGTTGCGTGTGTTGCGTGTGTTGCGTGTGTTGTGTGTGTTGCGTGTGTTGCGTGTGTTGTGTGTGTTGCGTGTGTTGAGTGTGTTGCATGTGTTGCGTGTGTTACGTGTGTTGCATGTGTTGCATGTGTTGTGTGTGTTGTGTGTGTTGCATGTGTTGCGTGTGTTGCGTGTGTTGCATGTGTTGCATGTGTTGTGTGTGTTGCATGTGTTGCGTGTGTTGCGGTGTGTTGCAGTGTGTTGTGTGTGTTGCGATGTGTTACGATGTGTTGCGATGTGTTGCGGTGTGTTGCGGTGTGTTGCGTGTGTTGCATGTGTTGCTGTCTTGCTGTGTTGTGTGTGTTGCGTGTGTTGCGTGTGTTGCGTGTGTTGCATGTGTTGAGTGTGTTGCGTGTGTTGCGTGTGTTGCGTGTGTTGCATGTGTTGCATGTGTTATGTGTGTTGCGTGTGTTGTGTGTGCTGCATGTGTTGCGGTGTGTTGTGGTGTGTTGCATGTGTTGCGTGTGTTGTGTGTGTTGCTGTGTTGCGTGTGTTGTGGTATGTTGCGGTGTGTTGCAGTGTGTAGCAGTGTGTTGCGGTGTGTTGCGTGTGTTGCGTGTGTTGTGGTGTGTTGCGGTGTGTTGCGGTGTGTTGCGTGTGTTGCGTGTGTTGTGTGTGTTGTGTGTGTTGTGTGTGTTGTGTGTGTTGTGTGTGTTGCGTGTGTTGCGGTGTGTTGCATTGTGTTGTGTGTGTTGCGTGTGTTGCGGTGTTTTGTGTGTGTTGCATGTGTTGCTGTGTTGCATGTGTTGTGGTATGTTGCGGTGTGTTGTGGTGTGTAGCGGTGTGTTGCGGTGTGTTGCGTGTGTTGTGTGTGTTGCTTGTGTTGTGTGTGTTGAGTGTGTTGTTCTGCGCCCGACGAAGCCTGGTGGAACCAACACCTCTCGCTCCTGTATCAGGAAAACCACTGATTGGCTTCCCATGCATAAGGGCCTTGTTACAAACCCCGACTGAGTCAAACACTGACTTACTAAATGTATGCTTGTCGCTACTTACCCTGACACTTAGCAGTAATAGGCTAAAGCCCCAGTCAGACCTCACCGGATTGAGGAAACGGAGAAAAACCGGACACTATCCATTGAAATACGGCAATGTACGGTTTATATACGGTACCCATCCGACATGTCCGTTCTATCTCCGGTGGTGTCCGGCTATGTCCGGTACAAGTTTTGAACATGCACAAAACTTGTACCGGATACCGTGGGACTGACGTGTACGATTGATGTCCGTTTTGTCCGTTTTGTCCGTTTTGTCCGTTTCATGTCCGGTAGCCATCCGTTACGTGTCCGGTTTGCTTCCTGCAGTGTCCGTTGACGGTGCTGCAGGAATTCGGTCCGTCGGTTTTCAGCGCATCCGTGATCAGTCCGGTAGGTGTCCGGTTGGTGTCTGGTTGGTGTCTGGTTGGTGTCCGGTCCGTCCGTTTGACATTTAGTTGCCGTCCGGTTCTTGCCTGGTTCTCGCCCGGTGGCTATTCGTGAATGTACATTCCTTGGCGTTTAGTTTTCGTTTCATCTGGTACATTTTGGTACATGTTGGTACATTTTGGTACATGTTGGTACATTTGGTACATTTTGGGTACATTTGGGTACATTTTGGTTCATTTAGGTACATTTTGACACCGAGCACCAACGGGCTAGACAATTCTTTATCCGGTGGTGTCCGGTACTCAGTCCGGTAAGGTCTGACTGGGCCTTCATGCAATGACTGCTTTATTCGGGCTATTGTGACTGACTGGGATATCAGGTCATGGTGATGGCGGTCTTGTCTTTCAGTGGGGCAGCACTATAAGTTCACATGAGTGAACATTGTCACAAGTCCGCCCCCGTCCTGATATGACGTGGGATGTTGTGAGGACATAAAAGTCTTACTTCATCTTGCAGAAAGACAATGTTAGTGTCAGTAGTATGCACGAAGTGGGATTTTCCCACGGCACTGAGTTATATTCGGCACAATGGTTCTAAGGCTTAATAAACATTGTGGAACGAAAAGCCATTGATTTAATCCTCGACTATGGCGAATATTTAGAAGATGAATTGAAGCTAAAGGTTGATTGTGATAGAAGGCGACATGGACGCTTAATAAATCTCAGTTAACAAAGTAAACCACACATTGCCACTGTAAACTATTAATCAAATAGTCCAAATAACTTCAAGGTAATACTCAATATCCATTCTCATTCACACTGACATATATTTATAACGCCTCACCTTGCATGAACAGCCACGGATCTACTTGAGTCGTGGTAATCTTCTAATAAATTACATCAGCGGATGCAGGATGTTGTGATGAATGCAATGATATATTCATTGGAAGAATGTTGTGCTTTAGTTTATAGGCAGTGCACCCGCTGTTCTGAGGAAGCGTGACGATTTAGGCCCCGTATCGGGTGGCAGTAAAACTCTGGTCACGTGACACCTCGCCCAGGCCGCCTACATTTACAGATTGACCTTGCTGCTTTATTAGGCGCGGTGGTCGGTGGATTGCAGCATTGGTCAGTGGGCAAAGTTTTTGATGTTCTCGTGAGTGTGAGCGGGACGGACAAAGGGTACGCTGGTGATGGGATGGTGGCGGGTGGCGAGCGGCGGGTGGCGGGGTGGCGGGTGGTGGGTGGCGAGCGGCGGGTGGTGGGTGCCAGGGTGATGGGAGGCGGTCAGTGCGTTATGGTCGCATAGATCAGGGCGGCGTCAAGGCATCATCACCGGGTGGTCGATGCATGGGCATGGATGGATGGATGGATGGATGGATTGAGGGGGGAAGGGAGGGAGGCGGCAGAGGAAAGGGAGGGAGGGATAGAAGTGGGGGTGGTGGTGGTCTGTTGTAACTGGCTCACCCATGCACCCCAACCGCATATGCATATGCGCACGCGCTCGCGCATGCGCACGCGCACGCGCACGCGCACGCTCACGCGCACGCGCACGCGCACGCGCACGCACACGCACACGCACACGCACACGCACACGCACACGCACACGCACACGCACACGCACACGAACACGCACACGCACACGCACACACGCACACGCACGCACATGCACACAAACAACACACACGCACACGCACCACGCACACGCACACGCACACGCACACGCACACGCACACGCACACGTACACGCACACGCACACGTACACGCACACGCACACACACACACACACGCACACGCACACGCACACGCACACGCACACGCACACGCACACGCACACGCACACGCACACGCACACGCACACGCACACGCACACGCTAATTGGCACACTCCACAATACCTCCCAGCCTCCACCTCCATACACCCACACTCAGATTCATACACATACCACCCTACACCCCAAACAAGCACAAACGCCCACACACTCAGATAGTCACATTCACACACACTCATACAGATACATTCACACACAAACACTCACGCAGAAAGACTAACACAAATGGACCCACAAACACTCACCCACAAACATGTACACAACACACACAAACATGTACACAAACACTCACATAAACATCACACAAACCACCCACACACAAACATTCACAGTGACGCCATCACATCCACGCGCACATACTTATACCCATACAGTCACAGATTCAGTCACATATCCACACTCACACTGTTTTGGGAGATCGGGAGATCCCAACCCATGAGTTTGTGGATTCGAACCCTGGTAGAGTCAAACCAATGACTTAAAAATTGATACTTGTAGCTTCCTAGCCTAGCGCTCGGCATTAGTAGGATAGGGCAATGACTGGTTGGCTCAGTGTCAAGCTAATGTGACTCAGTGGGATATCAGGTCATCGTGCTAGTGGCCTGGTTTCCCAATGGGGCAGCACTATAAGGTCGCCATGAGTGCGCACTGTCACAAGTCTGTACCCGTCCTGATATGAACTTAGATGTTGCTAGGACGTAAATCAACAAACAAACTCATGTCCACACCCTCATAGTCACATGCTCATACCCACCCACAAACCCATAGCCACGACCACACCGACACAAACCCACAGTTACATCCATACACTACGTCACCAACAACATCCTCCAAACTCTTACTTCGACCTGTCTAGTGGATTCTAGAATAAAAACAAATGTCAATCAGTAATTCTCACCACTACCTGTCCAAACTACCATATACCCCAACACATTTCGTGTAAGAATGTCATCATCATCATCATGCTGTCGGTCACGATGCGACACAGACTGCTTTCATTACTTGACTGCCGCTCTCCATTTAGCTCTCTGCTGTGACAGTTGCCTCCATGAGTCGGTCTTAATGTCTCTCAGCTTCAGGTTTCTCTTGATGGTATCCTTGAACCAGAGACGAGGGTGCCCTCTCTTTCTGTAACCAGAAGACAGTTGAGAATAGAGGATCTGCTTTGGTAGCCTGTCTGATGACAACATTTCATGAAAGCTGCCTGCAAATGTGTTGAAGTGCTGCTAGCTTTTGCAAGTTACCAGCGACACTCTCTCAGGGAGCAAATAGAGGTTTCACACCAGCAAGAACATGTCAAGACAGGTGCAAAACTATTTGTCCCTGCAGTGGCTGGTCGGGAGATGTTGGGAGTTCCATACATCAACCACCCTTAATGCTGTCACAGTGACATGGTTTTCTGTTCGGAGTTTGCTCCCTTAGCCTTCGGTTCTGTCAAGAACCTGTACCACAAGGCAGTGGTTTACAACTCTGCAGGGCAGGGGCGTCAAACTCCCTGAGGTATTGCTATACCTGCATACACTAAGAATGTAGAAGGCCAAATTCTATAATCTCCAGTTTATTTATATTGTTCAGCAGTAGAGTGATTGAGCATAATGGCCGCTGAGGCATGGGCCAGCAGGTGGCACCATGAGGGGAGATCAGGTAGTACCAGTAGATGACCTATTGAGTAGAGGTGACCAGCCAATGACTTAGTGGTTGGGGAGTAGATGGATCTTTTGGCTTATTATAGCAACGAGAGAGATTCGGTCAATAGTATATGGATTTAAGCCATTACCGATCGAGCTATTCTTAAGACGCCGTACCAAGTGTCATGCTTAGAATGTCAGGTCAGCAACGCTTCACTTTTCAGTTCAGGCAGGATTAAAAGGGGAAAATTAATTGCAAGTATTAATACTCCATAACATTATGATCAGCCAAATTTAAGCTGTTTGTTTGTTTGTTGTTTTACGTCCTAGCAACATCTAAGGTCATATCCGGATGGGTACAGGCTGGTGACAGTGCGCATGCATGGCGACTTTATAGTGCTGTCCCACTAGAAAACCAGGCCGCTGGCACCATGACCTGATATCCCACTTAGTCACATTATCCTGACACTGAGCCAACCATTCGCTGCCCTCTCCCATTAATGCCGAGCGCCTGGCTAGGAAGCAAGAAGTATAAATCGTTAAGTCATTGGTTTGACTCGACCACGATCTACCAGCATGGGAGACGAACGCTCTAACTCATTCCGCCATCCCATCTGGTCCCAAATTTAAGCAATCAGACATTTGAATGTAAACCATCTACAAGGCGGTACATTAGTTTCGCTATTAACTGGACTGGATGGTTTAGTTGGGAGAGTGACTGCTTTATATATGCAACAGGTTATGAGTATGAACTACGGCCAAACCAAACCAACGCCTTAACAAATAATTCTTACTCCATCTGTGTACACTAGCTGGCACATTTCATGACTAGGATAAGGAAAGTACCGTATGGTATTATTTCAGGATAATATTCACTGATATGCTTATACTGCCAGTCAAATTGTATCCCGGTAGGTTAGTATTATAAGACATCCATCCATGTCCTGGCATGAACTTAGATGTCACTAGAACGCAAAACCCCAATCAGATTAGGTTTATAGTTGCAGACTCTTTCCCTTCTGTCATCGTGCATCCTGTTCTTTCCTTAAATAGAGGGCACACTTTTTTTTAGGGAACCTGGTGGGTTGGCGAGGGTGGGAGGAATGGTGGAATGGTGGGATGGGGGCTAGGGGCTGCGGGCCTGTGGGTTGGGGGGACTGGGAAAGGGGGGAGGGGGGCTCTCCAGGCGCCTCCAAGTCGCCACCCGGACTCATCCAGACCCACCCACGACCTGACACATTTCTAATCTGACCAACAGCTTGACCTTTGCTCGTGACCTTGCCCTTTACCGCGTGACCTTGACCTGACCCTGATTTGTCTGGCGCGGAATCAGCTCTGGCGCCCGACCATATCTTCCGGTGTGCGCGCGCATCCCGTGGCGAGGCTGACTTTGGGTAATGTCCTCAACTACTGCTGCCCCTCCAACGCAACGCCCACCCCCGCTACTCATCCCCACTCCACCCCCACGCCCCCCCCCCCCCCACACGGCCGCCTATTCCCAGAGAGCAAGGTGCCCGCGCCATCCTCCCCACGCTCGGGTTTACTAATAAATCACCGATGGTTCACACCATAAAACTGTTATGTAAGGTGGGCATCTGGACGGAATTCTCAGGACGAGATGGCACGAACACAGCAGCACGGACCGCGTCCCTTTTTAGCCTCCTAAGGGACACCTGGAGACTCGTCCCCTCCAATCAGCGCTTCCCACATCGTATTGCATCTCACCCTCCACCCACCACCCTTCACCCACCACCCTCCACCCTTCACCCACCACCCTTCACCCTCCACCCTCCACCCTCAACCCTCCACCCGCCACTCTCCACCAACCACCTTCCACCCTCCACCCTCCACCATCCACCTACACCCTCCACCCTCCACGCTCCACCCTCCACCTCCACCTCCACCCTCCACCCTCCACCCTCCACCTACACCCTCCACCCTCCACCTCCACCTCCACCCTCCACCCTCCACCCTCCACCCTCCACCCTCCACCCTCCACCCTCCACCCTCCACCCTCCACCCTCCAACCTCCATCCTTCACCCTCCACCCTCCACCCTCCACCCTCCAACCTCCATCCTCCACCCTCCATGCTCCACCTTCCACCCCCATCCACTACCCCCCATCCTCCACCGTCCACCCTCCTCTCTCTCCCCTCCACCCTCCTGCACCATTCCCCCTCCATCGACTTCTTTCCTGCCCCCACCCCTCTTTGACCATCCGCCACCCCCTTCACTCTCGTTCACCTCTCCTCCACCCTCCACCTTCCACCGTCCACCGTCCACCGTCCACCGTCCACCGTCCACCGTCCACCGTCCATCGTCCACCGTCCACCGTCCACCGTCCACCCTCCACCCTCCACCGTCCACCGTACACTGTCCACCGTCCACCCTCCACCCTCCACCCTCCACCCTCCACCCTCCGCCCTCCACCCTCCACCCTCCACCCTCCACCCTCCACCTTCGTTCACATCCCCACCACTTCCTTCCCTTCAATCTGAGGACCCCGGCCCTCCACCCCTCCCCTTCCCCCCAAATTCTATAGCCTACTTCACCTTCAGCTAACCTCTCTTCTCCTCCCAAATCCTCACACAGAACACGAATCAGGGCCCTCTTAGTCTTAGTCTTACCGTAGTGGGTGGGAGTTGAGGAGTTGAGGAGTCGGGGTGGGGGGGGGGGGGAACTTGGGAAGTGGAGTAGGGAGGAAACGGAGGTAGAAGGCATCCGGTGACTTTTACGTAACACGTGACCTGGGACGCCCCCTGGCGGATCATCCTGGAGGCGAGGTCCCCAGGGGTAGTGGGAATGTACGGCTGATGTGATAGCAGGTTTGGGGGATGGGTGACGGGGGGAAGGGGGGGGAGGGGGTGAGGAGAGGGGAGAGGAGAAGGGGGAAGGGGGAACCAGACCAATAGATCAGTGGCGCCCCCATGCGTGAAGCTACCGGACCATTGATAGTGAGTGGAAGGCGAGCCATCCGAATAGAAGCCTCACTGCGAGGACCAGGTTCAGCAAACTGCTCGCCACGCACAGGCGCCGACATAAATCAGCGGAACCTAAATATGTTCCAGCGTCAGGTGCATTGGAGAATGTATATGAAGAGCATTTTTCCAAAACGCGATAAGCGCCAATCCACAAAATGAGCTTGCAATGCCACTCCCAATGCCAAACTTGTAGCTCATGCTTTGGAAAAGAGCTCTTCATATTACAAAGAGCTCTTCATGTATATACATATATGAAGAGCACCTCTCCAAAATATGATCCGCGAACCCGGGACTGGCATTACAAACTCATTTTTTGGACTGGACTTATCGCATTTTGGAAAAGAGCTCTTCATAAATATATATACATATATGTGCAGTAGAATGAATGACAAGAGAGACAAATAAGGTAGTGGGTTGAGTTGTTTTAATCTCTGTGAAGGGATTATATGCCCTTGCCCATAAAAGATTTTTTTTAAACCTCTGGTGCGACTGACACTGGTCAACATCTCGGGGAGGTGAGGTGGTCGAGATGGTGCCACCGGTAAAGTGTTGTATCTTAAGGAGGATAACAACAATAATAATAAGTAATATTCCCTTACGTATCTTTATACTCACATAATACGTTATACATCACACACATATATACATATATATATATATATATATATATATACATATATACACATACTGGACGAATGTGTGCAGATTTGACAGGCCCTACATAACTCAAGGGAGTATTAATACTAATAGGCTCAGGGTTCAGCTACCTCGGGTAGTATATAAAGATACCGCACAAATGCTTGCAGAATTGACAAGACGCAACAATATTGGATGGTGATGCATACACCCGTTATGCAGCCGGGATCCTATGAATATCGTCTTTTAGTGTTGTTGTTTTTTATTCGTGAGTTATTCAGTTTTCGGTGAAATCGAGTACTCTATTGTTGGGGGAAGGGGGTGCTTCTTTGTTGTTAATATGATTTTATCGGTTTACTTTTGTATGACAAAAAATAGATCGGATATCGGTCGGTGTGAGAGTATTCATTGAACACAGACAATATCTCATGATGCCAGGCCCAGGATGTCAATTATGTCGACCGCCCACCTCCCCTTATCACCCCTCTGTCCACCACACGCAGCCAGCCGTTGAGAACCGCTGATTCTTGATTTATAACCGAGCCCTCTTTACAACTCTAGTAATCAAGTCAAGATTTGCCATCTCAAGAAAGAAATGTAAGCAGACAAATATGTATTTTATTTTCGTTGTTTTCAGGGGAAATAGCATTTCGCAAAATTAAGGAGTGCGAATTGGACTTCCCGTGTGTTTGGTAATACCGTGGTTTGCCGCTAGGAGAGTTCCTAGTGGCCTATTCTGAGGGGTTGTTTCTGTTTTATGTTATTTTTGTGTTGATGGTAGGATGGCTGCGATTGAGTGGTGACAACCTAATGCAGTCTTCCTGTATCGCCGACCATTCCACCACCCCCTAACCCCCCACCCCCCACCCCCACCACTACCCCATTTCACACACACATCAACCGCAACCTTTCTGTCTGGGTCACTACGCGAAGCCTAGCTGACAACACAAGCCAAACGACTACCCCACAACACTCGCGTGTAGAATTAAATAATTATAATTAACAACATATACGTATGTGTATGCATGTATTGTAGTTCAGGCTGTATCCGCTAGGCTATGCTGTGTAGAGTAAGATGCAGCTCTATCCGCTCCAAGTCAATTAACTATCGCAAATGGTACACATGGGCCGTACCTATCTATAGCTACCAATTCAGGTGGTTACTTGATACAGACACACCACTGCACCACCTATCATGATATTGACTGTTTTAATTTACCCATCACATATATTGTAGCCTCGGAAATGGGAAAAAACATTCACTTGATTAAAATAACGAAACATTCCTATTATAATTGAACTGGAATATGCCATAAATACTTTAATACATACCGTAATTATTCAAATTATTTTGAACAATTAAACACGAAACAAACCATCACGTAATCGACCTTCATTCAAACTCAAAGTGCTACGCTGAAGTAATCGAACATTTGATAGATTATTAGAGAAAGCCCTATTTTTAAAAGCAGAAATAAATAACATTGCTAGGGAATACATAAACAAGTATATGCGGCTAAGTATATTATGAAGAGTTCAGGTGCAAAAACCGGCAAACCGATTTTGTTTTGTTCTCTGTCAACTAGAATTGGTTGTTGTGCTTGACAGATAAAATCTCCCAATTTCATATTGGGTGATGCATTAGTATATAGGGGGTGTGTTGGTTTGTGTCAGTTAAATGAAATGATGGCAGCATCACCTTAAAGCTGCTGGCTATGGTTTCATTTCGGCTTGAATGGCGTTTGTCGCTTGTTGGGCTGAACACTTCTTATGTACCTACATATCAAATATAAGCAATTAAACTCTTTTTTTTTCAAATGGAACCAAAGTAGATAGTTGCTTTCGGATATATGTCTATAAGATGGGACAATGTTACGCTTCCAAATCTTCGCCAGATACCAGAAAAGAATCAATATCTAAGTTCATCTAAGGTCAATTTGTATGACATACACAATGTTGTATTGAGCTAGTCCTTGGCATTTAACCACAGTATTACACGGCCCTTTGTGTGTGTGCCCTGCAGAGTTGTAAACCACTGCCTTGTGGTAGAGGTTCTTGACAGAACCGAAGGGTAAGGGAGCAAACCCTGAACAGAAAACCATGTCACTGTGGCAGCATTAAGGGCTGTTGATGTATGGAACTCCCAACATCTCCCGACCAGCCACTGCAGGGACAAATAGTTTTGCGCCTGTCTGGAGATGTTCTTGAAGGTGTGAAATCTCTATTTGCTCCCCAAGAGATTGCCGCTGGTAACTTGCAAAAGACATCAGCACTTCAACACTTTTTGCAGGCAGCTTTCATGAAATGAGTGTACAGACGACAGGTGAAAAAGCTGCATGCCTTCATGATGCGACATCCGCGTTCAATCATGAGGCTAACCTGGAAGGACAAAGTGACAAATAAGGAAATACTCGAACGGACGGGGCTGCTCTCTATGGAAGATCTTCTGATCAAAAAGAATCTCCGGTGGACTGGACACCTCATGAGGATGTCATCAGACAGACTACCAAAGCAACATTCTCAACTGTCTTCTGGTTACAGAAAGAGAGGGTGCCCTTGTCTCCAGTTCAAGTATACCATCAAGAGAAACCTGAAGCTGAGAGACATTAAGACCAACTCATAGCCATCACTCTCACAGCAGAGAGCTAAATGGAGAGCGGCAGTCAAGTAATGAAAGCAGTCTTTGTCGCATCACGACTGACAGCATGATGATGATGATGATGTGTGTGGAATTGTGTAAGGCTGTCATGCAGGTGAGGTTCCCACACCCGTTAGGGACAGGAACAGCCGGTGGCGGCGCCACAGATCATACAGGGGAGGTACAGGAAGGTGGACATAGATGCAACGTTATACAATACTATAATGATAATAATGAAGTCGTTCCCTTCCGCGCCTTTAGACTCACATAATGCATTATACATCAGTATATATCAATCGCAGACAGTGACAGAGCGCCGCCAGATAAGTTACAGCATTTGCAGGCAGAGACCGACACAATCGGCCCGATTACATATTGAATAAACAATTAATAACTAATAATTCAATAACAATTAATGACTTAGAATATAATAAGGAGTGAGAGCTTCCGATTAATTATACTTGTATAATGCTTATACATCACACGTATACATATATATACATATATATGTATCCGTAACCTATAATGCAAATGGGAAAATAAACACAATAACTATTTACTTACATTTTACAAGTCCTCCACTGTCTTCCCACTTACACAGGACTTGCTGTCCGATCTTAGATGGGTCTAGTTCCCATTTCTGCCACGGCGGCGCCACTTGCGAGTGGATTTTCTCACCAGTTAAATGACACGCAGATCCGCTTGTTAAACTACTATAACATACCTGTCAGCGTTTCCCTAGACGCAGGTCGTATAGAACCGAATTAACAATTTCCGGGAACTGTTTTTCTTCTTTTTAGGCATGTTGTCAAGATGCCTCTCCCTGGATATCCATGGCACTGCCCCGTAATTAGTCGAGGTTCCGTCTCAAGAGAACCAAAGAAGTTAAACATTTTATCCCTAGGTATCCACCTGTACTCAAGTTCCCAATGCACGGTCGGTTCTATAGGCTGGCTATCAATATGGCAGAAGCGACTGGAACTTGTTGAACACGTACATTACCTGCCAATAAAACTGGACCGGTTTTACTAGAAATCCACCAACGCTTCTCCTTAATCCGAAATTCCCAATCTACAGAATCATTCAGAACTGACATCATTTGGGCAGTGTGTGGCCTGGAAATAAAAATAAAAATCTTAAAATTGAGGCGATCCGTCTAGTTAGATATATTTTCGCCACGCAATTTGTGTAGATCGTGAGTGATACCTCATAGTGAGGGATTTATTTATCTTAACACCGGGCACAAGAGTGAAATTGTGTAGAACACGTAGGACGGCATATTAGTGGTTGGAGTGTGGTGTTGCATTGCGCCTGAGCACAGCCAATTAGCCTGATTCGGATCGTTGGGAGAGTTCACCTCCACGGCATTACCAGCTAGCCATCAATGCACGGAACGCAGTTTTAGTGGGTTGACATGAGATGGAGTATGGTTTGGTTTGTTGTCCAGGTACCATCTCAAGTCATAGGGTGATGGCATGAGGGAGCCTACAGCTAAGATTCCTTCTACGCGGTATGCGGTATGCGGCATGCGGTATGCGGTATGCGAATGGGATGATTCCTTCTACGCGGTAAGCGGCAATCGTCTCCCCACCACCACCACTACCAGATGTTTCCACTCAGCCCCCCTGTGTGTGACCGTTCCGTAATGATCAGTCGCCTCTCCTAGTCTAAAACTAATGGACAAGTGCGACTGATGTTTCTATTCGCATACTGCATGCCGCATGCCGCATGCCACACCAATCGCTACAGGGACCGATCGAGTTGCCGCATTCGCATTCGCATTCGCATTCGCATTCACATACCGCATGTAAGGGATGTAGGCCATTGACTTCAAGGCGTTTCGATTTTTTGCCGCATTCACATTCGCATACCGCATACCACGTGTAAGGAATCTTAGCTTAAGTAGTGTAATACTAATAGTTAGCAAATGACCAGAAGTGTGGGTTTGTAAACTAGGCACAATATTTCCCATTTTCATCACACCTATGACGCCGTTTGCCGTGACCTGGGTCCCATAGAGGCTACATGGCGTCTGGTTGTTGAAGCTAACCTATGTATGTATGTTTAAGGACCGGACGCGGTGGCCGAATTAGTAGAGCAAATGCCCCCCCCCCCCCCCCCTCACTCCCGTGCGGGAGATCGAGAGTTCTATTCCCGGTCGAATCAAACCAATGACTTACAAAATTGATACTTGTCGTTTCCTAGCTTGGTGCTCAGCATTAATAGGATAGGGCAAGGACTGGTTAGCTCAGTGTCGGGATAATGTGACTGAGTGGAATATCGGTTCATGGTGATGGTGGCTTGATTTCCCAGTGGGGCAGCAATATAAGGTTGCCATGAGTGCGTACTATCACAAGTCGGTATGTTATATGACCTTAGATTTTGCTAGAACATGACAAGCAAACAAGAAAGTGTTCACTATGGGGGATAATATAGTCACAACAAGGACAGTTGAAAACTGACTCCCGGCATTCTTCCTCGATTTCTTGACAGTGCCAATCCTATGAAGGGAAATCCGCGTTTTCGTGAAAATTCGCCGTTCGCCCCCCAAGGTCTCGGCTTGATTTCCGCGTTTTTGTTGTCCGAGACCAACTTCCATCCCTGATAATGGGAGTGAGTGACATATCTTTGGCGTGTTCCCGTTGGATGGTATATCAATGGGACATCGCTATTAGGTCACTATGAGTATGTGCTGTCAATACTCAATGCCTATTTTCATCTGGTGGGTTTTGTGGGTTCCGTGTAGATTCATTCCTGTGCTGATGGAAATGCTAATTTTCACATTTCCTGATCTGACACTTATCATAGTTTAGACACTGATGCATGTATCACATAATCTGGCTGCTGATAGGCATGCATAGAAATCAGGTGCTTGTCACATGTGTTCAATGTAAATTGTAAAATAATAGGATTTAGACAAATAACAGGCTACTACTACTTTAGTACTACATCTATGTGGTTACACTGTTTTGGAAGCTGCATATTATGATGAAAGCGTAACATTTCTAAAAATCAAGACACTTACCTGAATTTGGTCATGCATGTCTATCTTTGATAATGCTTCACTCATTAAGTATCTTTGGCTACCTGGGGGTGGGGTGGGGGCGGGGGGGGGTCAAAGTCAATTCGGTTGAACCTGTTACTGGTGTTGTGAGAAGTTTGACGTGCACACCGAAATTAATGTAACATTATAGCACTTCAAACATCTCCAAACTTAGCCATTTATAATAAAAGTTACTTCAACGTAAAATAAAGAAGATAATATCAATCAACCTAATATGTTTATGTAAAAGAAGTTGGGAGATACACAAAGGCATGTGACTAGGCAAGACCGAACCCACGGATTCGAACCCTGGTCGAGTCAAACCGATGACTTAAAAATGTATACTTATCGCTTCCTAGCCTGGCGCCCGGCATTATTAGGATAGAGCAAGGACTGGTTGGCTCAGTTTCAGGATAATTCAACCAACGCGACACAACTACAGTATAAAGTGGCATTTATTACAACTTTTTAACTTGTTACATTAGTCTTGATTTGTGAGTTTTTGAGTCAATGATTCGAGGATACCAGACACTAACCCAATGAACACCATATAGCTGGGTGGGAGGGACGGTAAATCTGAACCTTATGGACACATCCTCCCAGTCCAGGTGCTCCGGTCGAAGTGATTGTAAGTGCCACATCATCGATTAGTTATAAGTAATTTACACCAGGTGGCAGCTCAATCGGTAGATATTATTAGTTCTCGGTTAGAATATAGATGGCGCCAATGATCTCGTCCATAGAAAGCAGTGTACATGTTTCGCTGGTTAAATTACCCATGTTGATATCAACATTGACAATGCAACAGAGTGAGATATCAGGTCATGGTGCCGGTGGTCTAATATAGTGCTGCCCTAAGTAGTGTGGGGGCAGCACTATATTATCGCCATGAGTGTCAGTGTCACAAGTTGGTACTAGTCCTGATATGACCTTTGATGTTGCCAGAACGTAAAACTCCAACAACCAACCTACCGACCAACTATGCAACTTTCTTTTTTTAAATCATCGCTATGTAAAGAGTAGTTGCTGGAAAGTGTTGCCATCCTGTGTATCAAAGTTATGAACTATGGAAGTAGGACTAGTACCCCTCTCCCCCCACACACACGCACATTCCAATCTCCCTTCCCCTCCCTTTCCCCACATACCCATCTGTGACGTGCTGAAACGTGACGCTGTCTGGAGGACGTCCGAGTGCTGAGGTGAGCTGATGCCAAAATGTCACGTCTGTGAAAACATCGCCTATCAAAGGAAGCCATCAGTAGTCTGGCCTGCATAGCTGGCAATGTCATCACATACACCGACAGCGACAGCGCACCGATCAGCGAGCTACTTTCCAAACACTGCTCCGCCACACTGTTGGAAAATATGTATGGAATATCAAAAGCTATCTTCTGCGCGGAAGAATACATCTATCTAATTCGCACAAAAGCAGAATTAATGGACACTTGTGAACTCGGAAACAGTTTGGGCATTGTTCATTGTTCAGTCTCATACATGACTTATGTTGAACGGTGGTGTGTGTTTTATCTGCCCGGCTGTGTCGCGATGTTTATGAATTAAGCTAGGATTCCTTACACACGGTAAGCGGCATGCGGCATGCGGCAAGCGGCATGCGGTATGCGAATGGGAAGATTCCTTACACACGGCATGCGGCGTGCGGCATGCGGTAAGCAGCATATAAAAGTGTGCACCCATGTGTACATTCATTGGTATTCATATTTATGTGCATATGGTAGCATTTTTAGCTTTAAGCTAGGATTCCTTACACACGGTAACCGTCAGTCTCCCGATTGGGACGGTCCTAACATCCTAAACTGAGCCATGTTAGGACCGTCCTTTTCGGTCAACAAAACCATTATTTTGTCTTTATGTGTGCTATTTCTACTCCTGGGGGTTCCTACCTTTATTATAACCAAATTATAGATAAGTATTCATATTTTTGTGGCTCTGGTAGCATTTTTAGCAACCGGAACCACCACCACTACCATATGTTTCCACTCAGCAGCCTTGGAGACTGCTTCCTAACAGGTCCGCACTCTACCTTGTCCTGGCTGTCCGTAATTATCAGTCGCCTCCTCCAGCCTTATATCAATGGACAAATGCGACTGATGCTTTTCTATTCACACCCCATGTTAGGACCGTCCTTTTCGGTCAACAAAACCATTATTTGTCTTTATGTGTGCTATTTCTACTCCTGGGGGTTCCTACCTTTATCATAACCAAATTATAGATAAGTATTCATATTTTTGTGGCTCTGGTAGCATTTTTAGCAACCGGAACCACCACCACTACCATATGTTTCCACTCAGCAGCCTTGGAGACTGCTTCCTAACAGGTCCGCACTCTACCTTGTCCTGGCTGTCCGTAATTATCAGTCGCCTCCTCCAGCCTTATATCAATGGACAAATGCGACTGATGCTTTTCTATTCACACCCCATGTTAGGACCGTCCTTTTCGGTCAACAAAACATTATTTTGTCTTTATGTGTGCTATTTCTACTGGTGGGGGTTCCTACCTTTATTATAACCAAATTATAGATAAGTATTCATATTTTTGTGGCTCTGGTAGCATTTTTAGCAACCGGAACCACCACCACTACCATATGTTTCCACTCAGCAGCCTTGGAGACTGCTTCCTAACAGGTCCGCGCTCTACCTTGTCCTGGCTGTCCGTAATTATCAGTCGCCTCCTCCAGCCTTATATCAATGGACAAATGCGACTGATGCTTTTCTATTCACACCCCATGTTAGGACCGTCCTTTTCGGTCAACGAAACCATTATTTTGTCTTTATGTGTGCTATTTCTACTCGTGGGGGTTCCTACCTTTATTATAACCAAATTATAGATAAGTATTCATATTTTTGTGGCTCTGGTAGCATTTTTAGCAACCGGAACCACCACCACTACCATATGTTTCCACTCAGAAGCCTTGGAGACTGCTTCCTAACAGGTCCGCGCTCTACCTTGTCCTGGCTGTCCGTAATTATCAGTCGCCTCCTCCAGCCTTATATCAATGGACAAATGCGACTGATGCTTTTCTATTCGCACCCCAGTGTCGCATGCCGCATGCCGGACCGATCGCTACAGGGACCGATCGAGTTGTCGCATTCGCATTCGCATTCGCATTCGCATTCGCATACCGCGTGTAAGGGTTGCACCCCATTGACTTCAAGGCGTTTCGATTTTTTGCCGCATTCGCATTCGCATTCGCAGACCGCATACCGCGTGTAAGGAATCTCAGCTTAAGTCAGGTCGCCTTACATATTGGCCTTGTATTGTTCAGTGCTGTCGGCTAGATGTCGTCTGCTTGCCGCTCCATCTAATGCTCTATGACCTTTCGTCTGGACAGACGCATACATACATATATATAATGTATCTATGTATATGCACATGCAGGGGCACGATCACAATGGAATTCCTCCGCATTTCAGTCAATATAAAGTTAGTCTGGAGAATTTGCACAAAATAGCATAAGGTTTAATAGTTCAATCGCTTTGAGTTTCTGTAATATTTTTAAAAGAAATGAATATATTATATTGGAAATTATAATCTCTACTATTTAAGCTACAAGTGTCTTTCATTATAGATGGTTTACTTTGGCTGTGTTTAAATTGCAAGTATGCTAAATTACTGTTGACATGCATGTCACCATGGGATTAAGCAGTTAGATGTTCTATTAAATGAACTTAGTATTCCAGTCTATGCAATAGCAAATGCTTACTAAGAGCATAAGTATCTAAAGGCCCGGTCACATAGTCGTTAGTGGACGAAGTTGAACGCAGTGGAGGCTAATGTAGTTGAAAGTAGTTGAACATGGTTGAACGTAGTTGAATGTACTGGCATCCGTACTTGTCCGTGATGTTAACTTGGTAATAATGTGGGTGAGCCGCGATCTCTGATTCAATTTTTGGACACGTTCAAAAGAGCGGAACATTAGAGGCTGAATTTTGAACGTAGTAAAACGTAGTAGAACGTTGTAGAACGTAGTAGAACGTAGTAGGACGTAGTAGAACATAGTATACCATAGTAGAACGTAGTAGAACGTAGTAGAACGTAGTAGAACGTAGTAGAACGTAGTAGAACGTAGTAGAACGTAGTAGAACGTAGTAGAACGTAGTAGAACGTAGTAGAACGTAGTAGAACGTAGTAGAACGTAGTAGAACGTAGTAGAACGTAGTAGAACGTAGTAGAACGTAGATAACGTTGTAGAACGTAGAGAACGTAGTAGAACGTAGTAGAACGTAGTAGAACGTAGGAGAACGTACTCTTAATGTACTCTATCATACTATAGTGTATTCTAGCATACTTGAGACCCACACAAAACCATGGCCATTCAATTGAACATAGTTGAACATAGTTGAACATAGTTGAACGTAGTTGAACATACCAGCATCCGTACAATAACATATTTATCAGTATCATTCGGAGGCAAAAGGTGCCATACCTTAACGTATTTCAACGTAGTTTAACAAACTGACACCATGTTTGACCCACATTAGCCTCCAGTACGTTCACCGATGTTCAACTACATCCACTAATGGCTATGTGACCAGGGCTTAAGTTAGATATGTACTAGGATCAAATGTAGATAAATGTTTTGCTTTCAAGAATTTGATGTTTTCATGCGTGGCAGCTGTGTACAGTAGAACGGCTTAGTGATTTGGAGAGAGGGCCAATACACATGTCTTCATATCCATTACACCGGAAGGTTGGGCATTCAATTCCCAGTCGAGTCAAACCAATGACATAGACAATGGATACTTGTCGCTTCCAAGCCAGGCACTCAGCATTATTAGGATAGGAGAAGGATTAGATGTATCAGGCTTGGCAACAGGATAATGCATCTGAATTGGACATCATGTCATAGTGTAGAATGGCTAAAGCTTGAATTTGTGGTTGTGTAGGCAGGCTATAGTGAAATCAATACAGACAAAGAAAGGAAGAGTATAAAGTGTAAAGGAAGAGAAAGAGTCATGCCTTCTGGTTTATTATTTATATGGTACATGGGTTCATTGTAGAGTATCACCCCACCCTTTTCCCCCAATGGGAAACACACATTCTTGGCCCTACCAATGGGGATCCAGCATTCCTGCTCCCCATGGCTACAAGTGGTCTGCCCACCACCACCAAGCTGTGTGGTTTCCCTGGGCACCACCAACCTTGACCCTGGGTGTGGTGATCCTACCCAGGAGATGGAGAGGGGGTAGCCCCTGAGGGCCATTACACACAGCCCTGCCAGCACCACTATGTCAATTTACATCCCACTCAGGCACCACCAGCACTTACATATATATATACATACATGCCTGTTTAGTAATAGAACATTTGCATTCCCCCCAATGCCATAAATCAGAATATTTTACAATAGTGCTGGCAACCTGGCCTCCCAGTGGGGCAGCAGTAGAACTATAAAGTTGCCATGAGTTCGCACTGTGGCAAGTGGTTGCCTATCATGATATGACCTTAGATGTTGCCAGGACGTAAACTCCAACAACCAACCAATCATATCCATTACACTGGCATTCTATCCAGCTTTCTTTCTAGATCACCTCCGGCCACTTATTATCGGAAGCATGAAATGGAGAGGGTAGTCACCCTACCTGTGCGCTCTATACCGGAAGTAAATTATCCGGGATGCTGCATGATGATCTTCCGGTTCCGGAATGTTCCCCTGCGGGGTCTGCAATAGACTAGTTTGTCATTCCAGCGGCGCGGTGCATTGTGGGGTGCAGCTATGAAATGTGCTGGTTTCTGCTCATCTCAGCTCTTGTTTGAAACATAGAATACCAACTACAAAATATATATATATATAGTCTAGAATATGTGTATATTATATATATATATAATAATTCTTACGTTGTCTTCGGTACAGGATAGAGATAGAGATATGTATAATAGAGATAGGGACAAGTGTGCGATATGAGTTGGGAGTAAATTAGAACCCAACTCCTTTATTAAACAAATATTCCTCCGAGCGAGTGGAGGCTAGAAGTAGAACCCAAGCAGGAGGCGGAGCGCTGCATGATGGGGGTCCCACCCACAACCCGGAAAGCGGGGCGGGGGGGGGGGGGGGTGCAGGACACCACAGGCATTATTACACGCAATAAAAGGGTTATCACTATATATATATATATATATATAATATATATATATATGTGCATCCGTACTATGTATACATCCATATGCGTGAGGATAAAAACATATACACTATCTAATAGAGCCAGAGTGTAATTATTATAGAATATTAATTCGATGATGAAACTGATAAGAGCGTTATTATGCAACCCCATTTGGTTGCGTGTGTGTGTGGACGGGGAGTGGGGAGCGGGGGCATGGGGTGCCTATTCTACTCAATTGAATGTGGACCTGAACATGGGCGTTGATGCGTGACGTGAGGGGTGGCGTGGGTGGGGGGAGGACTCTTTTGAACCGTGTGTCTGACCGCATCCCCCGCTGGTCTCACTAATTTCCGTTAATTGTGGATGGCATTAATATGTCCCCACGCCGTCTCTCGGCTCTAATTAATAACTGCCTCAGTTCAAACCAGGGAAACTCCACACGCGCACACGCAACCACAGTTCACAGTTTCCATGTTCACGGTTAGACTATCCCTAATGGGGAACGCGTTATGTTGTCGTCTGCTTTGGATAAATGTCGTCTGCTTGTTCAAAATATGCTTCACCGCTATATATTTGTAAAATTTAAAAATCCCACCAGGTTCCCTATAAAGGACGCGGGACATGTATTGTGAGCAGACGGCAATTATCTGCGAGAAATGCTGGTTCAGTGAAAGAGGGGGGGGGGCGATTTGTGAAAAGCATTCTACAATTTATAGTCGTTTTACAAAGATTCACAATTGCCCATTGCTTTGTTGCCATCACTAAGCTATCCTCATAGCATATAACACGCAGCCATTACTGGTTAAGGCCCTGTCACATTATAGCGTATGGCGGGAGCGTATGGCGGCGTAGCCGCTTTACGTCATATACGTCGGCATACGCCGTATACGCTACTCATACGCTACTCATACACTACTCATACGCTACTCATACGCCGCCAGATGCCGCCAGATGCCGGCTTATGTGAAGCGTATGAGGCATACGCCGCCATACGCTTTCATAAATCCGTCCGTCCAAATTTGTTTGTGCATGCTCAAAAAAACTCGACCTATGAGGGCGTATGGCCCATACTGTCAAAAAATGTCACAGCACGCTCCCATACGCTCCTCATACGCTCCTCGTATGCTCCTCATAGGTCCCCCATATGCTCAAACCCACCCGAAAGTTCACCGAAGGTCATCATAGGCTGGCACAAGCACGGCATACGTAGGTTTTCAATACGCTCCCGCCATACGCCGTAATGTGACAGGGCCTTTAGGTCATTCCAGTAAAGCTAGAAATTGCTAACTCCCAGCGGTGAAAACAGGTGCTCACACACTTGTCCGTTATGAGCAGGGTAAATAAATTCATCCAAAAAAAGATATTATTAATGCCTGGTGCATCCAATGAAATACACATCAATGACTACTAATATTTACATAGAGATGGTTCGTTGGGTTTGACGTCCAAACAACATCGAAGGACATATTATAAGGACGGGTACGAGCAGTGTGCACTAATGGTAAGAAGTGTGGGTTCGAATCCTGCTCGATGCGCAATATTTCCCATTTCCATCACCCACTACGACAGTATGAATGGCCAGCGAATGTTGAGACAAGTTTCCAGATCAACACTGGCAGGCATGGCATAGGCCAGTTGGACTTCCAGACCGATTACTACATCGTATGACGTCATGAGGCAATTACATTCGTCTGAATGGCCAATTTATTCTAGGTCAAGTTTTCATATACATCTGTAAGCATTGCATAGGCTAGATAAAAGATTCACCCTGTACTTGTGGTACACGGGTGAAGGACAACGTACTGTAAATATGGGCGAAAATAGCTTTAGTATAGAGCAGGAACTAGAAACTGTGGCTCCATTATCAAATGGCTACCCTTATAGGCACAGAGTTGGTGAAATGGGCGAGAATGCAAAAAGACAAGATGGCGGTGCTAGAACGCCGTCGATTTCACTTTTAAAGTCTATTAAACTGTATGTTTTATTACATTATTCAACTCACAAGTAGCGGGTAAATATGAAGATATATATAAAGAATATATTTTGTTTCTTAGATTGTGAAATTAGGCTCTCATTTCATTTCCCTGCTTTTTCCACCGCTTTTATATAGGGCTGGTATTCACCCATGTACTGCGAGTACAGGGTGAATCCTTTATCTAGGCATAGGCCAGTTGGAGTTCCAGACCGATTACTATATCGTTCTTTTTTGTTTCTATAATCGGAAACTGATTGAATATATATGACAGTTATGTACGACAAACCCAGTCGTCAGTGTAGACTGGCCTTTAGGTAAGACACGGTGCCGATCTTGCTTTAACAGAAGAAAATCGTTAGGGCCATCGGGCTTAACGGGACCTGGGCGTCAATTTGAAGTGGCCTTTCGTAGAACTGGTAAGTAGTCAATGGAAATGGGACATTCGCCCTGGAATCGGACTGAAAGTCAAACCAATAACCCGTCCTTAGGCCCCAGTCACACGTACCCGGATCAGGGGCCGGACGAGCCCCGGACCACAATCCGGGATGGTCCAGGGCGATCCGGGGTGATCTATGACTCGTCTGTGGCTCGTCCGTGCCGACACCCCCTGATCCGGCCTGATCCGTGGCTTGTCCGGCGCCATCCGGGCTCAGCCCAGGATGTTTTAAAATGTTTAAAACATCCGGGGCGGTCCGGGGGATTTTGCGATCTGGGCTCAATCTGGCCTGATCCGGCCTGATCCGCGGGTGGTCCGGGTATTTTGGGGGTGGTCCGGGGTGGACCGGGCCTGTCCGAGGGTGGTCCGGGGTCATTTTGAGCCATGGTTTGACCCAGACCATCCCCGGACTATCCAGGACTACCCCCGGCCTAGCCACGGACCACTTCTGGACTGCCCCCGTAAGACCAGGGGTGATCCGGGATAGTGCGGGGGTGATCCGGGATAGTCTAGGTCAGTCCGGGGGTGGTCCGGCCTCATCCGGGGCCGGTCCGGCCCAGTCCAGGGGTGGTCTGGGGCGGTCCGGGGCTGGTCCGGGGCTCATCCAGGAAAGTGTGACTGCACGGCAAAAATCTATGAAAACAGTGATTTTATCCATGGCGGTCCAGGACAGTCCAGGCCATTGATCCGTGATCCGTGGGTGGTCCGGCTCAAAATCCGGGGCTCGTCCGGCTATGTGTGACTGATGCTTTAGATGATGCTAGGATGTAAACCAACAACCAACAACAACCAACATCAAACCAATAATAAAACAAAAGTAAGAAAATCAACCACAAAGAACCTCCATGGCTATGGCTCCGTGGGATATTGCACCCCCAGAACAATATTTGTTTTTGGGCGAGGGGGGGGGGGTCAACTATTACCACGGTGACCCCTTGTAAAGTTGAAAGGTGTGAGTATCCTTTGGTTGGAAGCGAGTTACAAGTTTTACAGTTATTGTTTTGTTTACACATTGTGGTTTTGAACTTTTGCTGGTTAAATGCGTGGTTATTTTCAGGGTATTCTTTTGGTGAAAACTATCTTTTTGGGGAGTACCTTGAGGACAGAAAATCGGCCATTTTTTTTTTCTTGAAGATTTATACTGCCTAGCATGGATAAGCCTGAATAGGCTTGTTTTCACCATTAGACAGTTTGTCGATAGAAAGTCTGAGCCTACACCTTCACCGACCCAAGGGATTTTTAACCTCCCACACCACATAGACATGGTATGAGAGCAACTGGCCTTTGATGATGCTGTAAGTTATACACAGCAGTGGAAATCCAAATTGGCAGAGGTGAGGGCACAGGGAATCAAACCACTAACCTTCAGATTAGGAGTCCGACCTAGAAAAAAGTCAGACACTCTAACCACTCCACCACAGATAACACCACCATTTTGCTGTCGCCTGAAGAACAGTGCCACAACTACCGAGGTGACTGACCTATATATCACACACACTCTGTGGCCGCCTCATGACGTCATACAAATGTCGAGCATCATGATTTCTAAGTAAATTACTTTTCAATCGAAATCACGCCAACCATGCATACCGAGTACTTTGAATTTATTAGGTCAAACATGTATTAATTCTGCGTTGTTATGCGTTGTTATGCCATACAAGAAATTAATTCAGGATCAACTGTAAGTGGGGGAAGTCGGCGATGTATTTCCCCTACAATCACTCAAGTCGGCCAATCAATTTCACACTTAAGCCGGTTGTGCTTGGGTGATGTCCAGTCATGCATATCTAATTGACTCCTATCATACGCACTGCATAGTACCTTAATGTGTCAAGGTTGGAAGCCTCCTTTCCCGCCTTCTGTCATAATTCTGGTGCCCCGTGCACCGTGCAACTATGCTGAGAAGACTGCGCCTGAGCTGCTTGTAGATGAGGTAGAGGTGCATCGGGGTGGGAAGGGAGAGCCGGTTCGGTAATACTAATAGCGTGTACCCCAGATTATAATATTATTATTATGATTATTGTTGCGTATGTGCTGTCCTGTCTGTGGTAAAGTGCAGATAAAAGACCCCTTGCTGCTTATTGGAAAGAGTAGCCTATGTGGCGGCAGGGGCTTTCCTCCAAATAAATATGTCAGAATTACCATATGTTTGATGTCCAATAATAGCTGATGATCGGAAAATCAATGTGCTCTAGAGGCGTCATTAAATAAAACAAGCTTTGATTATTGTTACTTAGCGATCGGTTAAATTTTAGCCCTGTTCAATATTGATATACATATATATATATATACATATATATATATGTATATATATATATATATATATATATATATATATATATATATATATATATAGGAAACCCTCTCTAACCAACCACCACCACAGATCGACTACTCCCCTATATCCATCGCTTTATTTGGGTCGCAAAAATACCATTGTAACCATATTCTAACTCCCTTAACCGACCACCTCCCTAAATGTAAAACCTAGAGTCGGTCCCAAGGTCGGTCGATTTAGAGATGTTTCACTGTATCAATACACCCGCCTGGCGTGTTGTTTGTTGGTTTGCTGTGGTTGAGAGCTCTAATTTACACACACACCCCCTACACTTGGAATAGCTAGTCGGTCACAGCCAGCATCATTTATGCAACTGAGACATCTCAGACCCATCAAGGATGCCCCAACACATGACTCATTAGAGAAGGTTACTCATGCTTTCATTGGTTCACGCCTGGATTATTGTAATGCTCTCTTGTATGGTCTGCCGCTGTCAGGTATTTCAAAACTGCAACATATACAGAATGGGGCTGCCAGGTTGTTGACAGGTACAAAGAAATTTGATCACATCACTCCTGTGCTGAAATCATTACACTGGCTCCCTGTGGAGAAGAGAATTGATTTCAAGGTGCTGCTTCTTGTATATCGTGCCTTGCATGATCAGGCTCCAGAATATATGAGAGATATGCTCCAGAAGAGAACAAATGTTCGAACACTGCGCTCCACAGTCTCCGGCCAGTTAGCAGTTCCTTGGAGCAGACTCAAAGGCTTTCGGGATCGTGATTTTAGTATTGCTGCCCCGAGACTGTGGAATGCTCTGCCAGGATATATCACTGATTGTAAATCTGTTGATGTTTTTAAAAAAGGTCTTAAGACACATTTGTTTAAATCTGCTTTTAGCTAGGTGAACTTTATTTTCCTGTATATTTGTTTGTTATGTAAAGCGCCTGAGAATGGCTCCCTGGATCGGGCGCTATATAAATGTTTTATTATTATTATTACATCGGATCCCAGGAGTATTAGTCATACTTCAGCGAGATGGGATTGTGTGTGGGATTGGAAGGGAAGTGGGGGAATGCGAGTTTATGCGAGGAAAACTGGATGGTGATTGGTGATTGGTGTGTGCTGGTTGGTGTGACGGTGAGTGGTGGTTGTTGGGTGGTGGGTGTGTACGTGGGGTGCGGTGCACTTGGGATGGTGTGTAGTTGGGGGTGATGTGCACCTTGGATGGTTTGCTCGTAAGGTGGTACGTACGTAGGGTGGGGTTACGTGGTGTGGTGTGTACATGGCGTAGTGTGTACGTGGGGTGGTGTGTACTTGGAATGGGTATACGTGGGGTTGGGTAGATAAAAGATTCAACCGGTACTTGTAGTACACGGGTGAACGACAACGTAGTCTAAATACGGGCGAAAATAGCTTTAGTATGGAACATGAAGTAGAAACTGTGGTTCCATGATCAAATGGCTACATATATTGGCACAGATTTGGTGAAATGGGAGAGAATGCATGAAGACAAGATGGCGGCCAGAGAACCCCATCAATTTCACTTTTAAATTGCATTAAAGTATATGTTTTATTATATTTTCCAACTCAAAAGTAGCGGGTAAACATGAAGACATCTACAAAGAATAAATGTTGTTTCTTAGATTGTGAAATTAGGCTCTCATTTCATCAACCCGCTGTTTTTACCTTTTTTTACAGGGTTTGTATTCACCCGTGTACTGCGAGTACCAGGTGAATCCTTTATCTAGGGATTGGGGTGTGTACGTGGGGTGGTATGTACGAGGAGAGCTGCGTACGTGAAATGGGATGCACGTATGGTGGTCTGTATGTGTGGTGGTGTGTACGTGGGGTGTCCATGGAATGGTTTGTACATGGGGTGGTTTTTACATGGGGTGCTGTGGACGTGGGCTGGTGTGCAGGTGAGGTGGCATGCACGTGCAGTGCTGCGTACGTGGGGTTGTGTGTATGTGGGGTGCTGCCTACATAAAACAGGGTACACGTGGAGTGGTGTGTGGTGCTCTGTGAATTGCGGGGTGAAATTGACAAGCGGTGCCCGGAGGGGATTACAGCGGTTGGGGTAGAGCAGGGGGCGCTGGAGTGGTAGGAGGAGGTAGGGTGAGGTGGGGTGGGGTGAGATGAGGAAGTGTGAGGTTAGGGGAGGTCGGGTGATGTAAGGTGGGGTGAGGTGAGGTAGGGTGTGGTGGGGTCGGGGTGAGGTGAGGTGGGGTGGGGTGAGGTTAGGTGACTTGGGGTGAGGTGGGATGAGGTGAGGTGGGGGTGGGGTGGGGTGGGGTGGGGTGGGGTGGGGTGGGGTGGGGTGGGGTGAGGTGAGGTGAGGTGAGGTGAGTTGAGCTGAGGCGAGGCGAGGCAAGGTGGGGTGAGATCAGGTGAGGTGAGGTGAGATCAGGTGAGGTGAGGTGAGGTGTGTGAATGGCAGTGTGGTGTGGATGGCGCTGGAGGTTTGTGGGGGGGAGGTTGTGGTGAGCGTAGATGGAGGCCATTTGATCTATACATGACTGCGCAAATTGTTCAAGTATACAAATAAGAAAGTGATGTGCCCGCATGCGTGCATATTAGTATTAGTAAATGGCTCAGTATCAGCTGCCCACTGGTGTCTTATCAGGACAGTGTTATTAATCAGAAGACCACATGTCTAACAGCAATCCTCTGCTCGAGTTTGTCATGCGGGAGATGTATTGTTGGTTTGCTTTCTATTCTAATGATTGGCAGGTGTTTCTTTCCTTATGATTGTCGGTGGAGTCACATGAAGCTAGCAAAAGAATTAGTTTGCACATGTTATTACCAATGCAGGGATGCGCCTTCTTCTCTGTGAAATAGCATTCTATACAAAAAAGATTTGTGTTATTGGTACAGTATTTATTCTGCCCATAGCGTGCAAGCTCCCGTTAGGGTGCTTGTTTTCAACGCTGGAAAGCTGTAAGGAATGTTATGGTGTATACCAAGGTTCCGGTTCGGAGTTGTAATCCAGGACATCCACCAGCATTTATTTAAGTAATTAGTATCTATGTTAGTTTTTTGGGGTGGTTTTTTTTTGGGGGGGGGGTATAACTTCCTATCATATAACTAATATTGTAGCCTACTATGTACATCTAGTGAGATGGTAATAGGCTTGTGGATGAGGATGTGTATCCAGAATTTGTTTGTTTGTTTTGTTTGCAGCTTTCCTTTCACTTGCGCTGTTCCTAGTTAGTGCCTCAATGTGCCAAAACACATCCATACTCTTCGGGACTGTGACCAGGTGGGTCGGCTGCAGTAGTAAATTGTTAACCATACTTCTAATAGTATTGTCCCTGATTTTGGCTTTACCACCTTCCTTTCAGCTGTGCCCTGTCCCTAGTTGTGCATTAGGATCAGATGAATTCAATGGAGAACAATTTGGGATTAAAATAACCTCCCCCATGCTACACACTAATACGCAAAATAATAGGTATGGGGGGAGGGAAGATTGGTCTAATGGGATCCTCAGCTTCCAGCTTCAACTGCCTGAAATGACCGTGTCCATCGATTTTTACTATTGTGTATGGAAGATTATATCTTTCATTCACAATACTCTGAGCACTCACACTGTGAACCACACTGTTTTAAAAAACCTATTATTGAGTGATGTTCAGAAGTTAGCAACTAACTTATATGTATATGTATATATATATATATATATATATATATATATATATATATAAATAGATCTACAGGAATGATTGACCAGTTTCGTTATAGGCGTTTATTACAAATTGCACCCACCATAGAAAATTCACAACATCCTGGCCATGGCTCAAATTCCACCGATTTGTTTTAAAGCCATAGGCCGGCAAGCCTAGAGAGGGGCTCGAGCCCACATTTCTGTCATTCTACATTGAGCATCCCAACCATTGGACAATTTAGGCCCTGAGCTACAAGTAAGCAATGTACACTTACTTATCCTGTGACCTGTGGACGCTTCTCTTGGGGACTTCTCTGTAGCCTATCATTCTAAACATGGATTCTTGTTTCATTATAACCTGTCACTTTATGTATTTAAAATAACTATCTTAGTTTTACATAGACAGGAGAATCCCTATATATGTGGGTGACATAGTTTTCTTTTTGAGAAATATCCCCAATATAGATAGGGTTGCATTGGCTTTAAAAAAAGAAAAGAATTCCTTCTATTTTATTTTATTTGTTTTCACATTTTGAGATTATGTCCCTAGCAACAAACTCTAACGGCTATGACAGAAACTGCTTGGCTTGCTTCCACACAACTCACAGGTCCATGTCCCTCTTCTGGTCTCCTCTCACATTTATAGTGTGGCCAAAAGGCTATTTCGATAAGGAAAAGCTATTAAGATAAACATGAAATTATTATGGTTCTATGAGCAATGTTGATCGGTTGATCTATCTGTGCCATGTCATTAATATTAGATCCCCATTAATAGTATCTGACATGCTCATTGCCTGGTTGTGGAGTCTGTTCATGGCATGTGATCTAGGCTGGCTACAGAGAATCCAGTGGTTCTGGCTGTAGATTAACCGTTGTTTGCATATATATGACCCAGATGTCGGTATTCAACATGCCTTACTGTACAAGAGGAGAAGCCGTAAACAAATGTATAATTCTAATCAGAATTATGGTCCACATCTATATATATCCATTCATAAGTCCCTTTAAAAAATAAAATTATTAGACATTCCTTTAATGTAGTATCCTCTGACGCGAGTGATGTTTTTTTTAGGGTATGAAGGTACCGGGGAGCGCCAGAGGTGGCGCCACCAGTCATGCCACATAAAGGATGCAGTACAGTGTATCGTGTAATAATAATAGTAATAATAATAAGGAAATAATTCCCTTCCCCGCCTTTATACTGGCATAATGCGTTATACATCACATATATACTGTAAAACTTCTCTAAATCGACCGACCATGGAACCGACTTTAAATGGTCCATTTAGTGACGTGGTCGGTTTGGGGAAGATTTGTTTAATCGTTACAACAGTATTTGAAGGGATTGTTTGGGAACCAAATAAAGCAATCGATATAAGGGAGTGGTCATTCTGTGGAGTGGTCGCTTAGAGAGGTTTGACTGTATATATATATATATAAATATATGTGTGGTTGATGTATAATGAATTATGCAAGTACAGTAACACCTCGCTAAATCCACCGACCTTGGAACCCACTTTAAGTGGTCGATTTATGGAGGTGGTCGATTTATGGAGGTGGTCGGTTTATTGAGTTAGAATATGGTTACAATGGTATTCTTGGGACCCAAATAAAGCAACCGATATAGGGGAGTGGTCGATGTGTGGAGGTGGTCTGCTAGAGGGGTTTTACTGTATAAAGATACCGAGGGGAATTATTATCATTTTTGTTATACGCCACAAGACCCAACACTGTACCAGTGGCACCACCTACTGCCTCCTCGCTTGCACCGGAAGTAGACCAGTGTCAGTCGCACTGGAGGATGTATATGCAATTATGCTATATATCAAAATCGCCATGATTCTGTTAAACTGTGGTGTTCTCTGTGGCGGATTGGTTAGAGTGTCTGACTTTTTTCTAGGTCAGACTCCTAATCTGAAGGTCAGTGGTTCGATTCCCCATGCCCCCATCTCTGCCAATTTGGATTTCCACCGCTGTGTATAACTTACAGCGACATCAAAGGCCAGTTGCTCTCATACCATGTCTATGTGGTGTGGGAGGTTAAATATCCCTTGGGTCGGTAAAAGTGTAGGCTCGGGCTTTCTATCGACAAACTGTCTAATGATGAAAACAAGCCTATTCCGGCTTATCCATGATAGGCAGTATCAATCTTCAACAACAACAACAACAACCAGTTTGAAGAACATTCCCTCGTAATTCCCTTTTTTATTAAGCTGTACCTCTCCCACCTTATTCTTCGTGGGGAGCAAGCTGGTGAATTTCCGGGCATAACGCTTTGGTAGAGTGGCACGGTCGGGGATAGTAATCAGCTTCGACGGACTCCGGAAAAGAGATTGAGTTTTTCTGGCGCATACGCTCCAGTTTATTTCATCTCCTGGCCGCGTGGCGATGGGCGGTGGGCAGTGGGCGGTGGAGGGAGTGGAGGGGGGGTTGGGGGGTTTCCGTCACAAGTCGGTGCACGTCCTGATGTGGCCTAGGGTTTTACTGGGGCGTAAAACAACCACCACCCACCCAGCCTCCGCCAGCCCTCTCAGAGGACTGTGGTTGGGCTCTTAGGCTGCCTTTTTCCTTCCTACTCCCCCCCCCCCCCCAATTTCTCTGACCACTACCCATCGGAAGCCAACTACCGACCACATGAGACCGCTTTCAGCGGTGCCCATACAGTGCTGCAGATTTGCAGCCTTCAGCGCACCAATGCAACTGAAAACTCCCCCCAAAACAAACATCCGTGCACTAACGAGTACATGTTATGGATGGTGCCTTATGGTTGTGAGCTGAGTGTTCCGTGAACTGAGAAACAGCTGCTCAGAAGAACTCATTATACATTCCGGTGCGCCCCCTTGCGGAGATTCTGTGAACTCTTCCGGTGGGAACTCTCAAAGTGACCATTTGGATGTGTCTATAATGTGGTCAATATTTTACATATACATTCTATCACGATGTGCACTGAAGGCGGTGGCCCGTTCTGTAGAGCGCGGACCTTGCATACAGAAGATCGGGAGTTCGCTTCCCGGTCAAGTCAAACTACTGACTTATAAAATTGATACTGATTGCTTCCTAGCCAGGCGCTTGGCATTAATAGGATAGGACAAGGACTGGTTAGCTCAGTGTAAGGATATTGTGACTGAGTGTGATATCTGGTCATGGTGCCGATGGCATAATTTCCCAGTGGGGCAGCACTATAAAGTTGCCATGATTGTGCACTGTCACAAGTCAGTAGGCCTACCCATCCTGATTTGACCTTAGATGTTGCCAGGACTTTCAACTCCAACAACCAACCAACCAACCATCACTATGTGGAGCGCTATGCTGGCTGAACCTAGCGTACAGTCTAATGCTCGAATCTGTGGCTGTGTCAGCAGGCTATGGTGAAAAGAAAATACAGACAAGAGAAAGGAAGAGTATAAAGTGTAAAGAAGAAGAGAGCGTCAAACCCTCTGGTTTATTGCTTATATAGTTACATGGGTTCATGGTAGAGCATCCAGCATTCCTGGTCCCCATGGATAACAGTGGTCTGCCCACCACCACAAGCTGTATGGCCCCCATGGCCACCACCACCTTTGACCTATGAGTGTGGTGATCCCTGTCCCAGCAGAGGGGGAGGCCCTGAGTGCAATCACACCCAGACCTGTCTATTTACATCCCACTCAGGCACCACCAACCCATACATATATATATATATATATATTTATATATATATATACATATATGCACCTGGTCACATACACCGATCAGTAATAGAACATTTGCATTCCCCCCCTATGCCGAATATCGGAATATTTTACACAAGTAGAGCGAGTACTGTTTATGTGGATGCTTTGAAGGTTAAACCAGCCAGGAAACATCATTTACATTACATGTATTTAGACAGGACAGTGGAGGATTGAATGACAATTTGTACACTGTGTGTGTTTCCAAGATTACTTCACACATGAACACATGCATACGCGTGCACAGGGATCGGCTATGCCGGCAGAATCGGTAGAGCGCAGACTTCCCAAGCAGAAGGTCAGGCTAAACCAATCACTTACAAAATTGATACTTGTAACTACCTAGGCTGGTGCTCAGCATTATTAGTTAACTCAGTAGCAGTATCAGAATAATGTGACTGAGTGGTAAATTGGGTCATGGTGCTGATGGCCTGGTCCTATGTAATTACCATGAGTGTGCACAGTCATAAGTCAGCACCCGGGCTGATATGACCCTACATGTTACCAGGATGTAAACAACTACAAATACAACGTGTACACATGCATACCTGCTCAGACATTCACACGCCAACCTACACACACACTCATTCACACGTACCAGGCACGGTGGCCTAATCGGTAGAGTGCGGGCCTCGCGTGTGGGAGATCAGGAGTTTGTTTCCCAGTCGAGTCAAACCAATGACTTTAAAACCGATACGTGTTGCTTCCTAGCCTGGCGCTTGCCATTAATAGGATAGAGCAAGGTCTGGGTAGCTCAGTGTTAGGATAATGTGACTGAGTGGGATATTGGGTCATGGAGCCGGCAGCCTAATTTCCCAGTGGGGCAGCACTATAAAAATCGCCATGAGTGTGCACTGATACAAGGCGGTACCCGCCCTGATATTAGATGTTGTTAGGATGCAAAACAACAACAAACGAACAAAAAAGCATTCACATGTGAATACATATGCACACTCAGTAACTCATACGATGACATGTGCACACGCATACGTGTGTATGCACGCGCACACACACACACACACGTATCAGCCATCATCCCCCTTGAGTGTTCCTCTCCATCTAATCCCTGATGCAATCCGTTAAAACAAACGCGCCTTTAAAATTTACTTTTTTTCATAAATGGAATTTAAGATGGCATTGTTCATCTACTTAACTTAATCTAAAAGATTCCTTTTCACCCCACCTCCCCTCCCCACTTCACTATCGCCCTACCTCCCCACCTCCCCACCTCCACAGCCCCCATCTCCCCGCCTCCCCGCCTCCCCGCCTCCCCACCTCCCCACCTCCCCGCCTCCCCACCTCCCCACCTCCCCACCTCCCCACCTCCCCACCTCCCCACCTCCCCACCTCCCCACCTCCCCACCTCCCCACCTCCCCATCTCCCCACCTCCCCACCTCCCCACCTCCCCACCTCCCCACCTCCCCATCTCCCCACCTCCCCACCTCCCCACCTCCCCACCCTCATGCCTCCCCGCCTCCCCGCCTCCCCGCCTCCCCCGCCTTCCCGCCTCCCCGCCTCCCCGCCCCTCCCCGCCTCCCGCCTCCCCACCTCCCCACCCCCCATCTCCCCGCCTCCCCGCCTCCCCGCCTCCCCACCTCCCCACCTCCCCCCCCATCCCCCCTCCCCGCCTCCCCGCCTCCCCACCTCCCCACCTCCCCACCTCCCACCTCCCACCTCACCCCCATCTCCCCGCCTCCCCGCCTCCCCGCCTCCCCCCCCTCCCCCCCTCCCCACCTCCCCACCTCCCTACCTCCCCATCTCCCTATCTCCCCACCTCCCTACCTCCCCACTTCCACAAATCTCCCCATCCCCAACCTCTGCACCTCTCCACCTCTTCACCTCTTTCCTCTTTTCCGCAACTCCTCCTGTCCCCCTCCGCCCCTCTCCACCGCTACCCCTCGACAATTCTCCACCTCCTCCCCTCCCCACCCCCACCCCCCACCCCCACACCCCTACCCCCACACCCACTCAAACACCGGTTCCCCTGCGCAGCTGCGAACATCAATTGAATCAGTTTCAAGGCCTTCCTGCTCTATGTGTTTGTGCTGTTTTTAGTCTCCACGCAGGGCAGAGTGTTAACAATTCACGCTTGATTTAATCATGATTCAGTTCGCCATCGATGCAGTCAATAGGCACGGAAATCTTCCTATCGGTAATGTCAGAATTGCATCTTTAACAGGAACCGGCATGTGTGTCATTAAAAGCAACGTTTGTAAGATTAAATATGTGTGCAAGACTAATATGCTTATATGTATGTGGCTCAGAATGCATGTGTCAGACATATAGCATACACCATGTGTAAGACTAAGATTGCGTGTGCACGGGTAGGACTGTATATATTTCATGTGTAAAACTAAAGCTGCAAGACTAGACCTGCATGCTTTGTTTGTTTGTTGTTGTTTTATGTCCTAGCAACATCCAAGGTCATATCAGGATGGGTACCCATTTGTGACAGTGCACACTCATGGTGCCTTTATAGTGCTGCCCCCTGGGAAACCAGGCCCCCAGCACCATGACCTGATATCCCACTCAGTCACATTATCCTGACACTGAGCCAAGGAGTCCTTGCCCTATCCTAATAAAGTCGAGCGCCAGGCTAGGAAGCGACAATTATCAATTTTTAAGTCATTGGTTTGACTCAACCAGGATTCGAACCCACAAAGTCATGGGTTCCGATCTCCCAATCTCCCAAAGCAGGAGACGGACGTGATACTCATTCGGCCATCCATTTTGGTATATATACCTCCAGGTAAGAATTAGAGAAATTGTGTCTGGTTAAAGCTGCATAGTCCGGTGAAAACATAACATTTTCAAAACCAATGCTATTATCTGGATTTGATTCTACTTATCTAACTTAGATGCTGGTGCACTTATTAAACATTTGTCGTCACATAGAAGGGGAGACTGAGTCAATTAATAGAACCTGTTACTGCAGAAGCCTATAGTGTTAGAGTTTTGGCAAGCTTGCCAAAATTAATTTAGCATGTTTCCATTTCAAATATCTCAAAAGTTAGCGATTTAAAATATAAGTTACATCAAACTAAAGTAAGGTAGATTATAATGAACAACCTAATATGTTTATCTCAGAAAATGAGAGAAACTCAAAACCATCGGACTATGCAACTTTAACGTAGAATGTATGTGTAAGGCCCCGGTCACATTCACCTTAGTGCACGTAGTTGAACATAGATAGAATAACGTGGGTGAAACGTGGGTGAAACGTGCTGTCACTACGTTCAAAGACGTTAATGTTTGGCAGGTTTTTGGTTGATGACCAACCTAAAGGTATGGATAAATACATTATGGATCCTCTTACGTTACGGTACGGATCCTGGTATGTCCAACTACATTCAACTACGTTCAACTACGTTAAACTATTTTACCCTCCATTTCATTCAAATACTTTCAACTTCGTCCACTAATGGCTATGTGACCACAGCAGAATGGTGAAGGTTTTGTGTGGGTCAACGTATGCTAGGGTACGCTAGATTATGCTAGAGTATGCTAGAGTACATTAAGAAGTACGCTACAGTACGCTAGAGTACTTTAGAGTACGCTAGAGTATGTTATCATCACATAGGCTACGTCTGCCTCAAACATACTTCTCTTTTGAACATGTCCAAAGCTTAAATCGGAACTCACGGTCCACACACGTTCTTATCACCTTCTCATCATGCACATATATATATGTAAATATTGATATGAGGGTAATAATAATTACTTGAGTGGCTCGCGAATTGCTAATATTACTTGAAGAGGACTCCAGGTGGCGCCATCAGTGTGGTTCACCAGAACGGGAGGTTGTTTTTTATATTAAGAAAAACACTTAGATAGCAGATATATATATATATATATATATATGTTGCATTATATAAATTATAAACGCAACTTACGTCTGTAAACATTGCAGGAGATTGCTACAAAGCTTCCGGACAATATTTCGCAGCGCAATTCCGTCACTTTGACAAAATACTCAACCCTATTAGTATTACTAGCCTACGCCCTGTGTCAGAGTGTATGATGGGTGGGGTGGGGTGGGGTGTGGTGATGGAGGAGGAGGAGGGCGAAGAGGAGTGGGTGTGGGTGATGGAGGGTGGGGGAGGAGGAGGTAGTGGGGCGGGTGAAGGCGGTCGGAGCGGAGCGGTGGAGGCGTGCTATATATAGAAGTAAGGGATGGAGCCAAAGAGATTTGCTTCACATGTTGTTAGCGTTACCATGCCCGCACATCAGAGGCACGCTGCGGAAATCTCGACGTCAGCTTCTTCTACTTCCGTTGACTTCACGTGATCAGAGCTGAACTATTGAATGGTGGTTGTGTTTTGTGTGTGTGTGTGTGTGTTTTTGTGTTGAGGGTTGTGTATGAGGATCGTAATGGTGCCGTTCTGTGTGTGAAGTAGCCACAACTCGGGGTGTGGCCCGACTCGGAGGGAGGGAGGGAGGGGGTGCAGGGGAGATGGGTGACCGAGTGGTTTGTTTTGTTTGTTGTTTTACATTCTAACAACGTCTAAGGTGGCCGAATCTGTAGAGCGCAGGCCTCGGATGTGGGAGATCGGGAGTTTGGTTCCCGGTCGAGTCAAACCATTGAATTATCAAATTGATACTTGTCGCTTCCAAGCCTGGTGCTCGGCATTAATAGGATAGGGCAGGGACTGGTTATCTCAGTGTTGGGATAATGTGCCTGAGTGGCATATTGAGTCATAGTACCTGCGACCTAATTTCTCAGTAGGTCAGCACTATAAACTCGCCATGAGTGTGCGCTATGACAAGTTGGTACCCGTCCTGATATGACCCTAGATATCGCCAGGATTTAAAACTTCAACAACCAACTCATCCAATCTAAGGTCATATCATGAGGGGTATTGACTTGTGACAGTGCACACTCCATGACTTAATAGTGCTGCCCCACTGGGAGACCAGGCTGACGGCACCATGACCTGATATCCCACACATTTGCATTATCCTGATACTGAGCTAACCAGTCCTTGTCCTAATAATGCCATGGGTCAGGCTAGGTAGTAACAACTATCAAGTCAATAAGTCATTCGTTTGACTTGGCCGATATTCCAACACAAGAAACCTCCGTTCTACTGATTCGGCCACCGGGTCTTGTCCTGACTGAGTGGTGCACATGCATTACAAAGACAAGCATTTATTTACCTGTCTCTTTATCGCCCATTGCCCTCTCTCCTTCTTCCTTCTTCATTCTTCTTCCCGTTCTCTATAGCTTTGGGGTTCAATGCCAGGTTGTGTGTGTGCCACTGATAGCCACGATAGTCTATGTTATGTTTGGTGGGACAGCTAAAGTGAGATATGACGATACTGAGACAAGACGGGATGGCCGAATGAGTTTGACGGAGAGCGTCCGTCTCCCGTGTTTGTAGATCGTGGGGTCGTGGGTTCGAACCCTGGTCGAGTCAAACCAATGACTTAAAAATTGATACGTGTTGCTTCCTAGCCTGGCGCTCGGCATTATTAGGATAGGGTAAGGACTGGTTGGCTCAGTGTCAGGATAATGTGACTGAGTGGGATACCAGGTAATGGTGCCGGCGACCTGGTTTCCCAGTGGGACAGCACTATAAAGTCGCCATGAGTGCGCACTGTCACAAGTTGGTGCCCGTCCTGATATGACCTTAGATGTTGCTAGGACGCAAACAACAACAAACAACAAAACAACATCCTTCTTCCTTCTTCTTCCCGTTCTCTATAGTTTTGTGGTTCAATGCCAGGTTGTGTGTTTGTGTAGTCTATGTAATGTTTGGTGGGACAGCTAAAGTGAGGTATGACGTCCCCCACCGTGAAATACTTACTTGGCACGATTTTGCTAAATGAACTAGCACTACCCGAGGATTCGTTAGTAAATTCGCTAAGTACTTTGCTAATTCCTCTGATCTAATACTATCAGTATCAGGGAAGCATCGTGGTAGGTGCCGAAAATTATGCAGCTGTACATATATTATGGTGTATTTGTTCATATTCCCTTTAAAGTATATTGTTGTTGTCTTTTCATTGTGAGCAGAAGACGTAGTTCACCCAGCTTATCATTACGATTGCAAGGTGAGGGGTCTGGGTGAGGGTTGTGGGTTGTGGGTGAGGTACATGATTGAGGGGTGTGGGTGTGAGTAAGGGGTGTGGGCGAGAGGTGTGGGTGAGGGCGAGGGATATGATTGAGGGGTGTCAGTATGAGTAAGGGGTGTGGGTGAGAGGTGTGGGTTAGGTGGGTGGGGTGTGAATGAAGGGTATCGGTGAGGGGTATGGGTGTGGGCCAGGGATATGATTGAGGTGTGTGGGTATGACTATGAGTGTGAATAACCGGCGTAGGTGTGTGTGTGTGGGGGGGGGGGGGGGCGAGTGATATGGTTGAGGGGCGAGGGGTGTGGGTGAGGGGTGTGCGTGAGTGGTGTACGTGAGTGGTGAGGGTGAGGGCATTGTGGTGAGAGGTATGGGTGAGAGGTGTGGGTGAGGGTTGTGGGTGAGGGGTATGGGTGAGGGGTGTGGGTGTGGGTGAGGGGTGTGGGTAAGGGGTGTGGTTGTGGGTGAGGGGCGCGGGTGAGGGGAGTGTATGTTAGGGAAGTCGGTGAGGAGTGTGGGTGAGGCATGTATGTGGGTGTGAATTTGTAGTGAGGGGATCCTAAGCAGCACATAGCCGTCGCCATGGTAATTGATTAGCTATTAAGACAGGTGGTGGAATTGTGTCACGGCGTTTGATCACCATCTCGGGTTGTACATGACACTCCACGAGAGGCCGGCACGCGCTGTCTCTGTTCGCTAAGCCAGCCGGTATGGCATATGCAAATGTGCACAGAGTAGGTCAGGCCCTCCCGCCTTTGGGCTTCGTCGTTGTGTGAGTTAATCTTTATTCATCTACTCTGATATCAGGGAAATATGTGTTATCTTTTCAGTTGTCTGTGTCTGTATGTATACAAATATGGCTTCTTTCACGTACTCACATATTCATTTATCTGTGTATTCATGTATTCTGGCATGCACATGTTCACATATTTCTGTATTCATGTGTTCACGCATTAATGTATTCATGTATTCATGTGTTCACATATTGGTTGTTCCTGTATTCATGTATCCAGGCATTCGTGTATTCACATATTCATGTATCATGAATTCATATATCATGTATTCCTGTATCATGTATTCATAGACCATGTATTCCTGCATTCACCTATTCATGTATCATGTATTCATATATCATGTATTCCCGTATGCATGTATGCCTGTATGCCTGTATGCATGTATGCCTGTATGTCTGTATTCATGTATACATGTATTCATGTATTCATGTGTTCATGTATTCATGTATTCATGCATTCATGCATTCATGCATTCATGGATTCATCTATTCATGTATCCATGTATTCATGTATTCATGTATCATGTTGTAAAATATTCTGATTTTCGATGCTAGGGGGAATGCAAATGTTCTATTACTAAACCGGTATACATGACCAAAACGCATGTATGTATATGTATGTAAGTGTTGGTGGTGCCTGAGTGTATGTAAATAGACATAGTGGTGCTGGCCAGGCTGTGTGTGAGGGGCACTCAGGGCCTACCCCCTCCGCATCTGCTGGGTAGGATCACCACACGCAGGGTCAAGGTTCAAGGCTGGTGGTGGCCAGTGGCCATATGCATAGGGTAGTGTTGGCGAGCCAAAACTGGTTTTGGAAGGGATTTCTGATTTAGCGGTGAAAAGTCGCTATGTATGGAGCAGTGTTACGGAAACACCGCGAGTTTAATGTTGCCTACACTAACACGACTCCGTAGCAAGTTTACGGGTGGTGTAAGGTAGCGATAAGGTCCAAATCTATTCAATGCTATATTATTTAACAGAATTACATGCTCAAAACATGAAATTTGATCAAATTAACCCTAAAATCGAAGCAATATTAATGCCGCAGCTACATCGGCAACGTTATTCATATGGTCAAATGTCAACAAACCAAATTGCCCCCGATGCGGCGGCAGCGGTGTTAATATCGCTTCGAGGTTGGCGGTAATTTGACCAATTTTATTTAACAGAATAATATAGAAAAAATGTGAAATTTGATCAAATTAAACCAGAAATCGAAGCGATATTAACACCACCTCCGAATTTTGGTCGAATTAAACCAATAATCGAAGTGATATTAACGCCGCTGCTGCCACCGCCACCGAATCGGCGGCCATATTGTCAAATAGCGGTGCTCGCCGGGAACAGGCTCAGAGGGATTTCCCAAATCTATAAATAACTGGTAGGTTAGCTAACACCACCACACTTTGGCTCCGTACATACCCTGTGACCCATTTCCCAACACCGGTGTTAGCTAACATGGCAGTGGCCCGTAACACTGGAGCCAATAACAAGTTGTTCATACATATGGCCCCAGAGGGGCCACACAGCTTGGTGGTGGTGGGCAGACCACTGGTAACCATGGGGACCAGGAATGCTTGATCCCTATTGGTAGAGCCAAGAATGCTTGTTTCTCATTAGGGGAAAAGGGTTGGGTGATATTCTACAATGAACCCATGTCCTGTATATAATAGACCAGAGAGGCTTGGACTCTCTCTTCTAAAACTCTTACTTTCCCCTTTTCCCTTTTCCCTTTCCCTTTCCCTTTCCCCTTTCCCCTTTCCCCTTTCCCTTTCCCTTTCCCCTTTCCCCTTTCCCCTTTCCCCTTTCCCATTCCCCCTTCCCCTTTCCCCTTTCCCCTTTCCCCCTTCTCTTCTCTTTCTCTCCGTCTGTATTGTTTTTCCCCTTAGCCACAGATTCGAACACTCAACCCTACAATGTATTCATATATCATGTATTCCTGTATGCAACTAACATGTATTCATGTATTCATATATTCATATATTCATGTATTCATGTATTCATGTATTCATGTATTGTTTTGTGTTGTACTGTCGTGTATACACACTATTCATGTATTCGTGTATTCATGTAGTCATGTATTCATGTATCCATGTATTCAACTATCCATGTTTTCATGTTTCCACGCTTCATGTATTCATGTATCATGTATTCATGTATTTAAATATTCAAACTTTCATGTAATCAAGTATTTATACATTTATTCTCGGGATGGCTGTATGTGAGGGATGGCCTCCCCCCTTCCTGTGCAGAAGGTACTGGGTTAGATGCCTGATTTCATCAACGTCGGAGCATGAGCCTTTCATGTTTTGCACATATTCATTCCCAATACCTCTTCAAAACAGACGTTAGAAGAAATCTACTGGGCGAGATCTGCTTTTTATTGGAAATTTAATCGCAAATCAGACCAGACGGGATGGCCGAATGAGTTGAGGGTCCGCCTTTCGTTTTGGTAGAGGGTGGGATTCGAACCCACGAGTTCGAACCCTGGTCGAGTCAAACTAATAGCCAATATCGTCATTCCGACTGCGCATGCCCTGAAAATGGCGTCGGGCGCAAAACAAACGTGCTGGCAATATCTAATGTCATATCAGGATGGATACTGACTTGTGATAGTGTGCACTCATGATGACTTTATAGTGTTGCCCCACTGGGAAACCATGCCACCAGCACCATGACCTGATATCCCGCTCAGCCACATTAACCTGACATTGAGCTAACCAGTCTTTGCCCTATCCTATTAATGCAGAGGCCAGGTTAGGAAGCGACAACTATCAATTTTATAAGTCACTGATTTGACTGGACCATGAACCGAACTGATCTCCTGCACACGAGGCCCGCACTTTACCGAACCGAACTCTCGATCTCCCGCACGCGAGGCCCGCGCTCTACCGAGTCGGCCCCCGCGTCGGTCACGTGGCCAATGAAGAATAACATGTTTGTGCACGGCCACCGGATCACCTCCACTGCCAGCAGCAGCAACAGCTCGGGAACACTGCCACTTGAATGATCTATATACTATCACGGTCAGGTGCATTATCTCCCACTGTAAATATTTACTGTCGTATCATACAAATGTGTTAATTGTTAGTAATAAGTTGTATATATGAGTGAACATTTTGTTGTAGTTAAAAAGGTAGCCTGCATAAATCTGATGTGGCCTAAACCCCGACGAAAACCCATATATGGATAGTGATAAGACAGTTATCACGTGTAATAATGTCTGTACTGTCCTGCTGCTACCCTCTCCCCCCCCCCCCCCCCCCTTTCCTGGGTGCTGGTATCCTTCACTCCGCCCCCCCCCCTCCCCCCATCCGGGGCTTTCGTAAGACACTCGCTCGGAAGTGTTTTTTTAAATAAAGGAGTTGGGGTCTTTACCGCCAACTCTTATCGCCCTACTTGTCTCTATCATTCTGTATATTACCTGGTAGCATACATAATAATTCTTATATATATATATATATATATATATATATATATATGTATATTTATATGAGATATAATAACTATATGACTTATATGACATATATATATATATATATATATATATATGGAGAAGTTAGTTCAAGGTTGTATCTACATGCATATATTATGTTTGTTGGAGTTTTACATTCAAACAACATATAAGGTCCTATCAGGATTGCCATCGACTTGTGACAGAGAGCACTTACTGGTGAGTTCAAAGTGCGGGGAGATCGAGCCATCGGCACGACAACCCAGCATGCTATTCAGTCACATTATCCTGACACACAGGAACTTGCGTTTCTTATATCCTATTACTGCTAAGCACCGTATCCTGCGATAGTCCTGGTCGGGGGATAGTTTCGAATGACGGTTGCACTGACACATGCTTATATGCTGCTAGGGTGTAAAACACCAACAAACTAACATATGTACGTAATTATGTGCATATATAATTATTATGCATCCCACGCACATATATGTATGTAAATATATATATATATATATATATATGTGTGTGTGCACATATATATAATGACCACAGGTTTTCTTGGTGCGTTACCATTAACATTACAGCAGCTTTATGGAGGATACCTTTTAACAACAAAAGGTTCTTTCTTGTCAAAGTTAACAAGGACCCTGTCTTTTCTGTTGTTAGCATGGTGACTAGTATTATATTAACAACACATTAAGAACATCGGGTATATAAGACCATGTTCATTTAAAGGCGGTGTCAATATTCCTATCCGTTACTTCTACTAAGTGCTAGTGTGTCTGTGTGATGTTCAAGGCTATCTGTCTATGTGTCTTTGTGTTATTTTCCAGGCTATCTTTAATGAGTGTGTCTTTGTGTTATTTCAAGCCTATCTTTGTGAGTGTGTATGTGTTATGTTCAAGGCTATCTTTGTGGGTGGGTGTTTGTGATGTGGTTCTGGCTATCTTCGTGTGTCGCGTTGTACCCCAGCCATCTTTGTGTGGGCCTCTGTGTTGTCCTTGGTGTTATCTTTGTATGTCTGCGTTTCTTTTGCGTTTCGTGTAATCGGTGTTTCTATTCTGTGTACTGTTATTGCTTCATGTAATCGGTGTATGACCATTTGGATTCTGTTTAATGTGGTCACTGTATGAGTTTTTATTTAGTGTTTTTTGTTGTCTTTGTAGAATTATTTCCGTTGTGGTTACTGTTATCTTGGTATGAGTCTTTCTATTATCTTTACTGGTATCCTCGTCTGAGTGCCCCAAGCGAGGGGCCGTCCATAGTTAATAGACAATCTCCACCACCAACCCGCCCTCTGACGGCTTTGGCAAGAACTTGTGCTGTGGGTCATCATCATCATCATGCTGTCAGTCGCGATGCGACAAAGACTGCTTTCATTACTTGACTGCCACTCTCCATTTAGCTTTCTCTGGTGCGAGTGCCGTCCATGAGTCAGTCTTAATTTCATGAAAGCAGCCTGCAAAAGTGTTGAAGTGCTGCTGGCTTATGCAAGTTACCAGCAGCAGTCTCTCGGGGAGCAAATAGAGGTTTCAGACCAGCAAGAACATGTCAAGACAGGCGCAAAACTATTTGTCCCTGCAGTGGCTGGTCGGGAGATGTTGGGAGTTCCATACATCAACCGCCCTTAATGGTGCCACAGTGACATGGTTTTCTGTTTAGGGTGTGCTCCCTTAGCCTTCGGTTCTGTCAAGAACCTGTACCACAAGGCAGTGGTTTACAGCTCTGCAGGGCAGGGGCATTAAACTCCCTGAGGTATTGCTATACCTGCATACCACATGTAGAATTCATTCATTGAATAGCACCAAAAGACATAGAAGTCACCACAAATCTACACAGATATAGAAATAGAATAGAAATTTTAATAGTACATTTTAAATAGGCGTGGTCTCTCATTCAATGCCAGTTTAATACTTACACACACGCCTGAATTTACATGTGGCGTTGGGAGCCAAGTGTACTAGCATTTCAACCTATCCTCGCAACAAATTTAATCTTTGAATGCGAACCCTGGTCAAGTAAAACCAATGACTTAAAAAGGGATACTTGTCGCTTCCTAGCGAGGCGGTTAGCATTTTTAGGATAGGGAAAGGACTGGTCGGCTCAGTGTCAGGATTATGTGACTGAATGGGATATCAGGTCATGGTGCTAGCAGCCTGGTCTGCCAGTGGTGCAGCACTATAAAGTTGCCATGAGTGCGCAATGTCACAACTCGGAACCCATCCTGATATGACCTAAGATGTTGCCAGGATGTACAATTCCAGCAATCAACCTACTATCCTCGCAACAAATTGAATCCTTGAATGCCATCTACATTTACTGTGCTGATTTAAATATGTTTTCCTGTTGAAACCTGTGAATCAATTGAAAGCGATTAATGGTATGTGCAATTGGCGTTCATGATCCAGGTGGTTCACCGAATAATTGAATCCATTTTTTTTGTATTAAACCTGTCTTGGTCAAATAAGTGCCTTTAAAATTTATGCTTATCGCTACTTAGCCTATGATTAGTTGGATATTGCAAGGAGTGGTGGAATGCGATTAAAATTACCCATGCTGAATCGACAAATCTAACAACAAGGACAGCAAAAGTGAAACATGTCATTTAGTAGAACGTGTCGAGCTCGTGTGCCGCCCAGGGAATGACAGTTTTCCAGCCAGACTTGGCTATATAAACGGCGCCCACTTGCATGCACACACACATGTCATAGCAGTGTGTGCTTGTCTGTGTGTGCATGTTTGCCCAAGTGTGTTTGCCCATGTGTGTTTTGTGTAAGGACCATACGGAATGGCTGAATTGGTAAGCGCGTTGTGTGGTTTTCTGGCGAGGAAGGTCCTGGGTTCAAACCATAAGCTGAGTCGAACCCATGAGTTACCTAGTCTGGCATTCTAAATTAATAGGACAAGGGCTACTTTGCTCAATATCGGGATAATGTGACTGATTGCGATATGGGGTCATGGTACCGGCAGCCCTGCGTATTCCAGTCGGGCGGCACTATGAAGTGGACATAAGATATATATATATATATCATATATATACACACGTGTACACATATGTACATTTGTGAGCTCATGGGTCGACATATGTGTATATGTGTGCATATATGTGTGCACTTGTGTGCACATGTGTATATACGTGTACGTATATGTATATATGTGTGCATATGTGCACATGTGTGTACTGGTTAGCTTAGTATCAGGATACATGAGAATGGGTGGAAAACCGGGTCATGGTACCGGGGGCCTGGTCACCCAGTAGGACAGCGCTATGAAGTTGTCATGAGTGCGCACTGTGACAAGTCGGTACCCGTCCTGATATGACATTGGATGTTGCTGCCGCATAAAGCGACAACAAGCACATAGACAAACGTCAATCATTGATCAATTACAATATTAGAAGATTACAACACCATTTTTTTCCACATATTGATATTCGCATAATACCTTATGTGTATCATAAACATTGTGCTTCTTTCATTCTCCTTTTCTTCATCCACTCTAAGTAAGTTTCGTGGAAATTGTAACTGTATATAATGAGGATGTTCAAATAAAATTTATTGAAATAAAAATATTGAAATGTGTCACAATCACATATATATGTATATATATACATATATATATATATGTATATATATATGTATATATATATGTATATATATATAACACTATTGTTGAAGTAAACAGAGTGTCCGGAGGGATCAAGTAGGCACGCTAATTAATCCCACGGATCGATTACCTAAATCATCTATTGCCGCCGTCGCCCTACTGAGCCTCCGACATTCAGATGTACGGCGCCAAGTTGACTGCGCACCTGCCTGGGAGGGGGAGGGTGGAGGGGGGGTGGGGTGGAGGAGAGTGGGAGGGGGGGGGGCGATGGGCAGGCTGTGTGTGACCACACCTGGTAGTGAGCGGTGAATGTGGCGGCGGACTTTCCTCCTGTGTTTGCACCGGCCTTGTTGGGCAGGGTATGGCGCCAGGTGTGTCTGATCCCACGGTGCGTGGTCGCAACTGACCACAACTGACCACAGAGAATCCACCTTGACACGACCTGCGGGGCGCGCTAATTGGATAGGGTGATGGTCAGGGTGAGGGTGCGTGCAAGGGCGCAAACACCACATACAGTGTTCTCTGTGGTGGAGTGGTTAGAGTGTCTGACTTTTTTCTATGTCTGATCCTAATCTGGAGGTTGGTGGTTTGATTCCCCATGCCCCCACCTCTGCCAATTTGGATTTCCATTGTGGTGTATAACTTACAGCATCATCAAAGGCCAGTTGCTCTCATACCATGTCTATGTGGTGTGGGAAGTTAAAAATCCCTTGGGTCAGTAAATATGTAGGCTTAGGCTTTCTATCGACAAACTGTCTATTCAGACTTATCCATAATACTCTTAATAGGCAGTATAAATCTTCAAGAAAACCCCCCAAAAACTACGGTATGATCACTTTTTGTGTATGTGTTTGTTTTTGGGTGGGGGGGGGGGTAAATTAATGTTATTCATATATAGCCCATGTCAGTGACCTAACCCTGGTCTTCCGACCGTAAGTGTTACAGGTATAGAGGTATTTTCCTCGTTACATCTGCACCGAACGCTTGTTGTCGAATTGGTAGAGCGAAGGCTTACTTGCAAAATTGATACTTGTCGCCAGCTAGCCTGGAGCTCGGCATTACTCGGATAGGGTAAGGACTGGTTGGTGCGGTGGCGGAATCGGTAGCGCGCGGATCTCGCATGCGGGAGATCAGGAGTTTGGTTTCCGGTCGAGTCAAATCAAAAATTTATACTTGGTGCTTGGCATTAATAGGATAGGGTAAGGACTGGTTGGCTCGGTGTGAGGATAATGTGCCTGAGTGGGAAATCGGCTCATGGTCCCAGCAGGCTGTTCTCCGAGGTGGGCAGCACTATAATGTCGCCATGAGTGCGCACTGTCACAAGTCGGTGCCCATCCTGAAATGACCTTAGATGTTGGCAGGATGTAAAGCTCCAACAACAATCGGTGCACCTGCAGTCGACAACCTCTTTATTAATAACAGGCACAGGGCGATTCTGTGGGATTCTGTGGGATTCTGAGCCTAACCGCATTCCTGGTGAATGGCATGCATATATGTTCATGTATTGTCGCGTTACTTACTGCAAATTATTAAAGCTGCATAGTCCGAGGAAAACATCAAATTTCCAAAACCAAAACAATGATCTATATTTGATCCTACATATCTAACTTAGATATGGATACACGTATTAAAGTTGCATAGTCCGATGGTTTTGAGTTTCTGAAATTTTCTGAGATAAATACATTAGGTTGATCGTTACTATGTATCTTACATTACCTTGAAGTAACTTTTATTTTAAGTGGCTACCTTTTGAGATATTTGAAGTGGAACCATGCAAAATAAATTTTGGCAAGCTTGTCAAAACTCTGACCACATAGGCTTCTGCAGTAACAATTGCCTCAGTATTCCCTTCTATGTGGTGACAAATGCTTAATAAGTGAACCAGTATCTAAGTTAGATATGTAGAGTCAAATTTAGATAATTGTTTTGGTTTTTAAAATTTGATATTTTCATCGGACTATGCAACTTTAAGCATGTGTTACCACATAGAAGGGAACGCAAAGTAAATTTATTAGAATCTGTTTGCGCAGAAGCATATGGTGTCAGAGTTCTGGCATTCTTGCCAAAATTAATGTGGCATATTTACGCTTAAAACATCTCCAAAGTAAACCATTTAATAAGAAAATTGCTTCAAACTTGCAGGAGATCGGGAGTTCGCGAGTATGGTCGAGTCAAACCGATTACTTAAAAATTGATACCTATCACTTCCTAGCCTGGCATTTGGCATTAATATTAATACTACTAATAATAATAAGATAGAGAAAGGACTGGTTAGCTCAGTATCGGGATAATGTCACTGAGTCGGATATGGTGTTATGGTGCCGGCAACCTGATTTCCCAGTGGGGCAGCACTATAAAATCGCCATGAGTTTGTAGTGTCACAAGTCGGTACCTGTCCTGATATGACCTTAGATGTTGCTAGGACTCAAAACAATAACAAACAAGCAAACAAACCATACTATCTCCAGCCCCTTACACTCCCGATACTCGTCTGACACTATCCGCATCCCCAGCCCCCCGCCTCCCCCGCGCAACCACCCCCACCCCCACCCCCACCCCCACCCACCGCCGACACCCTGCGTAAACAAGCCGCTTCATGCACACACAGCTGGAGTTGTGTTGCCATCAGCTTCGACACCGATGAGGGCGCCACCAACTTCCGGGACGCTATTGGGCACCTGGTAGCAGGGGTGGGGAGGGGAGCGTTGCTTAGGCAATTATACTCCAGGTTGGTGGTTGGTTGTTGGAGTTTTACGTCATGGTAACATGTATGGTAATATCAGTACAGGTACGGACTTCTGACACAGTGACAGTCACAATGTGCACTCATGGTGAAGTTATAGTGCTGCCCTTCTGGCAACATGACCTGATATCCCACTCAGTCACATTACCCTGACACTGAGCTAACGAATCCTTGCCCTATCCTATTAATTCCAAAACCCAGACTAGGAAGCGACAGGTACCAATTTTATGAGTCCAGTGGCTTGACTCGACCAGGAAACAAACTCCCGACCTCCCGCACACCAATTCGGCCACAGCACCCGGTGAATCCCATGGGACTCCAGTGAATCCTATGGGACGGGCGTTCTGAAATGTCTAAATAAAAATGAGCATTCCTTAGGAGGCTATCGACATTTTTCTGTATTGTCAGGGTTGTTCACAGCGTACAATGTAGTACACGTCAACATTTTCCTACAGGACATGAAGATAAGAATATGAACATTTTAAATATCAATATTTTTATTAAATGATAAAAGTCATACTTGACTGACACACTGTCCCCATCGTCATGGTTTGGCTGACTGTGAAAATGTTGAAAACTATAGATGGCCCCTTAGAGACTACGCTTATTGGCAGTCTGAACATGTATGAACATGGTATAACTAGTCCAACCAGGACAATTGTTGTTTCTTGTACACGTGCATGTACATGTATGTATATGTATGTACGTATATGTATGTATATGTATGTGTATATGTATATGCATATTCATATGTATATGTACATGTATATGTATTGGTATATGTATATGTGAATCTATGTATGTGTATGTATATGTACATGTACATGTAAATGTATATGTATATGTATAGTATATATGTGTAAGTGATGTATAACGCATTATGTGAGTATAAACACGCAAACGGGAATTATTGTCATTATATATATGTATGTACTAACATCTAGAGACAGTACATGAATATAAAAACAAGACTCTGACTGCTAAAATGCTATGTGTGGTCTACACTTTTATATTGCTGCGAGACATGGACTTTGAAGAAAGCAATAACAACAAAGCTCGAGCCATTTGAAATGTGGCAATACAGAAGAATGTTAAAAATTCCATGGACAGTAATGATAAGAAATGTGGAGGTGCTAAGAAGAATGAAAATAAAGAGACAGATAATACAAACGATCAAAAACAGACAAATTAAATACTTTGGCCACATGATACGACACCAGGAAACACAGAGAAGAATACTGGAAGGGAAGATAGAAGGGAAAAGACCAAGAGGGAGAAGAACAACATGGATGGACAACATCACTGAGTGGACAGCAATGAGCTATGCGGAATGCTTGAGAGGAACGAATGACAGGAAGAGATGGAGGTCCATTGCAGCCAACCTTCTTCGAGAAGACGGCACCCATTGATGATTGATATATGTATGTTATTATTCTGAACTATACCTCCTTGACTCCAACCATGTGAATGGTGGCGCTCCCACCGGGCTGCCTCGTCACTGACGGACGCCCCACATTGTCAGTCACACCCGAGGATGTTTTATCTATGTATATATATATATATATATGCATACATGTATATACATAATATACTGTGTATACGTATGCTACTTAGGGAAGCATCACAGATCAATCCGGGGAGGGGAGATAATCCCCACTGATGGGACAGCTTTAAGTGGCGTGGGGTGGCGTGGCTGTGGCGTGGCGTGGCGTGGAGGTGGCGTGGCGTGGCATGGCGTGGCTGTGGCGTGGCTGTGGCGTGGCTGTGGCGTGGCTGTGGCGTGGCTGTGGCGTGGCTGTGGCGTGGCTGTGGCGTGGCTGTGGCGTGGCTGAGGCCTGGCTGTGGCGTGGCTGTGGCGTGGCTGTGGCGTGGCTGTGGCGTGGCTGTGGCGTGGCTGTGGCGTGGCTGTGGCGTGGCTGTGGCGTGGCTGTGGCGTGGCTGTGGCGTGGCTGTGGCGTGGCTGTGGTGTGGCTGTGGTGTGGCTGTGGTGTGGCGTGTCGTGGCGTGGCGTGGCGTGGATGTGGAGTGGCGTGGATGTGGCGTGGCGTGGATGTGGCGTGGCGTGGCGTGGCATGGCATGGCGTGCCGTGGCGTGGATGTGGCGTGGCGTGGCGTGGCGCGGATGTGAGGTGGCGGGTGGCTGGGGGGTGGGGGGTGGGGGGTTGGCACGCCCACTTAGCGCCCAGCTGGTTGTGATGAGGAGGGCAGGTGGCCACACGTGGGATCAGTGAACACCCCTGTTTTACCAACATTTCTCAAACCATTCGCCGCAAAGTTAGCCATGTGTGTCTATGTAGAGTGGGGGCGGGGGGGGGGGGGGTATATCTTCTACCGGGTCTGCCAGATAGTTAGGCATGCTATTGCAATAGCCGAATGCTTTGGTATGTAATTCTGCGGTGTGGAGAATTGGGTTTTAATTTTTTGTACGAGAAAGAGACATTTATTCAGTTACCATTTTTGTTTAAATGATAATTTGGAGCACATCCTCAAAACTCGCCACAGTAATCAACGGTGATCTATTGGTAATGCAATCGTCATCTGGGGACCATTTGGCAATAAAGGAAATTGCGAATCTAACCAGAATAATCTGTTCTTGTTTAAACTAGTTTAAAACGCATTGTTATTTGCGAGGTATTATTGGTCTGATAAGAGGAGGTGACCGGATGCGATGGCGAAATCGGTAAAGTGTTAGCTTCCCGGGCAGATCGTTATGAGTTCGAATTCCTGCCCAAGCAAACCAATGACTTACACAATTGATACTTGTTCCCAACTAGCCTGACGATTGACATTAAGAGGAGAGGATAAGGGCCAGTTAGAACACAGTATCAGGATAATGTGCCTGTGGGATATCCGATCATGGTACCACTGGCCTGGTCTCGCAGTGGGGCAGCACAATAAATTGTCCATGAGGGTGCACTCTCTCAATTCGGTGCCCATCCTGATATGACCTGACGTGTTGCTATGACATGAAACAACAACAAACACCAAACAAACGAATAGAGTACTGAGCATACACAGTAGTACTAGTAATAGTAGTAGATCAGTGAGACAACGATAAGTTGGATGTTGGAGTCTTACGTCCTGGCAACATCTAAGGTCATATCGGGTCAGGTACTGACTTGTGATAGTGCACACTTGTGGCAACTTTAAAGTACTGCCCCACTGGATGACGAGGCTACCAGCACCATGACCTGATATGATATCCCACTCAGTCACATTATCCTGACACTGAGCCAACCAGTCACTTGTCCTATCCAAATAATGCCGAGCACCTGGCTAGGAGGCGAAAAGTCTCAATTTTTAAGGCATTGTTTGGACTCGACCAGGGTTCGAACCACATCCACGTCACGTCACGGGACGACCAGGGTTCGAACCTTTTCGAATCCCATGGTCTACTAAAACGGGAGATGGACGCTCAACTCATTCAGCCATCCCGTCTGGTTGACGACGCTCAATGTCTCCAGTCTGGATTGGATTGTGTGGAGACACTTTGCACCGGAGTGTCCAGATCCACCAGTGTATTTATCTTTGTGGGAGGTCATGGTGCTGGCGACATGGTCTCACAGTTAGGAAGCACTATAAAGTCGCCATGATTGCGCACTGTCACAAGTCGGTACCCACCTGATATGACCTTTGATGTTGATAGGACGTAAAGCAACAAACAAACAAAACTAAATCTTTGTGGAAGGATGGACCAGCACTTAGCAGCCAGTGCCACTTAGTGCCACTTAGCCGACCCTGACCCCCCACCCCCATACACACACATACAACCAACCCAACCCTCAACCCAACAGACAACACAGATATAATACTGGCTAATTGATTTCGTCGACACACACGCAGGAATTCACATTAATTAACACCAGACTCGCCTTGTTTCTTCCCTTCCACTATTTGATGTGGGCTGCTTTGAAAGGAAAAGAAAAGAAATAAAAAAGAGTATAACTAGTCCACAATCGGGAGTAGTTTTTTTTCTCCTAGCGGCAGGGGTTGGTATTGGATTATATATAGGACATGGCACAAGTTATTTGATTCCTACCTTAGTGTGCACCCGGCGCGGTGGCCGAATCGTTAGAGCGCGGGGCTCGCGTTCGGAAGATCGGGAGTTCGGTTTCCGGTCGAGTCAAACCAATGACTTATACAATTGAGACTTGTCGCTATCTTGTCTGGTGCTCGGCATTAATAAGGGGAGTGGGACATAGCTCAGGCGGTAGAGTGTCGATCCTGATCAGTGGGACATTTGCAGTTTAGGCTGTTTTCCATTCCAACCAGTGGTCCACAACTGGTTTATCAAAGGATGTGGTATGTGCTGTCCTGTCTGTGGGAAAGTGCATATAAATGACCCCTTGCTGCTTATTGGAAAGAGTAGCCTATATGGTGGCAGTGGGTTTCCTCCAAAGAAATGTGTCAGAATGACCATATGTTTGACGTCCAATATCCGATGATAAAATTCAATGCGCTCTAGAGCCGTCATTAAATCAAACAAACTAATAGGATTAATGCTGAGTGCCAGGCTAGGTAGCGACTAGTATCAATTTGATCAAGTATTGGTTTGATTCAGCTGTGATTCGAAGTTCCGCTCCCTGGCAGGAGAAGCCTGTATTCAACCTATTTGGCCACCGCATCTGGTGAAAACTGTGATATAGAACATATAGTTTTTAATCCATAGGAAATCTGAGAGATATCGAGAGAAACCGAATCCAGCAGGGATGAAACAGGTGAAGAGATGTAGGAGACACATTTGACATTGCATGGTTTCACTTGCTGTCCGGAGTCGGCTTCGTCCTCACCTCTTCTACCATCGCTCCGCTGTGCCGTGCTCCTCTTTGATAATGTCTGAAAAGAGGTGCAGGAGGGGGAGCCAGCCAGCATTTCACTTTCTACCTCTTACACCGTGTACATCTCTGGCTCGCCGGCTGGTCACCATAGAGCAAAGAGACGTGGCCCTTTGACTCATCTCTCCTCAGTTCTCTTTCCTCTATTCTACCATTTCTTTTTTTTTCTCCGGGGCTTACTTCTCCTCCTGATCAATGGAGTTGTTTGCTTGGGTGCATTCCTGTTTGTTTGTCACTGTTTTTACTTTGTTCTTGGCTGCAGAGCCCACCTTTCCCATCCCTTCCCCCTGAACCATCGGCTACTGGATGAGAATGCACTGCAACAATCAGACCGGAGTGATCCGGTGCTGCTCCAATTACTCGTCATTATTGTTCTAAAGTACCCCCCGATTCCACATCCGCACCCCTGAAATTAAATCTTCAATCCAAAGAACGGACCGATTTATTAGGGCTGTTCTCTATTACTGCAGAGCTGCAGCCTGTAACCGGAAAAGTTACAAACTACCCAACAGTGCATGGTTCCATTTTAACAAATTGTGTCAAAGATATTTGGTTGCATTTTCACAAATTGTGTGAATAACGTTTACCATACTTATCTGATTCCATTTCCACTAATTGGGTAAATAACATTTGCGATACTTGTCTGGTAATATTGTTGACAAATTGTGTCATCAAACTTCACCATACTTGCTTAGTTCAATTATCACAAAATGTGTCACTGATGTGTTTGATAATTGTTTAGTTCCATTTAAAATAAATTGTATCAATGACATCCACGATGCTTTGTTGGTTCCATTTTCGAAAATTGTGTCCATGACATTTGCAAAACTTTCTTGGTTCCAGTTTCACAAATTATGCAATGATGTTTGCGATATTTTGTTCGTTCGAACTTCAGTATTATCATGATGTCATATATATTATCATTTATCTAATCTCACCCTCTATTCAAATACATTAAAATGCATTATACTTAACCTAAGTATAATTGAACTTCAATGATAGAACATTATATCTGGTGTTTAGAGATACAGAGGAGGGAGAGAGGGGAGAACAGGGAGAGGGGGAGCGAGAAAGAGCGAGACAGCAAGAGAAAGGAAGGTGAACGCAGGGCGGGAGAGCGATGGAGAGAGAGGGGCACTCATCTAGGCACACTTTCTAGTACTGCCCTACTGGGAGACCAGGCCACCGACACCATCACCTGATAAAGTGATAGTGATAGTGATACCCCACACAGTCACATTATTCTGATACTGTGCGAACCAGTCCCTATCCTATCCTATCCTATTAATGCCGAGCGACAGGCTAGGTAGTGATATGGATCAGTTATATAAGTCATGGCTTTGACTTGGCTGAGATTCGAACTCCCGAACTTCCGCACATGGGAAGACTGCGCTGTACCGATTCGGCCACCCCCGTCTGGTAAAAAGACAGAGGCAATGAAGGCCTGAAGCTAGGCCTGAAGGACAGGTGGAGCCTGGACGGTGGAGTGAGTATGTAACAGGCAAATGCCGTGCCTGTCATCTGACACCTTAACAGGATGACCATTAATTAAACTCATTGAGGGGGGCGTCAACAACTAATTAAGTTATTTTTCCCACGGTCATCACGAGTCTTTCAGCCACTCCCTAATTACTGGTCAAGACCAAGTCCGCTTCGGCAGTTTTGGGTTAAGTTCGACGGCAGTAATTCTCCAAATAATTATATCCATATGGGAATAGGTTTTTATTTGTATACATATGGACAGAATAGCATCGACGCGGCTGTGGGTTGATGATTCCTGCTGCACACCGGGGATTCAAATCGGCTTCATCTGAACCCGCACCCAATATTATTGTAGTGGTCTGCACTGACCTCTCAGGCTAGTAACCACATATACAGGTAGGCATGGGTAGTGTGTTGATATCAGGGAGCCTAGGTTGTGTAATGGTTAGCACACTGGCCCGGAATGCAAAGAGATGTGGGTTCGAGTCCCACTCTAGGCACAATACTTCCCATTTTCATCACCCTGATGACACTGGTTGCCGTGACCAGGATCCTTTACAAGCTGTATGCTGTATGGTTGTTGAACCTACCCTGTGTATGTATGTGTAAGTGCATTGCCTGTATCTATGTAATTGTAAGCATTAAAAGACTTACAATTCCAGGGGGACGAGTGTAGTGGTCTGCACTAACCTCTCAGGCAAGTACCCACATATACAGGTAGGCATGGGTAGTGTGTTGATATCAAGGAGCCTAGGTGGTGTAATGGTTCATGCACTGGCCTGGAATGCAAAGAAATGTGGGTTCGAGTCCCGCTCTAGGCGCAATATTTCCCATTTTCATCACCCCCATGACATTATTATCATTCCCTCCCACCCGCCCCCCGATCGACAACCCAAAAAGAGATCAGATCAAAACTACCCTGTGAGTTTAAAAAAAATTAAGTATCCAAATTTCATTTTTACATCTATATGATTATTGGCAATATTTGGCGAAAATAATAATATAGATATTAGTCAAACGTAGCGCAGACCCCTGATCACTTAACCTTTCTGTAATTAGTCAACCGCGAAGACATTGGAGGGAGGGGGCGTTTTACACACTATCAGCTGAAAATCACTGACTCTTCCCACCAAATTATGACTAAATTTGTAGCGAAAATGCTAGAAACACCACCACCCCCCTCTCTCCCCTCCACCAATCACAGGCAAATGAGAACCCTGCTCCACTGGAACGAAGCCGCTCCCCCCCCCCCCCCCCCCCCGGTAATTAACCAGCCATGGCTCTTCCACCTACTTGTCATGGCGACTGCGTTTCCGTTTTCTGTAACTGTAGGGGCATCATCGTCGCCAACGGCTGTGGCCTGGAAACAGTGGCTGTGACGAGTGTCTGCTAACCACTTCAAAGAGCAGCTCGCACTAATCGATGACTACACGGTATAACCTTTCGGCCAGTGTCCTTATTTGAGACCAGATTATATTTGACATTTGACTGGTGCGGGTGATTCTGTGTCACTGCGTCCCGCTCTAATGGCATTGTGACGTTTTTAATTGTCTTGGAATGAGGAGAAAATGGCGCCTGTCCTGATTAGGCTTCACTCATTCCCATATTTTGCTGTTTTGTGAATTTCTTTTGCCTACTCCCTTTGAGGTTCTTTCTTTCTTTCTGGTATTTCATAGGCCTTGTCGGTCAGTGCCACTGCCACTGCCACTGCCACCGCCACTGCCACTGCCACTGCCACTACCACTGCCACTGCCACTGCCACCGCCACTGCCACTGCCACTGCCACTGCCACTGCCACTGCCACCGCTGGATGGATGGATCTTTAGTCTGGTTCATATCAGAATTGTGGATATATTTCGTGACATTTTGCTTTAATACTGCGTTGAGATGTCACGATGTGGGTCTGTTTGTATGTGTGTATCTATTTATGATTTTCACATTATGATTATTTGATAGGATATGATTTGATATGATTTATTGCAGTATAAGAATGATATGAGTATAATAACCTGGAATATCCCTCACTTCCCTCATCACTCACTCCGCTCCATGGACTGATGGAGTCAGTCCTAGTCATCTACTGATCCAGCCTCCCCAACCCCAGCTCCGATGGTGGCGCCACCCCACCCCCCCTGCACACTGTAACCGCCACTCACTGTACCGCTCCACTCCCCGTAAATATATATATATATATATATATATATATAGTATACAGTAAAACCGCTCTAAATCGACGGACCATGGGACCGATTTTAAGTGGTCCATTTACGGAGGTGGTCGGTTTAGAGAGGTAGAATATCATTACAATTGTATTGTTGGGATCCAAATAAAACGATCGTTATAGGGGAGTGGTCGGTATAGAGAGGTTTTACTGTATACATCAACATATACCTAGATATATAATGGTTTCCAATGCATGGGTGAATAAAAGAACATTCTGCTATTTTATTGCTATAAAATGAATCTTAGATATTATATATGGCGCAGTTAACATGCATTTATATGTCTATATTCATATACAATATATGGAAACACATCAATTATTTTCAAAGCATTAATCTTCTTTGATGTACTGCTTATAGTATGTTATTATATATTATTACATCACAACCCTATAAGATGCTTGTTTGTTTGTTGTTGTTTTACGTCCTAACAACATCTAAGGTCATATCAGGACGGGTACCGACTTGTGACAGTACGCACTCATGGCGATATTATAGTGCTGCCCCACTCAGAAATCAGGCCGCCGGCAGCATGACCCGATATCCCACTCAGTCACATTATCCTGAAACCAAGCTAACCAGTCCTTGTCCTATCCTAATATCCTATAAGACGTATTAGTGTCTGACACCCTGATGTGTACTTTAGGATATATAAATTATGCAAATAACTATAAGCAGTGCACTGGCACAGCAAGTTGTTCACGTAATCCAGGCCGTCCAGAACATCCGCATCACCTTCCACCACATACGAGGTGAACTCAATGTCATAGCTGATGCCCTAAGCAGGGCGCACATACGCCCCAGCCTTAGACACACTGCCGTAAGCATGAGCATAAACAATCGTCTCACCCCTGTCAGACCAGCTCTCCTCGATTATGCTCCGCTCCAACCTCTATCTGTTCTCACGGACCGAGTACAGACATCCAAGCGGCGAAGGCCAGGCAGGCAGAGGCGAGGGCCCCGGGATCGTGGGCAAACTAAAATGCCACGATCAAACACTACAAGGCACACTGCGACAGGTATGCAGTTGCCATCCCTGTCCACAACACCACTCCAACTCAGGTGCTGGATAGAAGAGCGGGCAGCCCGAGTGTGCCCATCATCTCTGGCGAACTCGGTGTCGCACCTCACACTCTTCTTCAAACTCAAGGAGGCCAAGACTGACCCCATCGACCACATAACAGTGTGCCTCTCCATGGATGGCCTCAGGAGGTCCAAGGAAAACAGGCCCAAGCAGCCCCAGCATGCCCCAGTCCAGGTCTTCCGCCAAGCAGTCATCGACCTCAGGGCCGACCCCCCGGGCATGGTGGTGGTGTTCGTGGTCCTGGGCATGTTATTCACCAGGGTCGCTCCCAGATTGGCAGCGACCTTCAACCCGATGCGCCACACAACCAGGGACGATGTATGGGAACAGGTCGGGGCCAGAAGTGGGCAACAAATATGCAGGCACACAACTAGTCTCGCACCCTGGTGTTGGCCCCATCCCCTGATGCCCACTTCTGCCTGGTCACCGCATACCATGAGGTCCTCCGCCTCGCCCCCACTTCGGCACCCAGCCAGCCTCTCCTGCTATTCCCAGCGGATGTACAGCTGATGACCATCCCATACATCGCCAGGAGGTGGCATGAGGTCCAGCGGGCCCGCTCAATGGACCCGGCATTCACCCTGCATGCCATCCGGAGGGCCGCTGCCACCATGGCCTTCGGCTCGGCAAGTTCCTAGCTAAAGGTCCAGCGCTTTGCCGGGTGGGCCTTCCATGCCCACACGCGCTACATCAACACAAACGTCTCTCGCAAAGTTTCCCAAAATTTTAAACCATATTATATTACTCATAAATTTATTTAATTAGCTCAATTAATAATTTATTAATTAATTGATCATAAATTTATTATTCATAATTGAAATGTATTACTCATAATTAATCAACTACTGCTACCCGCTAGTTGCTCTGTCTTCACCTCACTTTGCTTACATGTCACCCTTCACTCATGCCACTCCCATCTCACCCGACTCTGATCACCACATAACATTGTTCCTTGCAGCTCTCAGATCGCCGGCTAACCATAAACCACAAATGTAAAGCCCCCGGGGGCTGCCCGGAATAAAGCCATGCTATCCCAACTTATGCCTCCTTGTCCTGTATGCCATTGCTGCAATGCTCGCAAGTGCACCTTCGTTAGTGTGATACACGATGTTATGAGATGTGGTTTCATTGTCCATCACCGGAAGCTTCACCATTGGGAGATACTGCCTTATTGGGGTGTAGTGTAGCCCAACAATGATGATATCAGAAGCGTACCAGTAATAAGCACTACCCCAATAAGTGTCCCCTCAATAGGTATCACGGCTTTGGAACGATCCCAACAGGGCCACCCAAATAGGAGGCATTCAAATTGGTGATATTCGAATAGGTGACACCGCAATACAGGCACCAACCGCAATGCGATCCACACCAATATAGACATTACCCCAATAGGTTGCACACCAATAGGGTGCACACCAATAGGTTGCACACCAATAGGTTCCAAACCAATATGTCCTAAACCAATAGCTTCCAAACCAATAGCTTCTGTATCAATAATTTCTACACCAATAGGTGTTATGCCAATATATGTCACACCATTATGTCCCACTCTGATAGATTCCACACCAATAGGTGGTTTAGCAATCCTTTCCACACAAATAGCTGTTCTACCAATAGTTGTCACACCAGTATGTGTCAGACTGAGAGGTACCACAACAATATATGTCACATCAATAGATTCAACACCGATAGTGTCACATCAATAGGTACCACACCGATAGGTTCCACACCAATAGATTCCACATCAATATGTACCACACCAATATATTCTACACCAATAAGTGCCACATCAATAGGTGGAACACTAATATGTGGCAGACTGATAGGTGGCACACCTGATAACTGGCACAGCCATAGGTGGAACATCAACATGTACCACACCAATAGGTTCTACACCAATATGTGCCACATCAATAGGTGGAAAGCCAATAGGTGGAACACTGATAGGTGGAACACTGATAGGTGGCACACCGATAGGTGACACACCGATACCTGGAACACAAATAGGTTGAACATCAATATATGACACACCAATAAGTAACACCCAATAGGTAGAATACCAATAGGTCCCACACCAATAGGTCTCACATGATTACATGTCACACCAATAGGTGTCACACTAATAGTTGACATGCCAATACATGTCACACTAATAGGGGCCACACAAATAGCTGTCACACCAATGTGTAAAATATTCCGATAATGATGCATTGGTGGGGGAATTCAAATGTTCTCTTTGTGAAACAGGTATACATGGCCAGGTGCATAGATATGTTTATGTAATTGCTGGTGGTCATTGATTGATTGGTAAATAGACATTGTGGTGCTAGTAAGATAGTGTGTAAGGGGCATTCAGAACCCTACCCACTACCCGTCACCCCTCTGCTAGTCAGGATCACCACATGCATGCTCAAGGCAGGTGGTGGCCAGGGGAGCCACACAGCATGGTGGTGGTGGGCAGATCACTGTAACCATGGGGACCAAGAATGCTTGTTTCTCATTGGTGGAGCTAAAAATGCTTGTTTCTAATTGGGAGAATGGGGTGGGGTGATACAGTATACCTGATCCATGTACCATATAAATAATAAAACCTGAGGGCTTGACTCTCTCTCTTCTTTCACTCAATATACTCTTCCTTTCTCTTTCCCTGTATTGATTTCACTATAGCCTGCCTACACAATCACAGAATCGAGCAGTGGACTTTACATTATTGGTGACCACGATGAGTGGTAAGTCTATTAGTTAATGGCGGAGTCACATTTACAAATGGATGCTATGCCATATAGGCCTCACCACGAATGTGTCCCACCTAGTGTGCACTCTACTCTTTGCATTGTCCATCACCAGATCGCTTTCATCAAGTACTATGGTGTCGGTCTTTAACTTAAAGACAGACACCATAGTACCATATTACTAAGTCTGTCACTTACAGTTTAAGTGAAGGACTCAGTAACATACGACGTACACTTACACCATGTGTGGTTGTCACTACCTTGCCTGACTGGTTGGTTCAGTGTCAGGATATTGTGACTGAGTGGGATATCAGGTTATGATGCTGGTGGACTGGTCTCTCATTGGGACAGCACAATAACCCATGAGTGTGCACTGTTGCAAGTTGGTACCCGTCCTGATATGGCCATAGATGTTGCCAGGACGTAAAGCCCCAACACCCAAGCCACCAACTAGGTTGCCTAGTCCTCAGCGCTCCTATAATAACGTGTAGTGGAATGTGGAGGCCAATACACAAATTCCGTGACGCATGTGCAGAGCGTAATCCAGACTGGACTTGTGGGTCACAGCATCTGTGGAGAGGCAATTGAGGCTCTGTTGACACTGGCTTCATATTGAGCAAATGACAGTCTTTTCAGCAGAAATGTGGATTTATAGAGAAAACATACTTACCATATTTTAATCATTTTTGATAATTATAGTTGTATCCTAATGATTGATTGATTGATTGAAAAGCTCAATCATCAGTGTAAAAAAACACAGTGCCACACCGTCGACCCACAACACGAGTGCCGTTGACTATCACCTGGGCCCGTATGCAGGAGTCAGTGTTAGCGGGTTTTGGTGTTAGAGCCTGTTACCGTTTAGCTATGACCGAAGTCGGGGATTGTGTCAAGTCGTATGCAGGAGCCTGTAACACTTTCATTATAGCTAAACGTGAATTTATTTATAGATTTGGGAAATCCCTCTGCGTCTTTAGCGATATATTAGGCTTAAATATATTAAATGCGATCATATTTAACACAATTAAATACGTAATAAGTGAAATTTGAGGAAATTAACCCTAAATTCGAAGCATTATTAAGGCTACCGCCGTATTGGCGGCGATATTAATATTTATATGTTCGAATCGACGAACGTAAAGTAAACAAACCGCCGCCGCCGCCAGTATGGAAAGTGGCGGCTGCGGCGATTTGTTTACTTTACGTTCGTTGATTCGAACATATAAATATTAATATCGCCGCTTTTACGGCGGCAGCGTTACTATTGCTTCGAATTTAGGGTTAATTTCCTCAAATTTCACTTATTACGTATTTAATTCTGTTAAATATGATCGCATTGAATAGATTTGGGCCTAACAAAGTCGCTAAACCTGATATTTTTTAGGGTTCAGGTAACACCGGTTAAGGCTTTGGTGTTAGGCCTAACACTGACTCGTGCATACCATTTTTTCGCCGCTAACCCGGAATTCCCGACAAACACCGTTTTGCCTCGCTAACACTGACTCCTGCATACGGCCCCAGGTGTCCTACTAGTCGCGGAAATCGTGTATTGTTCACAATTGAAATATACCGATTTAGTAAAGAAATATATATATATGTATGTATACATAGCATTGTTAAATTGTATACTATGTATGTATATACATGTATATATAGAGAGAGAGTACAGTAAAACCTCTCTAAATCGACCGACCTTGAGACCGAATTTAAGCGGTCGATTTGGGCAGGTGGTCGGTATATGGAGGTAGAATATGGTTAAAATGGTATTGTTGGGACCCACATAAAGCGATCGAGATAGGGGAGTGGTCGATCAGTGGAGATCGTCGGTTAGGGAGGTTTTATTGTATATGTATCATTTAGGTCTGGTCGCTGTTTGGTGCTGATTTTCTACAACGACAAACTATTTATTACTAAATAGTCACCATGTGTCCAATCCGCTAGGGCACACTTTAACCACTGACTGAGCTAATTATAATGAGACAAATGCCACTACTCTGAGTTAGTTAATATCCATGCTGGTGGTATTTAAAATAAGAAGCGAAAGCTTGCGTGTGTAAATCAGCTGCGTCTAAAACAATGTGGACGACCAGCCCTTCGTCTCTGACAAGAGATTTATTCTGGTGAATGAATCATTAACAACAACAACAACACTTAAATGTCAACATCATGTGTGGGGAAAGTAACTGCATTCTTTGTCTCCAGTTACAGTGCGTATGCGTTCTAAATACTCGTAAATGGGATCTCATTTGGCCGAGTACTGAGACTGTTTTATATTGTTGTTGTTGCCCGGGAGAGTCCGCGTTGTGTCTCCTTGGCAGAGATTTATTATTGGCGATTTTTTTTTGTTTTTTTTTTGTTTGTGAAGCACAGATAACAAAGACACACATTATAATATTAAATCTGTAGTGTAGGGAAATTTTGGCAGATTCCCACCCCCCACCAACGAAAAAGAGTTGCACAATGGAATGAAATATCACGTGGTTAGCGCCAGATTAAAGTTGCATTGTTCGAGGTTTTTGAATTTCTGCCAATAATCTTTGCAAGCAAGAAGAAACCAAGCAGGCCGATAAGTTGAATCAGGCCTATAAGGGCATGTGTTGTAAGATGGCACAACAGAATATGTTAGGTTAATCGTAATAGTCTACTTAATTTTAATCTTTAGTAACTCGATCATTTTTAAGTGTTTACTTTAGGGATATTCCAGATGAATACCTGTCAAATTAATTCTGAAATGCATGTCTAAATGTTGGACATCATAGCCTTCATATATGACAGGTTCTATTAAAATTGCGTTGTATTCCAATTTAGTGTAAGAAGTGAAAATGTTAAAATTTACATGTCAATCCCATGCATTTACCCACACTTCTTGTCAACCTTTTTTTCATTTTTTTTCCAACTTCTGTCTTGTAAGATATAATCTTGTTTACTTAATTGTAATCAATAAAATCACGTTTTAATCAGATGTGTATGATTATATTGGGAGTGGGCTGTTTGATTTAGATATTACACAGGTGATATTCATGTTTTGCACAAATTGCACCAGTCCAAAATCAAGAAGTATAATGGGGGGTTTTTCCGACCCTGAAATATGCTCACCCTATAATCCTTCCTATGAACATGGATTCTGATATTATTTCGTTGTTGCTTCCATGTCACACATTTTTTTTGGTACATTAGTTGTTTTTAAGCAGGGGAAATTTTAGTCGCAGGCGATTGGTCTTCCTCATTCCACTGCTCCTTGCCATATCCTAATAATGCCGAGTGCCTGGCTAGGAAGTGACAAGTATCAATGTTTAAGTCATTGGTTTGACTCGACCAGGATTCGAACCCATGACCCCACGATCTACCACACGGGAGACGGACGCTCTAACTCATTTGGCCATCCCGTCTGGGTTAATATTACTTCTCACATTTTCACATTGGGTTAACCTTAATGCTCACTTTTAGAGAATAACCCATTTCAAATTGCTGTTTGTTTTGAATTTTGGTCACTTCTTAAGACAAATATACTAGGGTGAACATTATCTTATACCTTTCTGTGAACAGTATCTTTCACCTTTCTGTCGTTGGGGTGATGACAATGGGAAATATTGCTTCGAGAGCCGGAGTCGAACCCACATCTCTTGCATACTGGGCCAGTGTGCTAACCATTACACCACATAGGCTCCCCGGTGGATATATGTGGTATAAAGCATTTATACTAATATTATTGGGATGGAAACTGATATTGTATGGTATCTCACTAGGGGGATTCGAAGCCGCAACCCCAAGAGTGTGCGCTGGGTAGTGAGTGGGAACGGGAAAGTGTTTTGGTTTTGAAAATTTGACTCTTTCGTCGGACTATGCAGCTTTAAATTGAAGTATATAGAATAAAATCTAGGCAAGTGTTTTGGTGTTGAACGTTCAAGTTTTGGTCACTTCTTAAGAAAAATATACTATGGTGATTATTATATTCTACATATTACCACATCGGCTCAGAATGCCAGAGATGTGGGGTTTGTGTTTTGGTATGTACATTGTACCAATAAAAGCAGCACAGTTTTTGCAGTGACCCACCATCTTAGACCATAATATGGAACTTATTATGGCTAAGCCACTAACACACTAACCTCCTTCATAGTCTAGTAGTATCATAAATATGCTTTACCTAGGTACCTGCTTGTAAATGTGATTCCACTGTCAACTAACAGATTTACCACTTGTCATGGTCACCAATAATGTAAAGTCCACAGCTCGATTCTGTGGTTGTGTAGGCAGGCTATAGTGAAATCAATACAGGCAAAGAGAGAAAGGAAGAGTATAAAGAGTGAAAGAAGAGAGAGAGTCAAGCCCTCTGGTTTATTAATTATATGGTACATAGATCCAGAATAGTGTATCACCCCAACCCATTCTCCCAATGAGATACAAGCATTTCTAGCTCCACCAATGAGAAACAAGCATTCCCGGTCCCCATGGTTACAGTGATCTGCCCACCACCACCAAGCTGTGTTGCTCCCCTGGCCACCACCTGCCTTGAGCATGCCTGTGGAGATCCATGACTAGCAGAGGGGTGAGGGGTAGGGCTGTGAGTGTCCCTTACACACTATCTTACTAGCACCACAATGTCTATTTACCAATCAATCAAGTACCACCAGCAACTACATAAACACGTCTATGCACCTGGCCATGTATGCCTGTTTCACAAATAGAACATTTGCATTCCCCCACCAATGCATCATTATCAGAATATTTTACATGCTCATCCTACCTATTTACAATCTAATGTAAATGGAACGGAAAACCAGTCTCTCGGTGCTGAAAAAAAATGCAAGTTCTGATGAATAAACTGTTTCACCCCCAAAAAAGTATAAAATGTAGGATGCTGTCATTGGTCTATGCAGCTTTATCTGTTGAACCAGTTACCACCAGCTGGTGATGTAACGCCCGAGGGTGTAACGGAGAGGGTCCGCTGGTGCAAACACATTTATTGCCGTGACGGACGTAATCAAGGACGCCGTTACGTAATGACGCCGTCAAAGTGGTCGTGACGTAACTGTAGCTCATGCTCCAGAACACACCACTTCCGGTAGAGGCTCCGCTGGTCCCCGAGGAGGGGCTGAAGCTTGAACCGGCGTGCTTACACTTTATAGAGGGGTGGGAGTTTTCTATTTCATCTATAATCTTCGTTTAGGTAAGATTGTTGAAGCCTCAATGTGAACCTATATTACACGGTAATTGACGACCAAACTGAGATAATAGTATTTGCTCTGCGTTTGTATATAATATTGATTTGCAGTGAAATTAGTGTCCACAATATTTTACACTGGGTAAGCATTCTGTTTCAGACTCCCCTACACTGGTGGTTACGCTGGTCAGCCACACCCTGACCTAATTAGTAACCATAGTAAGCACACACCCACTACTACTAGTGTCTATCTGGGGGGACACACCCTGCCTCAATCGGTGCAACACCCACTCAGTGTCCTTGACCTTGACCTGAGTGGCGAGGTGAAGGGTTGGGGGGAGCCCTTCATACGATTAAACTTTCTTTAAAAAGAAGCCAGAAACTTAAAAGCAGCGGCATTATTAGGATAGGACAAGGACTGGTTGACTTAGTGTCAGGATAATGTGACTGAGTGGGATATGAGGTCATGGTGCTGGTGGCCGGATTTCCCAGTTGCGCAGCACTATAAAGTCACAATGAGTGTGCATTGTCAGAAGTCGGTACCAGTCCTGATATGAACTTCGATGTTGCCAGGACATAACATTCAACAACCAACCAACCTAAAACCAGCTGAGGATGACACTTTCATGTACAACTCTGGACTGAAGAACAAGAGGCGATCAATTTCTTCTTTCATTTAAAAATTGAAAATCTGTTGTTTCGATGTATCTCGTATTCCCATGTAGACAGGTGGGCAGACATTCAAATTCTGACAGTTCCAATACTATGTAGATCATTCTGTATGTCGTTATTGGTTGACCCAGAGTGCTGACAGAAAATTAAAGTTGAATAGTCCGATTGTAAAAATATACGGATTTTCGGTTAAGAATTATATATTGGCAGAGAGCATTATTAGTCTTGGGCGACGGAGTGGGGACGATGTTATATAAACTAAAAGTAATAATATCCCACTCCCATTATGACATGATATAAGCTGTGTGAAATATATGTTCATATATTATGCCTGAGATTAATGAAGAGATGTTCCTATATAAGAGGCAGTACATGATTGTTGAAATATGTCTCTATGCATCCATAAAGAGTGCAATTGGAGAAAAGACCATTTTAACAGAGATCTATTGTAACTGTATAACTACCTGCCCCCCCCTGCCTTGACCACTGGGCTGGTCCACCAGCCTAATTTGCATATACACACAGGGCACCACCTGCAGCTGGGTTGAGTGACAGCTACCCCTACTGGGGGAGGGTGCCACCCACCCTGACTGTGGAGGTGCCTGATTGGCTGGCTGGGGACTGCCCAGTCACCTGCATCCCATTGGCCCTCTGACCACACTAGCCTCAAACCAAGATCTTAATTCTAGACTCTGCTTCAGACCCCCTGGAGAGAGATCACTCTACTCCTGACTCTGGAGTGAGGCACACCTACTCTTGAGCAGGAACCCCAGACACTCTGTCTGATGCTATCAAAATTCATCTATTCAAATTGAGTGTGAACACAGCTATAGGACTCCTGTCCCATAAGCTGCAAGCACTGCTTTCTATACAGGCTAAAGTAGTAATGAGATCTTGTGTGGCTAGAAGGCAAGGGGTGTGGATGATAGGTCACTGGTAGGTGGACAGGAGTTGGTGTTAGTAAAGCACAACTTCCTCCACTGTTTATCTGTGTCTTGACTTCATTCTTCCTTAGCATTGGTTAATGAGTTGATAGACAAGTGATATGAAGGGGAGAGTTTCTGTAGTATTCTCTGGTGTCCCAAACGTGGCCGGGCATCCAGTAATATTATACGATGACAATATCAAATTGTCAAAACCAAAACAAATATGTAGACTTAATTCTACATCTCAAACTTAAATACTTTTGCACTTTGTGGCCACACAAACGGGAATGTTGAGGCAATTGAATAGAAGATGTTACTGGAGACGCCTATGATGTCAGAGTTTTGGCATGCTTGCCACAATTAATTTTGGATGGTTGCAACTTCAAATATTTCCAAAGTTAGCCATTAAAGAAGAAAGCGACTTCAAACTAAAGTAAGGTAGATGATCAGCCAGAAATTCAAAACCATCGGACTATGCAACTTCAAAGAGTTGCTAACCAAACACAATTTGAAATTCTATTTTACGGGGATGGATTTGTTTAAACAAAGGCTGGGTCGAAGGTTGTGTGTAGAAGAGTTTTAACAAATGTTTGTATTTCCGTATTTTATACATAAAGGAGAATGGAAAAGAAGAATACCATATTAGTCCCCATATACTATTAACAGATTGTTGCCACTTAAAATACAAGTAACCTATCTTTACCCAATTTCTTTCTGAACTGTCACGCATTACAGGTACATGTATAACATAAGTCTTCTTAAATGCTAAAACCATGTCCATACTGCTTAATATAGCACATGTTGGGGTAGGCAACGTAAAGGTAAAGCCAAGTTCATGCTGCTTAATATAGCACATGTTGGGGTAGGTAAGGTAAAGGTACAGCCATGTCCATACTGCCTAATATAGCACATGTTGGGGTAGGTAACCTAAAGTTAAAGCCATGTCCATACCGCTTAATATAGCACATGTTGGGGTAGGTAACATAATATTAAAGCCATGTCCATACTGCTTAATATAGTAAATGTTGGGCTAGGTGACATAAAGGGAAAGCCATGTCCATACTGCTTAACATAGCACATGTTGGGCTAGGTAACGTAAAGGTAAAGCCATGCCTATACTGCTTAATATAGCACATGTTGGGGTAGGTAACATAAAGTTAAAGCCATGTCCATGCTGTTTAAATTAGCACATGTTGGGGTAGGTAATGTAAAGATAAAGCCATGTCCATACTGCTTAATATAGCACATGATGGGGTAGGTAACATAAACATAAAGCCATGTCCATACTGCTTACTGTAGCACATATTGGGGTAGGTAACATACAGATAAAGCCATGTCCATACTGCTTAAAATAGCACATGTTGGGGTAGGTAACATAATATCTTCATACCGATGTATTCTTGTGCAACTACTCACACAAATACTATTTAATATATGTCTATCCCCAAAGAAATCAATTTGAGAAATAATATTATGGTATAATCTATTTGGGAAAAGAACATTTTACTGAATCCAAAGATTTAACACCGGATGCTAATTAATTATGGATATTTGACCGGAAGTGGTTATGATAGCGCTCCTAGCGGTGTACCGTGGAGTAGTGTGGTAGTGGATGAAGGATGGATTTCCTACTTACAAGTTCCCAGACTGAGGGGGGATTATCTCCTTAACTCGACTAATCCCAGGGACGGAGCCGAACCTTACACATACGTGGATCACTCCCACACAGCAGTAACTCACACTCAAATCTCTACCACGGACATCCGGGTTTCTCGCTAGGAAAGACTGGAAACAGATTCATTAATCGGACCGGATGTGGTGGCGGAATCGTTAGAGCGCAACCTTCCCATAGTGGAAGGTCGAAAGGTTGAATGCTGGTCGAGTCAAACTAGTGACTTATGGTACTGTCACATTACGACTTTTCTCGCCAATGCGCGTCGACGTGTGTAATATTTGGCGAAACGTCTGGAGACGTCTGGAAGCATTATGCGCGCATTAGGCGTGCGTTGGTACACATTGATGGACGGCGACAGTCGGTGAGGATCGGCGGCATGCGCCATGGTGCGTCGAAAGTTTTCTGCTTGCACAAAACTTTTGAAGTGTGCCAACGTGTGGGTGCCAACGTTATGGGGACATTAGGCACAGGTCAAGATCCGTTGGATGCGCTGGAATAATGTTATGCAAATGTCAAGGACATGTCGCATGTGCGTTAGGGTCATCCCCACACGTTGCGCCAATATGTTGCTTTGTTGTTTTACGTCCTAGCTACATCGAAGGTCATATCAGGACGGTGCGCCAAAACTTCTTTTTTTTTCTCACGCGTTGATATATGTTACCACAACCTCGGCCGCACGCTACCAACACATTCCACTGACATCAAACTTTTTCTGACGTTTGACGTTTCTCGCCTTTTTTGCGCATTGGCGGCGAGATACGTCGTAGTGTGACAGGGCTATTACACAATTGATACATGTCACTTCCTAACCTGGTACTTGGCACTACGAGGTCAGGGACTGGTCAGCTCAGTATCACAGCTCTCAGGATAATATGACTAAGTTAACTAAATGGGATATCAGGTTATGATGCTAGCAGTCCGGTTTCCCAGTAGCCATGCTTGTGCACTGTCAGACATCGGTACCTCTCCTGACATGAGGTTAGATGTTGCTAGGATCAAGCCCAAACAAACAAACTTCATGAGCGTAAACGCCTCATTGAATAGCATCATGACTAACCTGCAAAATTGTGCATGTTGCTGGTAACATGAGTAATTCACGACGTTGGAGACCATGCTAGTGTACCAGGATAATTACCCTGACGCGTTGCTAGTGCATTCTCGCACATCACCAATATCGTAGTAGCATCTGTATCACTATGGGTACATAAGGTTTCATGGTAAATCTAAACAACGCCAGCGGGCATTCACTACTGGAGCATCACAGGGTGCGGATCGATTTCAAAATTTAAATCCGAACGGTTAAGGCCCACCTTCTGTTCTAAAAATACAAATGTTAATATATATCATAAACCATATGGGTAACTTGATGTTAACTGCAACTTATAAGAAATACTTGAAGCTATGTAAAAAATGTCAGTGGTATTGTGAAAAATGTTTATTGACATTGACAATTTTACTGTTTGCATGAAAACACATTGCACTTGAAATTTGATGTTATGAGCTCAATGGTAAAAATATAAGTTCATGTGCACTATTTCTGCCTCTTGCCTCGTGAATTATACTAACCCCTACCAAGCCTCAGCCAAATTAAACCAAAAAAAAGCAAACTAAATGAATCATTATCGCTACCTTGCCCGGTGTTTAGTATTCCTAGGATAGGACAAGGACAGGGCAGCTCAGTATCTGATCAATGTGACTAATTGGATTATCGGCTCACAGTGCTGGTTGATGCGGGGTATGCCTTTGAGACAACGCTATGGAGTCCCGAGGAGTGCAAATTCTGTCTGATATGGCATTGCATGTTGCTGGGATATCAAATCTTCACAAGGTAAACTGCAAACCATCACTCTAAATAGCCTTACCGCATTGCTAAAGTTAGATGGCGATCGACCGCTATGTGGCAGTGTAATAGTCATGGAGTGGTGAATCAATAGTAGTGTTTGTCATATTGCATGGGTTTTAGGCATGATAGATAGACGAGAGCCATGAAATATACCAGACGGGATGGCCGAGTGAGTTAAAGCGTCCGTATCCTGTGTTGGTAGATCATGGGATCGTGGGTTCGAATCCTGGTCGAGTCAAACCAATGACTTAAAAACTGATCCTTGTTGCTTCCTAGCCAGGCGCTTGGCAATATTAGGATAGGGCAAGGAGCAGTGGAATGAGGAAGACCAATTGTCCAGGAATGAAATTTCCCCTGCTTAAACAACTAATGTACAAAAAAAAGATATATATATCAAGATTAGGTTGCCAGCTTTGTTCACGATAGACGATGTTCAAATAGACGCTATGCAAGTAGACGGTACCAGATGGTTGGTTGTTGTAGTTTTACATCCTAGCAACATCTAAGGTCATATTAGGATGGCTACTGACTTGTGACAGTGTGCACTGATGGCGATTTCATAGTGCTGCCCCACTGGGAGACCAGGTTGCCAGTACCATGACCTGATATCACACTCAATCACATTATCCTAATACTGAGCCAACCACTCCTTGCCCTATTCTAATAATGCTGAGTGCCTGGCTAGGAAGTGACAAGTATACATTTTTAAGTAATTGCTTTGCCTCGACAAGAATTCAAACCCTTGGATTCGCGGGAGACGGGTGCTCAACTCATTCGGCCATCCCCTTTGGTCAAAGAGACGTTTTGAAGTAGATGTTAGTTAATTAGACGTTGACCAGATAGACTATGTAAATGCTATTGGATCGTCTGGAGTACCTCCTTTACTGGGTGTGTTCCTTCTTAACACTAATAACAGCCAGTCAGGTAGATGCCTCTACATTACATATATTAAACATCCACCAAGACGATTTTTGCATATGTTCATTATGTGCATACTATTCAGATCTCACAAATTTGTTCTCGATAAACTGCTATGAAGACTAATGGTGTATGTACCTTTTCTAGTGGATATCACATAGGAACGTGAGGCTATGGCCTAATCGGTAGAAGGTGGGCTTCGCGTGGGGAAGGTCGGTAGTTCGGTTCCCGGTTGAGTCAAACCAATGAGTTTAAAGTTGATACTTGCCGCTTCCTAGCCTGGCGATCGGCATTAATAGGAGAGGGCAAGGATGGGTTAGCTCACTGTCAGGATAATGTGACTGAGTGGGATATTGGGTCATGGTATCGGCGGTTCGATTTCCCAGTGGGGCAGCACTATAAAGTTGCCAGGATTGTGCACTATTACAAGTCGATACCCATCCTGATATGACATTAAATGTTACCTAGGACATAAAACTCCAACAACCAACAAACCATGATTAAACAAGTAAGCCATTTAGTAACCATTGATACTGTTTCACATGTCGCATCCTGAACTGCTATTTGGACATGTGTAAAACGAAGTTTGCTGATTGTTTAACGCGTGTCCGCAACAAAGCCCGAACAAAAACTTGGTAGAATTGATTCGGTTACTTTGGTTTCACAAAGAAGATATCTATGGCTTAAGATACATTCAGCATTAGATAGTACACAAGTCATTCGGTTTTGCAAGCGATATATATTTAATCGAGATCCTTTGATTTCATTTGCAGACGAGGAGGGTAGAGTGATTAACGTGCGGTTATGCGTAACTACGGAGTTATATCGGTGTGTTTTTCTTTTTCTTTTCTTGCTTCGTTATTGGTAGTTTTTTTTTTTTGCAGAATGAAGGCAGTACATGATTTGCTGTGAACACTATACGCTGACAGATCAAAGAACACCTGAGGTATTGCAAGGCACTACCAATGGTCGTTGAACCCGGAGAGTTTTGCGAACCAATGTTGTGTACTGAACATTGATATGCTTGATCCATCAAGTCACCGTCCTGATATGACCTTATACCCCTGTCACACTACAACGTAACGAGCTAACGTAAGCCTGACGTGATCACATTTGGTCATTACGTTGTCGTACGTTGGGTTACGTTATTATGACGTCATAATGACGTTAGACTGACATCAAGCTACGTCATGTTACATCATGTTACGTCGGCGCACGTCAATGTTTTGAACCTGTTCAAAACTTTCGACGTGATGCGAACGTAAGGGTTTACGTTCGCCGTACGTTCTGTACACGTTCGGCGAACGTCAATGACGTTAAACGGACGTTAGTCTAACGATCCTCACTACGTTCCACTACGTTCCACTACGTTCCACTCATTGACCCACATTAAAGCAAGTGGAAACGTCCAAGCGGCGTAATGGGAAAGTCAGAAGAACGTCAGGAGAACGTCAGGAGAACGTCAGGAGAACGTCAGGAGAACGTCAGGAGAATGTACGTTCAGCGTTTTGCCAACGTTTAATGACGTAAAGTAACGTAAAGCAACGTAAAGCAATGTAAAGCAACGTAGTTCTGGCGATGGAATAACGTTCATAACGTCCCGTCAGCGTCATTACGTTGTCCTCTCTCGTTGAATGACGGTATCACTACGCTTTACCAACGTTACGCTCTCGTCCACTACGCTGCATCCACGTTCAACTTGTGCCCAAAGTTGCATACTACGCTGAGAAGTTCAACGTTCTTCACGTTCTCCCTACGTTGACGTCGTTACGTCGTAGTGTGACAGCCCCATTAGATGTTGCCAGGACGTAGCACTTCAACAAACAAACAATCCATCAGGTCATTTACAAGATATTATTAGAATCGATGTGTTTGTTTGTTTGTGTGTGTGTGTCTGTTTGTGTGGAGGTTGGTGGTGAGTTTCGGTGGGTGGGGGGTGGGGTGGAACGAGGATTGGCGTGGGGGGTGGGTGTTGGTGGGGTGGGGGTAGGGTGGGGGTTTGGTTTGGGGTGGGTGTTGGTGTGCGGTGGTATTGTGACTGCAGAGCTGTATACCTATGAATCTGGAATGAGTGTGGAGTCGGAGTGGTGTGGGTGTGGACTGTGGAGTTGGTGTGGAGTTGGTGTGGGTGTGGGTGTGGGTGTGGGTGTGGGTGTGGGTGTGGGTGTGGGTGTGGGTGTGGGTGTGGGTGTGGACTGGAGTGTGGAGTGGGTGTGGAGTGCGTGTGACATGAGTAGGTGGGTTGCGTATAGAGGGAAAGGGGGTGAAGCTGAAAGGTGGGCATACAAAGTTGCGGTTCCCTGCGGTTCCTTGCGGTTCCCTGCGGTTCCCCGCGGTTACCGGTGGTTACTCGTGGTTACCGGTGGTTACCCACGGTTACCGGTGGTTCCCCACGTTTACCGGTGGTTACCTGTGGTTACCACGTCAGAGTCAGTGTCCTCTGTTGTGGTCACCTGCTGACAGCCAGCTTAAGATAAGCCGCCAAGAACATAGGTTGTTGGAGTGTTACGTCCTGGCAACATTTAAGGTCATATCAGGACGGGTACTGACTTTCTGACAGTGCGCACTCATGGCAACTTTATAGTGCTTCTCCAGTGGGAGACTAGGCCGCCAGCACCATGTACATTTTTTTAAATGGTCATGAGAATTGGGGAAAAATAGAAGTTAAAAAATAGAAAGATCTTCCGTGTATTTATTTATACCCTCAGAATTTGCTCTACATAGTGACTATATTTTAATATGCCTATGGTATTACGATTGTAACTTGTACCAAACGGAGAAACAGGTGCCGAAAGCGAGCCCAGGAATTTGTATTTAAATCACGGCAACCATCGGTGCTATTTTTTTGTTCTGCCTCACTCTTTTTCTTAAACTGTCATCTCCGTGTGCGTCAATCAATGACCTATCGCTGGAAATTATTTATCCATTTTGGTGAGAAAAAAAAGTGGCAGAACAATTAAGTGTTTACTCTTTTAAACCAAAACGGCAACCTGTAAGGTCTCAACGTCAGTGGACGCTGTTATTTGCCGCGCTTTATTTGTGGGTCGATCATTTGCGATTCAAAGTATTAATTGCATTAAGTAACTTCCCGTGGCCCAGGAAGAGACATACCAAGCCGTAAAGAGGAGGACGCCTTATTCTGCCAACAAGTCCTGTCGTGTGATGAAAGCCATCAGTAGGGTGCTTTTTGCGGTTGTTTCTGTAGTTGTTGTGACAATCCATGTTTTCACTGCGCTCTCATTGTGTGTAGTACGGTCGCCAGCTCGCCATCCTCGCCCTCCATCCTCCACCATCCACTCTACTGTCCCTTCCTCTCCTCTCCTCTTGTCTCCTCTCATCTCCAATCATCTCCTCTGCCCTCCGCTCCTATGCTCGGTCCTGCCCTGCCCCCCTCTCCCTTACTCTCCCTTCCTCTCCTCTCCTCTCCTCTCCTCTCCTCTCCTCTCCCTTCCTCGCCTCTCCTCTCCCTTCCTCCTCCCATCCCCATCCCGTCCCGTCCCCTCCTCTCGTGTCCTCTCCCATCCCCTCCCCTGACGTCCTTTCCGCTCTCCTGACCATCACCAACCCTCCCCGCTCTCCTCCCCTCCCGCATTTCCCCTCACACTCAGTTCCAGTCTCCTTTTCCTCCCCCCTCCCCCTTCTGATTTCTGTTCCTCCCATTTCCTCTCCTTTCCTCAATTCCTCTCTCGTCCCCTCTTCTTGCTTCTGCACCCTCCTTCCCCTACTCGCTTGCCCGATCACCCCCACCATCACTATGACGCTCCTGACCATCACCAACACGATTACCGTCAACACCACCACCACCACTACTACCACTACCATCACCACCAAGACCCTTACCACCACCATCATCACCAACACCCTTACCATCACCATCATCACCAACACCCTTACCATCACCATAATCACCAACACCCTTATCATCACCATCATCACCAACACCCTTACCATCATCATCACCATCAACACCAACACCCTTACCATCACCATCATCACCAAACCCTTACCATCACCATAATCACCAACACCCTTATTGTCACCATCATCACCAACACCCTTACCATCACCATCATCACCAACACCCTTACCATCACCATAATCACCAACACCCTTATCATCACCATCATCACCAACACCCTTATCATCACCATCATCACCAACACCCTTACCATCACCATAATCACCAACACTCTTATCGTCACCATCATCACCAACATCCTTAACATCACCATCATCACCAACACCCTTACCATCACCATCATCACCAACACCCTTACCATCACCATCATCACCAACACCCTTATCAACACCATCATCACCAACACCCTTACCATCACCATCATCACCAACACCCTTACCATCACCATCATCACCAATGCCCTTACCATCACCACTACCCTTACCATCACCATCATCACCAACACCCTTACCATCACCATCATCACCAACACCCTTACCATCACCATAATCACCAACACCCTTATCGTCACCATCATCACCAACACCCTTACCATCACCATCATCACCAACACCCTTACCATCACCATCATCACCAACACCCTTACCGTCACCATCATCACCAACACCCTTACTATTACCAACACCATTAACATCACCAACACCATTAACATCACCAACACCATTAATATCACCACCACAATTACCACCACCATCATCATTATCATCACGAACATCATTACTGGTAGGTATGTGAACTATGTAACACGGCCTGCAGGGCGGTCACGTGCTGGTCACGTGAGCGAGTTGGCGCGTCACCGGCGGGCGTCGAATAAAGCCAGTCCGTACACTAGCACTCGAGTTGTCTACATTTGTCCATATACTACAATTACCACCATCACCACCATCACCATCATCACCCACAGCCTTACCATCACCACCACCACAATTACCACCACCACCACCACCACCATTACCACCACCACCACCATTACCACCACCACCACCACCACCATTACTACCATCACCATTACCACCAGCACCACCATTACCACCATTACCATCATCACCATTACCACCACCACCACCATTACCACCACCACCATTACCACCACCACCACCACCATTACCACCACCACCACCATTACCACCACCACCACCATTACCACCACCACCGTTACCACCACCACCACCACCATCACCACCACCACGACCACCATTACCACCACCACCACCATTACCACCACCACCATTACCACCATTACCACCACCACCATTACCACCACCACCATTACCACCACCACCATTACCACCACCACCATTGCCACCACCACCACAACCACCACTCACTCCACTCTGTCTCCCCATTCTCACTCTCTCCTCTCCAACAACACCAACCAGCTCGCTGCTAGGGTTTCAACCCAGTGTGACAATTGCCATTAACACCTAGTCCCCACGTCCGTGTGTACTATGCATACACTTCTACATCGTCCAAACATAGGTTGTAATATACACTGCATCGCCCATTCATCTCGTCGTGCAGTGTGGCGCGTCAGACGGCGGGGAGTGGGTCTAGCAATTATCTTCGTCCAATGGTGCTGGACTCCCCATCGTTATCAAAGGCAGACTAGTTTAATAGGTTCAGATACGCGTCAATGATTCCTAGGAAATCACTTCCTTTGTAGCACCGACTTAAATACGAAGATATGCCTGTACAAGCTTTTCTCCTCCACTTAGGTTTTCTCTTTGGTTGTACCTATTCTTCGCAATTAAAGCTGCATCGTCTGATGAAGCATCAAATTTGCAATGTGTGTCAGAGTTTTGGCGTGCTTGCCAAAACTAATTTGACGTGTTTTACATTTCAAATATCTCAAAAGTTAGCTATTCAAAATAAATGTTACTTCACACTAAAGTAAGGTAGATAATAACAATCAATTTACCATATTTATCTCAGGAAGATTACAGGAATGCAAAACCATCGGACTATGCAACTTTAAGGAACGACCTCATTTGAATTTGCTGTTAACAATATTTTGTTCGACCTGGTTACAATGACTATCGACGTGCTAACATCTTTAAATAGGAAGTGATGTCCTCTCACTAGGGGATACCCATATGTAGTCCATAATGTAATATGGGAATATAAAGGGAGGACCCACCACCGACTTCAATTCAGCGTCTCCGTTCAACTGTATACAACGCTTATATATAACCAATATAATTAGGTCTAAGTGCTCTCTTACTCTTAGTGCGAGTGGTGAATTCAGACACACATATATATAAATAAATTATATATAATCCCAGCGGCCGAAATATAAATATACATATATATATTTATATACACATACACATGGTGTGTGTGGCACGAGGGGGCTTGCCCACTAATTACCCCGGCGGCTATGGGGTGGGGGGGGGGGGGCACCACCAATGCGCCAAGGAGGAATATATATATATATACAGTATATGTTCCCCTTGCATTTATACTCGTATAATGAGTTATACATCACACATATAATGATATATACATCAATATTATCACTACTCTTTAGGAATACACTCACCACCTCAACTGGCTAACAAATTATTTGGTCGTTTGTCATTGTTTTACGTTCTATCAACTCCTAAGGTCATATCAGGGCAGGCACCGACTTGTGACAGTGCACACTCATGGCAACTTTATAGTGCTCCACAACTGGGAGACGCAGACCTGGCACCATGACCCAATATCCCAGACAGCCACATTATCCTGATACCGTGTGAACCAGTCCTTATCCTATCCTGTTAATACCGGCTAGGAAGCAACAAGTATCAATTTCGTAAGTAATTTATTTGACTCAGCTGGGATTTGAACTCCCTACCTTCCGCATGGGAGGCCTGCACTTTACCGATTCGGCCACCTCATCCGCTCGACTAACAAGGAACACAGTCCTCTGGCTTAATTTATATTTGCAAAATTTATTATACATTCATGTATTCACACACATATATATATATACATATATATATATTTATATATATAATACTAATATTATGGATATATATGTATTATATTCTCTTTTGGGAAAGAAAGTAGGTTGTGAGCGCAGTAGATTCGAATGGTGACACGGGTAAGGGTTACTGGGTGTACATTGACTATTGGCTTGAATAGGTCCAATTTGGTCTCATACCGTTTCCGGTCCAGGTTTATGCGGTGTATGTCAGGGTCTGCCGCGATTACCATAATCCCACGTGCGTTATGACTGTAGGATTATCCGGTAGTCATCGCCCTCTCACATGGTACACCTCCCCCCTCCCTCCCGCTCACCCCCCCCCCCCCCATCCCCCGCCCTTCGCTCCAGGTTGCGCCTCTGAGTTTTATGTGAGAACCGGAAGTGCTGTTATCTCTATCCGATTAGGATGCAGCTATTGGTCAATACTTGTTGGTCCCCAACCACTTCTCCCACGCCTAATGCTTTCAAAACAATAATCTGTCAGCATGAGCTGTACCCCTGCTTCTTTTATCGCTCTACTTCGTAGCAGAAATTGGAGTCATGCATACAATTTTAAAAGAATGGGTTTCTAAGTTCTACCCGGCAGTCAATATATAGATAGGCCTACATGATTGTCTTTTAGTAATATTCCTTACTTTGATATATAATCCATCATACAATCAATGCTTTTTCCGATTTGGACGCCCGCTCCGGTAAGCTAAACAGAGTACATTCTGTCTGTACACATTTGGATTACTGTCTTATCATAAATGCCTTATATATTATAATCATCATCATCATGCTGTCGGTCGCGATACAACAAAGACTGCTCTCATTACTTGACTGCTGCTCTCCATTGAGCTCTCTGCTGTGAGAGTACGTCCATGAGTCGGTCTTAATATCTCTCAGCTTGAACCGGAGACGAGGGCACCCTCTCTTTCTGTAACCAGAAGACAGTTGAAAATAGAGTATTATAATAGTTAATACAAATGTTTAATACACATATACCCTCACATATGTCGATGTTCACTTGTTTCCTGATTTAATGAACATATTGGTTTATGATAAATATGCCTACTGTATACATGGGTTTCACTCGTACCTTATTCAACAGTTTCAACATACTAGTCCCATTATTGTTGCTTCCAAGCTAGGCCCCTTCATCCCCTAAAACATCAGTACTAAAATATAATCCAATCCACTGCATATCCATGTACTCTTCTGTAGTGGGGAGAAGGGTCCACAACGAGGAAAGGAGGAAAAATAGGTGACCACTGTCCCATATTGAGCATACCCTTGCAGGAATAGTTTCCCATTTTTTAAGTTCTGATATTTTGTGTTTTAAACAGAAGTCAATGTACATAAATTAAACATATACTTCAAGCACTTTAATATGTGCAAAAGATACATATATATGTGTAACTATGTCTGAACAAGAAACTACTAAAAAGATAATGGAATCTTTCCATAATTTGAGCCAATCAGAGCTGTTCTTTTCGATTGCAAATGGACGCCCCTCATGGGGGCTGCCATTTGCAATAAAAAAAGAACACAACACATGATTATGATAATTGAAATAAATATCATTTTATAGTTATAACAAAGTTAATGTTTATTGTCAAGTATTTCTGTTCTATAATCTATCAATAACACGGAAAACTAATCTACTTCACTGAGTTCTCGCAAATACGAGAAGAGGAAAGTCTATTTCCGGCAAGTTCAAACAGGCTCAAACGAGTTCAAACGTGGCTGGTTGTCCCACTCCTTCCAGCGATGAATATGCTTATGGTAGTGTGAGCGAGGTATCAGTCGGGCGAACATTCCATGCAACACATTCACTTGGAAACAGTGTCTCATTAAAAAAAAGTCTAATACAAATCAGTAGGGAATCGCCGTGCTGTTGCCTGCTAATTTATGTAACACCTCGCCCTCACTGGAGCTGTGTGCCTGACCCTGACAATGCATGGCTCTCAAGTTAGTTATTTAAACTTTGTCGACTCGCGATTTAAGCGCGCATTTAAAGGTCTCCTGTCGATTCTTTTCTCTGCGAATGATTCCATTTTCTGCACAAAGTATGGCGTAATAGCTCGCGATCATCCCGTAGGAAATAACTGTAAATATCGCCCCTTTTTTTCCCCACACCCTCCCGTCTTCCCTCCTCAACCAGCGAGTGGCAATTTGAAGGCAACGAGCAACACGTTGCTAAAATTGGGGGATATGGGTGGCGGAGAGAGCGCTGGAAGAGGTTGCTGTCGTTGTTGTTGAAATGTTTTATTGCCCGTCTAATTTTAATCTAATTGTGAGCTGGCATTAATGCTGCTACTAATTACGAGTTGATGATTTCACAAGAGAGGGAAAAAGATGCTAGATTCAGTTAAAGTCGATGGTTTTTTAACTAGTGAATTCTCGCATAGGCGATGCTGCCGCATTGGTCCACGTAGTGTGTGCACTGCGTTTAGAGCTGCATTCACACCGTTTTCTACTTGTTTTTGTGTGTGATTTTTTGTTGGTGTGGTCTGATTGTATCCTAGTAATGCCGAGCGCCAGCCTGGGTAGCGACAAGTATCCATTTTGTAAATGATTCGTTTGATTCGGCTGGGATTCAAAATCCCGACGTTTCACACGGGAAGCCTGCACTTTGCCGATTCGGACACCGCGTCCAGTGGTGTGGGTGTGGGTGTGGGTGTGGGTGTGGGTGTGGGTGTGGGGTGTGGGGTGTGGGGTGTGGGGTGTGGGGTGTGTGGGGGTGTGGGGTGTGGGGTGTGGGGTGTGGGGTGTGGGTGTGGGGTGTGGGGTGTGGGGTGGTGGGGTGTGGGGTGTGGGGTGTGGGGGTGTGGGGTGTGGGGTGTGGGGTGGTGTGGGGTGTGGGGTGTGGGGTGTGGGGTGTGGGGTGTGGGGTGTGGGGTGTGGCGGTGTGGGGTGTGGGGCGTGGGGCGTGGGGCGTGTGGGGCGTGGGGCGTGGGCGTGGGGCGTGGGGCGTGGGGCGTGGGGCGTGGGGCGTGGGGCGTGGGGCGTGGGGCGTGGGGGGGGCGTGGGCGTGCGTGGGGCGTGGGGCGTGGGGCGTGGGGCGTGGGGCGTGGGGCGTGGGGCGTGGGGCGTGGGGGTGGGGGACTAAGAGAGGAGGAAGGGTGTGTGTGTGGGTTGGGGGAGGGAGGGGGGCATTCAATTATGGGCCCAGATGGCCCGATTACACTGGTGGTTATGCTGACCACTGCGCACTGACTACGTGAGGCCGGCACTCAGGGATTAAGGCATGGCCTGGAGTGCTTCATTCAGACGGCGGGTCCTTGTGGGCTGACTCATTAAACCCCAGGGTTCTATTGGACAATACCATCTCGCCAACACATCCATGCCCTTCACACACGCCTGCATCCTAAACCCACTACATACATACATACGCACGCCTGCCTGGCTGCCTGTCTGTCTGCCTGGCTGCCCGCCTGCCTGGCTGCCTGGCTGCCTGGCTGCCTGTCTGCCTGGCTGCCTGCCTGCCTGCCTGCATGGCTGCCTGGCTGCCTGCCTACATGGCTGCCTGCCTGCATGGCTGCCTGCCTGCCTCCATGGCTGCCTGCCTGCATGGCTGCCTGCCTGCCTGCATGGCTGCCTGCCTGCCTGCCTGGCTGCCTGCCTGCCTTCCTGGTTGCCTGCCCACCTGGTTGCCTGCTTGCCTGCCTGCCTGCCTGGCTGTCTGGCTGTCTGGCTCTCTGGCTGTATGGCTGCCTGACTTCATGTACCGGCGTTGCAATGGATCGGGCTTGTATTCAGCAGTCACTGCCGGACATGATGCTTGAGACCTAAAGGGACCATACAATGAGAACAGAATTAAACAGAACTTTCCCCGAATTCGATTCACACTCCAGAGGTACAATGGCATCAATTAATCAATTATCCCCTACTAATACTATAGTACTAATGCTTACCATACTAGTCTAACATAGTTACCTCGCCATATGTTTCTTTTTTTCTTTTTTTCTTGTTCTCTACTTGTCATGCATATCGATGCTCTGCTTACTCTCTTGTAATTGTCTATCTATATTGATGTAGATTTGTTTACTGTGCCGTCTCAATTCTAATTAAGGCTAAACGACCAGTGCATTTTGGATTATATTTGTTTGTTTGTTCTTTTACGTCCTAGCAACATCTAAGGTCATATCAGGACGGCTACCGACTTGTGACAGTGCGTACTCATGGTGACTTTATAGTACTGTCCAACTGGGAAACCAGGCTGCCGGCACCATGACCCGATATCCCACGCAGTCACATTATCCTGACACTGAGCTAACCAGTCCTTATCCTATCCTAATAATGCAGAGCATCAGGCTAGGAAGTGAGAAGTATCAATTTTTAAGTCATTGGTTTGACTCGACCAGGGCTCGAACCCACGACCCCACGATATACCAGCACAGGAAACGGACGCTCTAACTCATTCTGCCATCCAGTCTGGTCTTTTGGATTATATGTTAGTACTGCAACATGGTATTCAGAGGAATAAAAACACCAACAAAAACTACCCCAAAAAACAATATAAATGCAATAGGGAGTTGATGTAACTGATTTGGCCTTCAAACAATATCGATGTTAATCAGAAGAAACTGAAAGCTACATGGATTTTGAATGCATGTTGCTGGCGTTCCGGTATATGAGTGAGGCAGCACTATCAAAGCAGCATGAGTTCGGATTGTCCCTGATATACCCTCAGATTTTCTGCAGCCATTCAATGAAGAAGTAATGTAATAATGTAAATTTAATAAAGCACTCTTATTAGCAGGAACCATTCTCAGACACCATATACTAAAACCATGGTATGATCCATTTATACTTTGGTTTAAATAGTTGAAGGACATAGACATATCAACTGCCATGAAAAGTTATCATAATCAGGTTAGTATTGATGAGAGATTAAATAATTGCTAAGAGATTCTGCTTTTCTTCCAATCTCTGGTAGCATATTTCATATGCCACACAGAAGGCACACTCCTCATACGTTTTACCTCTAGACACAGACACGGTTGTAATCAATCAAGTCCTTCAAAAGTGGGACAGAACAAACATAGTATCCTTAGATTATAACACTAATTGCATAGGTACAACACATTACAAATGTTGACTTTACAAAATATAGACAAAACCCAATTTGTTAAAAAATTTGGGAACTCCCCGATTTTACACAACAAACAAGTTTACTGAAATTATTGATAAAGGATATCGATCCATATCGATTATGACGACTATTGCAAAGCATCAAAAACAATTGCATGCACTTAACCAATATAGCCAGAATAAACAAATGATCACTAAATAAAATCTTTTGAGGGGGGGGGGGGGGAGGAGAGCCCCTCACTCATAAACAATAAAATGTTGTCAGTGCATCTTTTTCTTAGGGCAGAATAACACCACCCCACCCCCTTCCACCCACCCACCAACCCACAAACTACCGAACCAATAAGTGAGGCGATGATTAAGATTGCGCCGATGCCAGATACTCAGATAGTGGTCTGATATTATCCCTAATGCCCCGTTCATTACACCTAGTGCTCTTCATCACGGTTACTGGCCCAGTCTATAAATAGCCATACACCATATATCGGCACCCTCACCTGAGTTGAGCTGCGTAAATTAGTCATCGTACTAAGCCGGCTTCGTCAGCACTGGATGCGGGTGGTGAGGCGTGGTAAGCCCATTTACTATTGATTTCATTAGGATCGGGCAAGGTCCCCAGGGCGTCCCCAACTCTGGTGTGTGTAGGGTGGGGTGGTTTTGTGTGTTTGTGTGTTTGTGTGTTTGTGTGGTTGTGTGGTTGTGTGGTTGTGTGTTTGTGTGGTTATGTGGTTATGTGGTTATGTGGTTGTGTGTGTGTGGTTGTGGTTGTGTGTGTGTGGTTGTGCGTGTGTGGCTTTATTTTGTTGTTGATTCTGTCTATGATGATTTCATACTTCGTGATGGGTTACCTGTGCGCAAAAAAACATATCCTTTTCAATTACTGCAATAGTTTAGTTCTATTGGTTAATATATGTCTGTATAATACCCCTGTCACACTACGACGTAACGAGCCAACGTGAGCCTAACGTGATGATTTTTCGTCATTACGTTGCCGTACGTTGGGTTACGTTATGATGACATCATAATGACGTTAGAGTGACGTCGAGCTACGTCATGTTACGTTGTGTTACGTCGGCACACGTCGAGGTTTTGAACCTGTTCAAAACTTTCGACGTATCTCGACGTGAAGCCGTTACGTCGGGATGACGTGAGAATGACGTTAGGTAGACGTTTCGCGATCGCTATAGCAGCATAAATGACATTAGAGTCACGTTATGTCACATCAGACCGACGGCCGGGGTTGGAGCAACGTGTGGGCAGCATTTTGCACGTTACGGTCACGTTACGGTCACGTTACGGTCACGTTACGGTCACGTTACGGTCACGTTACCGTGGCGTTACGGTCACGTTACGTCCACGTCGCACCCGTTACGGCGACGTTACGCTCACGTTACACTAACGCCCGGTCACGTCGCCAATTACCCCTCCCCCCTAACGTTGCCACGTTACAGCTAAGGTCACGACGTACACCGACATTACTTTCACGTTACGCTCACGTCCACAATTTGCATATTACGCCCATAACGTCGACGTAATATAATTATTTTCACGTTCTGCCTACGCTGACGTAGTCACGTCGTAGTGTGACAGGGCCATAAGTTTGCAGGTCATAGTTTTTGTATATTTTGAATGGATACATTTGCTGATATTTGAAGTGCAATTATGTTAAGTGCATTTGATGTGCACACTGAAATGATAGACATCATAGGCAACTAGCAGGACTTGTGTCAGTGACAGGATCCAGAACATTGACTGGATGTCGCTTCTATGCAGCAATTTTGATGTTGTTCTTCTAGTGCATTAGTTGATTATGGAGGGTAAATTTCAATCGCAAACAGTTGATATTCTTTATTGCTCTGTTCCTAGCTCTGTATTAATAATGCCCAATGCCAGGTTACATAACAACAAGTATCAATTTAAGTAATTGCTTTGACTCGGCAAGGGTTCGAACTTGCAGGTTCGAATCGCACGACCTACCATAACGAGAAGCCGGACAGTAATTGGGGAACTCATTCGGCAATCCCGTCTGGTAAATAATAAATATTTTTCTATATAGTTCTATACATGTAATATGTATATTTCTATACATTTCTCCACATTTCTAAATATTTATTCACATGGAATGTGCAAAAGACCCAACATACAAATCAATTTTATGCTGGCCCTTAACTAAGCCGACCTGAATCGACGTCAGTTATATGGGATATACGCATCATTGCGACTGCATCAACTAGTTGCAGGCATTCTACTTATGCAATACTCATACTAGAGTTTAGACTGTTGAAACCATAATAATGGCTATTTTCCATTAGGAGTCCTAGAAGATATTAACATTTTAGTGGTGATACAAAGAGTGTTATATATATCCAGATTGCACCATGACCCACCAAAGTAGTGCGCATTAACATTTCATCATGGAAGACCTCAGTGGTTTATGTTATGCCAAATATTTGATTAAATCAGAAAATCCGTGCATTGTCGATGTTGGTTGCAATATGGGTAATCAAACAAGGTGGAGACGGATACTTATTCAAACGGCCGCTGGTGCCACCTATACTCAAACTTTAGCATTAAATATATACATTGACGTCTACCAAGCCGAGCGGGTCTTTTCTAACTATGCTGAGTAACCATGCAGAGCTGGCGGACGTGAGTATGCAAATTAGATATGACATCAGCAGCCAAAATATGTTACAAAGTTACGAAAACTTGATGCAGTCGTGACATTTCAGGCCGGCTAAGTTGCTATATAAAGCAAGCAAAAACCCTAACTCTGCCACTACAACTTGGCGGCGGATGGCGACGGACCTTCTATTCTGCCATCCCACCCACCCCACAATAAGAGACTAGAACTATAGGGTTAAAGCATCTTGGGGCCTTCTCTCATTATACTCAAGCATGTACGATTGACATTTTTGGTCATTAAACAAGTCCAACATATATACCATTTATCCGTGTTCGCGTTATTCAATTAATAAGGCAGATCCTCTTCATGTCGTATACTTTGTGTGACTGTGACAATATCGAGGAGCGGGACATAGCTCAGGCGGTAGAGCTGTCATTCATCGGATCAATCCTTCTCAGTGGATCCATTTTCAATTGGCATATTTTCGGTTCCAACCTGTGGTTCACAACTGCTTCATCAAAGGCTGTGGTATATCCTGTCTGTGAGAAAATACATCTAAAAGAACCCTTGCTGTTTATCGGAAAAAGTATTCTATTTGCCTGCAGCAGGTTTCCTCCAAAGAAATATGTCAGAAAGACCATATGTTTGACATCCAATAGCAAATGATGAAAATCAATGTGCTCTAGGGGTATTGTTAAATAAAACAAGCTTTACTTTTACTCTTGTGACAATGTGGATAAAGTTGCGACCAGCATCTCCTTCAGGGCGCATTCCTTACACGCAGTATGCGGTATGCGGCATGCGGTATGCGAATGGCATGATTCCTTACATGCGGCATGTGGCATGTGGCATGTAGCATGCGGCACATGACTGGCTATATTTAAAAAATAAAAATAAACAAGTATACTCAATACTGCACTGTATATGACCTAATATTCATATTTTTGTGGCTATGGTAGCATTTTTACCAACCCGAACCCCACCACCACCACTACCATATGTTTCCCCTCTGCACCCTTGTGTGTGACCGTTCCATAATGCTCAGTCGCCTCTCCTCATCTAAAACTAATGGACAAGTGTGACTGACTGAACCCCACCACCACCACTACCATATGTTTCCCCTCTGCACCCTTGTGTGTGACCGTCCCGTAATGCCAAGTCGGCTCTCCTCGTCTAAAACTAATGGACAAGTGCAACTGACGTTTCTACTCACACACCGCATGCCGCATACCGCATGCCGCACCGATCGCTACAGGGACTGATCGAGTTGACGCATTCACATTCGCATTCACATTCCGCGTGTAAGGAATGTAGTCCATTGATTTCAAGGCGTTTCGATTTTTTTGCCGCATTCGCATTCGCATACCGCATGCCGCATACCGCGTGTAAGGAATGCGCCCTTTAGTCAAAGGCTTGCATTATTATTTGGTGAAAGGTTCCCATCCACAGGAACATTCAGCCAAGGGCAGCTATTTTCCGCGGGACTTATCTCTGGGAAACTATCAACAAAATTAAAGTGCAAATAAATATCAGACTTATATTATGAACATTGCACTGCGAATAAAGCGAAAGAGTCTGACGAGGATTAGTAAGCCATTTCTAACAATTCCAGCGAAAATTCGATACTAAAACAAGATTTACAGAATGCATTTGCGGCTCCCATGGGGGGTGGGAATTGTAGAGCTAATTACAAGAGCTATTGTGGGTTTGGGAGATGGCCGTTAGGGCAATTACCCTGACTGGGTTACGGGTAATTAGGTTTCATACTTTCTGTGGTAATCATTTCCCTCGATTGTAGTGGGTACGGTTTGGGGTACGGTTTGGGGTACGGTTGTGTGATACTTTGATGTATACCGAATACTTGCTAATTTACCCAATTTTGCTACATAAATACTTAAAATACAAAACAAACAAACATACCCGCAGGCTGAATTACTGATGTGTCACGCTGTTGGATATGTGATTTTGAGATGGGGTGTTAAAGCTGCATAGTTCAATGAAATATCAAATTTTCAAAACAATCTATCGAGATTTGATTTTACATATCTAACTTATACCCCTGTCATACTACGACGTAACGAGCCAACATAAGCCTGACGTGCTCACGTTTCGTCATTACATTGAGTTATGTTGGGTTACGTTATGATGATGTCAGAATGATGTTAGACTGACGTTGAGCTACATCACGTTACGTCGTGTTTGTGTCAAAGTTTTGAACCTGTTCAAAACTTTTTACGTAACTCCAATGTAAGGGTTTACGTTCGCCATACGTTCTGTACACGTTCGGCGAACATCAATGACATTAGGCAGACGTTAGTCAAACACTGCTCACTACGTTGCACTACATTGCACTGCATTGCACTATGTTGCACTATGTTGCACTATGTTGCACTATGTTGCACTACGTTGCAGTATGTGGCACTATGTTGCACTATGTTGCACTATGTTGCACTAGTTTGCACTATATTGTACTATGTTCCACTATGTTGCACTATGTTAAACTACATTGCACTACGTTGCACTACGTTGCACTACATTGCACTACGTTGCATACGTTGCACTATGTTGCACTACATTGCACTACGTTGACCCACATTAAAGCCAGTGAAAATGTCCACGTGCCGTAATGGGAACGTCAGGAGAACGTACGCCGAGCGTACGTCCAACGTACGTTCAGCATTTCGCCACCGTGTCATGATGTATGTAACGACATGTAATGTAATGCAACGTAGTTCTGGTGATGGAATAACGTACATAACATTCCGTGAGCGTAATTACGTTGTCCTCTCTCATTTAATGATGCTATCACTATGCTTTACTGACGTTATGCTCTCATCAACTACGCTGCATCCATGTTCAACTTGTGCCCAAATTTGCATACTACACCGAGAAGTTTGATGTTTTTCACCTTCTCCCTATGCTGATGTTGTTACGTCGTAGTGTGACAGCGCCTTAAGATACTGATGGACGTATTAAGCATTTGTTTCTGCATAGAAGGCAATACTGAGTCACCTTAACAGAACCTGTTACTGCAGATGTCTATGGTGTCAGAGTTTTGGCAAGCTTGCAAAAACTAATTTTCCATGTTTGCACTCAAAATATCTAAAAGTTTACCATTTAAAATAAAAGTAACTTTGAACTAATGTAAAGTAGATACTAGTGATCGATCTAATATATTTATCTCAGAAAAAATACAGAAATTCAAAACCATCGGACCATGCAACTTTAATATAATGGTGTGTATATTCTTGTACAGGGTGGTTAAGTGGATTCATGTGCTTATAAAGTTAAAGTTGCATAGTCCGATGGTTTTGGGTTTCTATAATTTTTTCTGGGATAAATACATTAAGCTAATTGTTATAATCTACCTTACTTTAGCTTCAAGTACTGTTCGTTTTAAACAGTTAAGTTTTAAGATATTTGAAGTGCAAACATGTCAAATTAGTTTTGGCAAGCATGTCAAAACTCTGACACCATAGGCTTTAGCCTCACCATTCCCTTAGATGTAGCAACAGATGCTTAATAAGTGCACCCGTATCTAAGTTAGATATGTAGAATCAATTCTAGATAATTGCTTTGGTTTTGAAAATGTGATGCTTCATCGGACTATGCAGCTTTAACACCTACAGTGCGTTTGACTCCATTAAGTAGGTCAGGTAAGTAGGGTATTGGTAGTAATTTAAAGCATTGACTTCAGAGAAAGCTGAAGTACAAATATATTGTTTTTGAGGAGTTTTCCGTCGCGTTGGCGCGCTGAAGGCTGCAAATCTGCAGCACTGTATGGGCACTGCTGAAAGCGGGCCCAAGCGCCCGGGCATTGGCTTCTGGGTCCATATGCAGGAGTCGGTGGTAATCGGTGTTAGGGAGCCAAAACGGTGGTAAGTGGGAATTTCCCGGTTAGCGGCGAAAAATGGTATGCATGAAGCGGTGATAGGCCTAACACCAAAACCTTAACCGGTGTTACCTTACCCCTGATAGATAGCAGGTATAGCGAGTGCATTAGGTCCAAATCTATTCAATGCGACCATATTTAACAGAATTACATACGCAATAAGTGAAATTTGATCAATTTAACCCTAAATTCGAAGCGTTATTAAGGCTACCGCCGCATTGGCGCCGATACTAATAGTTATATTTTCGAATCGACGAACGTAAAGTAAACAAATCACCGCAGCCGCCGCTTTCCATACTGGCAGCGGCAGCGGTGTGTTTACTGTACCTTCGTCGATTCGAAAATATAACTATTATAGTATTAATATCGCCGCCAATGCGGCGGTAGCCTTAATAACGCTTCGAATTTAGGGTTAAATTGATAAAATTTCAGTTATTACATATGTAATTCTGTTAAATATGGTCGCATTGAATAGATTTAAGCCTAATATATGGGTACAGACGCAGAGGGATTTCCCAAATCTATAAATAAATTCACGTTTAGCTATAATGAAAGTGTTACGCGCTCCTCAATACGACTTGACACAGTTCCCGACGTCGGAGATAGCTACCCGGTGTCAGGCTTTACCACCAAAACCGCCACCACCGACTCCTGCATACGGCCCCTGGTGGGTAGACGTAAGAGAAATTGCGTGTGTGGGTGGGGGGGGGGGGGGGTGAGAGCGCGAGGGGTGGAGAGAAAAAGGTAGTTGGTGTTCCTGCAAAAATGTTGGACACTATATTCTTGGAAAAATAACAAGTTCTGTTAATTTGACTTATTAGGCCCTTCTGCGCAACAACAAAAAATGCTTCATAACTGCACTAGTATCTGAGTTGCATATGTAGTATCAAATCTAGCGAAGCTGTTTTGGTTTTGAAAAGGGTTTGCTTTCAGCAAACTATGCAGCTTTAAAGCATTGATTACATATGGCTTACGCTTGCAACTTTAATACATCAAAGAGTCCTTCATCGGAAAGAACTATGGGCGCGTGTGTAGAGGATGTGTGTGTGTGTGTGTGAGTTCTCTGATGTCAAGTAGAACCCTCCCCCCCCCCACCCCCACCCCGAGCCCTATTCGCCATACTTCGTAATAACCCCCCCCCCCCCCACCCCTCGCTCCCCCACCCCCAGGTGTGCGTAATGACCGACCCAGTTCAAGGACGCCGGCCCGGAAGAGGCGAATTTGTCAGTCCAGTAGACTGCAAGGAACATCTGGACATCGTGGGGGCATAACTGATGGTTGGGTGGTTGTTGGAGTTTTACATCCTGGCAACATCTAAGGTCAAATCAGGATGGATCCTGACTTCTGACAGTGCATTCTCATGGCTACTTCATAGTGCTGCCCCATTAGGAGACCAGGCTGCCAGTATGATGACCTGATATCCCACTCAGTCAGATTATCCTGACACTGAACCCACCAGTCATTGCCCTATCCTAATAATGCTGAGCGCCTGGCTAGGAAGCGGCAAGTACCAATTTTGTAAGTCATGGTTTGACTCCACTGGGAATTCAACTCCTGACCTTCCACCGATTCCGCCATTTAGCTCAGGTCCTGTATGTATAGGGTCTAGGTTCTGTGTACATAGCCACCAGTATCTTCCCACACGGCTCAAACACCATGTTCCTCCCACACTTGTGCTCATGCTTTACCTCCTGCCAAAGCACCAGCTTATCCGCCTTTCAAATTATTTGTTGACTAATGCTAGGTACACACGTACCGTTTATGACTCGCGCACTAAAACTCGCGACCTGACCCGACCCGCTTAAAACTGAAAACGGGCCGATTCATTTTTCGAATCGCGAATCGCAATCATAAGGAAGCACTTTTAGCCCTAAAATTGAGTTTTAAGTCGCGAATCGCAATCGGTAGGTATGCTAGGGGCATGCACACCTCAAGACTTTTGGGAAATTTTAGATCGAATACGGTAGGTGGGTGCGGAATAGACGGCTTATCAGTCTAGCGGTATTGCTATTAACATATACACCAAACACTATTACTGCGAACCAACAATGTACAATCCTCCAAACATAATGTATCACATTAAAAGTTATTTCAAAGTAAAATCAACTAGAGATATTGCAGGAACCCGAAACCATCAGACCATGCAACTTTACCTTCATCTTCATGTGTATGTGGCCAGCCACTTTTAAGAAACCCATTAATGAAACAATATCAGTTTGCTAAACGAAAGGCTTTTGGAAAGTTAGTGTTGTCAAGTCTGGTCATGAGTAATACTAGTAGTAGGTACCTGCAGCGAAATTTTAAAATAGGTACATGGTGCAATATTTAGACTCCTTCTTGTAGACATTATAATTACAAGCCCAAATCCAAAAATATGAAGTCTATATAAGAGTTCTTGAATTACATTTCTTGTTATTGGTGTCATGGATTGTTTTTGTGGATAGGAAATATTTCACCTAAACACGATTGGAACCCACATTTCTTGCCATTCCGGGACTAGAATCGTATCCAAAGACTATTTCGGCTCCTTGAACCAGTCATCGTATCCACGTCTACATCTATGTGACTCCTTGCCGACCATCAGTCCAGACGACTAGACGTGTTTATATAAATATTTCGATGGCGGTGTGTGGGTGATTTGTTACTAAACCAAGAGAGGACTGTGAGACAGACTGAGAACACTCTGTGATGACCACCGAGATCTCTACAACAGATAGTCGCAAGCAGATATGGAGATGGCTACCTCTTGGTGTTTTATCAAGAAATCGTCGGTCTTTCTAACTTTTTATACATTACTATTACAAGAACAACTTTAGGGGGATCACAGAGAAAAAATGTACATTCTAAAATTTCAAATAATAATATTGAAGTACCACTGGCTAAAATTACTATTTTTTTTAAATGGAACATATTATTTCAGGATAATATATTTGACATATTCGTAGTATTGGATTATGGCCACGCTAAAGGGGCTGTCACATTACGACACATCGCGCAAACGTATGCTGACGTATGTGATTTTTGGCCGCTATGCCCGGATACGTCATAATGCGTTACACGTTCAGTATGCGTATGTCGATGTATGTCGATGAAAGTTGATGTACGTCGATATACGGCGTCGCTCATTAGGGCATCACCGAAGTTTTGTGCATGCAAACACTTTCGACGTACGACAACGCATGGGTGTTACATCAGCCATACGTTATGTATGCATGTATGTCGATGTATGTTAGACATATGTTAGAGAAACCTTGTTCACTAGGTTGCACTACGATGACCTATGTTAATGGAAGTGGAAACGTACAGTCCGCGTACTGACAATGCATGGATACCGTACGTCTAATATACATCTAATGTACGTTTCGCATTTCTCCACCATGTCTTGATGTATGTAATGTATGAGGCATAGTTCTGGCAATCGAATAACGTATATAACATTCACCAGCATTCTGCGAATGTACCTTGAGCGTAATTCAAGCGTTTTTTGCCGGGAAGTACATTAGGCATACATTGGTCATACATTGCCCAAATGCTATGTATATGGTATGTATACATCCAAATTTGCCCCCCGCGCTGAAAAGTTTGATGCGTCTCGACGTAAAAAAGTGATTTCATGCATTGGTCACATGCTTGCAAGATGCATCGTAATGTGACATGGCCATAAGAAACACACTTCTTTCCAGGATGTCATGCCCCGGTCACACACATGTTACTGGACGTAGTCGAACATAGTGGAGGCTAACGTAGTTGAATATAGTTGAACATACCGGCATCCATCCTTGTCCATTATGTTAACTTGGTATTAATTTTAGACATGTTCAAAAGAGCACTATGTTAGAGCCTGAATTTGCATCCGGGATGATAACGTACTCTAGAATACTGTAGCATTCTGTAGCGTGCCCTAGCATACTCTGGTGTACCCTAGCTTGCTCTAGCATACTCTAGCATACTTGGATGAAGCCATGGTCACATAGCCGTTAGTGGATGTAGGTGAACGTAGTGGAGGCTAACGTAGTTGAACATAGTTGAAGGTAGTTGAATGTAGTTGAATGTACCGGCATCCGTACCATAACATATTTATCCATACCAAAACCTGCAGTACCTTAACATATTTCAACATAGTTTAACATACTTACACCACGTTTGACTCACGTTAGCCTCCAGTACGTTCACCTATTTTCAACTATGTCCACTAATGTGTATGTGACTGGGGCATAAAACTCCAACAACCAACCAACCAACATATGATTATGTATCTAAGTTATTAAGCAGGATGCATTGGATTCCGTATAGGGGACTGCCTTTTGCAATTTTCTTCCAACTCATTCCAAATTACTTATGATTAGTTGTATCTAATTGGCATTCCGATTGGAGTGATATATTGGGCACAGGTTGTTCCTGTGAGATATATATATATATATATTAAGACAATTTTAATACAAATGGTACACATATAAGTAAATTACTCCAATCTCAGTGACAGAGCTCAGAAGTGTAAGAGAGTACGAATTACATGCATCTTCCTAACATTTGGTATATTTTAATAGTCCAATGAAGCGGTTTTGTTCGGTTAATTCCTTGAGTTACCAGTATCTGTCACCACCCACTATAGATGCAATAGACTAGGGAGTCCCAATACCTTCCCGTCACATCACCTTTCCCATCCTGGTAGACGTTGCTATGACCTAACATAATAACAGTTACATTCCCCTATATCTCACGAATTGGCAGATTTGTTATTTAATCATAATAATTTAGTTTAAGGGATTCTGTTGTCGATCGTGCAATTCAGAGTTGAATCTAATGTGTTGTATGCCTTGATTAGCAAGTTGAATCTAATGTGTTGTATGCCTTGATTAGCAGAAAACCTATTACTAAGGCAAGACTTTTCAGACAGACACCCCCACCTCCCAACATACAAAGGGAAACACACACATATATATATATATATATATATATATATATATATATATATACACACACACACACATACTCAGGTGGTATGGGATGTAACCACAACTAGTGACATATGGCACAGCAAAGTGTTACGTCATCATCCACTTTCATCTCGCGCCCGCCCCGACGGTAATCGGACCAATCAAAAGCCAGCTCAGAGAAGGGCGTCGGGAAGACAATACGGTTATTACGAGTTTCGCTGGTACCCCAGGAATGATTGAGTCGAAGACACAGCACGCCGGATCTCAGCTACAGCTTATTCAGCAGAAGAAATAAATCTGGCAAGTTTGATCATCAGGAGGCGTGTGGTTATAGGTGCAAAGTTTAAAGCATATGTCGAGACGAAAGGATCGGGGTTGACATTGAGGGGTGGTTATTATATTGAAACGCTATTAAAATACATTTAAAGGGCCGTTCACACTGGCGAGTTAAGTCGGCTTAACTAATTCGCCTCCTTTAGTTCGACTCAAATTGGTCGTGTGGATGTGATGTTGGGGCGACTTAAGCCTGAGTCGCCTCATCTAGTTCGCTTCATCTAAACCACCTCTCGAGGTAGTTTAGATGAACTGAACTAACTTAAATCGGCCCACCTAGCTTGTGTGGACGGTAGCGGATTACTTGAAGCAGATTAAGCACGTCACACTATATAATATAATTTGGTCTATGAACCGGCTAGAGGTGCACAGATATTTTTTTCATCATTTATTTTTAGGGTTTCACTACCCAGCAGAAGCTTTGACCGTTCCAAAACAATACGATTCAGTCAATACATATCTAGGTCGAACCCACACTCTCTCGTGGTGATGTCGACGAACCAAAACTGGCGCTGGTTAGTATGGACTTGCTCATGCGCAGAGATCGATTTCCGCCTTAAACTGCCCCAAGTACTGCTTGTGTGGACAGGACGCCTAGTTTGCCTCCTCTAGTTCGCCTTATCTAGTTCGGCCTAAAGTTGTGCTGTGTGAACGGGGCTTAATTTTCATCTCCCTGATCGTAATGGCCGGTTTAAATCCAAATTGCCCTAACTTGCCCTCCGTAGTGAAGATAATTAAAACAAGAGACGTAATAGTAAATTGCATATTAATAAGAGGAAACCATTGATTTGGTTGCCGGGTTATCAAGGATGACTTTCGGAATGGAAATAAAGTCATACTTAGGAAGTGTCCATCACTCAGTATCGACACCACCGCAACATGTGTTCAGTGTCAGCCACCCATCCCATTATCGCCCACTACTGTCACTCGCAAACCCTTCAACTCACTCTACACATATATGGCCCGTGTCCGAGCTATGGACCCGACGATAAGGCCTATCTGTTTGACCCAGATCTCGAGGGTCAACACAGACAGCTGGGTATGTTGATGCGCTCCATGACGTAGTAGATAGCGCCTAGTGAGGGAGAGATTTGCAAAGATATAAGTAGTATGTTAAGGATAGGTATATGATAACTACATATTGGTTATCAGTGTTATCAAGAGGAAATTCCCTGGGTCCCTTTAAATTAACCTTTTAAAAGAGATTTAAAAAAATAGAAACACACTAGCAAAACGACAGGCATCTTTACTTCTCCCCTCAATACAAACACCAATAAAACAAGACAGTGACAAAAAAAAGTAGAATTAACATATGTAAAACGCAAAGCAGAATTCAGATTATTTATCGACGGCTATACACATATTCTATCCAAAAATGCATAAGAGTTTTTTAATTTGCATAATCCGATTGGTTTCCATCTATCCCATATATGTTGTTACATAAATATATTGTGAAGATCGTGATTAATTAGATTAGTGCGCCTTGAGGTAATTCTTTTTATTATGAATAGTTAAAGCTGCATAGTCCGATGAAACCATCAAATTTTCAAAACCAAAACAATGATCTAAATTTGATTCTAATTATCTAGCTTAGATACTGATGTACTTATTAAACATTTGTCACCACACAGAGGGGAATACTGAGGCAATTGAATAGATCGTGTTACTGCAGAATGCTATGGTGTCAGAATTTTGGCAAGCTTGCCCAAATTAATTTTGCATTGTTGCACTTCAAATATCTCAAAAGTTAGCCACTTAAAATAAAAGTTACTTCAAGCTAATGTAAGGTACATTTTAATGCTCAACCTAATGTATTTATCTCAGAATATTTTTTTAACTCAAAACCATCGGACTATGCAACTTTAACTTAGGAGATATTTGAAGTGGCAGATTAAGTATTTAATTTGGGTTCGCACGTTGAAAAGCTGAACACCATTGTCGCCATTAAGTAGTAACAAGTTCTATTAAAACTTACTTAATACGCCTTTCTATACATCAATAAATGCTTAATACAGACACTGGTGTCTAGGTTGGGTGGGTTCATTGGTTTTGAACAATTATTGATGATCTCATAGGATTAGGCAGATTTAAAGCTGCATATTTTAACAGGTGTATAATTCCAGAAAAAGTACTGCGCGGGTTTTGATTGTTGATCGAATCCCCTTGACAATATATTTGATAATTGTTAACTTGCAGTAATTTTCGTTTACACGCCATTTTCTCAGTATGATTCTCATTCACCGCTCTCTCCTGGTCTTAAGTCATAGGATACTTAGACTGCCTTGCCAATCCACCAATAATCTATGTGTGGAGCCTTAAAATTCATCATTTTCAATCTGTTGGTGTGTTCTAAGTTGTTCACCAATTGTAATAAAATTTAAACCAAAGTAAGGCTTTATATTTATTCTTACTAATAGTACCATCCACATTAGGATATGACTTTGCTCGGCTAAAGAAAACCAAGGCTTTGTCAAGTCCATTTATGTAGAAAATCACCTTTTGTTTCAACTAACTTATGCATGAAATTTTAAACTCTTAGTCTTGAGTTGTGAATTGATTCTTCTTTCTAGATGGACCTTCCCTGGCTGTTCATGGAAGTTTCTGCAATCCCTATTGTTGAGGCGTGGCTATTTATATAAGGAAGTCATAATGAACGCAATTCATTATAACAGTAGTATATATTGAATTATATGTAATGGTGCCAACTCACTAGCATACCGAGCTGGGTGTTTAACATAGGAACTTAGATAAAGACCAACTCCCTAATCTAATTAAAAAGCACTGAAGAACTGACCTGATTCAGACAGCACCCTAGGGCTAGTTGTATTTGAGTGGGCTGCGCTAGATTTATATAAAGATTTGTGTCTATCTGAATAGCGGAAATCCCTATTCAATCATTCCACACCTTTCAATAAGAAGTTATTCCGGGCTTTCGTGTGATTTCGTTGAATAATTAGAATTAGAAGTGTGGTACGAGGCATGTGATGATTCAGATTAATTGCTATTTGAGCAAGTGGAATTTCCCGCGCTCATCCATGGAAGTAGCCAGGGTTAGGGTTTGTTTGTTCTTGTTTTTCGTCCTAGCAACATCTAAGGTCATATCAGGACGGGTACCGACTTGTGACAGTGCGCACTCATGGCGACTTTATAGTACTGTCCCACTGGGATACCAGGCCACCAGCACCATGACCTGATATCCCACTCAGTCACATTATCCTGACACTGAGCCAACCAGTCCTTGTCCTATCCTGTTAATGCCAAGCGCCTGGCTAGGTAGCAACAAGTATCAATTTTTAAGTCATTGGTTTGACTCGACCAGGGTTCGAACCCCATGGTCTACCAACACGGGAGACGGACGCTCTAACTCATTCGGCCATCCCGTCTGGCTAGAGTTAGGGAGTTTCCGAATGAAGCTATGAGCAAAGTCAAGTTAACGAGAATGTATGAGCGCATACATACCTATGGGGTTGAGGACATGTACCGCCCCCTCAACTTTGTCTTTTATTGACCGGGCGTGGTGGCCTAATCGGTAGAGCGTGGACCTCACGTGCGGAAGGTCGGGAGTTCGGTTCCTGGTCGAGTCAAACTTTAAAATTGGTACTTTTCACTTGCTAGCCTGGCCCTCAGCATTAATAGGAGAGGGCAGGAATATGGGTGATATTTACGGCTGTTCACCAAAGTACCACTGACTCGATACCAACAGTGCTCTGTAGTGCCCTAGTAAATCGAACAGGAATCTCAGCGGCCGATTTTGTTTTGGAATACATTTGATTTAATATTCGAGTAAGGTCAGGACAGAATACTACGCAATATACTTTTTTCAGCCACACCGACAGGTAGGCGTGTATCGGGTGATGCTATCACTGAGTATCAGGGAACCTAAGTGGTATAATGGTTAGCACACTAGCCCTGAATCCAAGAGGTGTGTGTTCGAATCCTGCTTGCTCTAGGGGTAATATTTCCCATCTTCAACACCCCCTACGATATTTGCAACACAATATTATATACCAAGATTAGTCATTTTAATTTTGTTATTGCGATGCTGTTGACTCAGCTGGAATCCCAAGACCTGCATGTTATATATAAGGACCTTATGAAAGAACTAGCTCTTCTGAGCTCAGCCACAAACATCCTCTTTCCTGAGAGAACCTTATCTACTGCCCAGTTGGTTATATATATGTACACAAATAATGGATTATGTATGTATATATATATTTATCTACATATAGGGCTATGTATATTTATTATTATTTATTATTTAGCGAATCGATTCATTGCTGCATGCCATGTACCGTTTGGTGCGGGCCAACTACTATGACCACTGGTGGCGCCACCACCCATCTTGATCACGTGGTGCCACCTACTCTGAATAGACGGGATCACGGTTCCGACTGCGCATGCGCTGAAAACGGCCGTGGCAGCAAAGCAAATGCGAATGGCCATTGAGTTTGTCGATACTCATAGGGAAAAACTTTGATTTTATTCAAAACGAATAGAAATAGATAACAATTTTGCATAAACATGTATGCACACATGCACTATATTGATCTGATGAATATAGCTAAGACAAAACTAGCCATAGTTGAACATTTTGAGCTAAGAAACATACAATTCCAAATAAAACAATCAGTGATATCCACATCACCACTATTAATTCTTGTTCTAAATATTAAAATACCAAATGTGTCAACATACACTTGTTTCAGAGAAATATATAACTAATATCTGATTAACCCATTAACCATAGGAGATAAATAAAAACATTAATAAAATAAGTAAAACTGACTCTGGCTATGGTTCTAATACTAGTCTGGGTGCCCAGATTTGTCTAAATCTAAATGCACATGGGCTAAGATGTGCATATTATATTGATGTAAATGCAATGCTGGATAAAAGATTAATATCTTAATTTATTATATATATTTTTTTAGTTGGTATTCTATGTTTCAAACAAGAGCTGAGATGAGCTGAAACTAGTACATTTCATTGCTGCATCCAGTGTATTAGCATGTCCCATGTGCTTCTCACGGGTTTATTTTGCTCTGACCCATCCCACAATGCATCATGCCGCTGGAACGGTGATGTAGTCTATTGCTATTTGCACTCGAATTTTAGATCATATATATATAAATATATATATTGCTATATATATATAATATGATAAATCTATAGATTCATATATATATGCGCATATGCATTTGAACACCTCAGTAGGAAAACAAGCACTGATTTTCAAGAATAATTCATAGGTTTGTGATTATGCTTCAGGTATATTTCCATTGGTAAGGCCTCTTTTTTAATTAACAGGTTTTTTGTTTCCAAGTTAACTAACTGACTACACTTGAATGGTAAGTAGCCTGGGGCTGCAGTTGGCAGTTGGGCATGCACGGATGCACTCAGCATTCTGACAGCGATGTATTACTTGTTTGTTCTTGATGCGAAATAGTTATATAAATAGCCGGCTGGGCTTTCCACCATACATAATGCAGGCTGCTGGCACCAGCACCAGGAAGTGTGCAAAGACCAGAGAACTCATCACTGGGCATGGACTCACTGAGTAGAGTAAGACAACTTACTGAGTTCTTCATGTGTGGGGGAAGAAGGTCATAATGTTAATATCATAGAAAGAGTGCAGCAAAACCTCTCTAAGCGACCACCTCCACAGATCGACCACTCCCATATATCGATTACTTTATTTGGGTCCCAACGGATCGCCCATACACGACCATTAAAACAAAAACAAAGAGAAAAAACTCCATAAACCGACCATCTCCCTAAATGGGTAATTTAAAGTCGGTCGCATAGTCGGTCGATTTAGAGAGGTTTTACTGTACTACTTTTTTAGAAACTCCTATCCCCACGCAAAATAATACACTTCAGTGAATTATCATTAAAAATTACAGCTGTTTATGTTGCAATTGTAGGAGTATTTCATGAAACCATAACATTTGTACATGACTGGAGCACCCAACCTTTCCCTGGTATATGATTTGTTCAAAAGTACGAATGCTGAACAACTTTGGATAAGTTCTTGGCTTTGAAGAATTTGGTTCGGAATAAATAGAAGTGGTTTGAAAGACCAGTGCATCACGACCGCTGAAAGAAATAACAGCATGCAGAGGAATAATATATCATCCATTCCCTCCTGAAAAAGTCTCCCAGCAAAAATGTATCCAACACAAAATCCCACCAGACCCATGTCACTCCCCGACCCCTTCCCTCCCACTAGACGCTACTTAAAGACAATGTTATGAAACTGCCTGATTTGCTTTGGGAAACCCCGCAAATCCAGCATTTAGCGTTCCAAATATATCAGATATTTCATGGACACCATTGTTACTAGCCTCCTTCAGAAGGTGTATGGAGGGCATCACTCTTGCAACGAACCCCCCTCCCCCCCGCATACACACACACACTCTTTCTCCTCAACCACACACCCAGCCAGACACCGCTCTAATCTGAGGCGGTATTGGACGCGGTGGCCGAATTGGTAAAATGCAGGCTTCATCTGCGGCAGGTCGGGAGTTTGAATCGAATCCCAGCCGAGTCAAATCAATGACCTATAAAATTGATACTTTTTGCTACTTAGCCAGGTGCTGAGCATTAATAGGATATGACAACGACTGGTTAGCTCAGTATCAGGATAATGTGTTTGTGTGGGATATCAAGCCATGTTGCTGGTGGCCTGATCTCCCAGTGCGGCAGCACTATAATGTTGTCATGAGTGTGCACTGTCCTGGTATGACCTTGTATGTTGCTAGAAATTAAAACAACAACAACAAAGGCATAGTGGTCATACAGATGCGTTTGGTGGTTGAACTGTTATTCCCCTGGATATGTGAGATGGGCTGGTGATAATCTAACTGAAATTAATTGGTTTGGTTTGGGTGGAAGATGAGTTCAGAGCAGTCATGAGTGTCATTCTCTAGTCTGTGGTTTTGCAGCAATTGATTGTTCTGCCTTAGCAGTTGCTTGGGCGATTTGTTTTTGTAGCATGTTCGTAGAACAATATGCACAGTCGCTTCTCGGTGTTTTGGCCAAGATGATGCTTTGCAGGCATTTAAATATCGTGCATTAGTCTGGAGCTTCCACCTGATTTTCCCGTGGGGCAGCACGATAAATCTAACTACAACTGTCGGAATGGTGGTCTTCTCTAAATAAATAACTGACCAATCCCCAGTGCTAAAATGCCCAGTCTCCATACAGGAAGACTAGCAAGTAGCAGGAGGAGCCTTGCCCCCCAACTCCCCGCACCCACCCATTCTCAATACCACTTCCACAGAAGGGCTCCCTCCTTCCTACAGAAGGGCTCCTTCCTACAGAAGGGCCCCTTCCTACAAATGCACCCGTCGGACTCCTCCTTGCCTCTCGCTTCTTCTCACATAAGCTCACACATTAACCTTATAGACTTCCTTCCGCTTGCGCTGTCACTTTTCTTCTCTTCTCCGCCCCCCCCCCTAACCCCCCCCCCTCCCCCTGCTCTGCTATGTACTGGAGTAAAAGATTCCACCAGTGGACCACTTTGCAGGGGTGCCCATACAAGGATTGCAGCCTGTTGCAACCTTCAACCACCGCGAGTGGCTAAAAACCTGCCAAATTAAGAAACAATTCTGACATTCTATTGCCATGGCTGGGGTAGAGTGCTATTCGCGAGTAGTGCAGTTTCGGGGGTATCTGACGTGACTAACCTCTCACCATCACTGGTACTACGAGGTGAAGTCACAACAAACAAACAAACAAACAAACAAATCACTATCTCTGGTATGACTACACACTGGGCCACAGATGAATTTGTTGGAGTCATTTGGGTAATTTTTTGCAATGCATGATGCAATAAGAATCCACTGAGGTGGAACGCCTACTGTTGTGTACATACACTCACTTAGATACCTGACAGAGCTCAGTTTTGTGCGTGTGCAATGGCAACGGGGAAATCCCCAAGATATACATACAATCTGGGTGGGAAGGTGTGTGTGTGGGGTGGGGGGGGGGGCGTGAAGGTAGGGGTCAACATGGGTCATTTCTGGTAGGTAATTCCCAGCCGCATCCACTAAAATCAATCAAATTGGATCAATGTTACGTTATTTAACACAAATCTTACCATTTAAGAATTTCATCAAAATTTGAAATTTAAACATGAATATGATGACTACATTAATCATTTTGTCAAACCCAACTAGTAAAATCAATTCGGCTAACATTTCACTAAACCACCGCCCATCAATTGAATCGATAGACCGGGCGCGGTGGCCTAATCGGTAGAGCGCGGGCCTCGCGTGCGGAAGGTCGCGAGTTCGGTTCCCGGTCGAGTCAAACCAATGACTTTAAAATTAATACTTGTCGCTCCCTAGCCTGGTGCTCGCCATTAATAAGGTAGGGCAAGGACTGATTAGCTCAGTGTCAGGATAATGTGACTGAGTGGGATATCAGGTCATGGTGCCAGCCACCTGATTTCCCAGTGGGGCAGCACTAGAAAGGAACCACGAGTGTGCGCTGTAGCAAGGCGGTACCATTTCTGATCTGACATTAGGTGTTGCTAGGCCGTAAAAGAACAACAAACAAATAAATTGATTCGATATTAATGATTAGTAACGATAGCCGACTGAATTAAGCTGTCAGTGAATCTCCAGAATTGGCATATCTAGAGGTATAAATAGTAACCAGTGCTATAGTCATACTTCCATCATACTGTTAGTAGCCGTCTGCTGGAAGTAGTTTGGATTCATAATCCATGTTGGAAATCTACTGTACAGTTATTCCCATAGCCTGATGCAGTAGCGGTGAGCTTGTAATATTTTATGAAGGTATACAAATATAACCTAACAACCGTGGCGCAAACTCGGATTTCCATCTCTCCGGGGAGAACAACTGTGTGTTTTGACTGTCGATCTAGATACGATTAGATACCGTCTAGCTAAAGTTGCTTTCCTCGTGTCGATTAGTTATTTGGTATTTTCTAAATTTTGTTTGAGTAGGCTAAAATTGTTTCGTTGCTTTATAAATAGAAGATGGGGGTAGATCTGGTTGGTGAGATTTGACCAGATGAAATTATAGTTTAAAAATAAAACAGTTTTGTTTATTTTGGTACTTGCTTGATCAGGTTTGGTTATATAAGTTCAAATTAAGTCATATAAACATAATTATCCCACCCCCATCTGTTAATCCACGCCCACACCTATAACACATCAACAGCCACCCACCGACCCACAGTCATGACCACACCTACAGCCAAACACACGAGCACATCCATAGCCACACCCATCCTCACGCCACCCACCCCTACACACAACCATCCCAGCTACATTCCTACTCCCAGTACCACACTCAAACCGCGCCCACAACTAGAGGCCTATCCACTGCCACACCCATACCAACACCCAAATACCCGCATACCCTCACCCACATACACATACCAACACACACCTACACCCACTCTCATATACACACACATCCACACCCACTCCCACATTCATCCGCACACCCCTGACCACACCACACCCACATACACATACCCACACATACACCTACACCCACTCCCACATCCACACCTACACCCACTTCCACACCACATATACATACCGACAACCAGATACACATACCCGCACACACCTATGCCCACTTCCACACCCAGATACATTCTCACAACCCTGACCACACCACACCCACATCCACATACCTACACCCACTCCCACATACACACCTACACTCACTTCCACACCACATATACATACCGACAACCAGATACACATACCCCCACACACCTATGCCCACTTTCACACAAACATACATTCTCACAACCCTGACCACACCACACCCTCACCGACTCCCACTCCCACTGGTATTTCCAGTTCCACTGAAGTCTCACTCCCCCACCCCATCCTCTGTCCTCCCTCCACTCCTACCGCCACCACCACATTCCCAATGCCATCGGCACTTCCACCCCCCCCCCCCACCCCCCACCCCCCACTGATTCCCGGCGTTACTTCACTGACTCCCTACACCTACCCGTGCAGACGGCCACAAACATGACCACTTCTTTTCCACCACCAATCCTAACCTCAAAACCAATCAACATACAATTCCCATCCCCAACAACCATCCCACATCCCCAACCCTCAAGTTCCATCCCTCAACCCCCATCCCCCAACGTCCATCTCTCAACCACAACATCTCACCCACAATCCCCATTCCCAACCCCCAACCCCTATCCTCCAACCCCCAATGTCCATCCCTCAACCCCATCCCCAACCTCTAACCATCAAACGCCAACCACTAAACACCAGCCATCCAACCCTAAACCGTATCCCTCAACTCCCAAACTCCATCCGCCATCCACCAACCCCTAATCCCTAACCACCCACAACCAACCTCTAAACATCAACCTCCAAGCATCAACCTCTAAGCACCAACCCTCTCGTCCACACCCCAATCGCAACGCATTATCACCGACCCCAACCGTCCAACCTCCAACCCCAAGACACTCCAATCCCAAAGAAAAAGTATACAAGAAGTAAATTACCAACGTCTTAAAGCTGCATAGTCTGATGAAAATATCAAATTTTCAAAACCAAAGCAATTATCCAAATTTGATTCTACATATCTAACTTAGATACTGGTGCACTTATTAAACGGTTGTCACCCGATAGAAGGGAATACTGAGGCAATTGAATAGAACCTCTTACTGCAGAAGCCTATGGGGTCAGAGTTTCGACAAGCTTGTCAAAATTTATTTTGCATGATTCCACTCCAAATATCTCAAAAGTTAGCCACTTAAAATAAAAGTTACTTTAAGCTAAAATAAGGTACATAATAACGATCAACCTAATGTATTTATCTCAGAAAATTTCAGAAACTCAAAACGATCGGACTATGCAACTTTAAGACAAATAAAATGTCAATGTCGTAAATAAAGGGATCATTCCCAACTCGCCCTCCATATTTTTAGGGACAGTATGCCACTCTCAGTTGGTTGATGCGACTGTTTGATTATGACTGACTGGAAGGTTCACGCGCATGAGCAATGACTGGTCTATTACTTATTAGCTGGTGGGTGGCGGTTTGAGCCCTGACCTATGAGGGTGTGATGTGGGTGTGATGTGTGTGTGGTGTGGGTGTGATCTGGGTGTGATCTGCGTGGCATGTGGGTGGGATAAGAGGTGGAGGCGGTGGGAGGTGGGATAAAGTGGGTGGAGGGAGATGGGACTTGGTGGGTGGGGGAGGGAGGATGGGCGGTGGAGATGGGTGGGAGTTGAGGGTGGAGGTGGGGGGGGGGTGTGGAAGGGAATGAGACGTGGGTTAAAAGAGCGGGTGGACGGAGGGGAATGGGAGTTAGGGTAAACGGGGAATGGAGGGGATAGAAGTGTGTGGGTAGGGCGTGGGGGGGGGGGGGGGGGGGAGGCTGGGGGGCATCCAGGCTCCAGCACCAGTCTAGTCTGTGCCCGTTTGGCTGTTGTGTTTACAATAATTGCCATTTTAGTTTAGTGCCTCATTAGTTCGTGGCCAAATATGTAGTACTAACAATTTGACATAGAAAATTGGTCTGGTTTTGTTTGTGCTAGTAAAGTGTGCTTTGTACGTGATACGACTCTCTTCTTTTTTTATGTTCACTCATGATATTACTCAGTAATTACTGCTGTTAAAAGTGATCGCAACAACATCCATAGCCACACTTACACCCATACCATCCACCCCTGTCACTTTTAACACCAGTAATCACTGAGTAATATCACGAGTGAACACGACTAACTGAATTGCCGTTATATAATACGACATTTACTATTTCTTATTGGTTTGCGTATAATTGAACCATTAAGCTGGTCTCTGTCGTAGAAATGAGTGGGATGTGTGGTTCATTCAAATCGGACAATGAAATTGATAGAGCTAGGCTATTGTTTGTTTGTTTATTGTTGTTTTACGTCCCAGCAACACCTCAGGTCATATCAGGACAGGTACCGACTTGTGACAGTGCGCACTCATGGCGACTTTATTGTGCTGCCCCACTGGAAGACCAGGCTGCCAGCACCATGACCTGATATCCCACTCAGTCACATTATCCTGACACTCAGCCAACCAGTCCTTGTCCTATCCTAATAATTCCGAGCGCCAGGCTAGGAAGCGACAAGTATAAATCTTTAAGTAATTGGTTTGACTCGACCAGGGTTCGAACCCACGACGGACGCTCTAACTCATTCGGCCATCCCGTCTGGTCACTAGGCTATTTAATATATGATAAGATGGGGGAAATAGACATGTTTTGTAGTACTCGTCTCCACACATGACGATTCCCTTTACCCATATGCTGTTTGGCTGTTACCCAATTTTGGTAAAATCTGATTGGACACATAGGTGCCAGATTGGTTACCCATTTGTCTAATTCGTTATGTAGTTTTCTGTTTCGGTGCATGGTTGTCTGATAGGTTACATATTTGTAGGATGAATGGTTACATAGGTATGGGATTAGTGATATAATTGTCTGATTGGCTGCATAGTTGTCTGACTGATTACCTAGTTCTCTGAATGGTGGTATATGTGTCTGATTGGTTATATAGGTGTCTCATTGGTTACATAGGTGTCTCACTGGTTAAATAGCTGTGTGGTTGGATATGTATGCAGGTATTGCAGGTATAGCAATACCTCAGGCAGTTTGATGCCCTTGCCTTGCAGAGTTGTAAACCACTGCCTTGTGGTACAGGTTCTTGACAGAACCGAAGGCTAAGGGAGCAAACCCTAAACAGAAAAGCATGTCACTGTGGCAGCATTAAGGGCGGTTGATGTATGGAACTCCCAACATCTCCCGACCAGCCACTGCAGGGACAAATAGTTTTGCGCCTGTCTTGACATGTTCTTGCCAGTGTGAAACCTGTATTTGCTCCCCGAGAGAGTGCCGCTGGTAACTTGCAAAAGCCAGCAGCACTTCAACACTTTTGCAAGCAGCTTTCATGAAATGTACAACCGCACAAAAATGGAGAGCAGCAGTCAAGTAATGAAAGCAGTCTTTGTCGCATCGCGACCGACAGCATGATGATGATGATGATGGTTGGATATGTATATGTATAATTCACTGATTGGTTACATACTTGTCTGAATGGCTACATATTTGTTTAATTGGATACATAATTCAAAAAAGTGTCTCCCTGGTCACATATATGTAACCTTGGTTAAAAAGGGTGTACTCCCAACCACACTAACCGTAATTTCATATTTTGAAGAGAATAAATTGTGTCCCTTGAGTAAAATGGGCCAGACTAACTAATCCCTTGTTGGCCAACACTGGGCTGAAAACAAATATCACTATTAATTTTATATAGAGTTCACCTAGTCCAAAAGCCGTGTGGAGGAAAAACATGTACAATGGGGTTCAGAATGTCTGTCGGAAAACCCCGGATGTTAACCTGTGGCAGAAAGTGTAAACATACAGGGTGTAACTGCCATGCTGATGGTGTGAATTTTTCTCTTTAAGTTGTGTTATACTTATTGACCGGTGTGAACATTTTATCCTGTACAAGAGATATATAAACGTTATCAACCCACTTCCGTATTGCGTTGTGTTTCTCCCCTAGCCAATATATAACTACAGTAAAATCTCTCTAAATCGACCGACCTTGGGACCGACTTTAAGAGGTCCATTTAGGGAGGTGGTCGGTTTAGGATAGTTACAATATTGTTACAATGGTATTGTTAGGACCCAAATAAATCGATCGATATAGGGGAGTGGTCGATCTCAGGAGGTGGTAGGTTATGGAGGTTTTACTGTATATGTGATGTATAAGCATTATGCGAGTATAAAGTCATGGAAGGTAATTGCTATTATTATTGTCATATATTACTGTCACTGTACATACTGTTCTGTGGGTGCTTCCTGTCTCCACCATCACGTGACCGGTAGCGCCGCCACCGGCCAATCCTATCCATATGCGTGACAGAGTTTCACTCGCGCCTGAGGATATATATATGGAACAAGGTATTCAACTACTGCCCTGCAGTTGCATAATAAAATTGCAATCCCCCTGAGCTGGATATCATCTAAGACTCTAATCAAAGGGTGAAAAGGTTAGGCTACTGCCGCAGCCAATAGAAATTCAGTATTCTGATTATGTGACCAAACTCGAGAATCACTTAGCCTTGAAATAGATTCTCCACAAAATTATCTTGCATCTTAAAAATAAATTTTATATTTGTCCATATATGTATATATATATAAATGAATAAATTATATATATATATATAATTTATTCATATATATATATATATATATATATATATATATATATATATATGAATGTATGCAATCATTAGTCTGTAATTGTATATTCACAGTATTCAGAGGTTAGAAGCAGACATGTGGAAGAAAAGTATTGAACCTGGATACAACTGGTTCGTGATTAATTCTACGCGGCCTATTGGTAAATCGGATGCATTCGCCTGGTTCCCCAGCCTTCTCACGCTACAAACAGTGCTACAGGGGCAGTTTCAACGGGAACCATCACACATGTCCAATGGGAATCGTACTGTCCAGATACATGACTAACCCTTTGTAACCATCTGTAAAAAAGGCAAAGGGACCTGCATAGATCAACCCTCACCCGTCTAATTAAAAAATATCCAAAATGTTGTCTGGCGAAAATGGCAACGATCAGAGGAATCTGTGTGTTTGGTTCAAATCGGGATTTTATTTCATGTGTATGTACTGGGTTTTCTACCAGGTCTACTAGGTTTTAAACTCACTCACGGTAAGCATATTCATTGATTGATCTCTACCACGATTGCCTTGTAGTGGGATCCTTATCGAATTGGAGCCTGAAACCCTTTGGAAATGTGCTATGCATTTGAAATTGTTTCAATATTGATAAGCTTGGCTTAGTCGGTTCAGGCACCTCCAGTTATACTAGATTCTAAGTAAGGGTACTTTTTAAAATTTTATTACATCACCTATGACCACAATGGGGTAGTGCAGAAAAACAACTTTTGGTGTTTTTGTTTCTCTCCAAATTAATATTATTGCCGAATAATTACGATACACCGCAGATCTCATGAGCTTACCCTCGAGTCTCGTTGCCAGATAACCCTCCCGTCTCTGGCTGCACCTTCGGGAAGACTTATCTGCCTACCAGATCCCTGAGCACACTCAAGAGGGAAGGGTACAATCTTTAACTATATGATTGATTAATTGGTTGATTAGGACTGTACATCCAAGGAATATCTGAGGTCATGTGACAGCGTTTGCGAAGGCTGAGAATGTGTGTTTGGGGGGGGGGGGGAGGGGGAGGGGGGGCGGAAGTCAAACAGCAAAGAAAACCAGCAGGATACAACTTGGCCAGAGCTTGAATTTCTTCTGCTTTATCAAAGAATATAGAAAAAGAACACGCATCAATTCATGCCCTGCTTCTTGGTCATTCTCATTTCCCTTCATCTGCCGTTAGATCATTCTGTACGTCTTTCTTAATCGCCGCAGACTATTTCTGTCCATCCATTGTTTCTCACAAGCTTCCCGCCCCTCCTCCACCTTCCCTAGAGAAAAACACACACCTTGAAGAACACATAAAGAAACCCCTTATTAACTAGGAGCCATGAAACCACGTATAACCTATAGGCTGGCAGGAGGAGGTGTGTTACTAGGGTCCGGACAAGGGTTACTACTCGACCTCTTGCCCCCCCCCCCCCCCTTCCTCCCTCTCCATGTCCCCCCCCCCCCCTTCTCCTCCTCCTCTTCCTCCTTCCCCTCCACCGTCCTACCCCTATCTTCCCCGTCTCCACTCTTCCTCGTTCAATTTCCCAGTCTTCCGCCTCCTACCCCCGCCCAAGAACACCCTTCCTCTCTCGCACACCCTCCCCTCCCCCTGTCTCCTAGTATCCTCTCCCCCTGCACCCTCCCCCCCCCCCTTGCCTTCACCCCTGCACCCTCCCACTGCACCCTACCCCTGCACCCCCCCCCCTCTCCGCTGCACCCTCACCCTTCCACCCACCCTTCCCGCTTCCCCTCACTCCACCTCTCCCCCCCCTCCCCCTCTCTACTTCCCCTCTCCATCCCCCAAATGCCCCCTCCCGCCTGCCCCCCCCCCCTTCCCCCAACCCCACGCTAGTACTCCAATGTACACATATCATCAACCCAGCCAGCTCCCACCCCCCATCACCACATGACATTCCAGCACTGTGAGGCTTCCTTCCCACATCTCCCCACAAAATGGCCGTATTAATAAGCAGTAATTAAGCACCTGTTTTTACTTTCCTCATCTGTGCCCCCTTCCATCTCTTGTTCTTTGGGGCACCGTTTTTATATCATTATTATTATTATTTTATTATTATATTTTATATTTTTGGGTAAATACGCGCCCGCTCAGGCCTTGTGCTTTATTTCTCTCCATCCCTTTGAAGGATTCCATTCAGTTTAGACAGCGTATTGTTTGAAGAGCAGAGAAGGACACACACAAAAAGCTGTGTAAGTTAGGAGGCGGGAGGGTTTCTCGAAAACAAGTGACGATGAGTAGTGTTAAATATGGGCTGCGTAGCAGGCATGGTGTATAGTCGACTGCTGGCGGTGTGAGTGGTGTGGACAGGCTAATAAGAAATCAATACAGGTAAGGAAGGAAAGTAGATAAAGAGTGAAAGGTAGGAGAGTGAGACTCTCTCATTTATTACCTTTATAGGTTCCAGAACAAGATGGTGGTGATCACATGATCCAATCTTCCAATCCCTACCATGCATTCCTGTAACCACCACTGAGGGTTCAATATCCCTGTTGCCAAGGCATGGTTAGGTCTGTCTCTGGGGCAGGGATCCATAAATAACTCTAGAGGGGAGGGGGTATGTGAGGCAACTTCTCAACGACCGTCCACCTAAGAAGTGACACTCTTCCTGTATACTATTTTACTATACACTTTCTATATTTATGAGTAATAGCATACCAACTCCACATATCCCTCATATGCCTTTGGTTTTATATATTACCATTTTATAGACAAGTTGCAATTTATTATAGTAGAGTTCATATATCCCATATCTCATAATATCGGAAAATTGTACAATGGGTTGTGCTGGGTAGCGTGCTGTGGTCTAGCTTTAGTTATGGGAATTATTGTTTGTTTATTTCTCTGTTTGAGATTTAGGTCCTGGGTATCATGTAAGGTCATATCAGGACTGGTACTGACTTGTGACAGTGTGCACTCATGGCGACTTTACAGTGTTATCCCTACTAGGAGACCAGGCTGCCAAAACCATGACCTGATTTCCCACTCAATAACACTATCCTTATACTACCTCACCAATGCTTGATAAAGGCATTGTGTGTCTTCCATGAAGGCAGTTGCCAGTGTTGATAATAACAATAAATCGCTAATAATCATAAGGTAAAAGTGTCCCAATATCGTCTGATTTCTGGTTAGCTAATGTCGGCTGGGTGTATCGATCGGGACACCATGGTGCATTAAATATTTGTGTAGGGGGGGGGGGCGAACATCTGAAGAAATTCCTCTGCTTATAGCAGTTATTTTACAGCTGCAGTCCAGTGATAGTGATACTGAGTGTGTGCTCTTTTTTAGAGATTAATATGTTAAGTTGATTGTTATAATTAATCTTACTTTATTTTGAAGTAAGGTTTATTATGACTGGTTCACGTCGGAGATATTTAAATTGAAACATGCTAAATTAATTTTAGTGTGCGTCTTCAAATTCTGACAGCCTCAACAGTTTTCCGTGAAATTGGTTTAGGATTCCGATAAATGCAGAAATATATGTGTAAGAAGCACATCCGTATCTAATATACGAGTCAGCCTCACGAAAATGGGCCAATTGGTGGTCAATTGAAGATGTCGGCATCGCAATTCTTAAAAGTGTAGTGCATTTCTTTGTTTCATATTAAATACAAATGAGGTTGTTGTATTATCTCGACCTTTACATTCAGGATAAATTTAAAGACTTTCCAACACCTCTGTCAATGCTAAACTACAATTATACCGATCGACGCCGACATCCAATGATCGACGCCGACAACTTTACCAGATGTCGGCGTCGCAATTCTTAAAGTGTGGTGTATTTCTTTGTTTTATATTAAATTATCCTAGAAACAAATAAGGTTGTTGTATTTTCTCGACCTTTACATTCAGGATAAATTTAAGGACTTTCCAACACCTCTGTCAATGCTAAACTATAATTATACCGAGTGACGCCGACATCCAATGATCGACGCCAACAACTTCCTCCAATTGGCCCATTTTCGTGTGGCTGACCCATACACATGTATGATCAAATCTCCTTGATTATTTTTGTTTGGGAAAATTGATGCTTTCGTTGGGCTATGTACCTTTAACGTAATATCTGATTTGATATCTAGTAGCATACGGACCAGACGGGATGGCCGAATGAGTTAGAGCATCCGTCTCCCGTGTTGGTAGATCGTGGGGTCATGGGGTCAAACCCTGGTCGAGTCAAACCAATGACTTAAAAATTGATGCTTGTCACTTCCTAGCCTGGCGCTCGGCATTATTAGGATAGGGCAAGGAATGGTTGGGTCAGTGTCAGGATAATGTGACTGAGTGGGATCAGGTCATGGTGCTGGCAGCCTGGTCTTCCAGTTGGGCAGCACTATAAAGTCACCATGAGTGCGCACTGTCACAAGTCGGTACTCGTCCTGATATGACCTTAGATGTTGCTAGGACGTAAAACAACAACAAAGAAAAGTAGCAGACGACAATTGAATGACGCCCAGACAAGGGTTGTGAAGTGGGCGGGGTGAGAGGTGTGGTGTGTGGCGTGAGGTGTGAGGTGTGAGGTGTGCGGTGTGAGGTGTGAGTTGTATGAATAATAATCTAAAAACTAAAAGACACCACCACCACTACCACCACTCCTTTCAGTTTCAGTCCTTAAAAGCGCAACAGGCCTGAGCAAACCGAAACGAGGCTTGCTACCTGCTGCCTACATGTCTGCATAGACCTCCGGCCAATTGGCCGATTTTAAGACTATTTTTAAATTCTCTCTCCTCCTGACCGTCACAACCACCATCGTGCCCGTGACACCAAACTCACACAAAAATGTCCGTCCAAAATATAAACATCCGGTCCAGTTGGCATCTCAGGAAAGTTATCCCACCGCCAATAGTTGTCACGTGAAATGAATTGACATATATTCACACTATGATCATGTGATGCGGTTTCAATCAGCGGCAACATACAAAAGAGAGTCTTATTAATATTTCTGTGAGAAGTGGCGCTTAGAGAAATGGGAGCTCCCCCCCCCCCCAACACACACGCACACGCACACGCACACGCACACGCACACGCGCGCACACACTCTCCATTGTTCCCAGCTTTCAGACCCCGTAAGTTGACCACACTAATATTCCATTTAAAATAAAATAATGCCTGTAATGATAGTCACGTGCATCTCTAAATATAAACCAGGTATGGCAACGGTAGCAGGGAAATCATTTTTCCGGAGTTAAATTAACATTTTAATTTGCCCCATATGAAAACAACAAAAAAGATGAATTTAGATTAATTATGCTTGCCTAACCGGGGTGGGGTGGTCTGAATACGGAGTTTCGGCCAGTCTAAATCATCGTCACTCCGTACGCCTTAAGTGTCGGCAGATATCGTCCTGTGACATTTTCTCGGGCAGTGTGATCGTTGATCCGCCTAAACTGATTGTACCAATTAGACAGCTCGCCTTAACGATGCAATAGTGCCGATCCTCACCATTAACGGTGCCTAATACCTGCGGGCCAGGCGCGTGTGTGGGTGGTGTATATGGTGTGGTGGTGGGAACGTCAGACAGATGCCCGGATGGGAGCAGCGCCTGTCACTAACAGTTCAACGAGCGACACATGAGCAGACGACATTTGAAACATCGGCTCCAAATTAGAGCATCGGCGATCCATCCAGAGCTCCGCCGAGTATTCAACATTCTCGCTTCATATGCACCTTTCATGCACAGTATCGGTATCTGACGTGGGGTGGAAGTGGGGATCTGGGTTCGCTTTCTGTGTATGAAATGGATTTGGTAATTTCTGCTGAGGTTATGTGGTTAATTAGTAGTAGTAACTCAGGCCCACTCGTGGTTCTTTAATAATTACAGCGTCACAAGCGGTGTCCAAATGAACTAATCACCCGCCGATGGTATTTATATATTTGTGTCGCTGTAACCAAGCTCCTACTGAATCACTTCGCTACGATCGTGAGCTGGTCTTTTTTAAAGTCTTAGGCTCATATATATATATATATATATATATATATATATATATATATATATAGATATGTCTCAAAAGGTGATAACTCTTCTTTTTTTTTGTCCATTGTAACGATTGACACAAAACAGCACAGAACCAGGTACATTGAAAACACACGGATATTTGCATAAAATCAATATGTATTTTATTGGGATTATGAAACACCATGTAAAAAACAAATCAGTTAATCCTGAGCAAATGCATAAGCAGATAATATGTTGATCGTTACAATGGACAAAGTTCTGTCCCATATTGCTTAGCACCTTTTGGGACAGTCTCAGATATATATGACATGTACATGGTGGTGCATGTCTTATATATATATATATATATTTATTGTGCGCGCACGTGACAATTTCAATGTGCGCCTTTAAGTTCCATTCCCCATGTAACACTTGGTGTTTATAGTGATGAAGAGTGTGTATGTGGGGGGGGGGGGGGAGGGTCGGCGTGGGTAGAAGGGTATCTGTTGCCTAGAAACGCTTCCTGCATGCAATAGCAATTAAAACCACAGACTATCCATACCATTAAATAGCCATGAAACCACAGAAGGTATTATTAACATTAAAGTAAATGGTGTCGTGTATGTTTTTACTACCATCCTTAAAGTCTTCCACTGGCGTTAGGCGTGGTTAATATTATCCCCTTATTAAATTCTGGTGTTAATTGGTTGCATTAGTATATTTCAACAAGCCTATCGGAACTTTCCTCACTGTGCTTGTGCAAGTATCCAAGCAGTTGGTTTGAACGTGGCAAATCAGTCGCATTGCTACCCACTGGTGCCGTATTGTTTCGTCTAAAAATATAGTTAATACCGCTTGTATTTTTCATCCCAATATGAACTCATAGTTAATCCCGTCACCGTGTATATATAACATGGCTACTCATCATCATCATCATGTCGGCCGCGATGCGACAAAGACTGCTTTCATGACTTCACTGTCGCTCTCCTTTGTGCGGTTGTACATTTCATGAAAGCTGCCTGCAAATGTGTTTAAGTGCTGCTGGCTTTTGCAAGTTACCAGCGGCACTCTCTCGGGGAGCAAATTGAGGTCTCACACCGGCAAGAACATGCCCAGACAGGCGCAAAACTATTTGTCCCTGCATGGCTACTAAGCAACTGATTAGACACCATATCAGAAGTCTGGGTTATGGACATAACCACATGGTTTGGCAATCTGCTGCTCTAGATATATTGTTCAAATATCTCTCTACCACAACCCACTATTTTGGGGGGTGAATAATTTATGGACTCATGTATTCAAAGTTGAACCCAAAGCCTTTACTGGCTGCCATCTTGTATTTTTTTTCCATTTCATCCTCTCCCATTTCATCAAGTATACTTCAATATAGATTAACACTGGATGCTGGAGTCAGCATGCAAACAGAAGCATGTCAGTGATCCGACCATCTGATACTAAGAGAGGTCCTGTTAACCCCAACCAAAATAATACCTGTATAACTTGTTACACATCTCATATTTCATTCTCATGCACATATTCATATCCTAGCCTCTTTCTGCCACTTCATATGATTACCACTTCCCATTATACTAATATTAATGTTAATAGTAGACATGATAAGTTGGTGTTTGTTTTGCTAGTCTGGTTATTACTGAGGATTATTTATATCACAAGTTATCACACATAGCCTTTGTTTATGCCTTGGACAATGAAGATATATGCATATATTCAAATATTAATTTATCAAAGTTATATTATAATCTGTTCCGTTATAGTTTGTATTCTATATTTTATGAGTCATTCTTATATGAAAATAATATAAAGATTGTATTGGGAGGGGGGCCTGATAATGTTTTTTAATTTCGTTATTCCTATTTTCTCCAGCTAGTAGGCACGTGTACTATATATCATGATACCTTTTAAAATTATATATATATATATATATATATATATATCCTCGAGTTTTCTTTTACAGTGTTAAGATATATTCTATATTACACTAGAGATGCATCAGTACTCGTGATTGGTTGCCCTCGGCAAATTGCATATGGCGCTTTTCAACTGGCGCTGGGACTTGCTGCGTAGAAAGCATCACAGCTAGCATACTCTTTGCGGACACTCAACTTTTTTGTCTCGTCACGAGAAGAGTCCGATGTTCCTCGATAAGTCGGCCTATTTCTCTTTTTGAGTGGAAAATTCAAGATTATATCCCCCCAAATATATTTTCTAAACACAGCAATTCCCTTCCCACTATTTGAGTATGTTTCAATTTAGATCTGAAAGTATGTAACACACATTAGCAGTTTATACATTGATTAAAAAGGGTAAGTAATAAGGGTAACTAATTTCTGTTGTTTGGTATTTAATTTGGATGGGGGAGTCGGTCCTAAGGTGGAGTTTGACGGTAATTAATCGGCCGACAAAGACAATGGAGACGTGGAATGCGCGCCCAATTAAAGACATTAAGGCGGGCCTTGCACACCAGCTCCAGAAAAATGAGCCTCCCACAAAAATTAAATGTCACCGCTGGAGGAGGATTTCACGATAAAAATCCCATTGTTTGACTAGTGTAGCCCATTTACACGAAACATAGCACTTGTTTAAAGGCGTTTGTTCTGGTTTGTTCCGATGTCCACCGGTGCACAGTGGCCGAATCGATAGAGCGCAGGCGTCGCGTGCGGGAGATCGGGAGTTCGGTTCCCGGTCGAGTCAAACCAATGACTTATTAAATTGATACTTGTTTGTTGTTGTTGTTTTACGTCCTAGCAACATCTAAGGTCATATCAGGACGTGTACCGACTTGTGACAGTGCGCACTCATGGCGACTTTATAGTGCTGTCCCACTGGGAAACCAGGCCGCCGGCACCATGACCTGGTATCCCACTCAGTCACATTATCCTGACACTGAGCACACCAGTCCTTGCCCTATCCTAATAATGCCAAGCGCCTGGCTAGGAAGCGACAAGTATCAATTTTTAAGTCATTGGTTTGACTCGACCGGGACTCGAACCCACGACCCCACGATCTACCAGCACAAGAGACGGACGCTAAATTGATACTTGTAATTTCCTAGCCTGGCGCTCGGCATTAAAAGGATATGGCAAGGACTAGTTAGCTCAGTCTCAGGATAATGTGATTGAATGGGAGATCAGGTCATGGTGCTGACAGCCGGAATTCCCAGTGGGGCAGCACTATGAAGTTGCCATGTGTGCACTGTCACAAGTTAGTACCCATCCTGATATGACCTTAGACGTTGCCAGGACATAAAACTCCAACAACCAACCAACTGTTCCGATTTCCAAGGCATGGGATCGATCCTCAGCATATGGGATGTCCAGTGTGTGGTGATACATGTAAATATATAGGTGGTGACATATTATGATCACGATATAGGGGTCGCGTAGCACTATAAAACCGCCGCGGTGGTGCCTTTCCACAATCACCTAGTTCTCTTCATATGACTTCCAGATTATGCTGGTACACTACACTTCAATCAGTGAATAATTGAAATGCTTAATTTCTTTTTGTAAATTTGCTATAAGATAGAATTCAAGGTTTTCTTCTCACTTTTCTAACCGTCCGGTTATATAATGTGGGCGTTATGTTTGGACTTGTTTATCATTAACAATGCAAAAGTTGGTTGAACTATATGTGGCCCATCACCACGTCTGAATTTAATTCTAAGGTATCGCGTTAGAAGTTAGTGATACCCCCTGTCCCTAGGTAAGCTCATTTTAGATGAAGGGCCATTGGCGTTTTTCATATTATTGTCGTGGGGATGATGAAAATGGGAAATATTGTGCCTAGAGCGGGACTCGAACCCACATCTCTTTGCATTCCGGGCCAGTGTGCTAACCATTACACCACCTAGCATCCCTGATATCACCACACTACCCACGCCTACCTGTCTATGTGGTTACTTGCCTGAGAGGTCAGTGCAGACTACTACATTATGTTGCCTTTTACACAAAAATGTATTTACTTTTTTAAGCATTATTTATTTGTGCAATTGCTTGCAGATTAATTTGAGTAAATCTCTGGTAAGATAATGTTATACAGTCCTGAATTGTCAAAGGCCCTAAGGTAGTAAGAATGATATATATATAATTATATAATAAATGTATATAATATATATATTATCCTAACTACAAAGCTTATCTTAAGGGCTTTGCACTTTGCATTGCACTTTTATATTTATATTTATCATCATGCTGTCGGTCGCGATGCGACAAAGACTGCTTTCATTACTTGACTGCCGCTCTCCATTTAGCTCTCTGCTGTGAGAGTTGTGTCCATGAGTCGGTCTTAATGTCTCTCAGCTTCAGGTTTCTCTTGATGGTATCTTTGAACCGGAGACGGGGGCGCCCTCTCTTTCTGTAGCCAAAAGACAGTTGAGAATAGAGGATCTGCTTTGGTAGCCTGTCTGATGACATCCTCATGAGGTGTCCAGTCCACCGGAGATTCTTTTTGATCAGAAGATCTTCCATAGAGGGCAGCCCCATCCATTCGAGTATTTCCTTATTCGTCACTTTGTCCTTCCAGGTTAGCCTCATGATTGAACGCAGATGTCGCATCATGAAGGCATGCAGCTTTTTCACCTGCTGTCTGTACGCTGTCCAGGCCTCGGCTCCGTATAGTAGGGTGGATAGCACGATTGCGCGGTAGATCTTACCTTTGACCCGAATGGACACATGGTGGTTGTTCCAGAGTCTCTGGCGTAGTCGGCCGAAAGATGCGCTAGCCTTGGCCATCCTCCTCTGTATCTCAGCATCAATGCGTCCATCACTTGATATTGTGCATCCGAGATAGGTGAATTCCGGAACAGAGTTCAGCTTGTTTCCGTCAACCATGATCTCCTCCTCTCGGGTTCTCATAGAGTTGGGTTGGTACAGCACCTCTGTCTTCTTGATGTTAATTTTCAGGCCAAACTTCTTTGATGCATCGGAGAAAGCGTCCACTATTTTCTGGGTCTCTTCAGCAGAGTGGGCAACCAGCTCACTGTCATCTGCGAATAGTAGCTCTCTCACCAGTATCTGAGTAGTCTTGGTCTTCGCTCTGAAGTGTGCGACATTGAATATATTTATATATATATATATATATATATATATATATATATATATATATATGCGTCAGGACATATATATCTAATAAATTCATTAAGTATATTATTATATATTGTGTATACATTATACCATAATTAACATTATATATATAATATGTATACTAGATATATATATATATATATATATATATATATATATATATATATATGCATAGCACTTCACGCTAAGTTAAAGACCAACTTCAATATATTATTATTTCAGAGGAAACATAACTGCGTAACTGTCTACATAGGAAGACCGACCCTTCCAATTATTTAGTTGGTAAATTAAGTTTCGTGCGGTCATTCTGTGAAACCTTTTTGTGACAAAATTAAATGTCTGCTTGTGTTAGCCAAACGCAACCCTGCTAGTGCTAGCGTACTTACGTATTGTTATAGATGGGGGATGTGTGTGGGGGGAGCGGGGGGGGGGGGGGGGGTACCCGTAAGGGCGAAAGTTCTATGCCGACAGATGGTGGTAGCGGTTATAATTTGAAGCTATGACCGGCTATTGGAAACTGCCCTAAACTTAGCTCCGCGCGCCGTGAACCGCTGGGAACCGGCTGGACGCCTGCTTGTGGCGACCCTGAAATGATTGGTTGGATGGTTGTTGGGGTTTTACATCCTGCCAACATACTAAGTTAAAGCTGTATAGTCCGATGAAAACATACAATTTTCAAAACCAAAACAATTACCTAGATTTTATTCTACATATCTAACTTAGATGCTAGCACACTTATTAAATATTTGTCGTCACATATAAGGGGAGACTGAGTCAATTACTAGAACCTGTTACTGCAGAAGCCTATGGTGATAGAGTTTTGGTAAGCTTGTCAAAATTAATTTAGAATGCTTCCATTTCAAATATCTCAAAAGTTAGTGATTTAAAATAAAAGTTACTTCAAACTAAAGTAAGGTACATTATAATGAACAACATAATATGTTTATCTCAGATAATGAGAGAAACTCAAAACCATCAAACTATGCAACTTTAATATCAGGATGGGTCCCGACTTGTGAAAGCGTGCACTCATGGTGACTTTATAGTGCTGCCCCACTAGGAGACCAGACCGCCGACATGGTCTATGCAGCAACAAATGCTGAATAAGTGCATCAGTATCTAAGTTAAATATGTATGGTCAGTGTTTCAGGTCCAGGGATGTGACGTTTTAATTGGACTATACAGTTTTACATTTGAAGATATTTGAAAGAAACATATTAAAAGTAATTTTGACAAAAACATTGACATGTTGGATACGATAGGCTTCACAACTGACAGCATATATTAAATTGAGTTCGTATTTCTTCTATCCAGCAATAAATGTTGACTAAACTCGCCAGTATCTATGTTGGATATCTAGGACCAACGGTAGGTTTTGGTTTTGGTATATTTCAACAAATGCTTTCATCGGACTATGCAGCTTAAGTCCTCCATCACGTGCGCGAATCGATTAGACCTCAGTGCAAATGACGATAGAAAATTACATCAATTAGACCAACCTAAGAATATTTTGTTTGAATCTGGCTTAAAGTAAATTTTCTTAATTTCAAATTCTAATCCATAGTAACTATCATATATATAACGTTTTTAGATAATCATGTTAAGTAAGTCTAGCGCATTTAAATAATTATATTTGCTCTCGGTACAGATTTTCCCTCAGAATACGTTGTAACCATGTGATTAACTGAAATGCTTGATTAGGACGCCACCAACCTTTGAATCAATGTCCATTTAAATTATAATGCATCTCAGACACCGTGCTGTCCCTTAGACTTGATGTTGCCATGACAACCAGACAACAGCGTAACCACAGCTCTGGTGTCTCCTAAGCACCCAATTATTTAAATTCCTAATAATTATCCCCCACCCCCACACACCCACAATTCAAAACTCATAGCCAAACACTCGGTTTTTAAATAATACTCTCACCATGAAGACTTTCAATTTGATACGTTGGTTACATTTAGTTAAAGTTGCATAGTCCGATGGTTTCTCTCATTTTCTGATATGGATATATTAGGTGATCATTACAATTTACATTAATTTAAATAACTTTCAAGTAACTTTCATCTTAACTGGACACCTTTTGAGATATTTGAAGATCAGGCATGCTACATTAATTTTGGTATGCTACATTAATTTCTGCCAACATTCTAACACCGTAGGCTTCTGCAGTAAAATGTTCTATTACAGTTGTAAAGTCTACTGCTCGAATCTGTGGTTGTGTAGGCAGGCTATAGTGAAATCAATACAGGCAAAGAGAAAGGAAGAGTATGAAGTGTGAAAGAAGAGAGAGAGTCAAGCCCTCTGGTTTATTATTTATATGATACATGCATTCAGTGTACAGTATCACCCCACCCCATTCTCCCAATGAGAAACAAGCATTCTTAGCTTTACCAATACGGATCCAGCATTCCTGGTCCCCATGGTTACTAGTGATCTGCCCACCACCACCAAGCTGTGTAGCTCCCCTGGCCACCACCTGCCTTGAGCCTGAGTGTGGTGATCCTGACTAGCAGAGGGGGGAGGGGGTAGTTTGTAGGGCTCTGAGTGTCCCTTACACGCAGTCCTGCCAGCACCACTATGTCTATTTACCTATCAATCAAGCAACACCAGCAACTACATAAACACATTTATCCACCTGGCCATGTATACCTGTTTCCCAATAGAACATTTGCATTCCCCACCAATGCTTTACTATCGGAATATTTTACACATTGACTCAGTATCCCCTTAATATTACGATAAATGTGTAATAAGTGCTCCAGCATCTAAGGTAGATATGTAGAATCAAATCTAGAAAATTGTTTTAGTTTTTTGATAATTAGATGTTTTGATCGGCCCATACAGCTTTAGCGATAAAACACATCGTGTTAATTGAATTAACAAGAAGCATTTGCAAAAGAAACAAACATAATTGTTCTGCTGAATCACATGGTGTAAATCACCTCGAGCGGAAGTTACGTGATGGCGGGAAACTTTTCAAAAGATGAGGGCAATTGTTGCCCAACAATCAGCGCGCCCCCCCCCCCTGCTCTCCCCCAGTGAGCTCCTAAATAGGTGTTGGCTCTAGAGATGTAACATCTGAAGCTAAAATTAGTTCCGCACCTTGTGTTTGGTGTGGACCGGGGTTGGAGGAGGAGGAAGCGGAGGAGGGCGGTGATGGTGGGTGTGGGAGGTAGGGGGAGGGGGGGGGGGGTTAGTAGTGGGGGTTATAAGAATAACTGGGTTTTGATTTATATTTAATATCTAGTATTTCAGTAACTTTCCCCTTTAATTCAATGGAAAATCCTCGTTTTGAAGACAATTGTATTAGTGACAAACACTATTGTTGATGTGTTTTTTTTTATAAAGCATACTGATTGACTAGAACATCTTATTATTAGCATATAGGCATTCAGTGCCACTGATTGTCTGCGAGTATTCGGGATTCTCAGTACTGATACCAAAACGAGGCGAGAACTACAACAATAGTTCATTCTTAAAATTAATTAAATATTTGGTATGTATGAATTTATATTTTCTTCGCATCAATTTTATGGTGAGGGAATAATTGTAGGACAAGCCATTCAATATACTAATTATGTTATTACTGTTATTATACTATTTTATTATGTGATATTATATTTTATTGGGACAGTAATGTCTTTATAACGCATCTCTCTATGTTTTTCATGTTCTGATAGTCTCTATTATATATATACAGTAAAACCTCTCTAACCGATCACCTCCAGAGATCGACCACTCCCCTATATCGATTGCTTTATTTGAGTCCCAAAAATACCATTGTAACTATGTTATAACTCCCTAAACCGACCACTTCTCTAAATGGACCACTTAAAATCAGTGCCAAGGTCGCTCGATTTAGAGAGGTTTTGCTGTATATATATATACACATATATATATTCCTTGTTTAGTAGTTGTATGGAGCTCCATAATTGTGTCTATGTTCAGGAACTTTAATCTAAAATAAATAATTGAATTGCACAGCTACTTATGTTCAAGAATAGCCAGCCTGATTATGGTTGAATAATTCCAAACACAAATATAATTAAGGTTCCCGAAGCAGACTGTTGGACTGGTAACACCACGACTAGTATCAGCACAAGCAATAGCACCAGCACCGGCACTAAAATCAGCACCAACGCGAGCACCAACCACAACACCATCAGCATCATCATCACCGACAGTAACAACAGCACCAGCAACAACAGCAGCACCAAAATCACCACCAGCAACACTACCAAGATGTGGACTTATCGAAGGATGATGAAAATATCATGGACAAAGATCACCAACAAAGAAGTTCTCAGAAAAATTAAAACTAAGAAACGCTTGTTTGCCACTATACAGACAAAGGAACTTATTTATTTTGGCCACATCATTCGTCAGAGTTCAATATACCGTACATTGTTGGAAGGGAAGGTGAATGCAGCAGAGGGAGAGGGAGACCAAGAACATCATGGTTTACAAATATTTCACAGTGGACAGGCTTGAATTATTCACAGTCTATCAGAACAGCACACCATCGGGACAAGTGGAGAACCATTGCATCCAACCCTCGACTAGAGGATGGAACTATTGATTGATTGATCAGTACCAACACCAACACCAACATCAACATCAACACCAACACCAACATCAACAGCAACACTATCACCAACACCAACATCAACACCAGAACCAACCCCAAAATCAAATCCAGTAACAACACCAACACAAAAACCAGCAGCAACACGATCAGCAACACTGACACGAACGACAGCACCAACACCAGTACCAAGCCGAGCACCAACACCAGCCCCAACACTAACTTAGTAACAACATCACCAGCACTAGCATCAGCACCAAAACCAGCACCAGCACCACCACTAGTAGCAACACCAATACCAGCACCGGTACCAACAACAACACCACCACCAAGACCAGCACCGACACCAACACCACCACGAACACCAGCACCAACACCAGCACCGCCAGCACCAGCTGTGCATTGTTACACACTTCTCACATAACATCTGTTCGGCCGGTCTCCATCAAACAGACATAGCGGTCAGTTGGGTGGCTGAGAGGCTCGTGAGCGTAGGGGGCGCTACAGGTACTAATTGACCCCCCCCCCCCACCACCACACACACTCCTCCCCCCCCCCCATGCCTCCAACTCCCCGTCATCCTACCTGTACAATCAAGGTGTGCCCCGGCGGCTTTGAAGTCGCCTGAAGTCAAACTTGCCCGCTAGGGGACCACCGCGTCACCGAACGCGTATAATACGTCACTTCCGGGATACTGTTTGTTAGTTTATTGTTGTTTTCAGTCCTAGGAAAATCGAAGGTCATATCAGGGGGGTACTGACTTATGGCAGTGCGCACTCATGGCGACTTTATAATGCTAGCACGCTGGGATACCAGGCCACCAGCACCATAACCTGATATCCCACTCAGTCACATTATCCTGACCCTGAGCCAACCAGTCCTTGCCCTATGCCGAGCGCCTGGTTAGGAAGTGATAGGTATATATTTTTCAGTCATTGGTTTGACTCGACCAGGGTTCAAACCCATGGGTTTGGATCCCCCGATCTCCCAAAACAGGAGTTGGACGCTCAACTCATTCGGCCATCCTATCTGGTCCGGGATACCCAAGTCGGTGTCGATCCAAGCACTGGGCAGGTCAGCTGGCCCTGCTTGTACACGCATACATGAATACATGCACTGGTGAATAATGATGAATAGATGTCCACTCGATTTCACTGCAATCCCCATACTCGTGACATGACCCTTAATGTTGCTAGGATGGAGAAGCCGAACAGGAAGCAATGAAGTAACCGAACTTTAAGGCAAATAATGAAATATATGACCAGGACCCTCCTGTGTTGGTTCAAGGCTAGCTTAAAGTTGTATCTGATTCTGAGTTGCGGCCATTTTCTTTAATATTAGTGGGATTGGTATTAGTGGAATTTTATTTTAATTTGAAGTACCTTCTAATAATAAATGGTTACCTTTGGCGACACTTCCCATTTTTATCACCCCCTCCCCCCAACCCACACACACAACTATATTAAGGTGAAGGAAGATGCTATGAAAGACTGTCTACCCACTTCCGGGTATCCAAGTACACCAGGTGCCAGCTTCACTCTCTCATCAGCAAGCAGCGGGCAGTGACCACAAAGAGGCACATAAGGGTTTGATGGAATGTCAAGGGGGAGTTCGGCGCTTATCGGTTCCTAATCGGTTGCTAATCGGCTACAGAGAGGTCCGACTGCGACTGTCGCGGTCCCCATCACACAAAGACAGAGGCCTTCCTCAATCAACTTGCGAAAGTGCCATCACTCTTCTGAACCCTATCGCTAACCACAACCAAAGACCCTATAATACTAAGACGGCTCACTCCCTATCTCTCCCATGGTAATGTAAATTTCGCAGTGCCACCTTGTGGTGGGTTTGATCAGCCCAGCTGCTGGTTGGTGTTTCACATGTAAAGACATACAATTATATCATACATGAGACAGGTAAGTATGAATACACATCAATATGAAATTACTATGAACAAATACCCATCATCATCAGCATCATCATCAGCATCATCACACATATTTCACATCCATATATACATTTATACATATAATATAGCACCTGTTTAACCAAGAGAACAGCCAGCAAGTGGTGGGTCTGATCATTTGGATTACACAGTACAGGCTGAGTGAGCCGTCTTAGTATTATAGGGTCTTTGCCACAACCCAGGCTGAACCCACCTCCACCCAGCACCCACTACCCACCGTCCACCACCTACCAACACCCAATTCCCAACCACCCCCCCCCCCCCCCCCCAGCACCATGACCTGATATCCCACTCAGTCACACAATCCTTACACTGAGCACCCCAGTCCTTGCCTTATACTAATAATGCCGAGCGCTTGGCTAGGAATCGATAACTACAAATTTTGTAAGTCATTGGTTTGACTCAACGGGGAATTGTACTCCCGATCTCCCACAGGGGAGGCCTGCGCTCTACCGATTCGGCTACCTCGCGTCCGGTGACTGGAAGAGGCAATTGGAGATTGGGGGAAGAACAAGGACAAAGGGCATTCCGCCATTGTGGCATTCTGAGGAGACGGTGCCTCTACTGGTGCTGTGTCACAATGATGAGGGAAAGGTTACTTGGCCATTATGTCACACTTTGCCGTGCCGAGTCCTATCCATTTGCGTCATGTTCACCTAACAGTTAGCCTGTTGAAATTACATTAAATTACTATGAACCGCGAATAGAAATAATGAAAAAGGTGGTCCTGATCTATCCAGGAGTATGCGATGTTAGTTTTTTGGGGTGTTTTTTTTGTAACGGAGGAAACAAAATCATCATCGAAGTAATGGTGGAAGGAGGTGGCACTGGTGACTCTTTTTTTCTTCTTATTAGTTTTTTTAAGTATGGGGCTGTGTTAGTGAATCCCGCCCCACTTTCCAATGGTCGATACAGCAGTCGCTGGTCCAATCGCAAGCTATCGATGGAGCTCCCTGCCAACACATCCGCTTCGAGTGCTAACACAGTCATCGATTCTCCGTGAGGGTCTAACACTAAACAGGGAAGCGTCCCAGGGCGTTGCCCACAGGATGGGACTGTCGTGCGTCATCATTGTTAATCGGAGTGTTCAATGTTTATTCACTCTTAGGGGACGAAAGGTAGCATGATACATATATATATAAATTGAATGCGTTAAGGCCAGGCGCAGCTGGCATACAGTGCACAGGGCCGCTCACAGGGGGCGCCACCGTGGTCTATGTCATAATAACAGGGTCAGCTAGATAGGATAAGTGCTAACTATTACATAGGGAACTGAAGATCGGTAGTGTCCTTGTTTATATTCCCATAATGGATTATAGAGCACATATATATACGGTAAAACCTCTCTGCATCGACCGACCTTGGGACCGACTTTATGCGGTCCATTTAGGCAGGTGATCGGGTTAGGGAATTAGAATATTGTTACAATGGTATTGTTGGGACCTAAATCTGTGGAGGTAACACGGCTATGTATTATATATAGACGTGTTAATGACATTATGCACATTATGTATAGCATGCTATATATGGCAATACATAGAGGATGGTATATATATATATATATATATATATATATATATATATATGGCAATACATACAGCATGATATATGTCAATATATAGAGCATGATCTATGACAATACACATATCATGATACATGACAATGCATGATGCATGATCTATGGCAATACATATACCATGATATATGACAATACATAGAACACGGTATATGGCAATATATGTAGCATGATATATGGCAATATATAGAGAACATGATATATGACAATACATAGAACATTTCTTTTAATTTCTTTTTATTGTGATGAATTTATTTACCCTGCTCATAGCAGATAAGTGTGTTAACTCTCTTCTTTTCACCGCTGGGCAGCACTTATCCAATTTGATTTAACTCTTTTTAATTATGTTTGAGTAATACTGGAGGTTTTCTTGCTTCTTGTTTATGGCTTGTAACTGTGTGTACATTACAAGCACCTCAACATCCAGCTTTCACTATGCTGTGTGTTAATCCATTTAAATATCATATCCGTTTCTAGGTTACATTATTTTTTAGTATTTTATTATACTGATATGGTTTCTGCATGTCGTATCGCAGGTGGTAGTTTATTGCAAATATTGGCACTCATGTTAGAACATGATATATGAAATAGAAAAAACCCATCATGTATGGCAATACATAGAGCAGGATATATGGAAATAAATAGAACATGATATATGGTAATACATATACATGATTCATGAAAATATATAGAACATGATACATGGCAACACATATACCATGATATATGCAATACATACACCATGATATATGACAGTACATAGAACAATATATGTGGTAACACATATACCAAGATATATGCCAGTATATAGAGCATGTTATGTCCCATTATATGAAACATGTTACCTATCATATATACTATGGTATTTAACATATATAACATTGTTTGTTGTTGTTTTATGTGCTACCTACATCGTAGGTCATATCACGACCGGGCATATATAACGAAATCTCTAACATTATCCATATCGTCCTACCTCTAATTATATATAACATTATATTTTTTAAAGTTTGTTTTATTTAACGACTCCTCTCGAGCACATTGATTTTTATCATCGGCTATTGGACATACAAATTTGGTCATTCTGACATATTTCTTTGGAGGAAACCCGCTCCGCCACCTAGGCTACTCTTTCCGATAAGCAGCAAGGGGTCTTTCATATGCACTTTCCCACAGTGAAGACAGACTTTGATGAACCAGTTTTGGACCACTGGTTGTATACCATGCTATATAAGTAAAACAGAAACATCATGATATGTATATAATCATATATAACATCGTATTTAACATAACATGGTAGATAGGATCCTATGCATAAAATTACTTTCTCTAAATTCTTGTCCAATGTTTTTGCTAAGCGCTGCGGTGTATACCTTGCTATCAGTCAGTTCACACAGTGTACTCAGGTTACTGCAATGTAATCAATACGCTGATGGACTTATTAGGAAGGACATTCAGCAGAAAGTGGCGGGTCTTTTCAAATGGCGCGGCTTTGTATACCTAAAGTGTGTGTTAATCTTTGGTGAGAATGTGCTTTGGGAGAATCTGATTGTGGGTAAGCTACAGTTGAGTATAAGTACTATAACGGGCTGACATTAGGTTCGGCTGGGGGAGGGTGTGAGTCAGGCCGACCCGCCAGATGCTGCTCTGCGTGGACTTTCCCCACTACTCACATGGGGAAACCACCGACCAGGCATACCACTGCACTTCACACACCACAGGCATCCCAGATACAGCGTACACACACCACACGGCATAATACAGCGCACACATCACACTACACACACACCACACACCAGACATTACGCTTGTTTGTTTGTTGTTGTTTTACGTCCTAGCAACATCTAAGGTCATACCAGGACGGGTACCGACTTGTGACAGTGTGCACTCATGGCGTCTTTATAGTGCTGCCCCACTGGAAGACCAGGCCGCCAGCACCATGACCTGATTTCCCACTCAGTCACATTATCCTGACACTGAGCCAACCAGTCCTTGCTCTATCCTAATAATGCCGAGCGCCAGGCTAGGAAGCAACAAGTATAACGTTTTAAGTCATTGGTTTGACTCGACCAGGGTTCGAACACACGACCCCACGAACTACCAACACGGGGGACGGATGCTCTAACTCATTCGGCCATCCCGTCTGGTCCTCAGACATTACGTACACCACACATACCACACACACCACAAATACCACACACACCATACACACCAGACATACAACACATGCAGCGCACACACCACACACAGCACACACACCGCAGACCCCACACACACCGCACAAAACACTCACTACACACAAAAGACACTACACACACCACAAACACCACACAATCAGCACCCTACACACAACACACACCACACCCGCCACACATAGAGTGCTCACATCGCACATACTGCACACAACACACACATGGCACAGATCACAGGCAGAATTGCATGCAGACTGTTTTGGTCTTAGAAAATTTGAATCCATTCAGATCTGACCATCGATGGATCCCATTTATGCTTAGTTGTAGGTTTCTCTCTATGACATTCATGTTAGCACCGCTGTAATATAAAACAAAGTCATCCATGAAAAGACTACAGGCGACCCCTCGCTTTACAGCAGCAGCAGCAATACCATTGACCTTGACCCCAAAAAGGGTCACGGCCAGTATGCTGCCTTCAGGTACCCCATACTGCACACTATCCACTGTACACATCTCATATATCACACACCACACATACCAGAAATACAGCACATCCTACACATTATACACATACACCACACCGCGCGCACATCACAGCCCACACGCCACACCCCACTGACACACACCATACACCATGCATACACCACACATACCTCACCCATACCACACCTATACCACACACCCAACACCCATACCACACACACAACACGCATACTACACACGCAACACACCAGCAAACACAGCCGGTGTTCACCAGCTCTACATTAATTGGAAAGGGGGTCGTGTCACCCCTGTGTGATTATAACAAATGTAAATAATACAAATTCAATAGCCCCCTTTCCCTACCAGGAACTCGTTTAAGGTACTGAACAATAAACCCATGATATGCCATGCATACATCCTGATTAACATAAATGAACGATAATGTAATATAACTTGTATAGGGAACGCTAAAACGCTATCAGGAATACAAAATACCAAAGCCTATGAGGAATATAAAATACCAACGTCTATCTAATTATTATCCTTTAATGAACCGAATGAAGCCAAAGGAAATACAAAATAAGTGATTAGTATAAAATGTCAATTTGTATCATGGTCTTTTCAGTTCTTAGTATTTGTATTAATTCCAAAATAGGCAGTGTGCTTTTTTGAGGCTTAGTCAACACTTTTGGTGTGGTAATTTTAAGTAATAATGAGGCTCTACTTTCACTAGATCAGCACTTTCTGTCTTTCCTCACCAGTCCGGGAGGTAAAACAAGGCCTGGTGTGTCGATGTCTCTAACACTCTACCAGTGGAATACCAAGATGTTCCTCGCAATGACATCCGGACCTTATGGACTTAGCTAGTGGCGCCCCCTATGCCAATCTCAACTAATATCAATGAGGCCAACAATCGGTGATCGTCCCCGTTCGTGTCTGAAAAATCGCTCCGCCTGACTGATTTTTTAAAAACTTCTGAAGATGTGTTGTGCCAGAAGCAATTCAACATTCATATCAACTTTTAAGTCATTGGGTTGACTCGGCCAGTATTCAAATGCAGGAATTTGAATCCCACTACCTACAAGAATGGGAGGCGGACGCTCAACCCTCTCCGCCATCGCATCTGGTTACATATCATGTCTACGTAAATAAAACACCCCCAAAAAAACCCGCCTGGCCAACCCTGATTTTTATTTCAAAAGGGCAATCACCAATACTTTTTGTTTGGCCCTAATGCTCTAAACGTTCCACATTATTTTATAAGCACTTTTTTTGCAGGTTCAGTCACACCAGTTAGGTCTGTCAAATAGTATTACTCAAATCACATAGTAATCATATATAACAATTAACATGTTTGCAATGCTGGAGCAGTGGGAAGTACAGAATGTTTCGGGCGAATTTTAATTGGGTTCGATGGAGTTGTGAGATGGTCAAGTCTGTCGTTATGCGAACACTGCCCTTAAGTACACCATGGTCATTTCGACTATTTTCAGAAGCCTTAGAAAGAATTGATTGCTAGCTCTCCTGATCTCATGAGGAGAACCAGTTAGCTCATTATCGCTAAACCGGACGCGGTGTCCGAATCGGCAGAGCGCAGACCTGCCGGGAGTTCTATTCCCGGTCGAGGCAAACCAATGCCTTATAAAACTGACACTTGTTGCTTCCTAGCATTAATAGGATAGAGCAAGGACTGGTTAGCTCAGTGTCAAGATAATGTGACTGAGTGGGATATCAGGTCATGGTGCATGTGGCCTAATTTCCTAGTGGGCCATCAATATAAATTCACCATGAATGTGCACTGTCACAAGTCAGTACACGTCCTGATATCAGTATCACCCTAGATATTGCCAGGATGTAAAACTCCAACAACCAACCAACCTATTTTACCTCTCCCTCAGTCCCACCCCATTGCCGTGACGTACCTTTTTGCATTCTCTCTGGGCGCATGGCTAGTCATCGAACTGGTCACCCCCCGACAGCCACCCCCCTCCCCCCCACACACACCCACCCCATCCGCAGGCCTGGGTTGACAGACGGTGGGGTGCGTAAGTCACCCGGAGTCACTCACCCAGAGCAGCTCGGGAACCCGGATCCGAACCCGCCTCCACACCTGACGAACGCGCCGCCTGGTGGGAGTCGGGCGACTCACGCCGCTACAGGCCTGCTGGTCAGGCGATGATTTAGATATGGGTGAGTCAGGCCAGCCGCGGATTAGTCAAGATTACACAGCTCAGCTTTTCTGATGTGTTTTGTTTTGGGGCTGGGTGTTTTTTTTGTGGAGGTGGGGGATGGGTGGGTGGGGGAGTTGGCGTTATTGGCGCCAAGCCTTATATGGTGTAGTTAGGCGAGAGGTGTCCTGTGAGTGTGTGAGTGTGTGCTGGGGGAGGGAAAAGTGTGGAAGTAGTGATGGGCGGGAGAAGGGTGGTGGAAATAGGATGACGGGGGTGGGGGGCGGCGGGATGGAGAGCGGGTGGAGGGGGAGGGGAGGGGGTAGCTGAGTGTCAGGGGAAGGGAAGTGGCATGAGATGGGTGTAGGGGTTTGGGAAGGGTCTGGGGAAGGGGGGGGGGAGGGGTGGAGGAATGGGCGGGATAAGGGGTGGGGGGAAGGGATGGGGGAATGGGAAAGGGCAGGTTGAGGAGGACGGCAGGGACGGGGGTGGAGGCGGGATGGCCGGGCAATGAGGAGGCGAGAGGAGGGCGAATGGGAGGCGACGGTGGGGGGGGGGGCGGAGAGAGCGAAAATGTGGGGGGGGGGGGGAATGGGGTGAGGAAGGGGCGCAGGAATGGGACAGTGCAATCATGCAGATGAGATGGGGCATGGGGATAAGAGCGGGGGAGGGGCAAAGAAAGAGGGGGAGGGGGGCGAGTTGGATGTGGTAGAGGAGGGGAGGAGGTGGGGGGGGGGAGTTGAAAAGGGGGTCGTGTCACCCCTGTGTGATTATTCACACGCTGACAACCGGTGCACCACTCATCACCTAATGAGACTCAATGAGACATGCGCACTGAGCACATTCAGAAGTCAACAGCACAACGAGTGCATGTAGGCGGCAAGTGTGCGTCATTCTAGAATGCTCAGTTCTAACACGCTGATGGTAAGTTCATAGGGTATAGACGAACCAATGAGATGGCTCAATCGGTCAGATTGGTTGGTTGTTGGAGTTTTACCTCCTGGCAACATCTAAGCTCATATCAGGATGGGTGCCGACTTGTGACAGTGCACACTCATGGCGACTTTATAGTGCTGCCCCACTGGGAGACAAGGCCACCAGCACCATAATATTATGTCCCACCCAGGCATTTTATCTTGACATTTAGCCAACCAGTCCTTGCCCTATCCTATTAAGGCCGAGGGCCTCGCTAGGAAGCGACAAGTATCATTTTTCAAGTCAGTGGTTTGACTCGACGCATGGGTTCCAATTCCACAATCTACCAGAATCTCCAAGAGCGCTGGTTTTCCGTACTGACAGTCAGGGGTTGAATCCAGTCAAAGCAAAGGTTTACAGAACCAGGCACTCGGGATTACTAGGATAGGGGAATGACTGGTTAGATCAGTATAGGGATGATGTGACTGAGTGGGATATTGATCCCGTTCTGATGTTGGCGGCTTGGTCTCCCAGTGGGGCAGCACTATAACGACAACACACTGTCACAAGTCGGGACCCGCCCTCATATGACCTTAGATATAGCTATACACTATACTTTACTCTATATACCATTTTTGTGTAAATAAATGTGAATTGAAAAATAGCTAGAAGACTAGAAGATGGTGTTCTCTGTGGCGGAGTGGTTAGAGTGTCTGACTTTTTTCTAGGTCGGACCCCTAATCTGAAGGTCGGTGGTTCGATTCCCCATGCCCCCACCTCTGCCAATTTGGATTTCCACCGCTGTCTATAACTTACAGCAACATCAAAGGCCAGTTGCTCTCATACCATGTCTATGTGGTGTGGGAGGCTAAAAATCCCTTGGGTCGGTAAAAGTGTAGACTCAGGCTTTCTATCGAGAAACTGTCTAATGGTGAAAACAAGTCTATTCAGAATTATCCATGATAGGCAGTATAAATCTTCAAGAACCAATGCTTGGGCGGTGACAAAAGAACTTATTCGGCAGAATAAACATATTTACCAACAAACACAAATACTTGCACGAATCAGCTGTTTGAATTAAATGGCATGCTTTCTTTGGTTTAAAAAAAAAAGAAACTTTAATGGGGTTCTGTTTACGTTTTGTGATTTGTGCAGAGGAAGTTTTAACCACAAACAATTGATCTTCTTCGTTCCATCCATCCTTACACTAATGCCATGCTATGTAGTGACAAAGATCATTTGTAAATTGTAAAGTTGTTTCTTTGACTATGCCAGGGGTTGAATCCCATCAATCAATCAATAGTTCCATCCTCTAGTCGAGGGTTGGATGCAATGGTTCTCCACATGTCCTGATGTTGTGCTGTTCTGATAGACTGTGAATAATTCAAGCCTGTCCACTGTGAAATATTTGTAAACCATGATGTTCTTGGTCTCCCTCTCCCTCTGCTGCCATTCACCTTCCCTTCCAACAATGTACGGCATATTGAACTCTGACGAATGATGTGGCCAAAATAAATAAGTTTCTTTGTCTGTATAGTGGCAAACAAGCTTTTCTTATTTTTAATTTTTCTGAGAACTTCTTTGTTGGTGATCTTCTTAGTCCATGATATTTTCATCATCCTTCGATAAGTCCACATCTCAAATGCTGCTAAACGTTTGTACATTTTCTTAGAGATTGTCCATGTCTCTGCCCCATACATTAGAGTAGACCACACATAACACTGAAGAATACGCTTCCTTGTTTGTATTAATATCTTACTTGATGTTAACACTCTATTCATTTTGGAGAATGTTGTTCGGGCTATTGTTATCCTTCTTTTAATTTCTTCCTCACATCTCCCATCATTTGTAATCTTTTGTCCGAGATATATGAATTCGGATACTTGTTCTATGTTTGTGCCATCTATGGTTATATTGACATTTGGTTTATCTGTCTTTTTACTTATAACCATTGTTTTGGTCTTCCTGGCATTCATCTTCATGTTGAATAGTATTCCAGCTTTATTGATTCTATTCACTATATCTTGTAGGTTTTTCTCACTGTCTGCTAGTATTACACTGTCATCGGCATATCTAAGATTGTTGATGTTCATGCCACCTATTGTCACTCCCTTGCAATCTTCAATGTGTCTGAAAATCATCTCTGTGTACAGGTTAAATAGACATGGTGACAATACACCCCCCTGTCGAACTCCTCGTTTAATCATAACTTCATCCGATAGGCCCTACTCCATTTGTGCTCCATAACCTTCGGAAAATGGGATGTGCACGCTCAAATGAATTGGCCATCTTATTTTCAAAGACACATATTATACAAATAGTGGCAGATATATTTAACATCAAAATAATGTAAATATATTCATAAATAGTAAAAAATGATTGCAATGTACATAGTATCATGTAGAAGCCTACTGTGTACCATTGTTGGTAGGTTTTTGGAGTTTTCCATCCTGGCAACATCTAAGGTGATATCAGGACGGATACCGACATGTGACACTGACAGTGCACACCCATGACAACTTTATAATGCTTCCTCACTGGGAAATCAGGCTGCCAGCACCACACCCAATATCCCACTCAGTCACATTATCCTGACACTAGGCTAACCAGTCCTAGTGTTAGGACTGGTTAGCCTAACACTAGGACTGGTTAGGCTAACCAGTCCTAGTGTTAGGACAGTGCACACTCATGGCGTTTAGTGTGCACTGAGTGGGATATTGGGTGCAATATGGTGGGATAAGAGCGGCGAGCTGCTCAGTGTGTTCTATCTTAATAAGCTGTCTCTGGTTAGTAGCGTGCCTTATAAAACAATGATCTAAAAAAGCCAGAGGAATTCCTGCAGGATAAAAAATACCAAAAAAAACCCGATAGAAAACAATATTAGGAGGCGGAAAAAAACCACATCGATACCTGCAACAACGTACAGAGCACATCCAGGCATTTTCACCCGAGCGCACAGTTCCTGTGGAGGGTGAAAATGCCTGGATGTGCTCTGTACGTTGTTGCCAGGGGTCTGGACAGGCCCCTGGCAACAAGTCTCTACCGATTAGAGACTTTTTGTCAGGCACCACTGCCTGGCAACAAGTCACCAGGCAGTGACGGGTACCGACTGCCTGTCGTTATGCGACAGGCAGTCGGTACCCGTCACTGCCTGTCGCATAACGGTTCCCGATGCCCCCACCTCTGGGGGCATCGGGAACCGATGAACCTTGCTCTATCCTATTCATGCCGAGCACCTGGCTAGGATGCAACAAGTATCAATTTTGTAAGTCATTGGTTTGATTCGACCTGGAAATTGAACTCCCGATCTCCCGCACCGGAGACCTGTCCTCCACCGATTCGGCCACTGCGCCTGGTATTGACCATTGTTAACCATGGCAACGCAAGTAAATCGCAACTCACGTACTTGTCTTCACTTTATTCTTCGCATATCTAACAAGATACAACATGCATTATGACATGTGCACACTAATGACGGATTTATAGTGCTTCCCCATTGGGATAATCTGCCACCTGACCGGACTCGACATCCCACTCAACCAGCTTATCGTGACAGTAAATCAACCCATCCGTGGTGTAATTTCCTAATGTTGATGGCACGTCAGGGTACAAACAGCATGTATACATGTTAATCTAAGTCTTTCCTGTACCACAGACAGGGCTTTGAATCCCACAATGGATCGACGACACCCACCAAATGCGGTGGCCGAATCGGTAGAGCATAGGCCTCCCATGTGGAAGGTCGGGAGTTCAATTCCTGGTGGAGTCAAGCCAATGACTTTCAAATTTGATAATTGTAACTGCCTAGTCAGGCGCTCGGCATTATTAGGAGACGGCAAGGACTGGTTGGCTCAGTCTGGGGATATTGTGGCTGAGTCATGGGACTGGTGGTCTGGTCTCCCAGTGTGGCGGCACTATAAGGTTGCCATGAGTGTGCACTGTCACAAGTCGGTACCCGTCCTGATCTGACCCTAGATGTTGCTAGGACGTAAAACAAACAAAGTGTACAAACAGCATGTATAAATGTTGTAAGTCTTTACTGTACGTCAGTCCGGGATCGAATCCACTGCATCCCGCAGGCGGACCATCTACCGCGGTTAGATTAGCTTCAGTGTAATCCTTCTGACATACAGTATAATAATCCCACGGTGGTGATAATGGCATGGTATGTTCATGATTATGCCACCAACAATGGGGGTTTTTTCCCGATTAGAAATATTGCTTGGAGCCGAGCCTTGAGTGCCATTTACATATATCCCTTACTTACCCGAGGTTATGTGTGATTTACATAAACATCCATTATAAACAGTCCTGCGACACCGAAGCCATTGCAAAATGCATTTACTGCCATAAATGATCATTGTGTTACCTAGCATTCCCCTGAATCCTAAATAAGATTAAACAATTACATTTCCAAAAGTTAATCACCTTTAGGAAGCCATCACTGTTCTTTAGATCTTTAGTTCTTATTTGTTCCGCCGGGGTCCTACCCTTCCCCCATCACCGCCGACCCCCACCCCACCCCCACCACCACCCACCCAGCTATTATATACTAGGACGTAATGTACGGAGCCACACTGCGCATGCGTACATACCCTGGACTCCATTATAGGTATGCCTCAAGGCACATGACACTTGCAAGCCGCAGTGACACCACCCTGGGGCGGCCGTTGGGTTGGGTTGGGTTGGGGGGGGGGGGGGATGGTATCGCGCCCATCTCACCCATCACACCCATCGCAGCACGCCCCTCACTGGTTTTAAGCCCATAAGAGGATATGCGTTTCCATGGCAACACCCCTTACATCCAGGGTACCGGCAACGCGCGCACATACAGTCTCATTACAGGGTGCGCGCGCAGCATTTTCACAGCGCCACATCCGCTAGCTAGCCACGTGCACATGAATGCACTCCCCTGGAGTTTTCGTGGCTGCCTATAATTGCATATTTAATTACAGTTTTCCAATGGTGTATCTTAATTCAGGGGGCATTAGAAGAAAGAACACAAAAATGTCAGGTAGTTATTTGTTTCCCTTCGGGCTGCCCTCCCTTTATTTTTTTGTTTGTGCCAATATTTCGGTTGCAATTATTGGCCTGTTATTAGCTACATGACCCGCTCCCTCTCCCTCCCTGCCCCACCCCCACACCCACCCCAACCTCTCCCCAACTTCCACCAGTGTTCCTTGGTGGATTAATACACAATGCGCATGCGCGTGCCGCCTGGCGAGCGGCGGTGGAACTGAGAACTGTGCGCTCGGGTGAAAATGCCTGGATGTGCTCTGTACGTTGTTGCAGGTATCGATGTGGTTTTTTTCCGCCTCCCAATATTGTTTTCTATCGGGTTTTTTTTGGTATTTTTTATCCTGCAGGAATTCCTCTGGGTTTTTTAGATCATTGTTTTATAAGGCACGCTACTAACCAGAGACAGCTTATTAAGATAGAACACACTGAGCAGCTCGCCGTGTTATGGAACACGCCGGAAACAGCCAAGTAGCAGTGTTAAGACCGCATTGCTTCACTTCGCATGCGCATGCGCACTCGGGAATAACTTTACAAAATCACATTATTCATTTGTAAAATGCCTATTTGGTTTTGTCTCGCCAATAGCTTTTGAGCTATATTTATATAATTACATATCCCAGATGATAACTTGGTATTTTTATCTTGGGTCAATTGCAATCACTTTGAGCTGATTTAATATATTCATGCTGGTGCTATGTCATTTTTCAGTGTTAATTGTTTCGTGGGGTTTAATTTCTCGCCAACGCTTAATTAAGAATAAATGGGCAATTAATGGGACATGGAGTGCTACTTAATGGAATCGTGTAATTACACGACAGGTAATATTGAGGGCATCTATCCTTTATTTTCAGTTGTCATGAATTGTATCCTTAATTTCGGTTGAACAGGTTATTCAAATATAATTCCAGTTCATGGTGTAGTTACTAACGAGGTTAGTGATAGTTACTTGAATAGCAAATTATGAGGGTAACATGGGGTAGCTATATGTAATATGATAAGAAATAATGGATGTATTGATTTTTTTAATAGGATAAGTAATTATGAATGTTGCGATAATTATTGGGTCATGTATTTATGGAGGTAGTTTCATTAAATGCGTTAGGTAGTTATGATAGTTAGTTACTTGCATGTGGAATTATGCATCCTAGATTATTGCTGATTCATGGTAAACCGCGGTTCTATCAATGTATATAAGGCTTCCGTACTGGTGTAAAATAATACGGTTCTGATCGAAGAAGTTTCGTCTATTTTAATTAGCATACTTTAGAGCAGTGGAGCAGTTACCCAAGGCGCTCAGGGCCTGGATAGCAAGCAGTAGTGAGTTCAACCTTAGCAAATAGCACGTGTCCAGCAAATGGAAACATAATAAGGTTACTGAGTAAGATATACCATAAACACATTTGCAAGTTAGTTAATAAACTAACCTGACACCGGGCATGCATTAGCTAGATGTTTGTATCAGAAATAAGTGCTAGACTATGACAATCAGTAAATATGAAGAATCAATGTTTGGCTGCGTCCTAAGTTATATTTGCATAAAAAGTTATACCTCAGATAATGTAAAGTGGCAGATGATGGTAATGACAAGTGCCGGTATGCGTAGAGTCCTGGGTTTTGATTGGTTGACGATGATATCCATGCAGGGGAAATGGAAGCTGTGCCTGCTGCATCATCCCGTCCCACTAGAATGTGAACTGTCTTATCTACACTCTCTCCTGCAACTTTTTCTTTGTTGTGGTCCCATGTGCTGGGAATATCTAAGGTCATAGCAGGGAAATTACAGAATTTTGACAATGCGCACTCATGGCGACTTCATAGTTCTGCCCCGTTGGAAAACTGGGAAACCAGCACCATCCCCCAATATCCTTAAGCACCAGGCTAGCTGGTGACACCTGTCAATTCTGTACGTCATTGGTTTGAGTTGGTCAGGCTTCGAACCCATGATCTCCCGGACAGGAAGCCATTCAGCGCACTCGGCTATTTGGCCACGGCATCCGGCCGGTCCTTCGGGAACTAGACACAGATTCAATTAACTCTTTGTACTGACGCAATGATATGATGATAAGTCCCTGGAAACACTGCCATGGATGTGTGTGGAGAGGAGGGGGACAGGGCAGACACAAGGGACACCATTTTCTCAAACAAACTGAAACTACACAGCATTTCTAATAAAGCGACTAATAACAAGAAAGGTGAAATGAAGACGGAATTTAACTTCGACAAAGGTAGATTGGAGGAGAAATTAAACACGGGATTTGTAATTGTAGCGAAGAGATTTGACCATAATTGGACTTTGCTCGTCCCAGATTTGCGGGGGGAATTTCACTACTAAATTATGCGTGCAATAATCTCACTGAAATAGACGTGTTGTGGATGTAGTACTCAATAGAATTACATTACACAGCGATATGCCGCACATTGTGCTCTACTTCAGAAACATTCAGATTAGGCTGATGTAGGGTACGCTATCAAGAGAGAGACGAAGAGATACACGTGAGGGGAAAGAGAGAGAGAGGGTACAGAGAGAGAGGGAGAGAGGGGAGGAAGGGTCAAAGATAGACAGAGAGGTACGGAGAGAAATGGGAAGAGAGTGGGGGGGAGAGAGGGTAAAGGGAAGGGGAGAGAGAGGGAGAAGGGGAGAGAGGGAGAGAGGGGGAGGGAGACAGCGATAGCGACAGGGGGCGAGGGAGAGGGGGGAGGGAACGGAAGGGAGGGAGAGAACAGGAGGGTGAGAAGGAGAGATAAAGAGAGACAGGGAGGAAGACGATGCAAGAAGGAGGTGTGCGCGGGAAACAGGGAGAGGGAGGGGAGAGGGGACTGAACGAGAGAGAAGGAGAGAGGGTAGGGTAGGGAGGGAGGGAGGGATATAGGACGAGATGCATGGAGGTAGAGGGAGATGGAGAGATATACGGGGAGAGGGACGGAGAGAGAAAGCCGGAGAGGGAGAGAGAGGCGATGGCAGAGAAAGAGAGAGCTTTTCTTTGCTGATTCCATCACATCATCTTGCCTGTATAGAAGTACTGCGCTGTAAATTGGACTGTCCCAGTATTATTTCATCCGCGTTTCCTTTAACTGTCATTCCAGGTACTCATTGTACTGAGAAAGGTGGTACCTTTCGTTTTCTGCTTTTTCTCTCGATTTTATCTTTTATCTCCTTCCACCAAACGGCCATTAATCTGTGAAACACTCTTCTCGCCCAACAAGCCTCCCCCCCCCCCCCGCCCCCACATGTTCATTTTCGGGGTCGGCGTATGATTTAAGTTTCATGAAAGGGAGACAACCAAAGAAGAGAGGCCTGGTGGCAGTCCCCACCCATGAGTTATTATCATTTCTATTTTTATTATTATTATTATTCTTTTTCTGGTCATTATTCCGCTTATTAGTTATTTATCTTCTAAATCAAAGCGCGTGTGTGTCTGGAGTTTAGGTGGTGTATGGGCGTGGCAGGTCCTTTCATATGTCGCTCACTGAGCGCAGCAAAGTTTCTTTGTAATTGGCCGCGCCGCGTTGGGTTTCGTGAAGTTATACTACGCACGTAATTAATGGTTGCCGAGGCACTGTGTGGGGAGTTACAAAGCCTTCCTTCCCCGCGACCCTGACCGCGGCTACACACATCATGCCGCTTCACCGATCGTGCCTAGTTATTAGAAGCTGATCAAATATAACTGACGCTGTACATGCATGCATAAAGGCTCTGTCACACATCACCGGATTGGGGAAACGGAAAGAAACCGAAGAAAGTCCGTTGATACCTGGCAAAGTCTGGTTTGTGTCCGTTGCATATCTGTTGCATATCCATTGATATCCATTGATATCCGGCCCGATCCGTTTACAAGTTTTGAACATGCACAAAGCTTGGAATGGATGCAGCCGGATTGACGTCTACGGTTCTTGTCCGGTTTGAGTCTGTTTAGTCTGCTTACCATCCATTGGCTATCCGTTCATGCCCGTTTCATGTCCGTTTCATGTCCGTTTCATGTCCATTTCATGTCCCTTCATCCAGCGGCCCTTGAACCAATATTGCAACATTTTTTTACACATTTTATTACATTTTGATACTTATCACGCCCAACCCCACTGGACTAGACAATTCTGTCCCTTGCTCAATCCGGTGAGGTGTGACAGGGGCTTACATCTGATTGGAGCTGAGACCCCCTACCCTGTAAACCTGTATCAGTCATACTGGAGGATTTTTTCCGGCGAATGATTGTTATGCATATATGTATATAACTCGTATACAAAACTGTATGCATCTGTAAGGCAAGAAGACTCTGGCTGTACTACTTTTCCATTGTTGATACTATTGTAGTGCCCGGGTTCGATACCAGGGGTGCTTGTGGCGCTGCATGCGCAGATTGCCTGTTGCCGACCAAAGGTGCATTCACTCGGACTCCAGACGCACCCGACGCAACAACGCTTTTTTTTGCCGGTACTGACAGCGAGGTGTGACACCGCACTCCTATGCCTATGCAGCCTATCACTGACTACTGTGGCCCATGTGGGGAAAAACATAAGTCTTGGCCTGTGAATGAATTGTGCCCTGTAAATCGGTCTGCGACGAAGAGAGCTACGCGTGCTCACCCTCAGTTTGAGGACGACATGGCGACAGATATGAAGAAAGAGGTGCGTGCTGAGACAGGGGGTGCGGTGGGCGACACAGTGTCGGTGGACGAGCAAGGTTTGAGGGGCAACGAAATTATGTCCGAATTTAACTATCTTCATGAATTCATTATAATTGAATTGATGTTGCTTAAATAGTGAGTAAATATCTCCTTGTTTGTTATGTGAGTGTCGGGGGGCGGGGAGGTAGGGTGGTTCTTTTTCAAATTCTTTTTGCAAATCTGAGTGTCCAATCGGATGGTGTGTGGCTGGTATGAGTACACAGTATATAACAACTACTGGGGGAGATTCAATGAGTATTTGCAGTTGTCACGTCTGAGCAACAGATAAGGTCATGCCGAGGTCAAGTAAATTAGCGGCAATGAACACAAATAACAGCTAGATAGTGCTGCCATGTTAAGATTTAGCTGCCACATCGATTGGGGTTTGACACCCACCGTCACATCAGGATGGGTACCGACTTTTGTCCGTGCGCGTTTGTGTCGGCTTTATAGCGCTACTCCACTGGGGTACCAAGCCATATTTTCCCGACACAGAGCCAGGTAGTCCTTGCCATATCCGTGTGTAGTACTACTAGTACTAGTAGTAGTCTGCACTGACCTCTCAGACAAGGTGCTACATAGACAGGTAGGCGGGGGGTAGGGTTGTGATACCAGAGAGCCAGGGAGCACAGCTGGCCCAGAATGCAAGAGATGTGGGTTCAATTCCAGTTTTAATATAGGCGCAATATTTCCAGTTTTCTTCATCCCCCAACGACACTTGGAACGGTAAACAGCCATACTCCCGACGCCAGCACGACCCCCAGCGCCACCACCAGCGCCACCGCCACCGCCACCGCCACCGCCACCGCCACCGCCACCGCCACCGCCACCGCCACCGCCACCGCCACACACACACCACCATCACCCCTCCACACCGCCACAGCAACCCCTACCCCCACTGCCACATCCACTCTAACCCATACCCCCACCGCCACCGCCACAGCCACCGCCAACGCCACCGCCACCGCCAACGCCACCGCCCCCGCCAACTCCACCCCCACCCCTATCCCCATCCTAACCCATACCCCTCCATCGCCACCGCCGCTATCAGTATCACGCTCAATCCATCCCAACCCATACAGACACCACCACTCACACCCACCCATACAAACTCCAATCCCTAACCCAACGCCTACCCATATCCAAACCAATACCTTCACCACCAAGCGACCCTACCCTACCCCCACCCATACCACCCACCCCCACCCCTACCCACCCACCCAGCCACCCCTCACCCAAACACACTCCATCTCTACGCCAGTTTTGGCGAGCATACACGTGAGGTTGTGGACATTAAGCAGGCAGGAAACTGCTAATCAGCATTAAGCAGACTAGGGCCGAACTGCTGGCCGAGGAGGGTCGAGTCTTTTGAGTAAATGTTGAAAGAACATGTTAGGACGAGGCGGGATGAGACATGTGCTTTGAAGGTGTGTGAAGGTGTGGGTTGTGGGTTGTGTGTTCTGTCATGGTGGGGGGGGGGGGTCGGGGGTCTGAGTCGGGCGTGAGGGGTGCTGAAGTGGGGGAGGGGGGGGGGGTAGTGATTGAGGTGGTAGTAAGCTGGTAGGTGATGGATGACGGGTGATGGTAATGAGGTGCGTGGGGGGTTCTTGTGGTTAGTTCTTCTACCTGTTTACTATCGAAATAGAGTGACATTCCTGTCTTCAACGGACAATTTTGCATCCAGACCAATGTGGACCTGACATTGTCAGTGTCCTCTCAGTGGAGGCAAGAATCAACTGAAACAATTTGTGTGTTGAACAATAATATTGTCCGCAGATGACAGGGGTTCGCCGAGCACATGGGTCGGTGACGATGATTGTCTCTGGAGCATGGACTATTGAACATGGACCATGGAACATGGACCATTGGCTATGGAACATAGAGCATTGAGCATGTAACATGACCCATTGAACATCGACCATTGAACATATACCACTGAACATGGAACATTAACTATGAAACATGGACCATTGAACATTGAACATGGATCATGGAATATGGACCATGGAAAATGGAATCTCGGTCATTGCACATGGAACATGGGATATAGGGCAGGGGACATTATTATTATTTATTTATTTTTATTATTATCCTCTTCTTTGATCCAGGCTTGTGGTAGCCCTGTTGATTTATGGTAGCTGCTTCCACCGCTTCTTCCGGTAGCTCATTCCACATGTTTATCACTCACTGTGAAAAGAAGGCCTCTCTGAGTGAGCTGTTGTACCTTGGCTTGAAAAGCTTCTTGGAGTGACCTCTGGTACTGCTTCCCTGTATGCATTTGAAGAGCAAGGCCTCATCCACATTATACTCAGCATTCAGGAACTTCCACGTGTTGATGACATGGGTCATGGAACATAGGACATGGCACAATTTGGCCTTTAAAGGACAATCCCAGGCTCGGTCTTAGATAAATGGCGGTTTCAAAAGTAGGTTGTCCTTTGGGGATAATATTTATGAGTAATGAACATTGATTTAAAACACTGCTATTTTTGTTCTTTTTCATCTTTCAACTAAAATTCTGAATGCGTTTGAAACCATCATGATTTTGAATTGCAAAAACTCAAAACCCATCCAAGTATATGCAATGTTAAGGACTGTACGGCTACGACAGTGGCATATATCAAATATTGTTTATCAAACCTATGAATGAATGTCTTAACCACGCGGATATAGATTTACTCAACGAGATCAATTATATTCATGGCAATGCTGATTTCAAATGGTAATTATCAGATCAATTGCATTACCCCCTTTTAGAAAGGCCCCACTCCTTGCAAAAATAAGTATATAATGGGCAGTCTGGTTTGATAATGACCGATCAATTGTTGAATGAACAATGGTTCTCCGGAACAGCCCCAGTATCCTCACTGATTGCATTTTCACGGAAAATGGTGAGGAGGAGAATCGCTACGTACCTCCCTTACAGAGTCTGGCAATTGTTTTACAGGACTCCCATACCTTGCCTGCCGATGGTATGGCAAGGCAAGGCAATTCTGTGGAAGTGGAGCAGTAGGTGATTTCCACCACCAGATCGCCCTCTGACACCGTACAGCAGTATATTGGTTGGTTGTTGGAGTTTTAAGTCCTGGCAACATACCAGGACGGGTCCCGGCTTGGGACAGTGTGGAGACTGACACTGAATGCATTCAGGGGTTGACCTCTTTGAGCAGAAAGTAATTGTACATACACTATATGCAGGTATATAGTATACACATGTACGTGCATATGCATGTGCATTTGTACACGTACACATGCATACATATGAAGAGTTCAGGTGCAAATCCTCGTAAACGCCAATCCAAAATTTGAATTAAAATAAAAGATTTCTACTTCAAGCTAATTTTAATTCTCATTAATTCCACTTTGCTTGTGAAGAAATGATTATGGAGCAATGGACACAAAAATAGGAATGTAAAAAAAAACTAATTTTTGAAGGTTTAATTCCAATGTTTATCTGCATTTTTGGATTGGCGTTTATGGGGATTTGTGCCTGAACTCTTCATATATACATATATACATATATACATATATAAATATATACATATATACATATATACATATATACATATATACATGTATACATATATACATATACACATATATACATATATACATATATGCATATGCGTGGTGTATATATGTATACGTATATACGTCTATACGTATACGTATATACGTATATACATATATACGTATATGTATATACACCACGCGATCTCAGAGCACAGATTACATTTCCTGTCTGCCTTTCTAGTATCGGGGCGTGGTCTCAAAACTATTATTGGGGAGTTGTTTGTCTATTAAATCTTATGGAGCAGTCACACTACGACGTGTTGGCCCGGCGTTGGACAACGCGTGCCAACGTGTTGTGTTTTTGGTCGAAACGTCGGAACCCGTCGGAACACGCCGGCAACGCGTTAGCAATGCGTTGCCAGCGCGTCGGTACACATCGGTACACTATGATTGACAGGTCGCTTTGATACAACGCGTCGGCGCGCGTCGCCCAGCGCCGAAAGTTTTGTGCTTGCACAAAACTTTCGGCGCTGGCCGACGTGTTGCGGAACACGTTGGCGGCGCGCCAACAACACGCCAGCAACACGCTCCCAACACGTCGAGTTTTCTCAAAACACGCCGAAAAGTTTGACGTTTCTCGACGCGTTGAATATATTTAAGCGCATTGGCGGCATGCCGGAATACACGTCGTAGTGTGACTGCTCCATTACCTCCTTGTGGAACCAATAACATTAACAGGAAACTTTACATCCAGATGTTATCGCTTACGAGTGGACTGACTGAGTGATGTGTGTTGCACGCCATTCAACTCTTTCAGGTTGGTTATATAAGTTAACGTGAGTAGTTGTAATGTGATAAATGGAAGATCAGCCGATCCCCGTGGTTCAGCCTTGATATCCTATTCTTTTGGGAGAATTCGAATTACGTCTACGCCCTTCATTAACACATTTAATACACTGCAGCTGAGCCCCCCCCCCCTCATCCCCCCCTCTTACCCCCCCCCCCCCCACTCCCCCAGCAATGCTTTACCCCACGACTGACTGACTGATAACAGGGTAGGTAATAACTGTCATGCAATTCGCTGGCTCTGGTTGTGTATAATTTTCGCCGAGACACCGCCCCCACCAATGACATACACACATCGAAGAAATATGTGCCATTTGTGTATGTATGTATTTATTTATGTATGTATTTATGCATGCATGTATGTATGTATGTATGTATATATACACCTACCCCACATACCCCCACATGCCCCCACATATCACACATGCCCCCACATATCATACATGCCCCAGATACACCATCTACCCCACATACCCCACATACCCCCACTCACCCCCACCCACCCCCTGCCCCGACCTACCCCATCTACCACATACCCCCACCTACCCGCCTACCCCCCCATATCCCCACCAACCCCCACCTACCTCACCCACCTACCCCAACTACTCCTCTTACCCCGCTTGTGCCACTTACCCCACCTACCCCCACCTACCCCACCTACGCCCTATCCCCGCCTACCCTCGTTTAAAACCCCACCTAGCCCCCAACTACCCCATCTACCCGCACTTACACTGCCCTACCCCCACCTACCCCATCTACCTCAATTTAACACCAACCCTCCACCATATCCCCTCCTACCTCATATACCCCACCTACCCCAATATACCCCCCTACCCCCACCTACCCCACACACCCCACCTACCCCCACCTACCCCAACTACGGCCTATCCCCACCTACCCTCGTTTAACTCCGACCTAGCCCCCAACTGCCCCATCTACCCCACTTAGACTGCCCTACCCCATCTACCCCACCTCCCCACCCCCACCTACCCCCACCTACCCACACCTATGCCCACCTACCCCCACCTACCCCCAACTACCCCACTTACCCCCACCTTCCCCCATCTACACCCACCTACTACCTATACCCGCTTCCTCCGCCTGTCCCCACTCACCCCCATCCACCCCAACCCACCCACTTACCCCCACATACACCCTACCCCCACCTACCCCCGCCTGACCCCCACCAACCCCATCTACCCCCACTTAGACTGACTTACCCTCACCTACCCTCACCTACTCCCATCTGCCCCCATCTACCCCCCCCCCCCCCCTCCACTCCCACCTTGTGCTTGTCGCTGGGAATCAGCGTGACGGATTAGTGGATGTCGTGGCCGGGTGTGGGGCCCGACCCGCGCCTAACTAAAGGCTAACAGGAGGCCAGACGACTTCCATACGACGCAGACGGCATGGCACTGAAGTCGCTTTTCCCGCGCTTTGTGATGAGGCGGGCGGATGATACGTTAATGCCGTGATCTGCCGACAAGCAGCCGACTGAAGTCTTCGTCACGCTGCGTCAATTAATGCCTTCACCAGTAGCGTTATATTGTCATCTGTCCTGATAACCAAGTAAATGTCGTCTGCCTTCAGTTCATGTAATCAGCTGAGGTCGGTGTGGGTTGCTTTGCTTGTCAGTGAAAATTGTTTGCAAAGACTTGTCGTCTGTCTTTACTCTAAAATCATGTTATGGTAGCCGTCGATTCGTATGTGGCCTCAAGGAATCTATATTTTTGTAAAACAGCGAAATATCTGGCATTTGCAGCCTTATGGTTGTGGACCGGTCATATCTTTCTTATTATATCACTACAATACATGCCGCCGCCCCCCCCCCCCCAACAAACATAAATCGGGACAACACAATTATATTCCCTGGGAAAGAAAATAGATTTGTTTGGGCCTAAATTATATATCAAATGTCAATCTAGAAAGGGTTGCATTAGTTCCATGTTGTTGGATTCCTTGGCCAAACAGTATGTTCAGCTCAGTTGGTCGAGTCAATCAATCAATACATTGATAGGAATTTCTTTTTAGAAATGTGGATTCCTTATAAAAATGAACATCCTGTACAAGCTCAATACTTGCTATCCGGACCGCACTTCATCCACACCTCGATCTATCTCCTCTCCGCTGGCCTTGCTCCTCCTTGATATGTCTGAAAAGAGTTCCAGGAGGGGGTGCCTGCCGGCATTTCACTTTCTACTCTTATTCTGTCTGTGTCTATGGCTCGCTGGTTGGTCACCATAGAGCAAATAGACATGGTCCATTGACTCAACTCTCCTCATTTCTCTTTCCTAGACTCTACCCTTTCTATTTCTCCCAGGCATACTTCTCCCCCTGACCAGGGGAGTTGTGTGCTTGGGTGGGGCCCTTTACCTTTACATTCTCTCTCGCTTTGTTCTTGTTGCTGGAACCACCGCTGCACCCATCTTTACCCACCCTTCCTTGAAACCCTTGCTGCTGTCTGCTGGATACAAGTGCTCAACTACCGCCGGACCGAAGAGATTCGGTGCCGCCCCAATGCTTCGCTGTTACAATGTTGTATAGATGTCCCGAGCTTCTAGAGGAAGGACTGAAGCTGCAACCCAGCATGCCCGATCGCAGCTTCAGTCCTTCCTGGGGTACCAGAGAAACTCGGGAACACATCTATCACTACGTTTCTTGTCAATCAATAATGCATCCCGCGCTTACGTCGATTGGTCTGCGTTTTTGTCAAAGTTACTCAGAGATGTTTCTGTTTTATCATTAGTCTCTTGTTCCCGTCACCCCATCCTTATATTAACTCAGATGTTGCTAGGACGCAAAACAATAACAAACAAATGTTCCTTTCTCTGTAATTTACCGTCGTCATCTTACGAAATTAATCCCAGTGACCTTTTCGCAGTGTAGATCATTCACCTCTCTCTCTCACTTCTCTCTCTCTCACTTCTCTCTCTCTATCTTTCTCTCCCTCTCTACCTGTGTCTGTGTCTGTGTCTGTCTGTGTCTGTCTGTGTCTGTTTGTGTCTGTCTGTGTCTGTCTGTGGGTGTGTCTGTATGTGTTTGTCTGTGTCTGTCTGTGTATGTATGTGTCTGTCTGTGTCTGTCTGTGTCTGTCTGTGTATGTCTGTGTATGTCTTGTGTCTGTATGTGTATGTCTATGTCTGTCGCTGAATGTGTCTGTCTGTGTCTGTCTGTGTCTGCCTGTGTCTGTCTGTGCCTGTGTCTGTCTGTCTGTGTCTGTCTGTGTCTGTCTGTTTGTGTATGTCTGTCTGTGTCTGTCTGTGTATGTCTATGTATATCGCTGTATGTCTCTGTCTGTGTCTGTATGGGTATGTATGTGTCTGTCTGTGTCTCAATTCAATTCTTTTATTTTAACTCTCTGCAAGGTATGTTTACAATAAACTGAGGTGATACAACAGATGCATACAGATTCCTTACAGACAGAAAGGATTCCAGAAAAGCGATGCTTATCTAGCTGGTCTCCATGACTGTCTGTCTGTGTCTGTCTGTGTCTGTCTGTGTCTGTCTGTGTTTGTCTGTGTATGTCTGTGTATGTATGTGTATGTATGTGTATGTATGTGTATGTATTTGTATGTATGTGTATGGCTCTGTCTGTGGTTGTCTGTCTCTGTATGTATCTGTATGTCTCTGTCTGTGTATGTCTGTGTCTGTCTCTGTCTATGTCTGTCTCTGGCTGTCTCTGTCTCTGTCTGTCTCTGTCTGTATATGTCTGTCTCTCTCTCTCTGTTTTTCTCTCTCTACTCATTGTATCTTTCATGGTTGTGTCCTATTCACTGTCTATGATCAGTGACCCATTACTGTTTGATTCAGAATTCGTCTCATTTACCTACATGACTCTTTGTCTTCGTTGTATATGGTTTCACAGTTAGTTTTATATCGTCACCTCGCCGCCCCTCCGCTCCACTCCCCCCCCCCCCCCCCCCGGCTGCGTGCTGAAGCAAACTCTAAGGCCTATTACACAACACCTGGTTAAAAGCTGTAACAGTATGTCCGTGAAACTGGCGGTGTCATGGTTTCTGACATCGACTACAATGTTTGCCAGCCTTGAATGACTCGGTAACACACCGTATGTGCATGTGTAGGTGTTGTGTGTGAATCCTTGTCTGTGGACCAGTACCTTATTGGTCCCATAAATATATTTGCGTAAGTTACTTCTCTACAATGGATTAAAAACAAAAACCCTCAACACACACTAGTCTTACCAGTTGCACACCCCTCTGGTGTTAGGATAATGTGACTGAGTGGGATATCAGGTCCTGGTCCTGGTGGCATGGTCTGGTCTTCCAGTGAGGCAGCACTATACATTCGCCATGAGTGTGCATAGTTACAAGACAGTACACGTCCTGATATGCCCTTAGATGTTGCCTGGACGTAAAACTCCAACAACAAACCAACTAATCTCCCCCCACCCCCACACACACAACCCCTCCCTACCTGCATGACCGTCCATTGGTCCCCTGCCCTCCTCTACCTGTGCGATAGGTGGGGTATTAACAACAGGTAACTGGTCTCCCTCACTTGGGGGGGGGGGGGGGGGTCAGGATCAGAGGAGTGCCGTGGGTCAGTGTCAAAGATCCATTTCGTGATTTACCCCGGCATCGATGATTTGCGTGGGTTGCCCCCCCCCCCCCCGCCCTCTCATGCCTTCACCCACCCACTCACGGATTCCTCTCCCCCCCCTACGGATTCCTCTCCCCCCCACCCTACCCCTTCCCCATCCCGCTCAACCCTGCCTTCCCCCATGGAGCCCCCCCTTCCCCCCGAGGGCTGGAATACGACGGCGTGTTATTGCACAAGATGCAATGCGACATGCTGTATTGTATGGGTGTTGGACACAATGTTGCGTCTGCGCATGCGCGGCCGGCAGATCAGACGACTGGTGCCGTGACGTGGGTGGAGTCAGGTGTGGCTTTGGACGTCACGGCACAAAGGTATCCATCCAGGCAGTTCTAGCTCAAACAAAAATAATATAATATATATCATATTGTGTGTTCTTCATCATATTCACCAAAATCAAACCTCCTTGTCGCAATATCGCAAAAGATCAACTATCCATTGAGAAATTTCCACTGAGTACACTTAGGTAGGAATCATGTATTTCGGATGTGTTCATTTGCTAAGCAGCATTAGCAATTTTTCTTGGAGTTAGAAAAATGGGGAGGGGGCAGTGTTGAATCGTGTCTTTGCAGTGTAATTATTTGCTAAGAAGGCTTAGCAATTTTTATTGGAGTTAGAATAAGGGCGGAGGGGGGCGGTGGTGAATCGTGTATTTGCAATGTATTTATTTGCTAAGATTAAAGCTGCATAGTCCGATGAAAACATCCAATTTTCAAAACAAAATCAGTTATCGAGATTTGATTCTACATATCTATCTTAGATACTAGTACACTGATTAAACATGTGTGGCCACATAGAAGAGAAGGGTGGGGCAATTTAGTAGAATATGTTACTGCAGAAGCCTATCGTGTCAGTTTTGGCATGCTTGGCAACATTAATTTGTCATATTTGCACTTCAAATATCTTAAATGTTAGCCATTTAAAATAAAGGTTACTTCAAACTAAAGTAAGATAGAGCATAACGATCAAGCTAATATATTTATCCCAGTAAATGACAGAAATTCAAAACCATCGGACTATGCAACTTTAAGAAGCCGTAGCAATTTTTATTGGAGTTAGAATAAAGGGTGGTGGTGTTGAATCATGTAATTGCAATGTATTTATTTGCTAAGAAGCATTAGCAATTATCCTTAGAGTTAGGAAAAGGGTGGTGGTGGTGTGGGGGGGGGGGGGTTGTCGTGGCAATTTGTTAGTAGCGTCACAATTACACGTGACGTCGGAGGGGTAGGGTTGTCGGGGGCCGGGGGGCGGGGCGTGTGGGTGTTCACCTTGGCCCCCATCACCCCCGCTACCCACGTGGCAGGGGCACGTGACAAGGCATGTGGCTGGCCACGTGACATGTCACACGTGACAGGTGTCCCTCCAGGGGTTTGGTCGTGCGCATGGGTTGAGGGGCATGGGTTTATTCCCCCCCCCCACCCCCCACCGCCGGCCTCTCCACAATACCCCCACCCCCTATCCCACCCACCACCACCACTCAGAGGAGTGAGTCAGGGTGAGGTCAAGGTGAGCCAGGAGCGTCCGTGTGTGTGTGTGGGGGGGTCGCGGTGGGGATTGGGAGATGAGGGCAGTTGGGGGAGAGGGGGGGGGGGGGGGGGGGGGTCTAAGACACCAAAGCAACAAGAGGCGAGTAAAAACAAACCACAAACACAAAACCGGGGCAGAAGAAGCGATACAAAACACACGCAGGGAACAAACACCAGGTGGGCACAAGCGCAAAAGAACGTAGCAAATCAACAAGCAATAACCACGGATGTCGGTATTAAAGCCCATTGCACATTCTACCGCCATTTGGCGTAAGCCCCGGCTTTGAATGTGGTACATTCATTCTATTAATCTCTATCTTTTCTGCTAAATATAGAATTATACATAGTCAGGACCCCCCCCCCCCCCCTCTGCCCCCCGACACTTAATAACACATATATTATATTGCGTATGTTGCAGTGCGGTCAATATATATATATATATATATATATATATATATATATATATACACATATTTATATATGAGACTCTCAAAACGTGCTAAGCAATATGGGACAAAACTGTGTCAACATATTATCTGCTTATGCATTTGCTCAGGATAAACTGATTTGTTTTTTACTTGGTGTTTCATAATACTAATAGAATACACATTGATTTGAAGCAAATGTCCTTGTGTTTTCAGTGTAACCGTTTCTGTGCTGTTTTCTGTCATTCGTTACAATGCACACAGAGTTCTTTCAGCCACATATGCCACTATTACTAGCAGCCATTTACACATGTCATTTTAATGATGACAAATCTATCAACTGAGAATGTGATGAGAGATCAAACAATTCGTCGAAATGTCTCCTCGCTCCACATTTTGACAAAATATCATTGATTGGCGAAGCTGGAATGCAATTGATCGGTTGCTGTGGAGAACCTGGAATGCATTTGATCGGTTGCAGTAGCGAACCTGGAATGTGGTTGATCGGTTGCTGTGGCGAACCTGGAATCCTATTGATCGGGTGCTGTCTCAGAGATCAAACATTTCATTGAAAAGCTCCTCGCTCCCCATTTTGACAAAATATCATTGAGATTGGCAAAGCTTGAATCCTGTTTATCAGTTGCTGTGGCGAACCTGGAATGCAGTTTATTGGTTGCTCTAGCAAACCTGGAATGCAGTTGAGTGGTTGCTGTGGCGAACCTGCAATGCACTTGATTGGCACTGTGGCGAACCTGCAATCCTGTTGATCGGGTGCTGTATCGATCCTGGTATCCATTTGATCGGGTGCTGTGGCGAACCTGGAATGCTCATGATCGCTTTCTGCAGCAAACATGGAATCCAGTTTGTCAGCTGCTGTGGCAAACATGGAATCCTATTGATTGGTTGCTGTGGTGAACCTCGAATCCTGTTGATCCGTTGCTGTGGCGAATATTCGAATTCTGTTGATCGGTTGCTGTAGTGAACCTCAAATCTTGTTGATCGGTTGCCGTGGCCAACATAGATTCCTATTGATCGGTTGCTGTGGTGAAGCTGGAATCCTATTAATAGGTTGCTGTGTGTGATTTGGTTGGACAATTTTGCAGCGTGCGTCCGCCTTTAACACCAGAACAGAGTGGTCTCCTACCCACCCTCCCACCCTCCCACCCACCCTCCCTATCCTCCAACACCACGATCCAGTGCCACCAGCCGGCAATCCACCCAGGATCTGTGGATCCGCAGCAGAGGCGGCGGCGGTGAAGGAGCTAGGCCCCGTGCAGTGCCTAGATGGAGGTTTTTTACCGCATCTTGAACGCGAGCACGAAATTAATCTCTCGTCTGTGACAGCTGCAGTGTTTTCGGGTTGGAGAATCGGTGTTCGCGGTGGTTGGGGGAAGGGGAATGTGAGGGGGTAAGGGGGATGAGGAAGGGGAAGGGGGCGGAGGAAGGAAGGGAAGGGCAGGGCAGGGCAGGGCAGGGGCTGGCAGGGCAGGGGGAATGAGGGTAAGGGGCAGGGGAGGGAATGATGAAATGGGAGGGCGACAGGGGTAGTCTAGAGAGAGGGCGTGGAGGGGATGGGGAGGGGATGGTGAAGGAGAGGGAGGGTATACAAAAGCAATCCCCCCCCCCCACATAAAAACAGCAACTTTGTTGGTGGGTCTGTAGTAGGCTGAGTAGCAATTTGGGAGGGAGGGGGTGGGAATTTATTTATCTGCCCAGTAATTTCCGCTCAAGTACAGCAATATTGTAAATAAATCAGGACGGGTGTGATAATTCTTATACGAGTCACCGATTTTCTGGGGTGGAATAATTGTTCGCATGTGACTGCAGCATTGCAGAATGTGCGCATGCCTTGTGCGAGAACCCAATTGAAGATATGAACGGTGGATCCTTCCAGAAATTTCCCGATTTCATGTCCGCGCGAATTGCCGCGGTGGTGATTTGATTAATTAGTTCCTATAGCACCCCTTGGCCAGGGACTAGCCGGGCCTCCAAAAAAGCGGAGGGAATGGGAGGGGGAGGGGGGGGTGGAGGAAAAAGGGGGGGGGGCAGTGGTCGGGGGGATACCACAACTCACAGAGAAGATTAATTACCACACCTTTAGCAAGGAGGAGGACAGCCGCCGTGATTAGCTGGCAAATATTTTAACAATGACACTTGAGAGATTCTATAAGTTTCCACCAAAAACTCGCACCCGTCGTCCAGGCCTGCCGTCCAGGATGGCGCCTGCGCATTGCGGCGCCGTCGAGTGGGCTGCGTTATTCTTACCGGCGCCGATTGTGGTGGGAAATAGTAAATGTCACGTGGGCATTGTGAGCCTGCGCCGGAGGAAACTGTGGAAGCTTCCTCCAGGGTGGGGTCGTGAAAAATAAATAAATAAATGAATAAATAAGTAAATAAATAAATAAGAAGACAACCTTCATTTGGGGGTCATATTAAGCTGAATACATCTATCCATTAAGTTGGTGACACCGGTTGATGTTCCAAGCGTCAGTTCCCAAGAGGCCTTCCTTCTCTTTCCCCAGCCCCATGTCTAATCCCCTTTCCCGCCCCATCCTTTCACCCCTCCCCATTCCCTCCCGCTTCCACGTTTCCTTCAACATTCTGCTAGGTGACCTTCCCTCGCTTCCTCCCCTCCCCCTCTCACTCTCCACTTCCCTCTCTTCCCCCTCTTCCCCTCTCCGCTCTACCATCCACCATGCTCCTTTGCGCCTCACTCCCTCATCCGCTAACCCATCTCCCCTCTTCCCCTTTCCACTCTTCCCCTCTTCCCCTCTTCCCCTCCACCCCTCTTCCCCTCTTCCCCTCCACCCCTCTTCCCCTCTTCCCCACTTCCCCGCTTCACCTCTTCCCCTCTCCAGTTCTCCCCGCTCCCCTTTCCTCCTCTCCTCTCCCCTATCCCGTCACCCCTCTCCCCATCCCATCCCTTCCCCTCCGTTCTTTCCTCTCTGTTCTCGCATCTCCTCTCTCCGCTCTGCCCTCTCGCCTCTCCCACCTCCCCTCTCGCCTCTCTCCTCTCTGCTCTCCCCTCTCAGCTCTTCCTTATCCCCTCCCCCCTCTCCTCTCTCCCATTTACCCTCTCCCCTGTCCCATCCCTACCGCTCCCCTCCTTTCCCCTCCCCTCCCCTCCCCTCCCAGTCCAGCCCTCCCCTTCCCCTGCCTCCACTCCCCTCTTCTCTCCTTGTCCTCGCCCCTCTCCACACTCCCTCCTCCCTTCACCTCGCTTCCCCTCCCCTCCCTCCCCCTCCCCTCCCTTCCCCTCACTTCCCCTCCCATTCCACTGCATCCGCTCCCTCTTCTCTCCTTGTCCTTGCCCTTCTCCCACCCCCTCCCTCCTCCACCACCCCTGCCTTTCTCCTCCTCCCCGTCTCCTCCAGCCTCCTCTCCACCATCTCACCTCTTTCCTCCTTAACACCACTTATCCCGCTTATCCCTTTAACATCCCTTATCTCCAAACCATCATGTTCGCTGCACCTTCTTATCTCATAACCTACCCGGCCAGCTCCCACACACACTACTTTAATGCTGCTTCACACGAGATTAGCCGGCTAGAACCCACGTTGATCGCCGATCGGAAATTTTGGCGTGAGATATGGCTTCTGCGATAAGTTCAAAATTATGCACCCAATTCCCGAATAACGGGAATCAATTTAAATTATTGGATGCTCCACGACTAGCTTTACCTTTCATATTTCGATCACTGTTCGTCTAATGACAATATATATGTGCATATATATATATATATATATATATATATATATCTGGATAGTGAAATCCCTTTACCGCGTGTTTTTTCCTCCCTCCTCATGTGTGGGTGGGGTGTGTGGGTGGGGGGCTGGGGGGTCAGCGACCAGCATGCACCTGGCCTCCGTTCTTCTCGGGGATTTTGTTATATATATATATATATATATATATATAATGTGATGCATAACTTCTTCCTCTGGCCTTGGCCGGACTTAGTGTCCATGCCGGTGAATCTGGAGGGACTGAAGTTTGGATCCTGGTCTAGTCAAACCAATGACATGTATCTGTTGCTGCTCGGCGCTTGGCATTATGAGGTCAGGACAGGCACTGGGTGCACAGTTTCAGGATAATGTGACTGTGTGGGTCATGGTGCCGGCGGCCTGATATCCCAGTGGGGCAGCACTATCACGTTGCCATGAGTGCGCGCTGTCACAAGTCGGTGCACGTCCTGGTATGGCCTAGGGTCTTATTGGGCCATAAAACTAAACCAACCACCCAGCTTCCCTCAGCCCTCTCGGAGGACTGTGGTTGCGCTCTTAGGCTGCCTTTTTCCTTCCTCTGCCCCCCTCCACCCACAATTTCTCTGACCACTACCCACCGGAAGCCAATTACCGACCACATGGGACCGCTTTCAGTGGTGCCCATTCAGTGCTGCAGATTTGCAGCCTTCAGCGCACCAATGCGACTGAAAACTCCCCCAAAACAATACAGAGATTATTACACGTGATAACAGTCTTATCAATATCCATATATACACACACATATATATATATAGGTAATAAATAATAAAATTATATAGATTACCATATAAATATGTGCTATAGAATTTACACGTATATACATATACACATATATCGACCCATTCATAATAAATACATATACTCATAATAAATGATGTAATACATATACCTGAATGTTGTTATATAATTCCCCCCCCCCCCTTCACTCTCTGTTAATACTAAAAACCTCCCGCTGCCCACTATTCTCCTCCACACTTTGCAACCCACACACAGCTCACCCTCACCTCCAGCGCTAACGCATTTGCACCTTCAATGCATCCCTTAATCATAGTGAGACAAGCTGTCCCCCTTTTCTTAAAAGTATTTGCATTAACACTTCTGGTGGGGTTCACAGTTAAATACAATGCAGTAATCAACTGCGCGCTCTGAGATTCATCTGCGAGCAATTTATCAGTCACAACTGTCACACACCGGCGCCTGCACACATACACACACGGACACACACACATTACACTTAGTTACACACCCACAAACACACCGTGAGTTCTTATTAGTCGCACAAACCCCTGGTAGAACCTCAATATCCTGATGTGGCTCCCCTGCCCACCACCACGCCCACTCCCCTCCCATCCCAGTGTAAGCTATTTTATTACACCATTGCACTTTTTATTGTTTCTCATTTTTGCTGTCATCATTTTGCTCTTCTTCGATAAGCCGAGAAGCCAGCGAAGTCGCGCGGTTTCCGCATTCACCGCGCTAACAAGGACCTGCGTTGCCAAACTAAAAAATTGACCGTTTAAAATTGCCAAATATTGGCGAAATCAAATAAATCAACGGCATATTCCGGTATGCTGCCGAAAATTTATGTAAACAGAGGTTATGTTATTAAAATAGGAGGGAATAAATTTACCCTTTGGCAATATATTTATGTAGTATTAGTCCTTCAGGTGAATATATTTAACTGTGATTTATTAGTAATTGCGCTAAACAGGATGCAGCTTTCTTTTTCTACTGGTTGATCACGTGACATGGACTGGCACTGTGTGATGTCGGTGTTGGGTGCCCTTTTTTTGTGTTATGTGCACCTTTTCCCAGCTTTTCAACTTTAAGGTATTGTGTGTGTGTGTGTGTGTGGATCGTTCAGAGGTGTGGTGGGCGCTGAGTGGTGGGTGAGCGGGGTGGTGGTGGGGGAAGGGGCTGGTGGGGCGGGGGGGGAGATAAGTTGTAGGCGTAGGACGGGGATTTTAAACTGCTCGCCGACCATTTGCAACCCTTGCGCGTCCGTCTGACCCCATTATCCCCCCCCCCCCCCGACCACCAGGACTTGGGACTACATCCTTATTTGATTGATAAGGACAATCAATTGGCTGACATTGTTTTGAGCCAGTCAATACAAACACAGGTTAAAAACATTGAATGTACACGGTGATTATTGATATACATAATCAACAGACATAACCCGCCCACCTGTGGCAATGCGTGAGGTGCGCTTTGAGGCGAGAGCAGCTCCTTGTAAAGAGGGGGGAATGCGCGTTGTTAGGGCTTGTTAGGGGGCGGGCGGAGTAGGGGGATGACGGAGGAGAGGGGACGACGGCGGGGAGGGAGATGGGGAGGGAAAGGGGAGGAGGAGGGGGTGGGAGGTGGGAGGGGAGGGAGAGGGGAGGGGGAGGGGAAGGGAGCAGCTCTACTTTGCTCTGCTCTGCTCAGCGAGAGGGAGGGGTGTGCGGCGGGAAGCGAGGCGGGTGGAGCCGGTGTGCTCTGCTCAGTGAAGGAGCGGGCGGTTGGGGTAGGTGGAGGAGGGGTGTGTGAGGGGGGGGGGTGGTAGTGAGGGGGACTGGGAGCTGCTCAACGAGTAGCTCATCCAGGGCAGCAGCTGGGAACCCGGGAGGCTCGGCACCGTAAAACCCAGAATCTGACAGCTCCGTTCACTCATTGCTTACTTCATCCTCCCGTGGCCGGGCGAAGCTGAGCAACTCGGCCATGCAAGATCAGGGCAGCTCGCTGGGCACTCGGCGGCTGTGTGGATGGAGGAGGGGGGGGGGGGGCGGTGTATGTGGGTTTATGTATAGTGAGGGCGTGATGAGCAAGACGGAATGCACTAATGTGCCGGGACTTGTTGCGTAATGTGAGGATGCGATTGTGCTTCTTTCTTCTTTGGATTCATTGGTGCAGTAAAGTATCAGCGGATAAATAAAGTTTGCAAAGTAAAACTGCTGTGAAGTTGGCGGTGGGTGTGTGTGGGGGGGGGGGGGGGTGCCCGGTGTGTATGCTGGTGGTGGTGGGGGGGGGGGGGGGTGAGGGTGTATCTGGTGGTGGTGGTGTTATGGGTGGGCGGGTGGGTGGGTGGGTGGGTGGGCAGGTGGATGGGTGGGTGGATGGGTGTATGAGGTGGGTGGGGTGGGGGATGGGTGGATGGGGATGGATGGTGGTAACTGGGGACGATGGAGGTGGATAGGGGAGGAGGGAGGAGGGAAGAGGGGGCGCCAGGAGGGGGAGTAAGGGGAGGGGGAGTTAAACTACTGGAGGAAACCTGGAATGCTGATGTCATTCCCCCGGCCGGCCGACCCTGGAGGAGACCTAAGTATGTGCTGCAAGGCTAACGGGATGCATTTCCAGATGTGTACAATCTCCAGATCCATGCATCCCTTTGCCGATTGGGGTGCAGAGACAAGGACAAAAAGCATTTCTAAAAGCATTTTCAGAAAGTGAACATGTAGCGCGTTCAATTTTTGTTTTGAGATATTTCACTTCTTAACATTTATGGCAAGTAACATACAGTGCAAAGGAGGTTGTGGGTGTAAAAGAATAGTTTGACAAATTGTATATTTCGACGGGTAATGACCCTACTGGAGGAAGCATGCTGTTGTGTGCCTGCTGCAAGCACCCGTGTGCAACCTCAATTGTCGCACTCCATCCACTGGTTGGTGGTTCTTTAGTTTTTTTGTTTCTTTAAATATTTTTTTTCATTGTATGTACCTGCAGTTTTCCGGGCCAGGCCTACGCCTTTCATACTTATGATTATTTAGCGACTGCCGCCTAGCAAACCTGAATGCAATTGTCAATATGCTTTTGCAGAGTTCTGCCGGGCGTACCTACTTGTGACTGCCATTGTGGCAATACAATGCCAATCTGAGACTACTAATGCATCGCGTGCCTTTAAGGTTACAACTGGGGGGGGGGGGGGGGGCGCAACAATGATTGAATCTCTCAGATCCGGGCAAAGGGGCAACATAAATAAATGCTTAGGTTCTTTGGATTTAGACCGTCAGAAGGTTAACACCAATATGTGGACTAGTGGAGAATTATTGCATTTTGGCATGGTGTGTAGGCGCTAAAATTACTTTCCTTGTTTAAAAAAAGAAAGAATGATGTGTACAAATTGATTGGTGATTAACTCATTATTGTATTTTTTAGATTTTATGCACGTGGTCAAATTACATCGTTGGTTCTTTATAGAGAAATTCGTGTTTAAGAATTGTTTGGTGCTGACTTCATTGTGCTTTTGCATAGTGTGCATGTGTTAACGTTAACTGCTTTTGTACTTGCCCAAACAAAACCTGTTTAGAGATAATGTTTTGGTTCCTAACTGATAATGGTATTTTGCCATAATATTTCAATGTTGAAATTATTTTCATTTTTTCATGCAAGAACAAAGGCCTGCTTAAACATTGCTTAGTGGATAAATCATTAATGCACCCAGAGCTAGTATGTATGCTTAAAATTACGGTTTGTTCTTTCAAGAATTAAATCTAAGTGTAACAACTGCTTGATCCCTAACTTTTTTAAAGCTAAATAAACAGTCACATACTTTGCTATCCCAAATGGTTCCCATCATGCTAATATAGTTAGTTGAATATTTGTATCTGAATGTTTTGTGTAACGAATGACTAGATCAATGAATGAATGCGTGGTGGCTAGCTGAATGATTGATTGAATGAATGAGTGGGTGCCTAAATGAGTGTGTAATGAATGAATACATCGGTGAATGAATGAGAGGATGGCTAAACTGAATTAATGAGTGGGTGGCTAAATGAGTGTGTAATGAATGAGTACATTGGTGAATGAATGAGAGGATGGCTAAACTGAATGAATGAGTGGGTGGCTAAATGAGTGTGTAATGAATGAGTACATTGGTGAATGAATGAGAGGATGGCTAAACTGAATGAATGAGTGGGTGCCTAAATGAGTGTGTCATGAATGAGTACATTGGTGAATGAATGAGAGGATGGCTAAACTGAATGAATGAGTGGGTGCCTAAATGAGTGTGCCATGAATGAATTCATTGGTGAATGAATGAGAGGATGGCTAAACTGAATGAATGAGTGGGTGGCTAAATGAGTGTGTAATGAATGATTAAATCGGTGAATGAATGAGAGGATGGCTAAACTGAATGAATGAGTGGGTGGCTAAATGAGTGTGTAATGAATGATTAAATCGGTGAATGAATGAGAGGATGGCTAAACTGAATGAATGAGTGGGTGGCTAAATGAGTGTGTCATGAATGAATTCATTGGTGAATGAATGAGAGGATGGCTAAACTGAATGAATGAGTGGGTGGCTAAATGAGTGTGTAATGAATGATCAAATCGGTGAATGAATGAGAGGATGGCTAAACTGAATGAATGAGTGGGTGGCTAAATGAGTGTGTAATAAATGAATAAATCGGTGAATGAATGAGCGTGTGACTGGATGAGCGTGTAATGAATGAGTGGGTCGGGGAATCAATAAATGAATGAATGCGTGTGTGTGTTGAGTGGTGAGTGATGGGTCTGTTCGGTGTGTGTGAGTGAATGAGGCCCCAGCTGGGTCCTGTAACCCTACCTGTACCCCTTTACCCCCCCCCCCCCCCCACACTCCCCCACTCCCCCACCCAACCTCACCACCACCACAACCACTACCACCACCAGCACTGACCCCGTTGCACACACGCACACAGAGACCCTTTGCCTGACCAGCCCGTATTATGGTGTTCGTCCTCCGCTTGTACCCAGCAAGCCTCAGGCATCGCCGCCCCTCCTCACGTTTCAGAGAACACACCAGCGAGCGGGTCCCTTTGACTAACACTTCAATGACTTTTGTCAGGGTTGGCTTTCCTTTATTGTTTGCAATTCGATACCGTTGATGCTCATTGCTCAACATGTCAACGAACATTAACGCATCCTTCCGCCCCCCCCCCCGTGGTTTGATTAGTAACAGGACGATATACAGTTACTAGTAACATGGCGATATACAATTAGTCGGATGCGGGGGCCGAATCTGTAGAGCTCAGTCCTACCATGCGAAAGATCGGGAGTTCAATTCCCAGTCGAGTCAAACCAATGACTATCAAAATTGACACTTGTCGCTTTGTAGTCAGGTGCCCGGAATTATTAGTATAGGACAAGGACTGGTTGGATCGGTGTCAGGATAATGTGATAACTGATTGGGATATCAGGTCATGGTGCTGGTGGCCTGGTCTCCCAGTGGGGCAGCACTATTAAGTTGTCATGAGTGTGCACTGTAGCAATTCAGTACCCGTCTTGGTATGACCTGAGATGTTTCCAGGATGTAAAAGTCCAAAAAGCAACCTGCAATTATTGAATCTAATCACTTTGCATAATTGTGGTTGGGTATTTATTTTAAATAAAGAAGGTACCCATTTGACCAGACAGCCTCACACTAATACACCATATTGAATAACCAAAAACATGCTTTATTCTTGCTATGTCTAATCTGTGACCCAGGTTTATTTTTTGGAAGTATCAAGTGTATAGAGGAGATCACGGTTCCGAGTGTGCGTGCACTGAAAACGGCGTTGGGAGCAAAGCAAAGGCGTATGGCCATTGAGTTTGTCGATACGCATAGGGAAAAACTTTGATTTTATTCAAAATGAATAGAAATACATAAGAATTTGGCCTAAACATGTATGCACACATGCAATATAATGAGCTGATGAATTTACTAAGACAACTAGCCATAGTTAAACATTTTGAGCTAAGCAACATACAATTCCACACAAAACAATCAGTGATATCCACATCACCATTATTAATTCTTGTTCTAAATATTAAAATGCCAAATGTGTCAACATACACTTGTTTCAGAGAAATATGTAACTAATATCTGATTACCCCTACTAATTTGTTAGTTCTACAAATGTCATTAACCATATGATATAAATAAAAACATTAATAAAATAAGTAAAACTGACTCTGGCTACGGCTCTAACAATAGTCTGAGTGCCCAGATGTGTCTAAATCTAAATGCACATGGCATATGATGTGCATGTTATATTGATGTAAATGCAATGCTGGATAAAAGATTAATATCTTAATTTATTATATATATTTTTTAGTTGGTATTCTATGTTCCAAACAAGAGCTGAGATGAGCTGAACCTAGCACATTTCATAGCTGCAACCAGTGTATTAGCATGTGCCATGTGCTTCTCGCGGGTTTGTTTTGCTCTGACGCATCCGACACTGCACCGCACTGCTGGAACGATGATGTAGTCTATTGTTTATATCTTACATGATGACCACCTACAATGTACACTCTTGGTGCACTACTTACTCTGCTGTTACCTTGTCCGCTGTAAATATATATATACAGTAAAACCTCTATAAACCGACCGTCCTGGGGACCGACTTTAAGTGATCCATTTAGGGAGGTGGTAGGTCATATCATCTTTAAGTGATCCATTTAGGGAGGTGGTAGGTTTAGGGAGTTGGAATATGGATGCAATGTTATTGTTGGGACCCAAATAAAGTGATCGATATAGGGGAGTGGTCGATCTGTGGAGGTGGTCGGTTAAACTTAGACTTAGAGAAGTTTTACTGGATGTACATACTCAAGTAACAAAGTAAAGCTTGTTTTATTTAAAACGTCTCTAGAGCACATTTATTCTTTTATCGTATCATCAGATATCGGAAGTCAAACATATGGTCATTCTAATACATACGTTACTCTTTCCGATAAGCATCAAGGGGTCTTTTATATGCACTTTCCCATGGACAGGACAGCACGGACTAGACCTTGAACACTATTTGGAAGGGAATATAACCCAAACTGCATATATATATATATATATATATATATATATATATATATATATATATATATATATTATTTATATATATATATATATATATATATATATATATATATAATAAGATCAAGAATGGTCTCTGACAAACGAGACTAACTTCAGTGATGAAGCCCTATTGTGTTAATCCGGAGATCGCTTTATCCAACCAAACCACCTATTGTGGCGTTCTCTGTGGCAGAGTGGTTAGAGTGTCTGACTTTTTTCTAGGACGGACTCCTAATCTGAGGGTTGGCGGTTCGATTCCCCATGCCCCCAGCTCTGCCAATTTGGATTTCCACTGCTGTGTATAACTTACAGCGTCATCAAAGGCCGGTTGCTCTCATACCATGTCTATATGGTGTGGGAGGTTAAAAATCCCTTGGGTCGGTAAAAGTGTAGGCTCGGGCTTTCTATCGACAAACTGTCTAATGGTGAAAACAAGCCTATTCAGGCTTATCCATGATAGGCAGTATAAATCTTCAACAAAATCGTTCAATGGTTGGGGGCGAGGTAGGGGATTAGATTCAAAATCCTGTACCTTAAAAATCTCAGTAATGCTGAAAAAGAATGTAGTCCAGCCGGCTTAACAAGCGTTTACTGTATCAAATTACTTGTATTGCTTGGTGGCACAATTACAATTCAAACCGGGTGAAGTGGGAAAATCATTTTTCTATTAAAAAAAAAAAAGAAGAAATAATTGTTTGGTAAGAAATGAAACTTTAATTCGGTAGTCTTTGCTGGGAGTTAAAGCACGGGGATGGATTTAAGAAATGGCCGCTGGGAGCAAGCAAAAGAAATGTCATCTGTCAATGATGATTGTGCAAAGGTCATGTCATGTGGATTCAAAGAGCTATCCATGTCTTGCAAGCTGCCTGCTTTGCGGCCTGCACACGCAACTGCTTTTTTTTTTGCTCTGCGTTTGGTGTTGCCGGCCTCAGGGATCAGCAGGGAAGGGTTGACGTATTGATAGAGACTGCCAATAGTCGGCTACAGTGGAGCATTTACCATCCAATTGTACCGATGTAAAGTGGCTGTCACACATCACCGGATTGTGCAATGCACGGAATTGTCTACGCCGGGGGTGTTTGGGCGTGATAAGTATCAAAATGTATTAAAATGTGTCAAAATGTTGCGATATCGGGTCAAAGGGCACTGGGCGAACGGACATGAAACAGACATAAAATGGACATGAAAAGGACATGAATGGATAGCCAATGGATGAAACAAACTCAAACCAGAAAAGAACCATAGATGTCAATCCGGCGGCATCCATTCCCAGTTTTGTGCATGTTCAAAACTTGTACGGACACAAACCAGACTATCAACGGACTTTCTTTGGTTTCTTTCCGTTTCCTCGAATCCGGTGATGTGTGACAGCCACTTTACAGACACTGCATCAAGTTTACGATGTGAGAAAATACATTGAATTGCTTTTGGGTTCGGTTGCTTTGGCATTGATTGGTTAAGGTTGAATAGTCCGATAAAAGCATCACATTTTCGAAAACAAAACTATTATCTGGATATTGTTCTTCATATCCAATTTAAATGCTGGTGGACTTAGTATACATGTATCTATTTCAACTTGTTGCACCATAGCAGGGGGTAACTAAGTCGATTTAAGTGAACATCGTACTGCTGGAGTAAATGGAGTCAGAGCAGATTACTTGTCTGAAATTCTCTTAGAAATTCAAAACCATCCGACCATGCAGCTTTATGTACCGGCATTTGGGGTTTATCATTCTAATGCTGTTGCCGGCATGGTCTACACAGTCGCCATGAGTGCGCACTGTCACAAGTCGGTACACGTCCAGATATGAACGTAGATGTTGCTAGGATGTAAATCAACAGCAAACAAACATTCTAATGCTTGTTCTGAGCCCCAGGCTAGGTACTGACGAGTCTTTCGATATCCGTCTTTAATTTTAACAAACATTATAATGCGTCTTGCTGTACTGACGAGTATGTAGATATCCGTCTTTAATTTAACCTGCACATTCCTAACTGTCATGATCGATATAGGGGAGTGGTCGATCTGTGGAGGTGGTCGGTTAAGGGGCTGTCACATTAGGGTTTTTTGCGGGAGCGTATGGCGGCGTAGGCGCGTTACGTCATATACGTCGGCATACGCCGTATACGCTACTCATACGCTACGCATACGCTACTCATACGCTACTCATACGCCACCAGATGCCGCCAGATGCCGGCTTATATGAAGTGTATGAGGCATACGCCGCCATACGCTTTCATAAATCCGTCCGTCCAAATTTGTTTGTGCATGCTCAAAAAAAACTCGACCTATGAGGGCGTATGGCCCATACTGTCAAAAAATGTCACAGCACGCTCCCATACGCTCCTCATACGCTCCTCGTACGCTCCTCGTAGGTTCCACATATGCTCAAAACCACCCGAAAGGTCACCAAATGTCATCATAGGCCGGCACGCGCAGGACCTACGTAGGTTTTCAATACGCTCCCGCCATACGCCGTAATGTGGCAGGGCCTTTAGACTTAGACTTAGAGAAGCTTTACTGGATGTACATACTCAAGTAAAAAAGTAAAGCTTGTTTTATTTAACAACGCCTCTAGAGCACATTTATTCTTTTATCGTATCATCAGATATCGGAAGTCAAACATATGGTCATTCTAATATATATGTTGCTCTTTCCAATAAGCATCAAGAGGTATTTTATATGCACTTTCCCATGGACAGGACAGCACAGACTAGTCCTTGACCACTACCCTTGGAAGAGAATGTAACCCAAACTGCATATATATGCACATGGCATATGATGTGCATGTTATATTGATGTAAATGCAATGCTGGATTTGCAGCCTATGTTTTAAACAAGGTTTGCAGCCTATGTTTTAAATTCTGTGACCTGACCCACATGGAGTCGGTGTTCAACTCAAATTGGCGTCCCATCAGTGTTTAATTATCGTATCTTCTGCTGTGCTCAAAGTTAAGTAGTTAACATTGTATTCATGTGCCATACTGATTTAATAATAATAATAAATGTATATAACACATTTATCAATATAAGGCCAGCCATCAACATAGTATGGCCGAATCGGTCGGAGTGTCGAGAGGCTTCCTAAGTGTTGCGTCATGGGTTTGAACCACTACATAGTCATACCAATGACTTAGAAAAGTTATGTGTCGCTGCCTAGTGGGAAAACTATATCATGTTTTGCTCAATATATTGATGAGGTGGCTCAGTGGTATATCGAGTCATGGTGCCGAAAGTCCGGTCTCACAGTTGGGCATCGCTGTCAAGTCGAGACAAGGGCACACTGTCACAGTCTGTTGGCCCCATTTTACATTTAATCCTAGAGGGAGCTGCTGTGTAACGCCCAAAGACAGAAAGAAAACCGGAACATGAGCATCAAACTCTTATGGACCTTAAGCAGCATCGGCTGAACGTTGTTTCCTTGCCTGTGAGGCTGCGTTATTTCTTGTTGTGTCAATGCGGGCATTGCCGCAAAGTACGCCTGGCCTGAAAACTGTGCCGAGGTCATGCACTCAGCTGACCTAATCACGTGACTGACTGACCACCTGACTGGCTGACCACGTCTCCAGGATCATCAGTCGTATGGCTCAGACTCTGGAGAATCATATTCCGGTGCCCAGGTGCCCGGATGACCCCCGGCACTAACCTCTCCGCAAACACCTCTCCGCAAACTCCTCTCCACAAACACCTATCCACAAACACCTCTTCACAAACACCTCTCCATAAACATCATCCACCACAGCCCTATCCAGAAACATATATCCAGACACCTATCCGCAAACACCTGCCACAAACACATAGCCACAAACACATATCCACAAACATATATCCACTAACATATATCCAGAAACACATACCCACAAACACATATCCACAAACAAATATCCACCAACACATATTCACAAACACATGTTCACAACACATATCCACAAACAAATATTCATAAACATATATCCACACACACATACCCACAAACACATATCCACAAACACATATCCACAAACACATATCCACAAACACATACCCACAACCACATATCCACAAACACAAATCCACATATGCATATGCACAAACACATATCCACAAACACATATCCATAAACACATATCCACAAACACATAACCACAAACACATTTCCTGAAACACCTCTCTATAATTAACAACCCCACCCCAACAACATAATTCATAAACTCACATAACTAGCTACATTAGAGTTACACTAGAATTTTCCAAACAAACCAACATTTATATACCGCTTGCCTAACTGCAACTGAACACTCAAACTTAGTACAAATTTACCAACTGAATACAGAAGATACCTTCTGCTTACATTCTAAATACTATGTAAATACTCACATTGATCTGACTAATATTGATCTGGTTATATGACACTACTGTACCATATTGTCATGGAACTTTTGGGTTTCAGAATTTCATTGTGTTACATGGTGCAAATTGTCTATTCAACAGGTATTGTACACCTTATTCTATATACCTTTTGTGTAAATAACCCTGAATTGAAAAATGGCTGGAAGACCAGTGCTTCGGCACTGACAAAAGACTTATTCAGTAGAATAAACATATTTACCAAAAAAAACTCAAAAAAACACCTCTCTGTAATTACCTCTCTATAATTAGTATAAACACCTCTCCACAAGCAACACGCACACATATGCATACATGCAGACATGTGCATGCACACGCATGCATGCACATACACACATAAACACACATACACACATAAACACACATACACACATCAACACACATACGTACACACAAAGATACCTGTCCTCAATGGAATGACACAGAGAGAGTGCTTCTAAGGTAGCTTTTCTTACAAATGGCCAAACCCAGTTTGCCTATGTCAGCTTTCTCTTTAATCATTGTTTATGATTGCTGATTAGACGGGTCCTGTTGCTCCGAGGTGCATATTGCTTACCTGTGTGACTATATCGCTGAGTGAGCACCATAGAAATACAAACACCTGACATTAAGCAGCTCAGCCTACTAATAAGCACAAATAGACACTAATACCTGCATGGGCCCAAACTGCCAGCTCCTCATATAAAACCTGTATGAAATGTTTGTGTATGAAATGTTTGTGTTTCTTTTTCTATATCCCTTATCTACTTCTGCTATCCTGGTAGGCTCAGTGTCTGAAACGTCCACAAGAAGACAACATTGCACTCGCATGGTTTCTTTAATCTCAACGTAGTTGCTTCAGGCACATGTACATAGTCTGGACTGGCTGGTGGCTGTGGTGAAAAAGAGAGAGCATGTGACTTGCACCCTTATTTATAGGTTTAAATCTGGGTATCAGTCAGGAGACCTTAGCTGGGACCCGGTTGCCCATTGGCTGCAGAATACCAATGGAGCCGGGTGTCAGTCAGGTTACCTAGTTAGCTGGTACCCAGAAGCCTGTTGGCTGCAAATTAGCTGGTACCCAGCAGCCTGTTGGCTGCATAGCACTAAATAAAAGTCACCCAGAAATTCCCTAATATTTTACAGGTAGTCGCTGTATACTGATGCTGATACAGAATAGTGTAGTAGGATTGGTTGGTTCTTGGAGTTTTATGTCCTAACAACATCTCAGGTAAAGTCAGGACGGGTACTGCAGTATGCACTAATGGCAACTTTCTAGTGCTGCCCCACTGGGAGACCAGGCCGCCAACACCATGACCACTCAGTCACATTATCCTGAAACCGAGCCAACCAGTCCTTTCCCTATCCTAGTAGTGCCCAGCGCCTGGCTATGAATCCTATGTGGTGTAATGGTTAGCACACTGGCCCGGAATGCAAAGAGATGTGTGTTCCAATCCGCTCAAGGCGCAATATTCCCCATTTTCATCACCCCCCACCCCCTCCATGACAATACTAATAGGTTGCTAAACGCCACAGCTCTCTAAGCATATATATACTAATACGTGGTGGACTAAGGTGTGGCAGTATGCAGTACTGCACACTGCACAGAATGAAGTTCTGCACACTGCACCCCCTTACAGGAGTAAGGGGGTGCAGTGTGCAGTAACGTAGAGCAGAATAGAGTAGGTTACATGTTGCGGTACTACAGCCCCCACTGGCATTGCAGTGTGATGATAGTGTTTTGAACTTGGATAGTGTTTGAACGTACGTAGGGGTAGTGTTTTGAAGTTAACAGTAGCATTTTGAACTTAAAGGAAAAGATTCAATTTTGAAAGATACTGGTTTGATTTAGCCAGCTTTCTTAGTGATGACCTCCAGCACTCTTCCCAGTTCGGCCGTCCCGTCCTGTGATTTCTCACCAGATAGAAGCAAATTCAGAGGTGAACAATTGAGGCTTCTCACTGTGTTTAGGTTGGATAATCCGAAGGTTTTGAGTTTCTGTCATTTTCTGATATTGCGACGTCATTCGATATTGCGACTCTGTTGGATATTGCAACTCTGTTGGATATTATGACTCAGTTGGATATTGTGACGCAGTCCGATCTTACGACTCAGTTGGATATTTTTCGTTATTGTGAGTCAGTGTGATATTTTCGACTCAGTTGGATATTGTTGCTAGTATTGCAGCGGAGCAGCCACCTACCTACATGAGCAATTGCTGTGGTGCACAAGGTCACAAATCAATATACCCTTCTGATATTCCATCACATGTTGTTAGGACGCAGAATCCCAATTAGCGATCCCTGAGTGCATGGGGCTTGGTGAGCAGGTGAGCACCGTTTGTTGATTTGTAGTCACCTCGCGACATCAGTCGAGAAGGGTTGTATTACCTATTCAGCGTCTCCAGGTAGAGAAGGTGGACAAATGAACAGGTGCTCACTGCATCGATACTGCTCGAGTCCACAGGTGTGGCGCACACCTTTGATGCCATTATGTGTGGTTGGTTGGTTTTTGGAATTTTACGTCCTGGCAACATCTCAGGTCATATCAGGATGGGCACCGACTTGTGACAGTATGCACTCATGGCAACTTTACAATGCTGCCCCACTGGGAAATTAAGCTGCCAGCGACATGACCCGATATCCCACTCAGTCACATTATCCTGACACTGAGCTAATCAGTCCTTGCCTTATCCTATTAATGCCAAGCAGCAAGCTAGGAAGTGATGAGTATCAACTGTGTAAGTCATTGGTTTGACTCGACCGGGAATCCAACTCCCGATCTCCCACACGGGAGGTCTGCGCTCTAGCGATTCGACCACCACGTCCGGTCCGTTATTTGTGAGTCCAAGCACATCTTCCTTATTTTTTTAACAGAAATTCTGATATTGCAATGCAACTTTAATGACCATATTGAGATGTACCTGACTAGTAATTTGAAGTACTGAAAATGGTAATCAGGTGTATAGGATTGTATAGCGATTATTCGTCGATAAACTTGCAGGATTATGGAAGATTATGAGTTTGGCGATATTGGACTGACTACACAGTAATGAAACTTGAGGTTTGTGTATGAAATGCTGTTCACTAGTGTGGTTAATGGGTATGGATTTGTTTTGAGATCGGGAGGCGGGATAGGGTGTGGTTTGGATGAGCAGAGAGGGGGGTGAGGTTAGGTGGGTTGGTGGTGAGTTGGGGAATTGCGTCGATGTGTAAGGGCAACTGGAGGAAGAGGAGGTGTGTATGGGGGAAAGGGGGATGGGGATTGGGTGCAATGTGGGTGCTATCAAAGTAACTGGTATTTGTTTTTTAGTACTGGGCCGCAAGGGAGATAAAGCTGGAGAAAGGCACTTGGTGAGTTTGGTTAAATGAACAAGAAGGATTTCTTCCTGTTGCTTTTTCACCAGTTGGGACTGCGCGACTACGTTGACTCACAATTTCACTTGGATGGTCTTTTGTGTGCATTTATTTTGTATTCCTTTTCCTTCAGTGCTTAATAGTTTTTTTGTTTATTTTAAAACACCTCATTCCGATATAGTCACTCAATTTAATCTCACAACCGTCAATTTCTTTTTATTCGAGATATTATGGAGAACAACAAATCTTAATCCTGCACAACCGTGAGAAGAATAGCTGGGTAGGGAGGAGGGTGTATTAAAAAGTAAGTCCATCCTTGGCACGACTAAATCGGTCCTTCGGGTGATGATGTTGGCGGCTGTGATGGTGGTGGTCGCATGCTTGGTGGTAGCGACTTGCCATTTACTTGGCAGTGGTTGGGATGACGGTGGTCGAGTTGGGTTGATTTTTTTCCCTGTGTTTTTCTGTTTCTCTTTTTTTCTTTCGCGGTGCGATTCCAGGAGGTGTGTAGAAATCGGTTTCAAATGTCACCCGCGGATCTCCATACTGTCCAGCCCTAATGTGGGCCCAATTAGGTCGGGGGCTGATGATGGAAATAACGATGGGAGAAGGAGTGGGGAAGGGGGGGGTGAGGAGACGAGAGTTAGGAGGGGAGGGAGAGGGAGCGGAGAGCGGGAGGTGAGAGAGAGGGAGGGGAGGGCGGGAGCGGAGAGAGTGAGAGGAGAGAGGAAGGGGAGAGAAGGAGGGGGTAGAAGGAGGGGAGAGGGGAAGGGGAGAGAGGGAGGGGAGAGAGAGGGGAGATAGGGAGGAGAGAGGGGGAGAGAGGGAGGAGAGAGGGGGGAGAGGGGTGAAAGATGGAGGACAGAGGGGGGAAAGAGGGAGGAGAGAGGGAGGAGAGACGGACGATAGAAGGAGGAGAGAGGGAGGAGAGATGGAGGAGAGAAAGGGAGGAGAGAGAGGGGGGGAAAGATGGAGGAGAGAGAGGACGAGCGAGAGGGTGAGAGAGGGAAGAGAGAGAGAGAGGAGAGATGGAGGAGAGAAAGGGACGAGAGAGAGGGGGGAAAGATGGACGAGAGAGAGGGTGAGAGAGGGAAGAAAGAGAGAGGATAGATGGAGAGAAAGCGAGGATAGAAAGGATAGAGACTAGGGAGAAGGAGTCTGGTTGGGAGAAGATGGGGAAAGGGGGAGAAGGGAGATAGGAGCGCGGTGGAATGGAGGGGCAGAAAGGCCAGTGGACGAAGGCGAGGGATGGGAGAGAGGGGAGGGGGCCTGGAGTCACGGAACGGAGGTGGGGTGAATGCTATGTGATCGACGGTGGATGGTATATGATACTGGTAGGAGAGTGCATGGATATGATCCTGGTGCACTTATTAAACATTTCTCACCAGATAGAAGCAAATACAGAGGCAAGTTAATAGAATATGTTCCTGTAGAAGCCTAGGTTGTCAGAGTTTTGCTTGCCAACATTAATTTGGCATGTTCGCACTTCAAATATCTAAAAAAAAATAGCCATTTAAAATAAAAGGTATTTCAAACTAAAATAAGGTAGATTATAACGATCCACCCAATATTTTTATCTCAGAAAATGACAGAAACTCAGAAAGCATCGGACTACTTTTAATGCACTACTCAAACTCAAAGTGAGTGCAATCTAATACCCCTGTCACACTACGACGTATCAAGCCAACGTCAGCCTGAAGTGGTGATTTTTCGTCATTACATTGACATACGTTGGATTATGTTATGATGATGTCAGAATGACGTTAGACTGATGTTGACCCACATTAAAGGTGGCGGGAACGTACAGTCCGCGTTGTGAAAACGTCGGGAAAACAGACGCCTAACGGATGTCCAACGTACGTTTACCATTTTGCCACCGTTTCATGACGTAAGTAACGTAAGGTAACGTAAAGCAATGTAGTTCTGGTGATGGAATAATGTACATAATGTTCCCTGAGCGTAATTACGTTGTCCTCTCTCGTTGAATGACGCTATCACTACGCTTTACCGCCGTTACTCTCTCGTCCACTACACTGCATCCACGTTCAACTTGTGCCCAAATTTGAATACTATGCTGAGAAGTTCGACGTTTTTCACGTTCTCCCTACGTTGACGTCGTTACGTCGTAGTGTGACAGGGCCATTACTGATTGAAATAGGTTCAGATGAGAATTTGGCACAATTCTATCGCGGTTTCAATCTAGAATTGTCACTCCTTTCCCCCCTAGTTTTTGGGGGGTAAAGTATTTATTCATTTGAATATGACATTTGTCAGCGCCGGAGCAATGGTCTTCTGGTCATCTTACTATTCGAATTGATAGTCTAAATAATCTAAGTTTGAGCAGTGCTGTATTAGTTACTCTTACTGCGTAGGTAAGTGTAGTTGCAGTTGGTTAAGGGGGGGGGGGAGATGGAAGGGGTTAGAAGGACGTAACTGATCGGAACTTGGCGTCAGTTACAGCTACAGAAGTGGGAGAATTCCGCGGAGGAGCGGGCTGAGCAGGTGGGCGATAAAAGGGGGCGTGTGGGGGGGGGGGGGGGGGGGGGGGGGTGAGTGGCACAATAAGCCACCCCGCCGGTTCGGGCACTGCCAGCAATTAACGGTAACTACGGCAGGTAATCACGACATTGGCTCACGCATTGTGAACTCCCGTACAACCCGCTATGTCGACCGGCTGGCTGAGTCTCTCTCCTATGGACCTATATGTATGCGTTAAGTATGTGGGTGTTTTTTTTTGTGGGGTGGGGGGTGGAGAGAGGGTTTTGAGTTTAGTTTTTTTATGTGGTAGTTAGGAAGAGTTTTTTAACCTACATTTTTGTTGATGGTTTTATGCATACATATATAATATGCTAATTTATTGTTGTTGTGTTACGTCCTAGCAACATCTAAGATCATATCAGGACGGGGTAGTATGCTAGAATCATGACGTATTACTTCGACTATATGAGTCTCATAAGGTGCTAAGCAATATGGGACAACACTTTGTCCATTGTAATGATCAACATACTATCTGCTTATGTATTTGCTCAGGATAAGCTGATTTTTTTTTGTACATGGTGTTTCATAATTCTGATAGAATACATATTGATTTGAAGCAAATGTCCTTGTGTTTTCCATGTAACCGTGTCTGTGCTGTTTTATGTAAATCGTTACAATGGAGAAAAAACAACGAGTTATCAACTTTTGAGACAGGCTCATATATATAGGGATCAGTGTATATACTAGTCACCAGCAGCCCTCACCCGGACAAGTCTGGCGTGACCTTCACCTGACCGTCTGAATGTTCACTTGTCTCAGACAAGTAGACAGGTTCTTATTTCGAACGCTGCATATATAGAATCGACAGGTATTAAGAATAAGGGAATGTCGGTTGAGTCGATATAATCTCTAGAGGAAATCTAAGCAACGACCTTTTTTATATTTATATAATACGTCACATATCAAATATATGTAATGACATCCATTCATTTACACGTGCAAATTAGCTTCCCTAAATTTAGATTTTCACAGATTTCTTTTTATATCTAAGTCTATATATATATGTATATATATATACATATATATATACATATTTATTATATATATATATATATATATATATGCCTGTGTGTGTGTTAAAATAGAATATAATATATAAAGGATCAGAAATAAATGTCATATAAATGAATAAGACATATTGCGCGTGGATTATTTGGGTGATTTCTGTTTTGTTTTATTTATAAGGCCTGATGCGGCCCTAAAGTAAGTTTCCACGGAAAATCATGAAAGGCATACACAAGCCAGGGCCGGGAGAACATACATACACAGGCTGCATGGCCCCACCTATCCACAACATCCACAGCTCTGTGAAGCTTACCAGATCAGAGGCATTTCATACGTCACTAAGATTCAAAAGTCAATTCCAATCAGAGTGTGTTGTGTGTGCATTGGCTATTTTTTTCAGATTTGTTGAAAATGTGTCTCTTTTAAAAAAATACTTTTTTTGTGTTTAATTGCAAATAACCTCTCATTTATTTCAGACACCAAGTCTGGGCTTAATTATATACCGGAGAGAAGGATGTGGGCGGGTAGGATGTTGAATAATCAGCAAATGATTGTTATTATCTCCCCAACCACCACCGCCGCTGCCATCACCCCCACCCCCCCAAAAAAATATGATTTTTTAAAAGGGTTTTACACTTCAAAAGAAGTCATTCACCCCTGCCTTCTAAAAAGGTAACAAACAAAAAAGAACCATGCAGATAATCAGTCAGTCGTCCTCTGAGAAAAACTGGGCCAGCTATAAAAGAAGGACTGTTTAATTATCATTTGCAAATGAATGTTACATAATCTTGGCAAACCAATACGAGGTTGTTGCATGCGCTTTGCCGTGCCAAACCGATGTAATCGAGATCGGATGTGGGCTGAGTGCCTTCGGTTGCTGATGATAATGATGATGATGATTTAGGTTAGAGCACACCTGTTAGGGGTTAGGGAAAACAAAGGAGCTGGGGGGGGGGGGGGGTGTTGAAGGGAGTGACTGGCAGACAGTATATATATATATATATATATATATATACAGACAGTATATATATATATATACATATATATATATATATATTGGAGGGGGAATAAGCTAGCAGAATGGTGGGTTGTTGGAGTTTTATGTCCTGGCAACATCCACGGTCATATCAGGATGGGTACCTAGTTCTGACAGTGAGCACTCATGGTGGCTTTATTGTGCTGTCCAACTGGGAGACCAGGCCACCAGCACCATGACCTGATATCCCACTCAGTCATATTGTTCTTTCACTGAGCTAACCAGCCATTGCCCTGTCCTAATAATGCTGAGCAAGTGGATAGGAAGCGACAACTATCAATGTTTAAGTCATTGGTTTGACTCGACCAGGGTTTGAACCCGTGGGTTCGAATCCAACAATATATCAAAATGGGAGACGGATGCTCAAATCATTCGGCCATCCTGACTGGTCGCTAGCAGAATGTCCGGAGGGAGGTGGGTGGGTGAAGAAAACGGGGATGGGCGGAGAACCAAACAGTAGAGATTGTGAAGCGGTGAGGGAATGGGGTGGTAAATAGTATTGGAAGGAGAGAAGTGTAGGAGTCGAGTGGAACTTTAATAAAAGGTGGCTAGGCCTACATGTGTGATAGATGAAGAAATATGCGTCGGAATGGGAAGGGAGATGGAGGGACAATTGGCTAAGATGGAATGAGTGGAGAGTGCAAATAAACTTACATCTTAGGTGGTGGGGTGAAGGTTATGCGCCATAGAGGGATAGGTAGATAACCATAATTGTTCTCCAATTTACTTGGGTTTACATAGTATTGGATTAGGATGGGGTTTGGAAACTGAGTGATGGCATAGGGTTGGGAAAGGGACTTCCTAATAGGAATGGTGAGAGATGGGCGTGTGTGTGGGTGTATGTAGGTGGGTGAGTGGGTGGGTGTGCAGTGGGAGGAGGTGCGGTGGTGATTCAATAGTGAGATTTAAAGGAACTCACCAAAAAGCAGAGACTGAGAAGTAGAGAGTGCCTGGGTAGTATAGTGGTGGTGTTGGTGATAATGGTGGTGGTAATGGTGGTGGTAGTGACGGTGACAGTGGTGGTTGTTCCTGGAGGGAGAAGTGGTGGTAAGTTGGTGACTGCTAGGGTAAGGGAAGTAGTGTAGTGATTATTAACGTGGGAGGAGGGGGGGGGGGGGCGAGATGATTCATCCTGGTCCCCCAGCCGTGCATGGTAGGTACGGGGTAAACACGGCGTCCAATCAAAGTCCTCCAGGGTCCCCCTGGCGGGTGGCCAGGAACTAGTGAGACACCGGCAGGTGAGGCTGTTTGATCAGACCCAGCCAGCCGTCATCCTCATCCACGCTATTCACCCCGGGACAGATCAAGCAAGCTGTCAGCGCCTCCTGAGCCCCACCCGCCCCACCCGCCCCCAGCAGCCATATCTCTGTTATGCTGCATGCAACCTAGCATCCCTCCTACACGCCACCAGCCACCGCCATCCCTGTCCCCATTATACTGCATACCATCAGGCAGCCTTCCTTCAGTACAACTCCTCTCCCCATTATACTGCATACCATCAGGCAGCTTTCCTTCACTACCACCCCTCTCTCCATTATACTGCATACCATCAGGAAGCCTTACTACATTCCCACCCCTCTCCCCATTATACTGCATACCATCAGGCAGCCTTAAATCACTACCACCACTCTCCCCATTATACTGCATACCATCAGACAACCTTCCTTCAGTACCACCCCTCTGCCCATTATACTGCATACCATCAGGTTGCCTTCCATCATTTCCACCCCTCTCCCCATTATACTGTATACCACCAGGCAACCTTCCTTCACTACCACCCCTCTCCCCATTATACTGCATACCACCAGGCAGCCTTCCTTCACTACCATCCTTCTCCCCATTATACTGCATCCCATCAGGCAGCCTTCCTTCACTACCAAACCTCTCCCCATTATACTGCATCCCATCAGGCAGCCTTCCATCACTACCACCCCTCTCCACATTAAACTGCACACCATCAGGCAGCCTTCCCACATTCCCACCCCTCTCCCCATTATAGTACACGCAACCTGCCATCCTTCCCACACACCAAGACCAACTGCCGCCCTGCTCCCCATTAGACTACATGCAAAGTGCTACTGCTACCCAGCTCCCCATTATACTGGACCCAGGCTAAGATCCTTATTACAGTTTTCCAACCCATTATACTACATTCTTCATTGCACCCTTACAATACTCTCCGACAAATTACCTAGGATATGCAACCTGGGTTCCTTACAACACACCACTACCCGCTGCCACACACGTCTTCCAGTGATGCAAGCTACAACCTGTCAACCTCACAACACTCCCCCAACCACCACCTACTCTCTCCCCATTACAGTAAAACCTCTCTAAATCGACCGACCTCAAGTGGTCCATTTAGGGAGGTGGTCGGTTTAGGGAGGTGGAATATTTTTCAGTTGGGACCCAAAGAAAGCGGTCGATATAGGGGAGTGGTCGATCTTTGGAGGTGGTCGGGTAGAAAGGTTGTACTGTATACTACATTCAACCCAGTAGCCACCCCATTGACCCCCTCTCCCATTATAATACATACAAGCTAGCATCCTTTACAACAGGCCACCACCCATTGACCCCCTCTCCCCATTATACTGCATACAAACTATTATCCTGACTACACACCACCACACATTTCCACATCCCGTCACATTCCCACTTCATACAATGTAGCATCCTTACAACAGGCCAACACCCATTGACCACCTCTCACCATTATACTGCATACAACCTATTATCCTGGCTACAAACCACCATACATTTCCACGTCTCGTCCCATTCCCACTTCATACAACGTAGCATCCTTACAACAGGCCAACACCCATTGACCACCTCTCACCATTATACTGCATACAACCTATTATCCTGGCTACAAACCACCATACATTTCCACGTCTCGTCCCATTCCCACTTCATACAACGTAGCATCCTTACAACAGGCCACCACCCATTGACCCCCTCTCACCATTATACTGCATACAACATATTATCCTGACTACACACCACCACACATTTCCACGTCTCGTCCCATTCCCACTTCATACAACGTAGCATCCTTACAACAGGCCACCACCCATTGACCACCTCTCCCCATTATCCTGCATACAACCTATTATCCTGACTACACACCACCACACATACAACATAGCATCCTTAGCGCCCCAGAATCAAGTAACACCAATCATACATGCAGCCTTTGCTAATCCACATCCATTTTCCCTTCCCAGCCCTCTCATCTCAAATCCACGTCATCAATTCCCAGTCTTCATTCAAGCGAACTGAGCACGGTGAGCTAATCGGTAGAGCGAGGGCCTCATGTGTGGAAGGTCGGGAGGTCTGGTTCCCGGTCGATCCAAAGCAATGACATTAAAATTGATACTCGTCGCTTCCTAGCCTGGCACCTGGCATTAACGGGATCAGGTCAAGGACTGGTTAGCTCAGTGTCAGGATAATGTGACCGAGGGAGATATCAGGTCATGGTGCCAGTGGCCTGATTTCCCAGTGGAGCAGCACTATAAAGTCACCATGAGTACGCACTGTCACATAGCGGTATCCATATGACCTTATATGTTGCCAAGATGTAAAACTCTAACAATCCACATCCATTTTCCCCTCCCATCCCTCCCTTCTCAAATCCACATCCAAATCATTTATACGTGATCAATTCACAATCTGCATCCAAGCGCACCAACTCTATCCATTTACTTTGACACAGACTTGGTATTCAGGTCACTCGAGAGGTTGACAGCACTACATGTATTTTCTTTTAAAGTATCAAGTACCGCATAATAAAATATAACCAAATAGGATGGCCGAATCGGCAAGAGTGCTGACTGACATTTTGTTTTGGAATTCATGGGTTTAAACCCTGGCTGAGTTAAATCAAAATACTTTCAAAATTCATGTGTGTCACTAGCTAGCCTGGCACTTGGCATTGGTACAAATGATAGTATATGACAAGGATAAGTTTGTTGAGTATCATGATAATGTGATTGAGTAGAATACAGCCTATTTGTGAGGACGTCTTGGTTGGCTAGCCAGTGGGGCAGCACTATAAAGTCACTTGATATTACCTTAGATGTTCCTAAGGCATAAACCCCAAATAAGGAAATAAACTACATGTATTGGGGAAATAATGTAATAATTATAAATATAATACCAGTCAGGCAATTTTAAAATAGTTGACGAAATAATCAATTATATCTCAGAGCGCATATCAAAATACATGTTACGCAGTAAGTTACATCTCATCACACATACCGAGACCCACATGCCCACACCCTATGAATTCAGTACCACATCTTATGGATGTACTTACCCGATGTTATAGTGGCATCCTTATATTGTTCGCCCCAACTATCCCAGAAAAAAAAAACACTGTAAAAATACACCCGCAAAACACGCAACAAGAGTTATTAACAAAAAAAAGAGGTGGGTGAAGTAGCTTTTGTTAGATCCTTCATAAAAGATTTTAGGTTACTACCCCCTCCAACCTCCCCATCACCCCATTTTAACAACAGTGAGTCCGCTTGGGGGTAATTCGGGGGTTAATGACATACACGAGTGGCGTGCCTTGTGGTGGGGCGCTGCGTGCGCTGGGCCGGGTGCACGAGGCGGGCGGAGGTGAGGGGGGGGGGGGCGGAACTGGGATGGGGAGGTGCACGGAGTGGGGTGGGATGGGGGCGGGGTGGGGCGGAGTGGAGCGGGGTTAGGGCGGGGTGCGGTGGGCGCGGAGCTGCGTTGGACGGAGCTGCGTGGGGTGCAGGGGGCGGGGTGGGCTGCACGGGGCGGGGTTGGTGGAGCACCGGGCGGTGGGGCGAGGTGGGGCGGAGTTGGGTGGAGTGCACGGGACGGGGCGTTGTAGGGCGTGGCGTGGCGGGGGGTGTGTGGGCGTGGCGGGGCGGGGCGGGTCTGGCCGTGGCGGGGCGGGGCGGGCCGGGGTCAGTAACGGCGTTGCGATACGCGACGGGCGGGGTGGGGTGGGGACGGGGCGAGGACAGTGCTAGGTGGGAAAGAGGGCGGGACGGGGGGTGGGATGGGACGGAACGAGGGGTGGCCGGGGTTGGGCGGGGACTCAACAAGGATGTGGTGGGGATGGGGCGAGGACAGGGCTAGGCGGGGAAAAGGATGGGACAGGGGCTGGGATGGGATGGGATGAAGCGTGGCCGGGGCTGGGTGGGGACTCTACAACTAGTACAAGGATGGCGTGGGGACTGGGCCGGGTAGGGGCCGGGGCCTGGCCCGGAAGGGGACCATGTGTGCGCCGCCCCACTCAACATTCGTGCGCGCCCAAATTCGCCGTCACCGCGATATTACCCCAGCAGCTCTTAATGGCTGGGCGCGACCTCCCTTCTGGCCGCGCTACTTACTCCCCCTGCCGGGAAGTGTGCCAGCCGCCCCAGCACGGAACGCAACGCGCCGGGGCCCCAGCCAGACGACAAGGATAACCGCTTGCATTTAGGTGTGCAGGTCACCATGTCCCTTACCGATGTGCATCTAGATACAGTACTTACCTGACTTCAGCGACCTCAGCGACCTGTATGGGCATCCAGACCCACCCAGTCGTCACCCTCATCCCACCCTGCCATGTGCGATCAATATTTCAATATAGGAATAGCTTGCTTTGGGGGGGGGGGGGGGTAAAAAAATCAATTCATGGTCCACCTATTATGTTAGTACAACAATGGTCCGGATGGAGGGTTGTCTTTGGAAGATTCCAACAACCGTACATGCAAGTACACACCTACCGTATAAGATTCGCGCATGAAAACTCATGACTCGACCCGACTCGCTTAAAACTGAAAACGGGGCGATTCATTTTTCGAATCGCAAATCGCAATCGTAATCGGCCCGTTTTAGCCCTAAAACTGTGTTTTTAGTCGCGAATCGCAATTGCTAGGTGTGTGCGGGGAGCGCACACCTAGCGATTTTTGTGCGCGAAACGGGCAGTTTTAGATCGTATACGGTAGGTGGGTGCGCACAAACGGTAGGTGTGTACCTGGCATCAGCAGTATCTACCCTCAGATCAGGATGGCTGCGCACTCATGAACATTTTATAGTGCTCTCCCACGTGGACTTGGAGACCAAGCTCCTGGCCCCATGACGCAATATCCCACTGAGTCATATTATCCTGACACTGAGGAAACCAATTCTTGCACTATCCTCTTAAGTGTGTGTGACAGGCTAGGAAGCGACAATTGTATATTATGTAATTAAGTAATTGGTTTGGCTCGAATGGGACTCGAATTCCCGACCTTCGGGTATACAATTCAGAAGGGTTCTTAATCTTATAAGTTAGATCAGTATATTTACCGATATTGCAAGATATCGCTGTTAATTGTTTATACATTGGAGAGAAAATTAAAACTTATATAACATTGATATAGGTGTGTGTTTTTATTCAGATTGCAGTCCACCCACGCTCTCCGACACATCCGTATCCGTTATTTGTTAACGACTCACCTCTGGTCACGTGGTGCCTTAATGAGAGCTATTAGAGTGCCATTGACTCATTAGAGCTAAAATCTTATAATTACCCTTCTACAAGGTGGGGTAGCGGAGGACACCCTGCGACCAATCCCCCTCTGTGCCCCCCCCCCCCCACACACACACCCCTCTACTGCCCACCTTGCACACAACTTCACCAATACAGCTAAGCATGACATCTGAAATTGATATGGGAACTTGTGTTCCACGTGGCTCTCTATTTAGCTATGTTTGTGGTTTTTTTGTTTCAGGTATGTGTGGAGTTTGTTGGGGGGGTGTATTTTTTTTAAATCAGCTGGGCGTACAGCTGGGTACATAGAAGTGTGCCTAATTATGTAGATGGCCTGGCCGTTTGGGTGTCATTGCGGTGAATGGGAAATGCAATCATGTAAATATCTAGTGCTTTAGTCAGTATACCACTCGGCCAGGTGCTATGGTTGCTAACATAAGTGCGATGTGAGGGGCCGCATTGGAAATGTTAGCAGTGGGAAGTGTTCAGTTAAGGGCCTGTCACACTACGATGTAGATCCTTACAGTTAGAGTATGCCGATGTATGTGTATCATCTTACGTCGATGCGCGTCAAGGCTCCGAAAAAATATTGTGCCTGCTCAAAATTGTCAACATGTGTCGAAGCGTGGCTCATACGTTGAATGTATGCTGCGTGTACGTTTGGGATACGTTGATGTATGTTGGGAGTATGTTAGGGATACATTGGTATACGCTGCTGCATGTTAGCTGCATGTTCAGCCGGTGGGAACATGCAGTCCAGGTACAGTCCACATACTGCCAATGGATGCATTATGTACTCATAACATACTTCGAATGTATGCCTGCCGTATCTCCAGCGTATTTAATGTATACGCCATACTTCTAGCGATGGAGTAACATATGTAACGTTGGTCAGCGTTCCGTGAGCGTATGTGGGTAAATATTAATAAATAATAGATGTGGAGAATATATTTGCAATATATATATATATATATATCTATATAGATATATGTATCCAGCGGCGAGCCGCTGGGATTTAAAAAGACGCAGCGCGGAGGAAGATGCGCCGGGCGCCTGCCGCCCCTGGGAGCGGTCAACCGGCGCGGAGCCGGGCCGGCCGGCGGCGGCGAGGCACGACGGTGCGCAACCGTCCGTGTCGCCATTAAGATAAGGCGGGGGGAGGCAACGGTCCCTCTCTCCCGCCAACGCTCCCAACGGCTCACCACTCACTCAGCAGTGGGCGCGCATCCAGCTCACACGGTCAGAGCTGCTCTGCCCTTAGCGCGCATTTCGCATCTCACGCCATCATGGCGGAGAACGAGTTTGAAGAGTTTGAATTCTTGAGCTGGGCCACCCTGGCCGGACTGAGCAGAAGGACCACGGGCACGATGTCCCAAGAGGACATCACAACGAGGGAGGCGCTGCTCGCCATCGACAAAACCGATTTCGCGGCCCTCGACATCTCACGCGGGCAGCGGGCCCTCCTCCGGGCCGCGCTGGGCGACTTGGGGAACGCCAGCTTCGGCACCAGTGGGGGCGCGAGCCCCAGCCGGGGGGAGGACAGTCAGCCCCCCCCCGCCCAGGCGGACCGCACGGCAGCCGACCGGCAGCGGAACACCGACAGGGCGCGGCAGGAGCGCCACGCAATATTGGAGGCGGGCACAGCCTTCGATCAGCTTTGGACTTCCACGGCAGCCGACCGACTCCTCGGCAACACAGGAAGCGATGACGCGGAATCGCCGGAGCGCACCCGCGCGCAAATCGCGCCGGCAATTCGGCCCGCCGGCGCAACGGGATACATCGCGCCCACCACCGCCCCCCCCGAACCGCCCCAGTCGGCACGGAGCCGGCCCCGACCCGCGCCACAACCTGACCGTCCGCGCAAAGTCAAGCAAGGCGCTCAGGATAATCGACTACCTCCCGCGCACCGTGCGTGGGCGCATAGCGAAAAAGCGCAAGGAGTACCTGCAGATCGTCGATCCCCCCTCAGGCCTCGTTCAATTCAAAACGGAGGAGGACTCGTGCGCGTGCGTGTACCTGACGCAGGGGGAGTGGGGCGCGGCCAACCAGTGCCTCGCAGCCCACCTGCTCCAACTGGGCGACCTGGATCGCATGGACATAGAATACTACATGTCCTACACGGCGAGCATTCACAACTTCGCGGCGCGTTTTGAATGGCAGTCCGTGATCGATTACGATACACAATACCGGGAGGTCCAGGCGGAGCACGGCACGGCCTGGGGGACCGCGGCCACCTACCTCGAGATGCAAATCCTCATCCCCAGGCAGCGCCCCGCCCCTCTGCAAAAGGGACGGAGCGGTCACCCCGGCAGCGCCCATGGAGGGGCGCAGCAACAACACAGGGCAGGACGCGCCGACGCCGCCTCCAGCACACGCGCGGGCGACAAAACCATATGCCGCCTGTTCGCCAACACGGGAAAGTGCCCCTACTCCCCGTGTAAATTCGAGCACCAGAAGAAGGAATAGGCGGGGTCCGGGGGGGCGCTCATCCCAGAAGCTTGGGAGCGCCTGCTCCCCCCCGACACCCCAGCGCGCGCGCGGAAATCCTGGCCGGGGTGCGCCACGGATTCAGAGTGACCAACACGCACGTGGACGGCCCCCCCTCCCTGCAGCCAAACCACCCTTCGGCGACGCGTCCCGATTTCCGGGAGGCCGTAGAGGCGCAGGTGCGCGCCGAGATGGCGAATGGCCGTTACGTCCGGCGCGACGGCCCGGCGCACATCACCAGCGCCCTCGGCGCCATCCCCAAGGAGGGAGGGGGGGATCCGCCTCATCCACGACGCCTCCCGCCCCAGGGGGGGCGCACTCAATGATTACGCCGAGGGGACCGGATACAGCTGCTCAACCGTTGAGCAGGCGGCCGCCCTCCTCCGGCCGGCGCGCCTACATGGGAAAGGTGGACCTGGCCAGCGCGTACCGCAGCGTACGCATACACCCCCACGACTACGCGTACGCGGGCCTGCAATGGACATTCGCGGGCGACCCCGCCCCCACATATCTACACGACACACGGCTAATGTTTGGCGCGCGATTGAGTGCTATCGTATTCAACCAGCTCACGCAGGCAGCGCTGGGTGTCATGCGCGCTCGGGGCTGGGGCGACCATATACTGGTCTACTGCGACGATTTCTTCGTCACCCACCCCAACCGCGGCGAGTGCCGCCGCCTCATGGGGGAGCTGATGGCCCTCCTCCGCGAGTTGGGATTCGCGATTAACTACGGCAAGCTAGTAGGTCCCAGCACCTGCATAACTTTCCTCGGGGTGGAGATCAACACAGTGAACTTCACCCTAGGCCTCCCCCGCGTTAAGCTTCAGGCCCTCATAGCCGAGGCCGAGGGGGCGGCCGCGCGGCGCCGCAGCCTCTCCAAGCGGGAGCTTCAATCCATCTGCGGGAAGCTGAACTGGGGCCGCCCAGGTCATATATGGGGGGCGCACGCATTTGCGCCGTCTACTCGACCTCATGGGCGCGCTCTGCCGCCCCTCCCACCGCGCCAGGGTTACCGCCTCGGTGCGCGAGGACCTAGCCTGGTGGATCTTATTCGCCAACAACCACAACGGGCGCACCCCCATACTCGACCCAGCCCCCGCCACGCCCATCTCCACGGACGCCTGCCTGGATGGGGCGGGGGGGGCTACCACAACGGCGCCTGGTTCGCGCTCGCCTTCGCCGACTGGCCCGGCACCCAGCACCTCTCCATTAACTATAAAGAGGTCCTCAGCCTGGTGCCCGCAGCGCACCTCTGGGCGCACGCCTGGGCCAACAAAAAAGTGTACGTACACACGGACAACCAGGCCGCCGCCGCGCCAATCATCAATCACGGGGCACCGCGAAAGACCCCACGGTTATGGCCTACCTCCGGCAGGTCTACTACATGTCCGCGACACACAATTTCAAATTGCGCGCAATATACTACCCGGGCATCTGCAACGTCGTGGCAGACGCGGCTAGCCGCCTCGTGCTCCGCGGGGGAGCGGAGCGGCTCCAAGCGGCACTGGCGCACACCATGACCGACCCCCGGGCCGCACCCCCCCCGGGCCCGCCCGGGGCCACATTCGGCTCCTGGCTCGCGCCCCGATAGGATGGACTGCGCGGCTCTGGACCGGGAAGTGGCCATATACCAGCAGGCCGCGTACGCGCCAAACACACAGCGAGCATACGCCACCCACAGGCGTGCCTACCTACGCTTCTGCGCGGCCATGGGCTCACCGCCCATCCCCGCCTCCTCGGCGCTCCTCTGCCGCTACGCGGCCCCCCTGGCGCGCCGCATGTGCTACACCTCGATACGCCAATATCTCAACATCGTGCGCGTTATACACCGGGAGTGGGGCCTCCCCAACCCCCTGGAGGGTGACTACCAGCTCACCACCACCATCCGCGGCATCCGCCGAGAGCGCGGCGACGCCGCGCGCCGGAAGGCCCCCATCACCCCGGCCATGCTCCACGCAATATTGCGCCACATTGACCCCAGGATCCCCGCCCACGCGGCTGCCTGGGCCGCCGCGCTGTCAATGTACTATGGGCTGCTCCGGAGGTCCAACCTCATGCCCACCACCGCCGCGGCTTTCGACGCATCGCGGCACCTGCGCCGCGCGGACGCCGCCTTCTCGCGCCCGGGCGTCCGCCTCACACTACGTTGGTCCAAAACCAACCAGTGCCGCGGCCCCGCGCGAGTCATCCCGCTGCCCGCGCATGACGGCGCACCCCCTCTGCCCCACCCAAGCCGTCTACCACTCCTGCGCCCTGACTCCGAGCGCCCCGCCCGGGGGCCCCTCCTATGGGCAGGAGGGGCACCCCTCACCGCCCCCGTGTTCTGGGCGGTCATCCGCGGCGCATTGCTGCGCGCGGGTTTCGCGCCCGTGGACTACGGCACCCACAGTTTCCGGCGGGGGGGCGCCTGCGCGTTATTCAACGCGGGAATCCCGGAAGCGCAGATCCGCGAGCTGGGCGGTCTGGTCATCAACCGCCTACACCGCCTACATCATCGCCGACACCGCGGGCATTCAGCGCACCACCGGCGCCCTGGCGGCATCAATGCCCGCGCGCATAAACTTTCCGCGCGGCTCTGATTATTAGCGCGCACACGCACCCTACCACTACAGCCAGCTGGGACTTGGGACGCTGAGCGCGCGGGGGGAGGGCACGCCGCCCACCGGCGGGCCGGCGCGCCACCCTCTTCCCCCGGCAGGTAACGGGTTCAATGCCCACGATTACCTTTTACCTATTGAATTAACATGGCCCGCGCAATTTGCGGTCTACACCATTGACTTTAACTGGCCGCGCAATTTGTTTACACCACCATTTCTCTGACTTTATCTCACCGCGCAATTTGCTTGCGTTGCATTGTTACTGCTTGTGATTTAATCCATTGTCTCGCTCTGCGCCCATTGGGCAGCGCGCGCCTGCTGCACAGGTTTGATATTTTGCTTTAATTTCATCCTGTAGTCAGACTTTAATAAAAAGTCTTTTAATCCCTCCGAGCGTCCTGTGTTCTTTTTAAGTACCCAGCGGCGAGCCGCTGGGATTTAAAAAGACGCAGCGCGGAGGAAGATGCGCCGGGCGCCTGCCGCCCCTGGGAGCGGTCAACCGGCGCGGAGCCGGGCCGGCCGGCGGCGGCGAGGCACGACGGTGCGCAACCGTCCGTGTCGCCATTAAGATAAGGCGGGGGGAGGCAACGGTCCCTCTCTCCCGCCAACGCTCCCAACGGCTCACCACTCACTCAGCAGTGGGCGCGCATCCAGCTCACACGGTCAGAGCTGCTCTGCCCTTAGCGCGCATTTCGCATCTCACGCCATCATGGCGGAGAACGAGTTTGACCTCTCCCACCCATCCCTCAGGACATAGGGGGGGGGGGGGGGGGGGACGCTGAGCGCGCGGGGGGAGGGCACGCCGCCCACCGGCGGGCCGGCGCGCCACCCTCTTCCCCCGGCAGGTAACGGGTTCAATGCCCACGATTACCTTTTACCTATTGAATTAACATGGCCGCGCAATTTGCGGTCTACACCATTGACTTTAACTGGCCGCGCAATTTGTTTACACCACCATTTCTCTGACTTTATCTCACCGCGCAATTTGCTTGCGTTGCATTGTTACTGCTTGTGATTTAATCCATATATATATATATATAGAAGGAGATAAATGGAACAAATAAGGAATTTACCTTGACCCTATCGGATTCCTTTATTTGTCATTACATTGGTTCATCAAGGAGCAGTTAACAATCATTGACTACATAGATGATAACCGCCAGATACTATAGAAAATCCTGTTGGCCTACTATTGGTTAAAGCCTGGCGCCAATAAAGCAAAGAGGGTAAATAAACTAAATGTGATAATCGCCTGTTGCCCGCGCAGGGCAACTAATTGTTGCATGATGATTAATGCATGCGCCATACAGGTGTTTCGAGATAATGAAAATGCGTTAGCGGCTGTGACGTAAGTGGGTGGTTGATTTGTTTTTGGAGTTTTACCTCCTGACAATATCTAAGGTCATATCAGCACGGGTACTGACTTTTGACAGTGCACATTCATGGTGACATTATAGTGCTGCCCAACTGGGAAATCAGGCAGCTGGCACCATGACCCAATATCCCACTCAGTTAAATAATCCTGACACTAAGCTATCCAGTCCTTGCCTTATCCTATTAATGCCAAACGCCAAGCTAGGAAGCGACAAGTTTCAAATTTATAAGTCCTTGGTTTGACTCGACTGGGAACCAAACTCCGGATCTCCTGCACGGGAGATCCGCGCTCTACTGATTCAGCCACCACGCCCGCTAGTAACTAGTTGGAGGTTGCCCCTGGGGGTAAGAGCTTGTACACGTGACACATATCTGTATGTAAATGTATATAAAATAATGCATACCCTGTGTATTTATCCACATTAGTCACGACAGCAACAACTGTTATGTATTTCGGGGAGGAGAATGGGGCGGGCATGGGTACATTAATTATGCATATATATGCAGAAAAGCAATGGCGTCTACATCACCAGGGTGTGGGTCATAGGGGAGCGGGGTTAGTGTTGTAACCGGTGTTTTATTAGGTACAATAAGTGGAGTGGTGTGTCTACTGGACTGATTTAGTCCAACACTCCGCCCTAATGCGACCTCAGATGTAGCTAGGACGTAAAATCACAATTTTGGAAAGTCAAGTGGCTTATCATGCATTCATAGTATGCAGAGCCTTGCAAATTTAGTTAGTTAGTAAAGCTAAGATTCATTCTACGCGGTATGTATATGCGGCATGCGGCATGCGGTATGCGGTATGCGGTATGCAGTATGCGAATGGGAGGATTCCTTCTACATGGTATGCGGCATGCGGCATGTGGCACACGACTGGCTATATTTAAAAAATAAAAATAAACAAGTATAGTCCATACTGCACTGTATATGACTTAATATGGCATTTATATCTATGTACCTCTTGGTACATCACATGGAGGTTCCTACCTTTATAAGTACCAAATTATAGATAAGTATTCATATTTCTGTGGCTATGGTAGCATTTTTACCAACCCGTAACCCCACCAGCACCACTACCATATGTGTCCCCTCTGCACCCTTGTGTGTGACCGTTCTGTAATGCTCAGTCGCCTCTCCTCGTCTAAAACTAATGGACATGTGCGACTGAGGTTTCTATTTGCATACTGCATGCCGCATGCCGCATACCACACCGATTGCTACAGGGACCTATCGAGTTGCCGCATTCGCATTCGCATTCACATTCACATTCGCATTTGCATACCGTGTGTAAGGAATGTAGCCCATTGACTTCAAGGCATTTCGATTTGTTGCCGCATTCGCATTCGCATACCGCATACCGCATACCGCATACCACGTGTAAGGAATCTTAGCTTTAGTGGTGATTGCTTAACACCGTGTCATGGCCACAATTGTTCAAATCTTATTCTGTTGGGCCATCGCTTTTACACAGAATGTTAAAGCACACAATCACCTATGTGTTGAGTTTTGTTTGTTTGTTTGTTGTTGTTTTACATCCTAGCAACATCTACGGTCATATCAGGACAGATACCGACTTGTGACAGTATGCACTCATGGCGATTTTATAGTGCTGCCCCACTGGGAAATCAGGCTGCTGGCACCATGACTCGATATCCAACTCAGTGACATTATCCTGACACCGAGCTAACCAGCCCTTGCCCTATCCTGATAATGCCGAGCACCAGGCCAGGAAGTGACAAGTATCAATTTTTTAAGTCATTGGTTTGACTCGACCGGGAACCGAACTCGCAAACTCCCGATCTTCCGCACGAGAGGCCTGTGCTCTACCGATTCGGCCACCGCACCCGGTATCTATGTCTTGAGAGACATGATTGAAGTTAAAAGCTCCCACTTTCAATTCGAATGACTTGGGGCAAAGTAAAATTGTAGATACATATTGGAAGATGTTCTTCCTGAATTGGTGAAAACTGTAAGGATATTAAGAGAGGTTGATTGAATGTTGAATCCTGTGGTTAACTCTCTCCGTTCTTTCCTTTGGGGTGATAACTGATATGGTATAATTTGATTATCCACACCCAGGCTGCCTGATTAATGTGGGCATCATCCCGATCGTTGTGGCCGAATCTAAGACAGTAAGAGCGCTGGCAGCCTTCCTGTGTGTCAAGGTGTGGAATTGAAACCTGGCTGTCTCAAATTACTTACTTACAAAATTGATACTCGTCGCTACCTTACCTAGCCTGGTTCTCTGGGAAGTGCTAGGATAAGTTTATGACTGGTTAGCTAAGCACCCGTCTAATATGACTGAGTGAGATATTGGGCATAGTGCGGCTGGCGCGGTCTTCCAGTGAGGCAGCACTATCAATCCACCATGAGTGTGAACTCTCAGAAATGGCCACCAATTAAACAAAACTTAACGACCAAAATATCCATGGAACGATTTCTGCAATTCCGGTTCTACTATGAATTTTCTTACGTTTGTCCAAAATGGTTCATTTAAGAATCTCACTACCCTGAGATTTAAGTCGTGAGAATAAAGTAGTCGGGATTGTTGAGGGTTGACTGTATGTGTATATGCTCTGCCATGTGAGCTCAGGATACTGATTAAAGTGTCACCATGCACTGCTGTAAAATATTCTGATAAAACACATTGGTGGGGGAATGCAAATGGTCTATAATGGTAAACGGTATATAGTGCCAGGTGCATGAATGTATTTATGTAGTTGCTGGTGATCCTTTACTTATGGTCAATAGTCATTGTGTATTAGGTAGATAATGTGAAAGAGGCACTAGAGATAGTGTGTAAGGGGCACTTGGAGCTCTACTCACTACCCCCTACCCCCTCTGTTAGTCACGGATCACTATACATTCAGCTCGGGCAGGTGGTGGCCAAGCAGCCACATCCAATGGTCGTGGTGGTCATGGTGACACAGAAATGCTTGATGTTCATTGGTGGAACTGTAAATGCTTGATTCTCATTGGAGAACACGGTCAGGTGGTATGCCATACCAGATCCATGTACCACTATATAATAATAAATCTGAGGGCATTGTCTCTCTCTCTACTTTCATTCTTTATACTCCTCCTTTCTCTTCTTGCCTGTATTGATTGCATTATAGCCTGCCTATACAACCACAGATTGATGCAATATCCCTTGCACCAATGTCCACAGTGCATCAACCCTGCACGACAATCACCTGAGAAGACATGAGATAGTGACCTGTGTCAATATATGATGGCTGATACTTATATAATTATACCCATACCTGTCTTCCTGTCACCCAAGCAATATTGCAGCACAAGCACTTGGTTATCTATCTAGGTATATATCCCACCCACCCCTATCTATATATCATATATGCACCCATATTGATGGATTGCAGATCGCTCAGCGTGATTATATTATTTTCCAGCACTGGTGAAGCCAGTGCTGTGCATCTTATTTGCCAGCATTGTCTAGTGAGCAGGGCTTCCAGAATATTAGATGTGTCATTTACCCTCAGCATGTCAGTGAACTCGCATATATATATGACTTCTTTTTGTGTGTATAAGATGAGGGCAGGCCATTTGATTCCAGGCAGCCAGTAAATGCTTCCCTAGCCATATTAACTATGTTTTTATTATTGTAGTCGGTTAGAACTTTGCACAGGTAGTTGTATACCTCCATATTGGCGGTTATATTAAAGTTGCATAGTCCGATGAAATATCGAATTTTCAAAGCCAAAATAATTATCTAGATTTGATTTTACATATCTAACTTAGATACTGATGCAATTATTAAACATTTATTTCAGCATTTAAGGGAATACTGAGTCAATTTAATAGAAGTTTTAGAACATGTAACTGCATAAGTCTATGGTGTCCGAATTTTGGCAACCTTGCCAAAACTAATTTTCTATGTTTGCACTTCAAATATCTCAAACGTTTACCATTTAAAATAAAAAGTAACTTTAAACTAATGTAAAGTACATATTACTGATCGATCCAATATATTTATCTGAGAACAATTACAGAAATTCAAACCCATCGGACTAGGCAACTTTAACACAAATCGTCACAATTTCTTTTATTGAAATCAACAATATGGAAGTATATATTGACCTGTGGCAAATTGCTGGCTCTGAATCACAGGGAAAGACTGAAGTGGAATACAGGTGGCATTAACAGGTCAATAGGCATGGGTGTAGGATTAGTGAATTATAATAAACACAGTATCAGAATAGAATTTTGCAACAACCTGTAATTAGAAATACTGACATATTCACTCCAGTGCACTGTACTACTATTAAGCGGGCATTCCTTACACGCGGTATGCGGTATGCGGATTGCGGCATGCGGCATGCGGTATGCGAATGGCATGATTCCTTACACGCGGTATGCGGTATGCGGCACACAACTGGCTATATTTAAAAAATAAAAGTAAACAATTATTCTCCATACTGCTCTGTATATGACCAAATATTGCATTTATATATATGTACCTTTTTGTACGTCACATGGGGGTTCCTACCTTTATTATAACCAAATTATAGATAAGTATTCATATTTCTGTGCATATCGTAGCATTTTTAGCTTTCCCCTAACCGTATGTCTCCCGGGTGCCCAGCTCACCATGTGTTTCCCCTCCTTACCCCTGTGTGAGACCGTTCCGTAATGCTCAGTCGCCTCTCCTGGTATTAAACTAATGGACATATCAGACTCAGGTTTCTATTCGCACCCTGCGTGCCACATACCGCATGCCGCACCGATTGCTACATGGACCAATCGGAAAATGCATTCACATTCGCATTCGCATTCGCATGCTGCATGCCACATACCGCGTGTAAGGAATGTAGCCCATAGGCTTCAAGGCGTTTCGATTTTTTTGTCGCATTCGCATTCGCATTCGCATACCGCATACCGCGTGTAAGGAATGCGCCCTTTACTGTACTATATACAAGCCCCCAAACCCAAACCCCCCAAACATTTGACTTAATTTCATCTATTTCCTCTCACATGGCCCAAGTCACCACAGGGGTCACCTCTCCCCTCTTTCTTTCAAATGTCGTTGGAGAGGGACGGAGGTGGTGCTATTGTAACTCATTGGAAACCTTACTCCTAGGGAGGGATTCGAACCCATACCCCTGCCATTATCGGACAAGCGCCCTGCGCATGAGCCTCTGTAAGTGTAAGCTCCGTGGTGCAATGACTCTACAGTCACCTACCTGTCTGTGTAGGTGGGTATTCACCTGAGGAGGGCAGTGCGCCTTACTCTGTAAATATCTTATAAGACCGATCAAAGTATATAGCTAAGTGCACTTGACCTTCCTCGCCATCCCTGTCCCGCTTTCACTGTCTCATTCCCTCTTGCTCTTGCTCTTTTCTTCTCTTATGCTCTTGCGCCTTTGTTGTCTTGCTCTGTGGCTGTCTTGCTGTGTTACTGTCTTGCTATGTTGCTGTCTTGCTATGTTGCTGTCTTGCTGCCTTACTGCCCTGCTGTCTTGCTCTGTTGCTGTGTACTCTCTTGCTCTCTTGTCCTCTCTCACTCTTCCACCCTCTTGCTCTCTTGCTCTCTCGCCCTATCGCTCTCTAATCATCTCATTTCCTCGGTACCTCGCTATCTCGTTCTCTTGCTCTCTCGCTCTCTTGATTTCTCTCACTCTATCACTTTCTCACTTGATTGATTGCTTTCTCATTTTCTCTGTATTTCTCGCTTTTTCTTTTGTTATATTGATCTTTCTCTCTCTTGCACCGGACGCGCTGACCAAATCTGTAGGGCCCCATCCGGGAGATCAGAAGTTTGATTCCCAGTCGAGTCAACCAATGACTTACACAATTGAAACTTGTCGCTTCCTAGCTTGTTGCTCGGCATTAATAGGCAAGAACAAGGATATGTTAGCTCAGTGTCCGGATAATGTGACTGAATAGGATAGTGAGTCATGGTGCTGGCAGCCTGATTTTCCAGTGGGGCAGCACTATAAAGTTGCCATGAGTGCAAACTGTCACAAGTCGATACCCGTCCTGATATGACCTTAGATGTTGCCAGGATATAAAATTCCAACAACCAACCAACTAACCAACCACCTTCTGTCTTTCTCTCTCTTTCTTTCACCTTCTCTCACTTTCTCTCACCTTCTCTCACTTTCTCTCGCTTTCTCTCTTTCTCTTTATTAATTCTCTCTCCTCTCTGTTTCTCCCCTTTTCTCTATCTTTCTTTCTCTGTCTCCCTTTTTCTCTCTCTTTCTCTCTATCCTTTTCTCTCTTTCTCTCGCTTCCTCTCCCTTTCTCCCTCAGACTATCTGGGAATTTCCCCCGGTGTTCAGTGCAGTGGCTATCACTGTTAATCAGCCAGCAGTCGGGCCGAGAACAATCGCACCCCGATTATGGCTGCGATAATTAATTACCGAATCATAGCCTTCGTTAGTGGGCCCTCAGCGGCTGGGCGTGACTGTGTGGCCGGGCTCAGTGGCGCGTGCGTAATGCCCACTATCCCGGTGATTTAGTGGTCATCGGCTGCTTCTTTTTGGTGTCACTAACCGGTTATGGACTCTTCCCACCAAATTATATATATATATATACCTAAACAATAACAAAACAAAAAACGGCTATGTATAACATGTGCATGATCTATTCCATACCAGAATGTAATTTTGTTTACAGAACCATATCTAAGAAACTTGACTAGTCATATATATATATATATATATATATATATAATAATAATAATAATAATATTAATAAGATAGATAGATTGTATGTCTCTTGGAGTTTTCCGTCATGGTAACATTTAAAGTCATATCACTATCAGGACGGGGATAGATATATCCAAACGTATATATATATATTATATATATGGACCGATCGCGGTGCCCTAATCGGTAGAGCGCAGATTTCCCGTGCGGAAGGTGGGGAGTTCGATTTCCGGTTGAGTCAAACCAATGACTTAGAAAAATTATATTTGTCGCTTCTTAGCTTAACGCTCATCATTAATAGGATAGGGCAAGGACTACTTAGCTCAGTTTCAGGATAATGTGACTGAGTGGGCATCACTATAAACTCGTCATGAGTGCACACTGTCACCAGTCTGTACCCGTACTGATATGACCTTAGATGTTGCCAGAACGTAAATTTCCACCAACCAACCAACCAAATTGATATGCACACACACACACACACCTTCTATCTCTGTCTCTCTCTCTCTATATATTTAAGATTTGCGTCAAACGATTAACACCACATGACAAGTGCCTCGTCGGCCATCACGGGTGGATAGAAAGTACAGCGTTTCACTGCCGATGCGGCAGCGGCGTTGAAGTTGCATAGGCCGATGGTTTAGAATTTCTGTATTTTTTCGGGGATAAATATTGTCGTGGGGGTGATGAAAATGGGAAATATTGCGCCTAGAGCGGGACTCGAACCCACATCTCTTTGCATTCCGGGCCAGTGTGCTAACCATTACACCACCTAGGCTCCCTGATATCAACACACTCCCCACGCCTACCTGTCTATGTGGTTACTTGCCTGAGAGGTCAGTGCAGACCACTACACTCGTCCCCCTGGAATTGTAAGTCTTGTAATGCTTACAATTACATACATACAGGCAATGCACTAACACATACACACAGGGTAGGTTCAACAACCATACAGCGCAAAGCTTGTACAGGATCCTGATCACGGCAACCAGTGTCGTGGGGGTGATGAAAATGGGAAATATTGCGCCTAGAGCGGGACTCGAACCCACATCTCTTTGCATTCCGGGCCAGTGTGCTAACCATTACACCACCTAGGCTCCCTGATATCAACACACTCCCCACGCCTACCTGTCTATGTGGTTACTTGCCTGAGAGGTCAGTGCAGACCACTACACTATGTTAGATCGTTCACTAGTATCTACTTTACATTAGTTCAAAGTTCCTTTTATTTTTAATGGTAAATTTTGAGATATTTTGAGTGCAAACATGGAAAATTAGTTTTGGCAAGCTTGCCAAAACTCTGACACCATAGACTTCTGCAGTAACAGGTTCTGTTAAATTGACTCAGTATTGCCTTCTACGCAGAAAGAAATGCTTAATAAGTGCATCAGTATCTAAGTTAGATATGCAAAATAAAATAAAATAATTGGTTTGGCTTTGACAAATTGATATTTAATCGGGCTATGCAGCTTTAATATCGCTTGGATTTGCAGTTTAATTTGACCTAATTTCACTATTTGAATAAGCTGTTCTCATAAATAACACTATTTCAACCCCCGATCGAATTGGCATGGTTCTAAATAACAGAATTACATTGTGGCTGTGAATAGATTTGTGCTTTTTGTTTTATTTACATACACTTGATAGGAGAATGAACTGCTTTTAATTTCTATCCAACCACGGAGCAGGAGTAGTGTGATGCCTACGTCACACGCAAATCCTCAATATAGAGAGATATAGAGAGAGATGTAATGTACACACATATCTAGACTTCTCAGTTAATGTGAGTTCGGAGAACTCTTGCAAAGTACAACTAACCTCCGGTATTCCTTTGAGTTATTTCTTATTGGGTTTGAAATATTATGTGTTGGTGCAATGGTACCGCCTCCCGCCCCCCCCCCCATCACCACCACCACCCACCACCCACCACCACTCGCCCACACCTCCACCCTTCTCGGGCCACCTAGCGGGACCGGTGGGCCTGACCCCTCCGTCCTTCAGGTGACCCCGTGCCGCTCAGAGGTCACGCCCCCTCCGCGCGGGGTGCCATCTGTGGGGACTTTCTTTTTTTTAACGGCGGAAGGATTAGTGACAAGGTCAGAGTCAGCGGGGTGGGGCGCGCATTGATATGCATGGCCTCGGCATATGCCCTGCGCGTGCGTTCACCTAATGGCTCCCGGCCTGGGTGGCAGCACGGCCGGTCACCGATGTGTGATTTGCCGGCTAATCCCCGGGGATGATCTGCCCGTTGCTGGCCGGCTAGATTACCACCACCTCCCGATTGTCACTGTCCATGACCACCTCGTTTTCAGCCCGACTGATAGACCCGGTTTTAAGAGGTCTTAGTTGGTCACTTCTCTAGTGTTCTCACGTTAGTGCCGTTGACTATGAAGTGGCAAGCACTGACATAAGCTACTAAATTATATAGGGCCTACTAAATTATAATATATGGTTGGTTCAAAATACATGATGACAATCAATGCCAGCGGCAAGGCATAGACCTACTTGTTTAAAGTTGCATAGTCCGATGAAAATATAAAATGTCCAAAACCAAAACAATTATCATGCTTGATTCTACACATCTAACTTAGATACTGGTGCACTTATTAAACATTTGTCATCACACCGAAGGGAATACAGATGCAATTTAAGAGAACATGTTACTGCAGACGCCTATTGTGTCAGAGTTCTGGTTAGATACAAGATTCACCCTGTAGTAGTACCTGTACTGTCAGTACCGGGTGAATCTTTTATCTATGTTTTGGTGTGCTTGCCAAAATTAATTTGACATGGTTGTACTTCAAATATCTCCAAAGTTAACCATCTAAAATAGTTACTTCAAAGCTAAAGTAAGGTAGTCTATAGCGACCAATCTAATGTATTTATCTATTTAAAAAAATTACAGAAACTCTAAACCATCGGACTATGCACCTTTAACTACATCGAATATGTGTACATTGGAACAGTCTGACATTTCAAAGTCATAGACACATGGTATATTCTTACTATTGGTTTAATGTTACCATTTTTGTTAGGTAAATATAATGCATTATTCCTATTGTATTAGGCTCATAGTTCCTCGCATGTTTTATTCCATAATGGGAATACACAAGCCTGTCTACATTGTATGTTACTGAACATTATACGGCAGTGCACAATATACATCAGTGTATGCTGTTAATTGTTATCCATCAGTGTACATTACACATATTTCATGTCATTAGACAACAGTGTACATCAGTTGTACATTGCTGTACACTACAGCTGTTGGTTGTTGTTGTTTTACGTCCTAGCAACACATAACGTCACATCAGGACAGGTAGCGACTTGTGACAGTGCTCACTCATGGCGACTTTATAGTTCTGCCCCACTGGGAAATTGGGATGCTGGCATCATGACCTGATATGCCACTCAGTCACATTATCCTGACACCGAGCCAACCCGTCTTTGCCCTATCTTATCAATGCGGAGCACCAGGTTAGGAAGCGACAAGTATCAATCTTAAAGTCATTGGTTTGACTCGACCTGGAACCGAACTCCAGACCTTCCGCGCGTGAGGCCCATGCTCTGCCCATTAGGCCACCGCGGCCGGTGTGTCCACTACACATCATTGTACATTATACATCAGTGTACATTACGCACCAGTATACATTACACATCAGTGTACATTACACAGCAATGTACGTTACCCATCATTGTACATTACATTGACACATCAGTGTACAGAACACAGCAGTGTACGTTGCACTTCAGGGTACAATGCACTTCCATGTCCATCACACTCCGGTGTCTAATGCATATCAGTTCTAATTGCACATCCATGCAGATTGCATCAGTACACATTACATTATACATATCAGTGTTCACTGCACATCAGTGCAAGTTGATGCTGGTGAAACCTAATATCTATTAATGCCCTTCGGAGGCACTAATAAGGTACGGAGTGCTATGATGTAATTGTTAGTGTTTCAGTTTTAATTAATTCCCCTAAAAGGACGCAACAATGCCAACTTACTATTACTGCTCTGTGCTAAGTTTAGCCCTGTGGAGGTGGTCGCTTCGGGAGGTTTTACTATATATTTATTCATCATCATCATGCTGTCGGTCGTGATGCGACATAGACTGCTTTCATTACTTGACTGCCACTCTCCATTTAGCTCTCTGCTGTGAGAGTGATGTCCATGAGTTGTTCTTAATGTCTCTCAGCTTCAGGTTTCTCTGATGGTATCCTTGAACCATATATATATGTATACGTGTATATACGTATACATTTGATATAATACCGTATATGTCCCAATAGAAGCATGCTACCGCATAGAAGCACACCCCCCATTTCAAGATTGAAAGCACACACAAATTTACGATCATCTTCACACTGAATGCACATAAAATGAGACAATCCCACTTTATTTCAGTGGCATGATAAAACAAAAGATGATTTATGATCATATTCAGACTGAATCCACATAAAATAAGACAATCCCACTTTATTTCAGAGGCATGACAAACACAAATCCATGAAATTCTTTAACTTTGAATTGACACGCATCCAAATGTCTGCACTCTCGCAGTGCGTATCTATTGGGACATATACAGTATAGATACATATATATACATGTGTACCTATTCCCTGGTTCAATAAACATGTTCTGCTCCCATCGAGGTGGATACAGGCGACAACATTTAAGCATCTCACATAGAGGAACAACAATAACAAAATCGTCGGCACAACCACTAGCCTTATTGAATTTGAATGACAGACGACATTTGATTTGAGCAGACGACATCATAAAGCTGGTTGTTACCAGGTTAAATGCCTCACTCTGATCCCCTCCCCCCTCACCCCCCCCCCCCCAACACACACATTCGCCCTCGTCTGCAGGTAAAACCCCAGCTGGGGTATTTACGGAGCTGATGCTACTTCTCTCCAGGTATGCCCCGCCTCGCCGTACGTGATTTAATTAGCTTTGGATTTTGTCGTGGAAGGCATGTCCGCTCGGCCTACTAGAATTTCCCCCAATCACCGGCGAACCAAAGAGTTGCTTTTACCGGATTTGCCTGGGACAAACCATCTATCTGCCTCCATCCTCCCCAAATCCTCCATCCACCCCCTTCCGCCCACCCACCCCCACGCCAAGCCGCCATATCTCCTCCCCGTTCCCCACACACACCCTTTCCACGCTCACGGCGATCACTCATGAGTCGATGAGGGGAATGGCCCTTGGAATGTTGTGAAACGATGTATTCATTCCAATCGAGGATGACCTACCAAACTGCAATAATAGGTTGGTTGGTTGTTGGAGTTTTACGACCTGGCAACATCTACAATTATATCAGAACGGGTACCGACTTATGACAGAGTGCACTCATGGGACCTTATATAGTGCTGCCCCACTGGGAAATCAGGCTGCCGGCACCATGACCCAATATCCAACATTATCCTGACACTGAGCTAACCAGTCCTTGCCCTATCCTATTAATGCCAAGTGCCAGGCTAGGAAGCGACGAGAATCAATTTTATAAGTCATTCGTTTGACTCAACTGGGAAGCCAACTCCTGAATTTCAGCACGCGAGTCCCTTGCTCTATCGATTCGGCCTGCGCGCCCGGTGCAATATGAGATAGCCAGAGGACTTTAGTGTAGTATTAATAGCCAGAGCCTTCTGATATAGATGTTAACATACTGGTTAACCTGTTAACATACTGATATAGATGTTAACATACAGCCTACTTACCCTCGCCAGACCATGCGACACCAAAATAGGGCACACCATGCAAACATACTCCATACCATACCACTTCATGCCACACCACACCATGCCACATCACACCATATCATACCACTCCATGCTACACTACTCAATACAATACCATTCCACACTATGCCACATCAGGCCACAACATACCACAACAAGCAAGTCCATGCGAATCCATCCTACATCATGCTACCCCTTTCCACTTCATGCCACACCATACGACATCATGTGACATCATGCCACACCACACCATACCATTCCATGTTACACTACACTAGACAATACAATACCATTCCACACTATGCCACACCATGCAAATATATGCCACGTCATGCCACATCGTGTCACATCATGGTATTTCATGGCACACAATTGCACGTGACGCCTGGGCCGGGTGGGATGGCCGAACCTGTCGTCATACTAACACACTGCATCATATCACACCGCTTCACTTCAAGTTACATCACATCCCACCATCCCACACCACACCATCCCACACCACACCACACCACACAAAGCAGCACCATAGGTAGCATTATCCCGTAAGCTCATTAATGCGTGACTCCCCAAAGTTACCAGAACTCAGGGCAACAACAGCACCAGCGAGCACGACTATACCAATTAGCATCACGTGCACTGACCGGGCGCGGTGGCCTAATCGGTAGAGCGCGATCCCCGCGTGCCGAAGGTCGGGAGTTCCGTTCCCGGTCGAGTCAAACCAATGACTTTAGAATTGATACTTGTCGCTTCCTAGCCTAGCGCTCAGCATTAATAGGATAGGGCAAGGACTGATTATAAGGATAATGTAACTGAGTGGCATATCGGGTCATCTCCAACTGGTACAGCATTATAAAGTCGCCATGAGTGCGCACTGTCAAAAGTCGGTATCCGTTCTGATATGACCTTATATGTTGCCAGGATGTAAAACCAACCATTCCTGCGCTACATCCAGAAGTCACTAGGTGGGGGTCGGGCCGACACATCCTCTCTGCACGCGTCACAATAACACAACGTGCACTAGTTTGAAGCACCCTGATCCTCCTGATCCTTCCCCTACACTCCCCCGCACCCCTCACCCCGCCCAGACACCCCCCCCCCCCCCCCCACACACACACACATACACCCATATACACCCACATACTCCCCTAGGGCCCCATAGAACACCAGCAGTTAGCAGCAAACAGTCCGGCAGTTAATGACGGCTGTGACGTGACTAGACGACGTACATCCGGGCACCTTTGTGCAAATGAGGCGCGCTCCCGGTGGACTGTCGTCTGCGTCCCTTAAATCACCATCTGGCCGCCGTACAATGTCAGTTTACCAGCAGGCGGCCAGCCACCAGCAGGCTGCGGACCTGGCCCGGAGGACTGGTGGGATATATGTTGGTTTTGGGGAGTTTTAATTCGCGTTGGCACGCGGAAGACTGCAGCACTGTATGGGTATCGGCGAGGAGTTGGATTCTGGTGGGGAGTGATCGGAGAAATCATTGGGGGGGGGGGGGGGGGAGTAAGGGAAGGCGGGGGGGCAGTGTGAAGGGGTGGAGAGAAGAAGGTAATCTCATGTCCTCTAAAGCCCTGGTCACATAGACGTTAGTGAACGTAGTTGAACGAAGTTGAACGTAGGATAGATTAACGTGGGTGAAACCTGCTATCACTACGTTAAACTACGTCAAGGTACAGCAGGTCTTGGTTGATCACCAACCTAATAGTATGGATAAATACGCTACGGTACGTCCAACTACGTTCAGCTACATTCAACTACCTTCAACTACGTTACCCTCCACTACATTCAAATATGTTCAACTTCATCCATTATTGGCTATGTGAACATGGCAGAACGGCCAAGGTTGTGTGCAGGTCAAAGTATGCTAGA